>CM046069.1:37573-1237573 GCA_025215515.1 Schistosoma japonicum
ATAATAGTTGGTTTTGAATACTGCAAAATATCCGCTATTTTGTGCTTGTAAGGTAGGATGCCACTTACTTTAATAGTATGTACATAGACGTTGTTCCATTATGGCATTACTGTACGCTAATCGTGATAAGAAATTGTCAGTGTCCTTCAAACGCTATATCTAGATGTTTCGTTGCATTTCTTGTTGCATTATCAAAATTTATTAACGCGGAAAGAATCCCGGTTTACTAATGTTCAACTTATTTCTTGATTTTTGCATGTAAGTCTGTACTTAGGCTTGCATCTGATAACCAACTCGAAATAAAAGGAGAAATATTGACCGCACGAATTGAACTTGCCTTGATAATTTATGTTGCTTCGTTGTTCTGTGAGTGGTTTTGATAAAATGTGTATTGTTCTGCTCTATAAAAACCACTCTAGGTCTCAAGGCCTCTGACTACATTATCATTGATTAAAATCATTGATCTGGCATGTAACATTAACTTTCATATCAATATTGAGTCAGCCGACGATAGAAAACAGATAAATTTAACAGCTTGGTATTGATGATTGTCAAGAGAGTTTAGCCAATCAAGAAGTGGATCACTGATCTCTTAAGATGAAAGTTTCTTAAAAACACGTGTGGTCGAATATATATCCGAAGTAGGACACGTCTATTCTGCATATTATTCTCGAAATAAAGAAAGATAGGATGTGAAAAAAGCTAGATATATCGTGTTATGATAATAACCACTTGATTCGTTTAAGTCAATCTTTATCGCCTTCGTACATCCCGTTCTATTTGACAAACGAAACCAGATCATTAGGGAATAGGTCTTTATTTATCCCAGAAATTCAAACACACAGTGCTTCTCAACATTCAATATAAGATAATAGGAAATATAATCCCTAAGAAAAATATGGAAGTAAATGAATACTTGAGCTTCATTGTTTTAGCGTATGATTTAGGTTTGAAGTCAACTCCTAACTAGTCAACTTACGTTGTTATATCAGCTGCCGCCTAGAATAGACTTCCATAGGGACATCGGTTTGATCAACATATCGAACCAAATCATCCCACTTCTGCTTCCGTATCTCAATGGAGAACCACTAGTTCGTTCAGCACCTGATATTCGATCAATGGCAGTCAGTCTGTTAGTATTCGATGATACTACGTGGATGACATTTCTTTTAAGAAGTTGTTATCTAATCTTGTAGCCTTTGCATTCTCCCACATGTGCTGGTTGGATACTTAGTGAACTTAACCTTCTAACAGCGACCAGAGCTTGGAAAATAACAGAAGAGTAAGAGAACAAGGCTAGAGTTTCTGAAGAAGTACCATTAGCAGGCTACCCAACACTGTATTAATAAGTTACAATTTTCCCATGCTTAGTCCGGCTATCAGGTGTTTACTCACCCGCTTCTTGAGTCGGCCTCAAGTCAAAATTAAGGAAAAATCTACTTTGAAAAAGTTGATGAAACTCCATCACACCTAATGAATTGCTCTATTGTTGCATTAAAGGTTAAAGTACAAAACGAAAATGTACAATTATAACTGAAAAGTGTTCATTCCTATTTAAGTGTTCGGTTTTCAGGACGGCTTGGTAACCTGGATGGGAATAGACATAGTGTGGATATCTTGTGCACGCAAATGCATTAAAATAATCGATTTTTTTTGAAAATATATATAAGCGCTTGAACTCGCCAGAAAGTCAGATCAAATAGGGGACTTCGAAAATGTGATGATCGCCTTTTATGACTGTGTTAGTAATGGTGAGTGCTGATAGTACCTGTCAGTACTGGAAATCATAGTTAGTGCTCAGGGAAAAAAATGAATTACCGAAAACATGAGTGTGCTTAGGCTTATTAGGGTTAAAAATATAATCTGCTTCTTGCAGATCGCACACTCGACGGATGGTAGGTATACAAGTCATTGTTTAACTGTATCTCCTTAATTCAATTAAAAATTAGTTGATTCCAATCTTATAAGAGTGTGAGTCCTATTAATCATGAATATTGGTAATAATCTACCAACGTAAGGTACAGTGCAGTGGTTCAAATCCGTGTGAGTGTAGTGTATTTGTAGTTGTGAGCATTAGGTCAAACCAAGATATATATCGATACAAAACTATATAGACAATGTAGTAAGCTTACCGCTAAAGTACTGGACAATATCTGCAGTTAGTAAAGTGTTTGAATGTCAATAAAGTGAATGCGAACTATGTGGTTATTCGAGAGAGCAGAGGTTTAAGCTGAAGGAAGTATCATCCTTAATTATTGTCTATGATAATAAAAACACTACAAAGTGCGTCATGTTTGTAGTGATCGAGTGATTTTCTTATTACTATCACCTTAAACTAATAAACAACGAACTGAAACATTTAATTATTGTTAAACACATTGACACTTCGTCATGACGTTTGAATAAATTGTTACTTCAGGAACAAACAACAAAATCGCATTGGGCGATTTCCTGAAATCATGATCCAAATGTAAAACATACAATCTTCGTTTGTAGAAAGGGCATAGATAATACTGTCACAAAATATAATCTGCTGCTTAAAACACGTCCTACGTAAACGTTTCTTAACCAGGCAGTCTTTGGACGTGTAATCCACATCTACGTAGATGTAAAGCGAACATATGGTATTTTCTAGAATTCTCCATGTTGTTATATCCCTCTTGGTATGTGTGCAATGAGAATTGATTATTAATTAAGAAAGAACAAATTTAAGTTATCAGTTGCGTTATGTTTGATGAACGACAGCTTCCAATTTATATGTTTGTATGTATGTGTATGGTATTCACTGAATCAGAATTGAGTTGCGAAATCACAGTGTTTAGGCACTCCATTATTCATAATCTAGTTAGATTTGTATCAGTGATTGACATGATGTTGTATTTGTTGATGTCGACTACAATGATTTCGACGATGATGATACTGACTGTGTTGCCTTTGATGATTGTGACGTAGATTATGATAGTAATGAATGTGGTCCAGTTGATGCTAGTTTCAATGATGTACATAATGATTTTATTGAGTAAAATAAATTTTATCTGATTGAATTAGCCAGTATTGAGAGTAACATTTTTATACCGTAGAAACAATAAAAATCTCCATAATGTATATGGAGGAAAAGTGATGTAATTCCTGTTCAACAATAAGTGTACAGTCGAATGGACTGTGTGGTTATAAGCAGCAAATTAAGACCAAATTTTCGTAGATGTATGTGAATTCAAATTAGAAATATCAAGGCCAATACCTATCATCAATCGCATCCCAGACATATGCGCAAGATGAACTGTCAACTACCTTCGTCAATGTTACGACCAGTAATTGTCATTATCATTCTTATTCACTCATTTATTGATTTTGTGGACACTAGTCATTGTCTAATTTCCTGCCTTCATTCCATTCGTCTTTATTGTTTAGTACGCAATTAAATGACATTCAATTTATTCATTCAAAAAGTAATAAGTTTATATGAAACTTCACTCTGTTTGTTTTACTGTATCATCTAGTAAGCTGATGAGTCTCATCATTTCGATGTGCGCGCGAGAGAGGATGACTGCACTGTAGAGAATTGCGTGAAATAAGCTATTGACAGAGAACATATTCAATAAAAATCTAAAAGTTTAATTTATCTCACTACTTTCAATTCTTGTGTAGAAAAAATAAGAATACATCGAAATATGTAAAGAAACGTGTACACACCACACATTTAAACTCATTCAGATGATAAGAGAGTTGACAGAGAGATTGTCATTCAGATTAATCTTATCAGTTTCACCTACTTGTCTGATGAACTTCTTTTCACAAGATCAAGAAAACATTCTTTTGTTTCATTTTTTCTAATGACAATGATATAGTGACAATGTTGTCTACTCTACAATGAAATAATAATCATAATAGTAATACAAATCACTGAGGTGATCATTGTAGTTGCCGAACTGAAGCAGTTTACGATGAAGAATAACTGTCCATGACGTTCTAGATGTAGGCGAGTCAGTTCAATCGAGATTTAGAATAAATGGATGGGTAATGAACAGTTCCAAATACAATCATTTACGTGAATGTACACCAGACGTATCACAGCCAACAAGATCATGCCTTTTTCATCATAACTAGAATCAATGACGGCCAGTTTCATATGATTTTCATCATAAGACTGACTAGATTGACTAGATTGAATGAATGAGGGAAACTAGTGAGATGAGAGGACGGCTGTTTGTTTAGGTGATATAAACGAACATTCATTGATATACACCTAGCATTCTGATGAAGGTAAATTGAAACAAGTCAAGTAAAGTGGCGTGATACCTGAAAGTGTCTACAAATATGTTGAATTGTTCAATCGCTTTTGTGCAAAAGTGTTGGTGATGAGATGCTTTATTTGAACGTTTTGATGATAATCAGTAGACAAATGCTGACGATTCTGCTGCTGCTTCTGATGATGGTGATGATGATGACCTGAGATAGACAATTTATTTATTTCACATCTCCACACTACTATCATGATCGTGTTGCACAGTACTTGATTTTCATCAGGTTCACATTTCGAAATTCACGCTTTTACTGGCATTTTTGACATAAATTCAAGTTTGAAGGTTATGCTTTGGAAGCAATACCTGTGTTTCAGGTGGAATCCCCAGATTGCCACTACAACGACTTCTACAAGAGTGAAACAGCTGGCCAGTGCTCTATCTTGTCAACTGATGTTTATCTTGAAGTCAGTTAACTTGATAACCGGAAATAGATGCAACTAATGCTAAACTTAGGTGTAGGATAATAGACAACTTTGGTAAATAATGAATTACATAGGTTTAAGGCTACTAACTTTTATTTTATCACTTCACAGTGATTCGAAAACACAAACTTGAAACATCTATGCAATTGGTGATATTAATCATTCCACATTACTGACACTACTTGCATCCCACATGATGAGTCAATAATGAACGACACTCATATTACAATTAACCTGTTCAGTGATATTTTTATGAACAGAAGTAAACTCCTGGACGACTCTAGAGTAGTGTTGAGCTGGAAGATTTAAGATGAACAACTAACTATCAGAACTGTGTTTTTGGAATCTGTTTTAATTAGTTAAGCTGTGTGTAAATGGAACATTTTATTTCTATTACTATTCAGTTCCCTATCCTATCCACCAGTTTACTTTTTAACTGTCAGTCAGCCGTTTTCCATTGATGATCTACAGTTTATTTATTCTGTATACGCTACACCGGTTTCCCATTATTATCGCTCTGACTGTGGATAGATACTAATTTCCAAATCGGTTGTTTGTATGATTAGATCTAACATATGCATAAAGGAATATTTAAAATATAATTTGGTTTGTTTGACTGGTTCATCAATCTTCTGCTATTCCTCGATTCAGCCTAGGTCTGAATAAGCACCAGAACATATGTGGGTCATTGACTAGATAGTAATATTTGTATTTGTTGTTACAATTTGGTGTGTGTCAAACAATTCTTGACAAATTTGGTTGAATACGTATCATAATTTGATTGTTTTTACTAGATTACATTCTAACTCTATTCTGTAATAATATAATTTCAAACTGTCTATACATCACAGTATACTATAGTGACTCATACACATTCACGATTCATTGGATGAGAGCATGTATTCAGAATCATTAACGATAAATTTGGGATAATAATATGCAGAATGGACGTGTCCTACTTCTGATATATATTTGACCACACGCGTTTTAAAGAAACTTTCGTTTTGAAAGATTAGTGACCCACTACTTGATTGGCAGAACTCTCTTGTCAATCATCGATACCAGACTGTTGAATTTATCTCCTTCCTATTAAAGGCTGAGTCGGCGGTGATATTAAAGTTAGTGTTCCAAGCTCACTACTTTACACAATAGCTTATATACATGATGATGTTAATGGTGATGATGTTAAGTATTGACTCTGATAGTGCTGTGTTGATGAATGACAGCTCCATATGCATGTCCAAGTGTGGTTATTGTGGTTAATGACTTACATTCAAAATAAGTATTTTCAGACACAGTATAATCCATAATCTACTGAGATATGCCATAGTTAGAATCATTAAACTCAAGCAAGTGAATAACTATTGTGATTTCCATGGGACATTCATATTGTCGTTGGCTAAAGTGACTTTACTTATAAATAGTTAGTCTGTCCTCTTCGTTCTTATTACATTTTATATTACTTAAATTGCATATTAGTAATAAAAACCCACTATGGGCGTGAATCTCTAAACCTCATCAACAGAAATTCTATTTATTAATGTGACTCGCTGTACAGACAACTACTATGGATTTTTGCCACTTAACAACATCCATGTCGTGTCGTATGTTTTTGTCATTCCGCATGGATTTGTAGACAAAATCACGTAATTGCAAGTTTTTAGTATGTCAATAAATGATATGTGTGTGCACAGAAATGCTAACCGACTGTTGTGACAAAACATCGATTTAAAATTAATCGAAACCGACACATGTGGACGATTTTAATTCAGTTGACCAGAGTGTACAATCTTAACCATATTGCCATACCTGAGACATGTATTCTTCATGCCATTATGAAGTAGGATGAAAGAGTTTTCGCAGCGTCAATACAGATAAATGTCAAAAATGATTGAATCCACCGTTTTTGTTGATCTACACGTGTGAATAATTTTTTGGTAGGGTTCGATGAAATATTTTTGTGCATTATGTACATGAACATGATGATTGTTGTTTATTGCGAATAAGTCTCACATATGCCACATTGTACACTATCAGCTTACAGCACATAATACAAATCCATGATAAACAAAAGGCCACAAACCACATCCTACTACAACAGCAATATCTAAATAATTCCATGTTTAACATTAAGCACACACGAGTATTTAAGTGAGTTTGAAGGTGTTAAGGGGATTATGTTGGGCATCCAAACTAAAATCAAAATATCCGTAAATCGGCCCATATACTTTTAAGATGACTATTGGCGAAATATCAATCACTGTGCCTTCGAGTAGCTGCATATATCATGAAGAGTATATGCAGCAACTACAAATACTGATTATGACAAGAAATATTGATAAGAAAATTTCTACTAGAAGAGTATAAATAAATTAATCAAATGAAATGTATGTAACGTCATTGAAAATCAAGATCTACTGATAATGAGTATAACTGTGACAATGAAAGTGATGCTTTATCCATTGTCTAAAATAATCGAACTGGCTCGAACTAACTAGTCTACATTTATTAATATGACTGAATGTAATACTAGTCAACTTTATAAACGAATATAATGTTGGTCAACCACATTTATATGTTTCCTAGTCCCAAGCATTATAGCCTGTTAATGTTGGCTGCATTCAAATACACTTAACACATCCACTAGTCTTTAATGATGATTCACATACTTATTCATAACTTACCATCGTCGGTCTATTATCCTACACCTAAGTTTAGCATTAGTTACATCTATTTCCGGTTATCAAGTTAACTGACTTCAAGATAAACTTCAGTTGACAAGGATAGAGCACTGGCCAGCTGTTTCACTCTTGTAGAAGTCGTTGTAGTGGCAATCTGGGGATCCCACCTGAAACACAGGTATTGTTTCCAAAGCATAACCTTCAAACTTGAATTAATGTCAAAAATTGCCAGTAAAAGCGTGAATTTCGAAATGTGAACCTGATGAAAATCAAGTACTGTGCAACACGATCATGATAGTAGTGTGGAGATGTGAAATAAATAAATTGTGTATCTCAGGTCATCGTCATCACCTTTATCAGGATGATGCTTTCAAGTATGTAAAGGTTTAGTTTTTCCTCCAGTGTTTCACTAATTATATCGATTGGTCGGTGCTTTCTGTGTTGCATTTGAGGGTCTTGATTTTTCTCTTATGTATTTTTCAGGCCTTTCGATTCTGAGGTTTCTGCTACTTTGGTTGTCCTCTCCTGCATTTGTTGGCGTGTATGGGTTCAAAATATCCCGATCATCAGCGAAGTCCAGATCATCGATTTGTGTCCTACTTGTCCATTGAATTTCGTGCTTATTCTCGGATGTAGGGGTTTTCATGATCCAATCAAACACTAGGATGAAAAGGAAGGGCGAGAGCGAACAGCCTTGTCTGACACCGGTTCTCACTGGAAATGAATCTGTCAGCTGTCCCTCCGTGCACTATTTTGCAATGTATTCCGTTGTAAAAATTCCGAATGATATTGACGAATTTTTCTGGTACGCCGCAGTTTTGAATAAGTTTTCATAGCGATCTCCTGTCTACGCTGTCAAACGCCTACTCATAGTCGATGAAGTTGATGTACAGTGATGAGTTCCTTTCAATTGATTGTTCAACGATGATACATAGTGTTGCGGTTTGGTCTGTGCATGACCGATCCTTACGGAAACCAGCCTGTTGATCTCGAAGTTGGAGCATCCTTTGAGTCCTTTATTTTATTAACAACACTCTGTCGAAGACTTTTCCTGGTAGTGACAACAGTGTGATTCCTCTGTAGTTCTCAAATCTCCTTTTTTTGTTATTTGATAAGGTGTTGTTCTTACAGTCTGCCGGCACTTGTTCTTCCTTCCAGATCGACTCTTGAATAAAACGTGGAGCATCCTTGCTGTTATGCTCATGTCTGATTTGAGTTATTCGGCTAGTATATTGTCAGGTCCTGCTGCTTCCCCACTTTGATCTGTCTGATAGCTATCTTGATTTCTTCCATCGTTGTAGATTGGCATCTATCGGGAGGTCTGTAGATGCTGCTTCGATGTCTGGTGTGTTCGGTAAAGCTGGTCTATATAAGAGTTCCTCAAAGTGTTTTACCCATCTGTCTCTTTGTTCTTGAATCTCAGTGAACAGCTTGCCTTCTTTGTTCCTAACCGGCCGCTCTGGCTTATTATATTTGCCTGTCAGTTTCTTCGTAGTGTCCTAGGGCTGTTTCAGAGATATTTCACTTGCAGCTTTTTCCGCTGTCGTTGCAAGGCCTTTGATAGACTACCGTTTGTCGGCTCTGATGCTTTTCATCACTTGCTTATTTGCTTTTGTGTATTCATTTTGTGCCTTGATTTCTCTGCTTTAGTTCGGCTGTTGTTGATTCCTTGTTATGTTTGCAATATAAAGCCTACTGCTATGCTCGAACTAACCACAACTCTAATCGGGAACTTATCTGCGCCAACTGATACTCGCAATCGTGACCAACAACTCCATAACTGATTACTCACCCTAAGACAAAATCAAGAAGACACCAACGCAGCACTAGGAAGATTCGATTCTATTATTATATTTCAACTCAGTATATATATTTACACAAGCGACCTTGGGGAAAATAGAGTAATTAGCATACTAGAAGACACTACAATCAATCACAATTAACATGGTTCAAGCGGAGGAAATGAAGAGCAGTACCGGTCACCGCTTACTTTACAATAAGGTGAAAAATAGCGAAATTGAGGATAATTACATGAAAAGTAACTAGTTTCTTCAGTTCTTGGTATACATAATCATTATCTTTACATTGAAACATGCAGAATTACCTTTCAACAAGAAGCCAATCTAGACAGTGTCTTACAGAACTGCAGGAGTACTTATGGAGCAAAACAATACAATTTTCTACAAATCACCCACAGAATATAGAAACTACACAAATTATTAAAATGAATGTCAATCATTCAGGTGATATTTCACCCTTAACTTCAAATTATTATTCGAATACAAGATCGAATACAGACGAGGTGGATAGGGGAGAAATTGACTCAAGTCACCATAATGTAATTAAATAAGATGCATAGCATCAAAGCGAAGATTCACAGACACTCATTTCCAAGTACATGAACAACATTCATCATGTCTAATGGACAAAGCTTAGAAAATATTCACAATAATCAAATTCGGCAGTTTATTAACCACCTTAAATGCACGTGTGTCCATCCAAAGTCATCTGCTTAAGTAGTGACCGATTCTTTACACTACAGACAACTTCATTAAGTTACTTCAAGTCGGTTTCTTGTGTTGGTTGGTAAGATTGAGATTTTGAAGTCGTTTAGAACAACACATTCAATGCTTGTTATAAGCACAAATAAGCACTGTGATAATCCTGCAAGTATTGAACCATTTGGATATAGCCACATACATTCAATTGTAGCACCCACAATAGACATACTTATTTATCGATCTATGCCAGACATTATTGAAATCAGATACACTAAGTGTACTTACGATAAATGTGTTAAGGATCTGGTCTACACTGTCACTGACTCGTAGGACAATGAAAATATATTGAAATACAAATAAAATGGACTCATAAATAGACTTAGTTTAGAGATAAAATAAACACAATGATGTACCTGTGACACCTGTAATCTGCAGTCACTGAAGGGCGAAGAAGACCTGAAACCACAACACAGTGTTAACCAAGAATTTGTTCTACACTGTGACTGAATCGGAGTCAAATTATTTATAAATACCAAGATTTTATGGGCAATACGGTTGATTTTAATGACAAAAGTGGTTCACGTTGACATACCTACAACTTTCGAAAATCATTAAAAGCACTGCATTCAAACTGTTGACTATGGGGAAATAAAAGGGAAATGTCAATGATTATCGAGCGGGAAATAAAGGGAAATATGCGTAGACTGTTATTTATGTGCAATAAGTGCTGACGTACATTCACAGTGAGCAGACAATTCAGTCGACTTGTCCAAATCATGAGAAATAAGGATGCAAAATAGCGATAGTGCCATGTTTATTTGTCGGGAAAAGAGGGTAATTAAAAGTAGACGAGAAAAGGTGATGTATAGGGT
Organism: Schistosoma japonicum; assembly: GCA_025215515.1. Taxonomy (NCBI): domain Eukaryota; kingdom Metazoa; phylum Platyhelminthes; class Trematoda; order Strigeidida; family Schistosomatidae; genus Schistosoma; species Schistosoma japonicum. The sequence continues at coordinate 48,354 of CM046069.1, forward strand.
TGCAGTGAAAGTATAGATGTCGGTACATCATCGCAATTAATTGCGTAGAAGGTTCAGTGAATTAAAAGCGGATGAACCCAATGTTACACTTCAACTTATTCATGATACACTCAGGCTCCCCACAACAAAACTTACGTATAGCGAATGACAATCACTAAGACGCAGCAAAAGTAACAATGACTCACAGTAAGATTTCAAGAGAGTGAACCTCTTTTAAAAGGATGGAAGGTGCTGAGAATAAATAGAACTAGTGAGATTAAATGTAAATATTCTTATTTTTGCTATTTTTTTATCGATTGTAAAGTAGGCGGTAACCAGTACTGCCGTTCATTTTCTCCGCACTGACCTTGCTATTTATGATTGGTTGTAGTGGACTTTCAATGTGCTATGTACTCTAATTACGACAAAGTCGTTGTTGTACCCATATATACAGAGTTGGGATAATATAGAATTGAATCTTCTCATTGCTGTGTTTATGCCTTTCTTGATTTAGATTCGGGCGAATAATCAGTTGTCAAGTTGTTGGTCATGGTTGCGAGTATCTGTTCGCGTAGATAATTCAGTGAGTTAGAGTTGCAGTTAGCGCACCCGCGTATAAAGTAGGTGTTGCGTCATGTCACTGTGGAAACGGTTCAATCATGCAAGTAATCGATTCCAAATCCCATTCATAGGAGACTTCGCCTATTAAAAACCTTTGGCTAAGCATGTCAAAATCTTTGAATTTTTCCAAGTACAATGTTAATGCCAAAGGCCCAAGGCTTTATTCAGTAGAAATCAAATTAAAATCTCAAAGTAACAAGTCATACAAGACCCAGTTATGAGAAAATCATGTTGGGAATTAGAGGTAAGTTTGTGGGATAATAAAAGTAATCAAACATTTCGTCACATACTATTTTTCCATAATTCTAGAGATAACTAGGGTGATATTTGTAAGCCTACAGTTATGCGAGTTTACTTTGTCACCTGATTAATCAAGGGCGTATGTACGCGCTTTTCCACCTATTAGGGTGAGTGCCTGTTGTTGAGAAATAATTGAACAGTTTCGGTAGAATTATTTGGATACTTAATTCACCGAATTTTAAGTGAATAGCTGCAACGGTATCTACTCCATAGTTACTATTATTGTTTACTTGACCTTCTTAGTGACTTTTTTGATTCAGAAATGTTGTCGTAATTGATGGAAGCGAACTCCATATGGTTAGTAGCCAAATCGATAGTGTCTACCACAATGACATCTAGCAAGCAAATCGCGAAACAAGTTGGCAATAATGATATTTCGGTCGTTGACAGTTAAGTCATCATGTGAAATGCAAAGAATATTGTTACTTCAGGAAGGTCTGAGGCGCTCATTGAACAACCGTACCAAGTTTCGTACCTTCGAGCTACTAAGCATTGCTGATAACTTTTGATTGAACGGCTTTTATCTGTGAACAGCACTCCTGTTGGCGTCTTAGCTTCATGCGGCAATGAAGTGTTATATACAAATCATTTGACTTCATTATATTGCTTAGTTTCATGAGTTCAATCGATTACAAGCACGAGTCATTTATTCGCTGAAAGAAATCTTGGGCTTATGTAAGACGATCAGATGTTGTGTAGCTTCTGGACGTTAGTCCTTACACTATGGAGTCGTTGCACAAAATATTTGTACATAGTAAATTCTTGTTTTTTCCACGTCCTTCTGTTTGTTTCCAAAAGGCTTGGAAGTCGAAAATAAAATTTAAATCTATGCATTTTGCATACAAAAAAAATTTTTAATTCAATGCGTCACTAAAAACGTGTTGAACACTGACAACAAATAATGAAACGCTTTTTGTAACTGTTATGACGAGAGAAATTCGGGGGGTGTTTGGGGGGGTCGGCCGAGTTCAAAATTACTTGTGCCTAGTTGGTTATTGCGCGCCTGCCCTGTGCCCACTTAGTCCCAAGCCGAAATAAGAAGAATGCAAGCCAATAGGTCAGCCAGACAGAATCGAATCTATATTTCAAGCATTCTTTTATATATACATAAAATCAGACCACACAACAAACCAATTAGAAAAATAACATGATTACAGAACGAGGGAAATAGTGGTAGTGAATAGGAACAACTTGTACACAACTAGTTGACTGTAGTCCATAACAACAGACAATATAATAACAGTAATTATGCTAAACGGGAGGATAGGGCGAGCGGAGCGTAACAATAATAGAAACAAAATGTTTACATTAAAAACAGTTGGAATAAATGTAATAGTGTTCGCAAACAGAGTTCTGAAAGTTTGTTACCCTTCATTGTGGTCCGATCTAACAGTAACACGAAAATTCATACAATGCACACAGTTAACTTTTTAAAAAATAATAATAATGGGTTTACCGATTTATATTTTTTCATTTTTTGTTACTGTTTCTTTAAGGACAACAAAAAATTGTTATACGTACGTAGGTAATGGGAATTAAGAGGAAATTAGTAGACATAGTATTCGTTCAGGTGTTTTAGAAATCGTACTTTCCTACCAGAGCGCGTAGCTCTCGGCGTTATGGAGCTCTTTGATACTTCTACTTGCGTGTTAGTCATTGCTTGCGGCGTAATGACTTTGGTATTCTGTTCGCTTTGTGTGTAAGGCGCGGATCATTGTGATCATCTGTTTATAAAATAAGTTATATATATTTGTAAAATTCCAATGAGTAGAAATTAAAATTTATGACGTTTCGTGGCTTAGTGTAAGTCGCTTTTTCAGAGAAATGAATAACCTATCCAATGCTCAATTTATTTGAAATTATCAAAATTAACCTAGGGAATGGTGATCATCTGTTGTTGTTGTTGCTTAATCACCTTGAATGTAAGTAACTAGTAAATTAATAATTGTTTGTTGCAAAACGACGTTCGATATTTATTTAACTGTTCCAAATAAATATTCCGAACACTCAAAGAGCCATTCAACCTAATCGACTTCGGGTGCGTTATTCCAGTGAATCTAACGCTATGTCACGTAAATCATACAACGTGTGTACTATATTTTAAGGCAGGTTGGATAAAGGTGTCTGTCGATTGTTGTCGAGTTTGAACTGGCCTAACTGAACGCATAGCATTTGTGAGCCGGTTCACGTAAACATTGAGATTCAGGTTTTCCGAAGTGAAAGCGGTTTCCACAAACTCACCTGGTAGTCGAAGAGTCGTTCAGTAGACTAATGCGGCCACACCTCACCCAACATCTTCTTTTACTGTGCTGCGAATCCCGAGTAAAACTAATGGTAAGGTGTCGGTCCACTGAGGGATGTTTGTAGCTGAAAGTGATGCTTTCAGTTGTCGATGGAATCTTTCTACCAAACCGTTAGATTGTGAATAGTAGGCGGTCGTCCTGAAACGCGTAGTTCCAGCATGTTCCGTCACAGCGTGGAGCAATCCAGATTCAAACTGACGTCCACGGTCTGTCGTTATTATAGATGGACAACCAAAGTTGGCTACTCATCGTTCGACGAAAGCGCGAACAATCGTTTCACTAGTGATGTCTTTGAGTGGAATCGCTTCTGGCCAGCGTGTGAATCGGTCCACGCATGTCAGAAGATAAGAAAATCCATTTGATTCTGGTAAAAGTTCCTACCAAATCAAGGTGGACGTGATCGAATCGAGCGTCAGGGGTTGAGAAAGTGCCTAGGGGGCATTTATTATGTTGAATTACTTTGTTCTTCTGGCAGGCTATGCAAGTGCGCGCCCATTCTTTGATATCCTTACTCATCTTCGGCCAGCAGAATCTCTCAGTAGTCAGTTTACTTGTAGCACGAATTCCAGGATGAGAAAGGCTGTGCAATGTGTTGAAGATGACTCGTCGATAACCCCTGGGGACGACTGGACGGGCTATACCTGTAGAAAAAATCCCACATTTAAGTGTTTTTACCTTTCCCAATCGTTTTAGTTCGGAGTTGCAGCGTTGTTGCGGCTAGCTCGATGTCTTCATTTTGGAGACAAGCTAGTTCAACAAGGTCGATCCCTTGGATACGATTCAAGGAATGTATTCTTGATAAGGCGCCAGCAACTATATTGTTAGCCCCCGATATATGTCCTATGTCCGTAGAGAATTTGGAAATATAGTCAAGATGACATGACTCTCGTGGAGAGTACTTATCTGAAGATGACTTCATCGAAAACGTCAGTGGTTTATGGTCGGTAAATATTGTAAATTCCCGGCCATCGATGGAATGTTGAAAATGTCGTACAGCACAGTACATGGCTAGTAGTTCACGTCCAAAAGTGCTGTACCTCGATTTAGTGTCGTTCAATCGTCTTGAGAATAATGCTAAAGGCTGGCAAGCTTGGCTAGTCAATTGTTGCAGAACTGAGCCAATGACTGAGTCAGAAGCGTCGACCGCAATGCTGATGGGAGCTTCAGTATTGTAGTGTGCCAGCCTAGTTACATTGGCTATTGCCTCTTTAGTTGCAACGAAGGCTTTCTTTGATTCTGAATCCATTGTGACCACCTTTATATTTCGACGAAGCTGATCCGTTAGTGGTTTCACAATAGATGCACAGTTGGGAATAATGCGTCTGTAGAAACTGACCAACCCGTTGAAAGCTCGTAACTACTTAATGGTGGTTGGTTCCGGTTACTTCAGAATAGCCGCCACCTTGTGTTTTTGAGGCTGTATACCATTAGCATCAATAGTATGTCCCAAAAAGTCTAACGAAGTTGTTCCGATTTGGCATTTTTGTATATTAATGGTAACTCCGTAATGCTGCAGTCTTCGAAAAGCTGTGTCTAGATGTTTTATATGTGTTTCCTCGTCTGGGCTTGCTATCAAGCAATCGTCGACATATGCATGGACATAGTCGAGCTAGCTAAACATGTCGTTGATGAGACGCTGAAATGTTTGTGCTGCATTCCTCGAGCCAAAGGACATTTGGAGAAATTCGTAAATGCCGAATGTGGTTACAATAGCCGTTTTGAATATGTCATTTTCGGCCATCTTTATTTGGTTGAACGTCTTCACTAGGTCAATTTCGAAAATACTGTCATTCATTCCAACATGGCCGTTTGGTCGTGGATGTGTGATAAAGGCTAACGATCAGACGTAGTTTGCGCGTTAAGACGTCTAAAATCACCAGTGGGACGCCAATCATTGCTATCTTTCTTCGGGACCATATGTAATGGAGACGACCATGGGCTACTGGATGGGCGGATTATTCCTCGGTCAATCATATGATCGAATTCGTTCTTCGCGATCCTTAATTTTTTGGATGCTAGTCGGCGTGCTTTGGAGAATGCAGGTTGACCTGTAGTCGTGATGTGATGTGTAACATTTCTGGTTACACATGATAACTTTGACGTCGCCATATTCAGGTCCAGATACTTATCATGTATTCGCTGAAAATAAGAGTTAATTAAATGTTTAAAGCGGAGGACATAGGCTACAATCTGTTGCAGTGGTTCCAAGCACGTACAGCTTTGTGTTGCCGTCAACTAGCCTCTTTGCGCAAGGGTCCACAAGCAAGTTTTGGTGGTTCAGTAAATCTATGCCTATGATAGGTATTGTCACATCGGCAATAGTGAAAATCCAGTGTATGGGTTTTCGCGATCCCACGTTCAAGTAGACATATTTTTCCGTACGTGGTTATTTGTTTTCCGTCAGCTGCCTGTAGATCATATGCAGCTTCATGTTGGCGATCAGATAAAGTTGCAGGAAGGACGCTGACTTTTGCACCAGTATCGACGAGGTAGCTAACCTTCGTTATCACATCAGTGATGAATAACAGGCGGCTGTTTTCACCGGCTACGGTTGCCGCTAACGCGTGTCGGCGGTTTCCCGACGCACGACAGTGGGTGTGCGGCTAGGGAAACAACAGTGGGTCTCTACGCTTCTTTGAGTTCCTGCCATAAGTGTTGTGGTACCAACACAAATGTGGATTTTCCATTCGTTGAGGTTGAGATAAGGATCTTTTGCGCGATGAACTTCGTCGTCAAGGATTGCTTGGTCAGCGTTGTTCCTGTAGATCGAGGAAACAAGAAACAGTATCGCACCATTTAGTTATTTCTTTTTTGGTCTTAAGAGGTTTTTCTGTAACGGAATAAACCTCATTGTGGCGAGTTCTGGTGATCTCCAGAATTCGATCAGGAGATGAAGCTAGTTTATCTACTGGGTCGTTGTTAAATGTTACCAATGCTGCTTGCACTTGCTGTGGCAGTTTTGATAGAAAGAGTTGACAAAAGAGACCTTCATCAAAAGAGCATTGACCAATTACCTCTTTTATACGCGATAACATTTCGGTCGCTGGACCGAAACCAAGCTCAATGGTGTGAAACAACTCATCAAGATGTTGTCTGTCGGACAAGTCTCCTCGTATAAGAATTGATCTTTTGAGCTGTTTGTACGGTTCTAGACAGTCGGGACTGAAAAATGAAGGATTGACGTACCTGTTCAATCCACGCCGAAGTGACCTTACAACCGCCAGAAATTGAACGCGTAGATCTGTCACACATTGGTCTCAAAATTCCGCTTCTGCGTAGCAGAACCAAGCTTCTACATTATCTGCCCAGAAAGGCATGAGCTGAAAGCTTGGAGGCGTTGGGGTTTTAATTTTAATTAGCTTAGGAGTCTGGTTTGACATCATCAAAATAGTAATGTATGCGAATAAAAAGATACTGTGAAAAATATGCTTGAAAAAAAACACTAATAATGCTCTGTTAAAAACTATAAAAAGGAACGAACTCACAGTAATGATCGTGTCCAGATCACGTCTTGCTCACCAATTAAGTGTACCCGGAAATATGACCAAGTTTTGATTGTCGTACAACCAGAGCCACTTCTATCGAATGGACCCTCTTCACGAATAAGTAGAAATCAGAAGGCACTATAGGTTAGGAGAGAAATTATATTGTCTACAATATACCGGATAAGGCACCACTAAGAACCGTTAGGTATTCTTCACTAAAGGCAGCTAATCTTTTAGACTGTTCTTGTCAATGCCTCCGTCTTACTAAGAAACATCAGAAGTACTCATGCCCTATTCTCTTTCAATTTGATTCTCAATCGGCAGCACTTCAGTTAAAACAAGCTGAACAATTAATAAGTTCATCTTCTAAGTATAAGAAGGTCCATATAGTGGAGGAGAAGACAGCAATCCAAAGACATAGGAGACTAGAAGATTCACACTTAGGTAAAGTAGAGCAGAATACTAATGTGAAGTGTCTAAATACACCACCTGGTACTGCTATAGAATCCTATGATGGTACTAATAATCAACAAGCGGGTGTTATGCTACGAGTCACACCAATAACAGGACAAGCCTCTGACAACTCCCCAAGTGATGTAGATTTAGACCACACAACCTCCAATGCCAAGCCTTATAGTTCTTCATTGGGTGAAAAGATGCGAACTCACAAAGCTCAGGTAAAAGCCATGGTTAGCCCATTAAACAACTTAAGTATAATGAAAAGTGAGACAAAAAGACCGTCGGAACTAAAAGTAAGCTCTAAACAAGGTTTCGTGACCTCATCTACACAACGAGGGCAGAATACCACTGTGCCTGCCACATCATTATATAGCAAGGCTGGTTACAAGACCTCATTTTCTAAAGGTAATCGACTCGATAGTAATCAAGGTCGTAAGCACTCACAGGCGGTACGTAACCAGTCAAAACATAGCTCATTTAATTGCCAGCGTAAGCCAAGTGGTGAACAAGTACACAACACTTTTACCACTCTGACGCAAATAACTTTGCAAGAAATTCTAGGTCGCTGAATACACAGCAGTATGCTCTATGCCCTGGTAATCCTACACCATACACGACTTATTCAGATCGTATAAGTGGATTTACTTTTCCTCCTCACTTTCATAATTACACTCCTGATGGGCTACTAGGATATCCTCCGTCTTTTGCTTATAGCCAACGCGCTGCCATGTCGCCTAACTTAAGCTACTCAGAACATCCTATCTCTGACAACTTTAATAATTTTTTTGGGATCAGGCAGTCACTAGTCTCGTTAGCAATACAGCTTGCTCAGACATTAGCTCAAGCAGTCAGACTGCCGTATTAAACAACCATCTAGTTACGTCAAACACGAACGACTTAGACAAAGATCTTATTCGATTCTTCACAATTCACTCTTCATTTCTAAACTTTTTAGTAATTAACGCCCGTTCACTTCCTAATAAAATATCAACTCTAAAAACTATAGCCTTATTAGCTAAACCTTCATTAATATTTGTCACAGAAACATGGTGTCTCTCCTCAGTAACTGACTCAGAATTAGCCATTCAGGACTATATGTTATATCGCGGCAATAGAGAATATAGACGGGGTGGCGGCTGTCTAATATACGTAAGTGTTTGTTTTTCGTCTCGTAGAATCAATGACGAAATACTAGATAAGGTACCAGAGTCGGTCTGGATATCAGTTAATACTCAGAACTACAGTTTACTTTTCGGATGCATATATAGAACCCCCAACACATCGACTACTGTAGATAACACCATTAATAATGCTTTTGTACATACCTCTGCCCTAAATTATAATGCGGAAGTCATCGCAGGTGACTTTAATCTTCCTAGGATAGACTGGAATGTTGGTAGAGGACTGTCATATGATGAAGAAAATCTTCTTAGTACATTAGAAATGCACTGTTGGACACAATGTGTACACAGTCCCACGAGATATAATAACATTCTTGGCTTAGTCAGGATGTCACTCCTCTGTCACTTTAAGTTAGTAAAGCGCTCAAAACTAGTGACCACAAAATGATTCTATGTGCTCTTCCTTTTAATATTAATCTAAGTCACCCCCAAAGAAGAGGTGTCAGCAATGGACAGTAGCTTCAAGATACAAAACTTGGTGCGACTGTTCAATAAACGCCTCAAACCTTCTTGGAATAGTGATATTCCCTGCATTTTACGAGATGGAATACTGATTAATGACCGTAATACTATAGTGAACCTGTTCAGCGATTTCTTTGCTAACAGAGGTAAGCCGCTGGATGATATTGAGATAGAAATGATCAATTTCGGCTACTAACTATATGGAGTCCGTTACTTTCACTTATGATAATATTTGTAAATCCATCAAATCACTTAGAACGTCAAATAGTTGTGGAGTGGATGGGTTGGCATCCATTTATTTCAAACTCCGGTTACCTAATATGCCATTAATCCTACTAAGACTGTTCGACCTTTCATTGACAGCAGGTACATACCCTAGCAGATGGAAAACCTCTTACATCTGCCCTCGCTTCAAATCAGGTGACAGAACAAACTTGCATAACTATAGGCCCATAAATATCATCCCAGTTATCTCTAGGATAATGGAAAAAATAGTATGTGACAAAATATCTGATCATTTACTCTCTGAGAGACTTATCTCTAATTTTCAACATGGTTTCCTCAAAACTAGGTCTTGTATGACTTGTCACTTTGAATTCTTTAATTTAAATTTTACTGAACGAAGCCTTGGGCACTTGGTGTTAGTATTGTACTTAGACATATCTAAAGCTTTTGACATGGTTAACCACAGGCTTCGTATGAGCAAACTTTCCTCTTGTAGGATTAAAAATCCATTACTTGCATGGTTGAATTCTTTCCCCAGTCATAGGCACCAAATTGTCAAAATTAACTACACCCTGTCCAAGGCAGAACCAGTTGCAAGTGGCGTTATACAAGGAAGTGTCTTAGGCCCACTGCTCTTTATAGCTTACGTAAATGATATATGCAAATGCTTCAGCATGAGAAAAACCCTTTCTATACGCAGATGATCCTAAAATAGTATACTCATTCCCTCCCCATGAATTCGCACACACATTCTGTAGCGTCACTGCTGAACTCAACAAGGTCGCAGTATGGTGCTCAAAATGGAAGTTAGACCTCAGTGCTTCTAAGTGTGGTTGGATATGTTTTGGAGATAAGCGCCTCAATTTCGATCTCTTGATAAACGGTAGTAAGTTGTCTAGGCTACAGTCAGTAGTTGACTTAGGACTAAGATACTCTTATGATCTATCTTTTACAGAACAGGTCAATATGCAGACATCTAATTCACATCGACTACTGGGTTGCATAATACGTATCTTTCATAGCAATGACTCTCATATCCTACTATATAGAGTTTTTGTCCGACCCTTACTGGAATACTGCACTTTTATTCTCAGTAATGTTTCCATTAAGAATAAACTCAGACTGGAGTCTGTACAACGTCGCTTTACTCTCCGTATTCCTGAGACTGATTGTACTCTGGACTATAAAACTAGGTGCATTAAATTAGGACTAGAGACTTTATGGAGGCGCCGACTCAAGTTAAACGTAATCTTCTTTTATAAGATATTGAACAATTTGGCGTTTACATCATCTAGCACAATTAAGTTCGAGGAACCTTCTGGCTATAACCTACTCAATTCAGCCTCGAAAGTAAAAATTTCACATTCTAATTCTGCTCTTTATATGAATTATTATACAAATAAATTCTCGAAAATCTGGAACAATTTGCCTCGAGCCATTCGAGAAACAGATTCACTTTCTTTATTTGTGCAACAGGTTGGTCATCTCATCAATTCTGATAGCTCATTAAAAATGTTCACCCCAAATATTGTTTCTTACTCCACCTGCGAAATAATAGGGACTCTAAATGTGTAAGCACCAGTTACCTGTCATAGTCATAGGCTAGTGTTCTTCATCTTTAATCCAAATATAAACTCAAGTATTAATACTAATTCTGCCCATTCGTTCAGTTAACGTAAGTGGCATGTCATGTCCTTCAATGCCTGTATACACATTGAATGTTTCAGAATGCCAGTGCTTTTATTTTGTGTTTTCTCTGTCTTCGTTTTTCCTATATTTGTAGATTAATATGTATATGGCTATTATGGAACCTACTGGCACAAAACTATTGACTTCTCTTTTACGCCCAAGTTCCAAATACTCTTGATCTTATCCTGCATCTGAACACCCTTTAAACTCCACTTCCCAACTGTGCATCTATTGTGAAACCACTAACGGATCATCTTCGTCGAAATATAAAGGTGGTCACAATGGATTCAGAATCAAAGAAAGCCTTCGTTGCAACTAAAGAGGCAATAGCCAATGTAACTAGGCTGGCACACTACAATACTGAAGCTCCCATCAGCATTGCGGTCGACGCTTCTGACTCAGTCATTGGCTCAGTTCTGCAACAATTGACTAGCCAAGCTTGCCAGCCTTTAGCATTATTCTCAAGACGATTGAACGACACTAAATCGAGGTACAGCACTTTTGGACGTGAACTACTAGCCATGTACTGTGCTGTACGACATTTTCAACATTCCATCGATGGCCGGGAATTTACAATATTTACCGACCATAAACCACTGACGTTTTCGATGAAGTCATCTTCAGATAAGTACTCTCCACGAGAGTCATGTCATCTTGACTATATTTCCAAATTCTCTACGGACATAGGACATATATCGGGGGCTAACAATATAGTTGCTGGCGCCTTATCAAGAATACATTCCTTGAATCGTATCCAAGGGATCGACCTTGTTGAACTAGCTTGTCTCCAAAATGAAGACATCGAGCTAGCCGCAACAACGCTGCAACTCCGAACTAAAACGATTGGGAAAGGTAAAAACACTTAAATGTGGGATTTTTCTACAGGTATAGCCCGTCCAGTCGTCCCCAGGGGTTATCGACGAGTCATCTTCAACACATTGCACAGCCTTTCTCATCCTGGAATTCGTGCTACAAGTAAACTGACTACTGAGAGATTCTGCTGGCCGAAGATGAGTAAGGATATCAAAGAATGGGCGCGCACTTGCATAGCCTGCCAGAAGAACAAAGTAATTCAACATAATAAATGCCCCCTAGGCACTTTCTCAACCCCTGACGCTCGATTCGATCACGTCCACCTTGATTTGGTAGGAACTTTTACCAGAATCAAATGGATTTTCTTATCTTCTGACATGCGTGGACCGATTCACACGCTGGCCAGGAGCGATTCCACTCAAAGACATCACTAGTGAAACGATTGTTCGCGCTTTCGTCGAACGATGAGTAGCCAACTTTGGTTGTCCATCTATAATAACGACAGACCGTGGACGTCAGTTTGAATCTGGATTGCTCCACGCTGTGACGGAACATGCTGGAACTACGCGTTTCAGGACGACCGCCTACTATTCACAATCTAACGGTTTGGTAGAAAGATTCCATCGACAACTGAAAGCATCACTTTCAGCTACAAACATCCCTCAGTGGACCGACACCTTACCATTAGTTTTACTCGGGATTCGCAGCACAGTAAAAGAAGATGTTGGGTGAGGTGTGGCCGCATTAGTCTACTGAACGACTCTTCGACTACCAGGTGAGTTTGTGGAAACCGCTTTCACTTCGGAAAACCTGAATCTCAATGTTTACGTGAACCGGCTCACAAATGCTATGCGTTCAGTTAAGCCAGTTCAAACTCGACAACAATCGACAGACACCTTTATCCAACCTGCCTTAAAATATAGTACACACGTTGTATGATTTACGTGACATAGCGTTAGATTCACTGGAATAACGCACCCGAAGTCGATTAGGTTGAATGGCTCTTTGAGTGTTCGGAATATTTATTTGGAACAGTTAAATAAATATCGAACGTCGTTTTGCAACAAACAATTATTAATTTACTAGTTACTTACATTCAAGGTGATTAAGCAACAACAACAACAGATGATTACCATTCCCTAGGTTAATTTTGATAATTTCAAATGAATTGAGCATTGGATAGGTTATTCATTTCTCTGAAAAAGCGACTTACACTAAGCCACGAAACGTCATAAATTTTAATTTCTACTCATTGGAATTTTACAAATATATATAACTTATTTTATAAACAGATGATCACAATGATCCGCGCCTTACACACAAAGCGAACAGAATACCAAAGTCATTACGCCGCAAGCAATGACTAACACGCAAGTAGAAGTATCAAAGAGCTCCATAACGCCGAGAGCTACGCGCTCTGGTAGGAAAGTACGATTTCTAAAACACCTGAACGAATACTATGTCTACTAATTTCCTCTTAATTCCCATTACCTACGTACGTATAACAATTTTTTGTTGTCCTTAAAGAAACAGTAACAAAAAATGAAAAAATATAAATCGGTAAACCCATTATTATTATTTTTTAAAAAGTTAACTGTGTGCATTGTATGAATTTTCGTGTTACTGTTAGATCGGACCACAATGAAGGGTAACAAACTTTCAGAACTCTGTTTGCGAACACTATTACATTTATTCCAACTGTTTTTAATGTAAACATTTTGTTTCTATTATTGTTACGCTCCGCTCGCCCTATCCTCCCGTTTAGCATAATTACTGTTATTATATTGTCTGTTGTTATGGACTACAGTCAACTAGTTGTGTACAAGTTGTTCCTATTCACTACCACTATTTCCCTCGTTCTGTAATCATGTTATTTTTCTAATTGGTTTGTTGTGTGGTCTGATTTTATGTATATATAAAAGAATGCTTGAAATATAGATTCGATTCTGTCTGGCTGACCTATTGGCTTGCATTCTTCTTATTTCGGCTTGGGACTAAGTGGGCACAGGGCAGGCGCGCAATAACCAACTAGGCACAAGTAATTTTGAACTCGGCCGACCCCCCCAAACACCCCCCGAATTTCTCTCGTCATAACAGTTACAAAAAGCGTTTCATTATTTGTTGTCAGTGTTCAACACGTTTTTAGTGACGCATTGAATTAAAAATTTTTTTGTATGCAAAATGCATAGATTTAAATTTTATTTTCGACTTCCAAGCCTTTTGGAAACAAACAGAAGGACGTGGAAAAAACAAGAATTTACTATGTACAAATATTTTGTGCAACGACTCCATAGTGTAAGGACTAACGTCCAGAAGCTACACAACATCTGATCGTCTTACATAAGCCCAAGATTTCTTTCAGCGAATAAATGACTCGTGCTTGTAATCGATTGAACTCATGAAACTAAGCAATATAATGAAGTCAAATGATTTGTATATAACACTTCATTGCCGCATGAAGCTAAGACGCCAACAGGAGTGCTGTTCACAGATAAAAGCCGTTCAATCAAAAGTTATCAGCAATGCTTAGTAGCTCGAAGGTACGAAACTTGGTACGGTTGTTCAATGAGCGCCTCAGACCTTCCTGAAGTAACAATATTCTTTGCATTTCACATGATGACTTAACTGTCAACGACCGAAATATCATTATTGCCAACTTGTTTCGCGATTTGCTTGCTAGATGTCATTGTGGTAGACACTATCGATTTGGCTACTAACCATATGGAGTTCGCTTCCATCAATTACGACAACATTTCTGAATCAAAAAAGTCACTAAGAAGGTCAAGTAAACAATAATAGTAACTATGGAGTAGATACCGTTGCAGCTATTCACTTAAAATTCGGTGAATTAAGTATCCAAATAATTCTACCGAAACTGTTCAATTATTTCTCAACAACAGGCACTCACCCTAATAGGTGGAAAAGCGCGTACATACGCCCTTGATTTAATCAGGTGACAAAGTAAACTCGCATAACTGTAGGCTTACAAATATCACCCTAGTTATCTCTAGAATTATGGAAAAATAGTATGTGACGAAATGTTTGATTACTTTTATTATCCCACAAACTTACCTCTAATTCCCAACATGATTTTCTCATAACTGGGTCTTGTATGACTTGTTACTTTGAGATTTTAATTTGATTTCTACTGAATAAAGCCTTGGGCCTTTGGCATTAACATTGTACTTGGAAAAATTCAAAGATTTTGACATGCTTAGCCAAAGGTTTTTAATAGGCGAAGTCTCCTATGAATGGGATTTGGAATCGATTACTTGCATGATTGAACCGTTTCCACAGTGACATGACGCAACACCTACTTTATACGCGGGTGCGCTAACTGCAACTCTAACTCACTGAATTATCTACGCGAACAGATACTCGCAACCATGACCAACAACTTGACAACTGATTACTCGCCCGAATCTAAATCAAGAAAGGCATAAACACAGCAATGAGAAGATTCAATTCTATATTATCCCAACTCTGTATATATGGGTACAACAACGACTTTGTCGTAATTAGAGTACATAGCACATTGAAAGTC
The DNA here is from genome assembly GCA_025215515.1 of Schistosoma japonicum. NCBI lineage: Eukaryota > Metazoa > Platyhelminthes > Trematoda > Strigeidida > Schistosomatidae > Schistosoma > Schistosoma japonicum. The sequence continues at coordinate 63,415 of CM046069.1, forward strand.
CACTACAACCAATCATAAATAGCAAGGTCAGTGCGGAGAAAATGAACGGCAGTACTGGTTACCGCCTACTTTACAATCGATAAAAAAATAGCAAAAATAAGAATATTTACATTTAATCTCACTAGTTCTATTTATTCTCAGCACCTTCCATCCTTTTAAAAGAGGTTCACTCTCTTGAAATCTTACTGTGAGTCATTGTTTACTTTTGCTGCGTCTTAGTGATTGTCATTCGCTATACGTAAGTTTTGTTGTGGGGAGCCTGAGTGTATCATGAATAAGTTGAAGTGTAACATTGGGTTCATCCGCTTTTAATTCACTGAACCTTCTACGCAATTAATTGCGATGATGTACCGACATCTATACTTTCACTGCAACCCTATACATCACCTTTTCTCGTCTACTTTTAATTACCCTCTTTTCCCGACAAATAAACATGGCACTATCGCTATTTTGCATCCTTATTTCTCATGATTTGGACAAGTCGACTGAATTGTCTGCTCACTGTGAATGTACGTCAGCACTTATTGCACATAAATAACAGTCTACGCATATTTCCCTTTATTTCCCGCTCGATAATCATTGACATTTCCCTTTTATTTCCCCATAGTCAACAGTTTGAATGCAGTGCTTTTAATGATTTTCGAAAGTTGTAGGTATGTCAACGTGAACCACTTTTGTCATTAAAATCAACCGTATTGCCCATAAAATCTTGGTATTTATAAATAATTTGACTCCGATTCAGTCACAGTGTAGAACAAATTCTTGGTTAACACTGTGTTGTGGTTTCAGGTCTTCTTCGCCCTTCAGTGACTGCAGATTACAGGTGTCACAGGTACATCATTGTGTTTATTTTATCTCTAACTAAGTCTATTTATGAGTCCATTTTATTTGTATTTCAATATATTTTCATTGTCCTACGAGTCAGTGACAGTGTAGACCAGATCCTTAACACATTTATCGTAAGTACACTTAGTGTATCTGATTTCAATAATGTCTGGCATAGATCGATAAATAAGTATGTCTATTGTGGGTGCTACAATTGAATGTATGTGGCTATATCCAAATGGTTCAATACTTGCAGGATTATCACAGTGCTTATTTGTGCTTATAACAAGCATTGAATGTGTTGTTCTAAACGACTTCAAAATCTCAATCTTACCAACCAACACAAGAAACCGACTTGAAGTAAACTTAATGAAGTTGTCTGTAGTGTAAAGAATCGGTCACTACTTAAGCAGATGACTTTGGATGGACACACGTGCATTTAAGGTGGTTAATAAACTGCCGAATTTGATTATTGTGAATATTTTCTAAGCTTTGTCCATTAGACATGATGAATGTTGTTCATGTACTTGGAAATGAGTGTCTGTGAATCTTCGCTTTGATGCTATGCATCTTATTTAATTACATTATGGTGACTTGAGTCAATTTCTCCCCTATCCACCTCGTCTGTATTCGATCTTGTATTCGAATAATAATTTGAAGTTAAGGGTGAAATATCACCTGAATGATTGACATTCATTTTAATAATTTGTGTAGTTTCTATATTCTGTGGGTGATTTGTAGAAAATTTGTATTGTTTTGCTCCATAAGTACTCCTGCAGTTCTGTAAGACACTGTCTAGATTGGCTTCTTGTTGAAAGGTAATTCTGCATGTTTCAATGTAAAGATAATGATTATGTATACCAAGAACTGAAGAAACTAGTTACTTTTCATGTAATTATCCTCAATTTCGCTATTTTTCACCTTATTGTAAAGTAAGCGGTGACCGGTACTGCTCTTCATTTCCTCCGCTTGAACCATGTTAATTGTGATTGATTGTAGTGTCTTCTAGTATGCTAATTACTCTATTTTCCCCAAGGTCGCTTGTGTAAATATATATACTGAGTTGAAATATAATAATAGAATCGAATCTTCCTAGTGCTGCGTTGGTGTCTTCTTGATTTTGTCTTAGGGTGAGTAATCAGTTATGGAGTTGTTGGTCACGATTGCGAGTATCAGTTGGCGCAGATAAGTTCCCGATTAGAGTTGTGGTTAGTTCGAGCATAGCAGTAGGCTTTATATTGCAACATAACAAGGAATCAACAACAGCCGAACTAAAGCAGAGAAAATCAAGGCACAAAATGAATACACAAAAGCAAATAAGCAAGTGATGAAAAGCATCAGAGCCGACAAACGGTAGTCTATCAAAGGCCTTGCAACGACAGCGGAAAAAGCTGCAAGTGAAATATCTCTGAAACAGCCCTAGGACACTACGAAGAAACTGACAGGCAAATATAATAAGCCAGAGCGGCCGGTTAGGAACAAAGAAGGCAAGCTGTTCACTGAGATTCAAGAACAAAGAGACAGATGGGTAAAACACTTTGAGGAACTCTTATATAGACCAGCTTTACCGAACACACCAGACATCGAAGCAGCATCTACAGACCTCCCGATAGATGCCAATCTACCAACGATGGAAGAAATCAAGATAGCTATCAGACAGATCAAAAGTGGGGAAGCAGCAGGACCTGACAATATACTAGCCGAATAACTCAAATCAGACATGAGCATAACAGCAAGGATGCTCCACGTTTTATTCAAGAGTCGATCTGGAAGGAAGAACAAGTGCCGGCAGACTGTTAAGAACAACACCTTATCAAATAACAAAAAAAGGAGATTTGAGAACTACAGAGGAATCACACTGTTGTCACTACCAGGAAAAGTCTTCGACAGAGTGTTGTTAATAAAATAAAGGACTCAAAGGATGCTCAACTTCGAGATCAACAGGCTGGTTTCCGTAAGGATCGGTCATGCACAGACCAAACCGCAACACTATGTATCATCGTTGAACAATCAATTGAAAGGAACTCATCACTGTACATCAACTTCATCGACTATGAGTAGGCGTTTGACAGCGTAGACAGGAGATCGCTATGAAAACTTATTCAAAACTGCGGCGTACCAGAAAAATTCGTCAATATCATTCGGAATTTTTACAACGGAATACATTGCAAAATAGTGCACGGAGGACAGCTGACAGATTCATTTCCAGTGAGAACCGGTGTCAGACAAGGCTGTTCGCTCTCGCCCTTCCTTTTCATCCTAGTGTTTGATTGGATCATGAAAACCCCTACATCCGAGAATAAGCACGAAATTCAATGGACAAGTAGGACACAAATCGATGATCTGGACTTCGCTGATGATCGGGATATTTTGAACCCATACACGCCAACAAATGCAGGAGAGGACAACCAAAGTAGCAGAAACCTCAGAATCGAAAGGCCTGAAAATACATAAGAGAAAAATCAAGACCCTCAAATGCAACACAGAAAGCACCGACCAATCGATATAATTAGTGAAACACTGGAGGAAAACTAAACCTTTACATACTTGGAAAGCATCATCCTGATAAAGGTGATGACGATGACCTGAGATACACAATTTATTTATTTCACATCTCCACACTACTATCATGATCGTGTTGCACAGTACTTGATTTTCATCAGGTTCACATTTCGAAATTCACGCTTTTACTGGCAATTTTTGACATTAATTCAAGTTTGAAGGTTATGCTTTGGAAACAATACCTGTGTTTCAGGTGGGATCCCCAGATTGCCTTTACAACGACTTCTACAAGAGTGAAACAGCTGGTCAGTGCTCTATCCTTGTCAACTGAAGTTTATCTTGAAGTCAGTTAACTTGATAACCGGAAATAGATGTAACTAATGCTAAACTTAGGTGTAGGATAATAGACGACGATGGTAAGTTATGAATAAGTTTGTGAATCATCACTAAAGACTAGTGGATGTGTTAAGTGTATTTGAATGCAGCCAACATTAACAGGCTATAATGCTTGGGACTAGGAAACATATAAATGTGGTTGACCAACATTATATTCGTTTATAAAGTTGACTAGTATTACATTCAGTCATATTAATAAATGTAGACTAGTTAGTTCGAGCCAGTTCGATTATTTTAGACAATGGATAAAGCATCACTTTCATTGTCACAGTTATACTCATTATCAGTAGATCTTGTTTTTCAATGACGTTACATACATTTCATTTGATTAATTTATTTATACTCTTCTAGTAGAAATTTTCTTATTCAATATTTCTTGTCATAATCAGTATTTGTAGTTGCTGCATATACTCTTCATGATATATGCAGCTACTCGAAGGCACGTGATTGATATTTCGCCAATAGTCATCTTAAAAGTATATGGGCCGATTTACGGATATTTTGATTTTAGTTTGGATGCCCAACATAATCCCTTAACACCTTCAAACTCACTTAAATATCGTGTGTGCTTAATGTTAAACATGGAATTATTTAGATATTGCTGATTGTAGTAGGATGTGGTTTGTGGCCTTTTGTTTATCATGGATTTGTATTTCAATGTATTGTTATTGTCCTACGAGTCAGCGACAGTGTAGACCAGATCCTTAACACATTTATCGTAAGTACACTTAGTGTATCTGATTTCTATAATGTCTGGCATTGATCGATAAATAAGTATGTCTATTGTGGGTGCTACAATTGAATGTATGTGGCTATATTCAAATGGTTCAATACTTATAGGATTATCATTCACGCAGCTTACTAGGCTATAAGCAACCTTGAGATAGAAGATACTTTCTGTCTGAGAAATTGCTTAAGTTAGTGATTTGAAACGGTTGTTTTGAAACAACCAGTTACAGTGTTCTTCGTGGTCACGAGGATAGCTGTATTTGGTTAGTGTGGTCCGCAGCCAACATTATTTACGATTTATCACTTACTATAAAGTAATTGAGTTGAAAGTGTGTTTGATTGGTCATTTAAAAAATTTAGGCTGCTAGCATACATATTCAGTCAGTCAGTCAGTCAGTTACAACGTAAGATTTTGGTACATGTGTGCATCACTTCAAGTTGCCATGCCTCAATAAGCAGATAGAGATTAAATTGTCGGACCAAATCTCAGAGTAGGGTAGGTAGGTAGGTAGAATAGGGTAGGTAGTGACTAAGTAAGTACTTTTGGAAAGGCATAGAGATCGGAGATAAGACTTGAAACGAAAAAAGGGATTCAGTAAAGAGAGAATTATGAGAAGCCTAAAACTAGAATTTGAAGGAAGACAAGGAGTGGATGCACCTGCGCCATTGCAAACGACTTTGAGCCATACCACCTGAAGTCTCAAACCATTCGGTACGATTATCGCGTGGGCTTCAACCATGTAGTCTGTGTCTGTTAACATAGCTCAGCCCAATTGTTAATAACTTTATCGATTGGTGCCATGTTTTCGTTTGGCCACCCCTAGCTTTCTTCCAGCCTACTTCTATGACAGACATCATTGCTCGTCAAAATAGACGGTGGTCAGGCGTACGTAACTAAGGTCCTAACCACCTCAGCTGATAAAGATTCACTACTTCATCAATGGACTTACCGTATTTACCTAGTACTCTATTCCTAACCCACTAATTGCCTACTTGGTGGTCCCAGCAAACACAAGCAATGTTTCTGAGACATCTATGATCAAGTAATGGGAGCCGACGAATATCCTCTAGTGGCCATGTTCTACATCCATAATGTAAAACGTATCGAATTGCTGCGAAGTAAACGCGTCATTTCGTCATTAAACGAATGTCTCGCCTACACCACAAGTGACGCAAATTGACAAAAGCCAATCGGGCCTTATGTATACGAGCCGAGATTACATACATATTCGTCAATGTGGTAGTACTTTTTTATTTGATACATTCTAGTGAAACCGTTCCCCGGTAATTTGTGTCAGCTGATGTGAAAATGAGCTATATCTAAATGATTTGTAATTTCAGATTTGCCGTACCTCATATTGGAAACATGATTATGTAGAACAAATTATATGGAACGGAACTTGAAACAGACAAATAGACGCTTCTGGATTCTGTAAGTGACTCGTGCTGATAAAAATGATCGTTGCTGTTTGCATAAAATTATTTCCGATGTGTGACACAAATATTCTCGTCTACGCTTGTCATTTAATTGTAGATAGACACTGATTAGTCGTAAGGTGGCTTCTTCATGTTAATATATGAGAGTTTCCATAACGGTCGACATGATTTATGTGAGTTGTGTACATTTTGATGATGCCAAAACAAACTCTTGTGAATGTGAATTGAGGGTTTGAAATAAATACACAAATGTTAAGCACCAAATGTATGATTTAGTCAATGCAGTCGAGGAATATCACAATTAGAATAGAAAAAAGACATGAGCATTTTAATAGACTGGTAATTGCATTATGTTGTTTTAGGAACAACCTAAATTATATATGAAAGAAAAATTACAAATGCACAGCGACACCAATTAACCGGAAAGAATAGTGTCGATGGTGATGATGGAAGCATTTGTCGATAGTTTATTGTGAACAGTTGCATAGGTTACTCAAGTTGACAATAATCTGCAAATGTACATTGATGAAACTTTTGGATTCCATTTAACTGTTCAGTTGATTTAAGGTCATCATCGTTATCGTCATCAACGTAGAACCGGGCAAATATACCTGTAGGTTCAAGTTGCCATGCCACATCAGCACTATGAGATAACAGAATACAAGAGGGGCTAGTGAAGTAAAGGTGTGCAGAAACTAATAATAAGATTTATGATTTAGATGAGGGGATACACTTGTACCACTGTGACTGATTCTGAGCTATGTCTCCAAGTGTTTTTAGCCATTTAATGTGATTCTCACGCGGACCCCAACCAGGTAATCTGCATCTACCAACATGGCTTAGACCAACAGTCAAAGACTTTATGGATTGACGCCATGTTTTGGTTTGGCCGCCCCTACCCTTCTTCCATCCTACTTCAACCCTAGCCAGTCCTGGGGTAACATTATGCATTTAAAAAGGGGAGAAGCGCATCACGAATATGCTGACATTGGTACTGAGCGTGATATTGACTTAAGGTATATGGTGATGAACGGATCTTATCCAATATGGTGAGAAATGCTGTGTTTTATATCTTCCTACTGATACGTATGTTGTATAGAATTTGGGGACTAATGTAAGAATTTGTATCATCAACGTTGTGATCGTACTTATTTACAAATAATTGACTGTTATCGAATTAGATAATTCGTTAGTTTCATAAAGTACTATCAATTATTTTTTACATGTGTTGTACAAACATTGTTTGGTTTTGGTAATTGCGTATGCTTCAAATTGATGTAGATTGTGAACTTTTGAAGTTTAAAATTAGTAATGGTTGTGATCAGTCAATAAACATTACCGGATTTGCTATATATTACGTGTTGATGTGCTAGTCATTGGGTTTAGCAACATTTATGAGACTACTTTCTTAATGTATGAATGGCGATTCATTAGCACCTTGGGAGGTCACTCGACTGTCAGGTGTCTAAATTTATAGTATTTGTAACGTGAAACAGTCGGATTGTATAGGTTTCTTGATCGGCAGTAGCAACCGTTACTAACTGTTCGCTGGATGCTCTAGCTTAAATTTGCATTGCAAAACAATGCTGAGCTTGAGTACTGGATTTACTATGGTAAAAATAAGTAACCAGTCTGTTTGGCCTTAAGAATTCTCATTGTGCTAACTGTAAAATGTGATCTTTAACACAGAACGAAGGTACAATATACAAAATATTTTGCTACAATGCTACTGAGTCCAGACAGCCACACTTGTGCAACGGGTATATATATATATGTATGTAGTTTATGCATATTTCGTACTTGTTAACTAAACTTCTTTGTGGAGCATATTTCGATTAATGGTTAAATATCCATTGGGCTGTATTAACATGTGAAAGTATGGTGATCGCAAGGCTTGTTGGCAAAACGAATAATCAGCTTCATTTAATGCCTGTTTTAAAGCATCCTGGGGCGCTACTTATATAGGTTACTTATTACGTCATATACCTGGGCGTTGCTGTAAAGCGTCAGCAAGTAGTTGGTGACTTAGATTATTAGTAATACATGGTAAATAATTTGAATTTTCGTAACGTATTTTCCTATCGAAATTGTCTATTTCTACCTTAATCTTACAGTTACCTCATGGTTGAAGAGGTGAAGGTACAGTCGGTAAGTGGAAGGTTCTAGTTTTATTTCACCTACTGTACTTGGATCCCAGTATTTATGTTTACACCAGTTTGTCCTTTCTAATCAAACATCACTGCATTATTGAGTAAGTTACTGAGTTCAAATAGTTATTTGGTTAATATCGGCTTAGGATTTTCATACATCAACTTCAGTTCTTAACAACATCAACAAAAAGATGCAAACAATTTTGAATTATGTATAAACAATTAGGAAGAATTTTAGTCACAAACCATTTACTCTGGAAGGTTGTTCTTTGATGTAAACAGCAGGAAACTGTTCCGCCTGTGCTTTGTGCTAGTTGCCACTCAGCTTCATTGGGTACTTGTGTACTTAAGGGACATGATATATAAAATATAGAGAAGGCACATTGTTAAGCAAACCTCTCACTGTTTTCGTTTATTTCTCCCAGTCCATATCGTTCCATGATGTCTTCATATCCGGTGTTGTCCATTCCAACCTTGGCGTTGAAGTCTTTCATCAGAATAGTCATGTCCTTAACTAAGCATTTATCGATGATTGACTGTGGCCTTGCATAGAAGTGGTCACTTTTGTCTTCGTGGCTGTCGTCGGTGGGTGCATAGCACTGGATGACATTCATTGTAATCTCTAACTTCTTTGTCTTGAAGGATGCTTTGATGATACTAGGTCCATGATGTTCGCATCCTATAAGGGCTTTCCGTGCTTCTTGAGACAACATTAGTGCTACTCCCTGTGTTTGTGAGGTGTTTTCCTCTTTGGGATCGGGGTAAAAAAGCACTTCTCCTGGGGATAATCTTTGCTGTTCAGCTTGTAGCCAATCGGTTCTACTTATTCCAAGTATTTTCATATCTTTACATTTCCTCGGCAATTCGCATGCTTCTCCGTTTCCCACATCGTGCGGATATTCTATGTAATTAATTGACTATCTATCCTTTGTGTATTTATTTGTCTATCTATCAATCCATCTATTTAACTTACATGCATTCACTCACAATTTATCTGTTTATATGTGTGTATTAAAGGAGAGATAATAGTGCATATCATATTGACTTCTACGTTTGTATTTTGCTTGGTCATGCCATTTAAAGCGTTTTTATATACATCACTAATGTGAATATAACATCGGTCGATGGTTAATTATGCAGAGTTGACACATATGTAGATAGACAGAAGATGACACTGAATTAACAGGAAGATGAATACAAGAGCGATAAATGTGGTAGTAAAGTGTTTTGAGATGACGGAAGGAATTATTTCATGTAAATAAAAGTACGAAATGAGAGGAAGTCGGTTAACACAACTGCACTATCAAGATAGATTCTTGAGAATTCGTAGTCACTTAATGTCTTTGAGTAGTGATTATGATTATCTAACGGACTCAAAGTGACTGAAAATAGATATCAGTCTTCCCACTTACCAACTCATGCCGATTTTCACATTGGAAATGTGGGATATTAGAAAGAAGTATAATTTGATTTGACGTTTTCATTGAGACAAACGAAAGTCGTAAAAGTCAAAGATTTATTCATCGACCGTAACTTTCGTGGGCTCTACTGATTAGATCAATCCATAAAGTGTAGCATAGTTGAATTTGATCATTTCTGAACAAATACACTAAAGACATCAACCTACTGCCTTAACAGCGCCACAATCATCTACCGGACCATTTACCACACATTGCGCAACTCGTTTCTGTGAAATTATTGCGACACCGTAGCAATTCGCTCATTTCATTGATTGATACGAATCATAGACACTTTCATTAATGGTACCTTTTATTTCGTGATTCCCATCCCAATCGTCATAACACAGTTGCCACTATATCCTGATTACTAACAAAATAGTCATGCACCAACGCTTACACTACTACCTATCTGGTATTTTCTGCATGTTTTGCAAACTTTGGGCTTACTTAGTTTGTGACATTATTTTGAAACCACTGTGTAGTGTACATATATCCGCCTGGTTTTATTTAACATGTACACATGCTCTAGATATTGGCAAAGTATGTTAGTTAATGTTCCATTTTCGATTCCTACCTATCCCTCTTATTCTATGGATATTTTGTACTTTCTGACTGGTGCTATACATTTACATTAACTCCTGCCCTAACCATCCGCATGTTGTTTGCGTATTTCAGTGTCGCTTAAATGTCTTATAAATATTTCTGTAAAGTTGATTACATACATGTTTGACATTTAAGCTTTTTGTACCAGTTATATTCACCATTTACGCTTGTTAATTTAATGTCTCCTTCAGGCACTCCGAGGGTCGGCCATGTGCTGACTGACTTACAGACTTTAAATTTTTTATAAACGTTTATCAGTATTATGTATGTAATAAGTTTTTGTATTAACACGTTACTAATACATACTGGGCTAACATTGTTTAAATGAATCATTATTATTATTGTGCACTTACAGACTTTGCCCTTGGCACCTTGTACCTGCTGCTGTCTGAAGCATAAAAGGGGCTGATTATCAGTCAGCTCAGGTGATTACGTGACATCGTAACCAGTTATCGTGTCAATACTAAAACCAACTGTAATCAGTTATTTTTGAATTTCACACTATCTGTCATAGAAAAACGTAACCGTACATGCACATAACACTACTCTACATGGATGTTGTTTGCACTAAATTGCATAGCTACCACAGAATCATAGGGCGTATTTTTTTGAAAATACAATTTGTATATGGTTTTCTTGTTGTGAAATATGTCACTTCAGGTTTTAAAAGAAATAATGATGACATTTTACTCTCGTTAAGAACGAACTGCAGTGTATATACGTCGTCTAAGACCATTTAGATAATCTAAGTTAGATCAATACAATTACTTATTTTCCTAGATGGTTTATATTGTATTTAGTTTGTAGTGATTAAACTATAAACCATTGATGTAGAATGTTCATATTTTGCATGCAATAGTTGTATAACTCCAATTTACGTTCTTCATTTACATTCGCAGATGGTGCTGTGGTGTCCTGATTTTACTTCAATTACCTTGTTGAAACTTACGAAGTTCCTTGTAAGCACAGAACTTATTAGGATATAGTGATTGAAATTGCATTAAGATTGATGGATGGTCAATTTATCACTGAAAATACCGACTATTCTTGGAATGATTTACATGGTGCTTGACGAGTTACCAAAGAGTAATGAAAATATGCAAAGGAAATTTAACAATGCAAAACTAAAGTTTTGCATAACCTACGCTGTATTAACAACTGAAATACGGAAACATTTCACTTATATAAATCGACATTCGGACAACATACTGAAAGTTTATTGAAGTTCAGTTAGAACTAAACTTTGGTGGCATATCCTTATCAATCAGCGGGTGTAGTCATATAAAGTTCAGAAGTTAGCGACAAATAACTGCACTGATTAGCAGTGAAAGCAGTCATGTTACTTTGTTTCACTCAAAGCTTATCAATATTGTATGAGTCATTCCACATACTGATAAATATTTATTTGCACATATTTTAATACGGCTTTTTCATTTTAGCTTGTTACAGCGAATACAAAGTAAGGAAGTTATTGCTAATCGTACAGTGAACGCATGTTAGTGTTTACGTTAGCTACATTACGTTGTAGCCTTTGTTTGTGGTAACTATTTATCATAGTATACCATATGAGAAAGATTACGTTCTGGGATCTCATCCAAATTCGTTATTTATTAGGCTAATAACTAGGAAGAATCACTCTTTACGCCGTTATAATAGACTTTTTATTATCACCTCTCCTTACACGTTATAATCTATGCATCCATGTAATGAACGATTTCTATTCTTTGCCGGGCTAACTAGTTAGACAACTCAAGTGGCTTGCTAAATAGGTGTTGACTCACTTCACAATATTAACATTGTAACAGTGAATAATAATAACGCCGATTATAAACAATTTGTATAACTTGTACCTAAAATGACACCACTTACCTACCAGTTCAATAAAAATCAGGCTCGAGGATCAAAGCTAGTAAGCTGTTGGCGTAGGCAATTAAGACTTTTACTAGAAATACACAAATATGCGCAAACTACAGTAAACGAGTGTCTTATGGTGTCCACTACTGTTTACCACACAGAAACACGTTTTAACGCGCATTGTTAAATAGGTGCTAACCATTTAGTTCGAAATTGAACTGCGAACGATTGTTAGCTTACAATCAGAACATTTCATAGCATCGTATCAGATAGTCGCACTTAAGCTCCTGAGACAACGGATACATTACCGCGTACACTATAAACCCAAATATACACCACTGTACTACTGCAAATATGGAAATACAAAAGGCAATTATTAAGTATCAACCATTTATTATAGACAAATCGTCAACATTGCATGATACAAGCAGATTCTCCAGTGAATGAGGTGATTAGAAAATCTGTAGATTACAAAAAAACACTAAAGTTGAAGATGAGAAAACTTATTACTTACTTATCTTCTAAGAATCGTTTTCGTATAATTTTCAATCTTGGTTAACACTCGCATTGCAAAGCTTTCGCCAAACTTTTGAAAAATCAATCGTCCATTTCTCTGTGTATTAATCATTTTTGCAGTAGCTGTTTAGACGGCTTGAAACATGGAGTCACGCTGTTTATTGGGACACTTACGTTGGAACTGTGCATCCAACGTTTACAGTGTCTTAGCATAATATCAACTGTCGACATAATAAATCGCAACAAAGATAAAACTTACTAGTAAATGTACTGTCTCTTAAATGTGGTGGCAACATGTGCCGACATGGATAACGGCACTTGATTTACGTTTGGCAGGTGCACTCATCCGAAGTCAGATCCACTCCGTATGATTTCGATCCATCGTTAATGAACATGTAGTTTTGAGTAGCCAAACTGACATACAGGTTTCTAACTTTTTTAACTGATATAAAACTTCAGTAAGTCATCAGAAATAAGCTCTTTCTGATATGTATTTCCCACATGTTTCATAACTGTGTCAGATGAAGCTGACTATTTGAGAACTGGATTTATATTTTCTTTTTCCTCTTCTGATAAGCGTCTAAACCATGGTTCGCACCTCATAAAAGATTTTGTGCAGGAATGGTTGTGCGTTATGATGTATGAACGAACGATATACTCATTGACATTCAGCACTACACGAAACATAGATTTACAATCCATGTAATTAGACCTAAAAATGCGATAATTACAGTTCAACTTACGGTTTGTTTCTCTGACCGATCTCGTGAAGTTTCTTTTTATTACCAAATGCACATTTAAAAACAACAACAATGTATTAAAAAGACGAAAACAAAGCATTTTGACTTTGCGAACGGATATAATGAGTGAAGATAATCTACGATTGCATTAAATTTATCAACTTACAGACTAAAACTCTCCAACTGCTTGCTCTACATTCTCCCAATTGAAAAATCGTCGACTAAGCACTATATTTTCAAAAGGTGCTCTCAGATCATCACTTATTTCTCGTAAGGAACAGGCCAAACAACTATTATTTAATAAGTAGGTACGTGAAAACTATAGACTCACCTATTATAAGTCATAATTTTCCGTAAAAATAATGTTGTTGAGATTTGTGTTAGTTAAAAAAACGATGATCAGTCTGCCATTCTGCGAATGTGGGACTGCCGCCATGCACCTAACTACTCAAGGTCACAAATATGCCATATTGCGGCAAATTAAACCAGGCTGATGCTTATCTAGTGCCAGCATAATTACACTAGCGCCGCAACATTCTTCGTTCTGGATTGAGTCTCATTCATTGATTACGTGGTTCAATAAATGATCCCTTTTATAGCATTAGAACTGGATACTCAACGTCATTGTTGCTCCTCCCAGATGAACTGACTAAAATGAATCTACATTGGACATTCGAAATTATATATACGTGTGATGGTAATCTGGAGAACTCATCACTCGCCTCGAAAATTGCAGTTAATTTAAGTAAACTAAATTCTGATAGACGTTACACTTATTATATGTACCTATATTAACTGTCAATATAGTATTTATTCCATTTGTGACTGTTTATAAGGCGTTACTAACTCGATAGTGTTCCGTGACCACTACACTATCTGTGCATTTTTATTCCTGATAATATGGGCAAGTTAACTGAAATATCTGCACACCGTAAATTTACATCAGCACTAATTACACATATTTAACTGTCTATGCAGCGCTTTTGATGATTTCTGAATGTCAACTTAAAGGAATGTCAAATTTGACTACTTTGGTCAATAAAATCAACCTTTTGACTCACAAAATCTTAGTATTGATAAATAATTTGGCTACAAGTCAGTGACAGTGTAGACCAGATTCTTTACACGTATATCGTAGTTTGCATCATTTGAAACTACTCACGCTAATAATCAATTGAATCGTAAGTTGATGTCACTTTTCCCTTGACAGTACTTATCTATCCTCCAATTCATTTGAAAATCACACAATACTTTTGTGAAACTAGGTATTATTCAGACATTGAAGGCTTTGGTATGCATGTGTCTAGTAAGATACTACGTTGTTAAATACGGATATAATTGGGAACCTTAATTTGTAAGGTGTATAGGCATCTGTTACGTTTTCAATATTTAACAAATGGAGGATATTCTACAATATAGTGAAAAAAATTTACAAGTTTACACAACAAATAATAAACGATGTAAACGAATGTGAATGAATGAAATTGATGTAAACAAAGAAAGTTAAATGAAGTCAAACAATCACTGAATTTTCTTCGTTAGTCAAATGGTACCACCATTCTATTAATGAGGCAAGTTAGACATCAAGAATAGTTTGGTTGATGCCAAGAACATTTACATCTACATCAAATCATACTAGAAAATTGTAATAGGCAGTCCAAATCACTTCTAATATGTTAGGATCACGTTATTTAATTGTCATGAACTGGATTTGATCAGTTTCTCTTGCTATGTATGCATCCTGAGTGGATTGCCTTGATATAAAGGTGATAAACAGGTATTGTTTGAATTGGGTTGTGATTGATTAGTGGAATCCAGGACTTGTATTACGTTCTACTTAGGACTCGCTAAGTGGATGTAGCTACATTTCAATATTGATGTTTACACCTGGGTTCAAATTTGAACAGTACCTATGTACTACCACTATATCAAAACAATCTGTCAATTCAGTTGCTTAGAAATTGAATATGATGCAGTAGAATTATGTAATTGTTTCTTCTACACAACTGATGCTTCACTGTTAGATGTTTAGGTATTCAGAAGGATGTGTTTAACCTTTTCATTTTAAAATAAAAAATGCACTCTGTTGATTGTACTCGTAGTTATCCTAATGAAATAGACGACATATGTATCGATTTTCAACCATACAAACAATCGACGAGCTTACGTTTAATTAGGAGATGCGATTATCTGCTAAACTCTACATTCAAAAATGTTACATGTTTTATGATGAAACGTTCTTGTCTGCAGGTCTGTAGATAAAGAACTGAGTTAATTACATTTAACTCACACAGCACACTGTCTCACTTATGACGTAATAGGACAACGAATGTCAGGTCATTATGCGAGTTACAACATAAATGAGGGTCAACTGGATGCTCGAAAAGTTTGTTTTTGTAATTTTTATTTGAGCTAATTAAAGAACAATTATCAGCTTGCACTGCCTGCATGTCATACAAATATGGTTTAATCATTTATCGAAAATTTATCTTTTCAAAGATGATTTCAATGTTAATATTCGTATTGTTAAATCACATTTTCAGAGTACATCATTGTGTGCTTGTGAAGATCTTACAGCCACTTCTCAACGTAATGATGGAGGTAGTAAAATTTAAACAGGTGTTCACTGAATTGCAGAGTCAATCACTATTGCAAATGACAGCCATGATTCACCTAAAGATGATCAGTCTCTTAGAGCCATATTGCAACCCCACAATGTTGAACAATCAAATTCAACAACGCTGTCTTTGCATCTAAAATTTGCTTCAAACAACGTTTGTTTTGTTACAGTCATTGTAGTTTTAGATTTTGCTTTTTTGTTATTCACAGTGTGTGTGATCTTATTTGCAGTTTTTTTTATTTCTAAACATTTATTCATTTACTAATAATGTAGTACTTATATTAACAAATTGTCATACTGATAACTCTGTTTCTTTTTCAAATATAATAAATCAACCACAAACTGGGAAGTATTTTCCTTTTTGATGTGAATCGTGTAGACAAACCGGAATGTCACTTCATAATGAGCATTGAAATGGTTGATTCTACTGAAATACTGAATGTTATATGTGAAATCGGTTACTTGAGTTCAATGAACTTTTAATCAATTTATAAATCTTATCGGTTATCTATTCAATATTAATGTTTCATTAATATATTCATTACCTACCTCATGGAAAGAACATTCAGACGGGATCCATCTACAGTGACACTACGTGTAACATAACAAACGTAGGCTTATTTTATATGTGTCATACTTCGATGTATTACGTACACCGAAACCAATAACATGGTCGAATAAAATTGAATTTCGACAAACAATCCTTCCAGACATCTGCCTAAAGTTAATACACGTTGAGCACATATATTACAGTAGACGTACCGTATAGAATGTTGAACTAATTTCGGAGATGTCTCACTGTAAGTCTCTGTGTTCAGCTGTCGTTAATAAGTGGTGTATCTAGCAGGAATATATAAAACCAACAGAAAAGATGCAAGGTTACAGACTTATCATATTTACGTTCAATCGAATGTTGCTAAAAGTATGTATCGGTCAGTATCGTTGTCAAAATATAGTAGGTAATGAAAAATAACATTCTGTATAGAAGATTTCACAAAATTATTGAGACATATACAAATTTGCATGCGAAAGCAAATCATTTACGTGCAAACTACAATGCCAAGTTTAAACAAAGAGTTTATAAATTACTGCAAAATCAGTGCTCATATATTCTTTCAGTAGAAGACGGTAACATACACGGAGTATGCAAATAGTAGATAAGGCATTTACAGTCTTGTTTTAGCGAACCCATAGGTGATGAATAGTTGTGGCTAAGAAAAATGTGACCTTTTTGAAAGTAACAAACTTTAAGATCTGTATTATGGAGCACCATTTCATTAGTCTTGGTTGTGAGTAAACATTTCAATTGTATCATTGTTACGTTCCTGTTAGTCTTTCCTCCCGTGTAGCGTATTTACTCTTAGTATATTGTTTCTGACATATCTGGAAGATGATATGTGGTTGGTTAATATAGTGTGACAGACATATGAGTCAATGGCTAGACCTTATATATATATATATCTTGTATACTAATGATTTATTATTGTTGTAATACATGCGTGTGATTGACTAGTTGGCTTCTTGATAAATCAGTCGTATTATTGTGCTTGAGCAATAGATTAAGGCAAGGCTGGGTGCTAGCTGTAGGATATAGCGCTGCAGATAACAAGATCGATAATATCGGCCATGCCTGCTCAGATACAACAGTAGCGACAGCTACAACATTGGCGACGGGTATTTAAAACGAAGAACCTACGTCTGATATTGGAGCGTCGACAGTGACTGAAAACTGAATTCAGATTTTCCTCATTGTGGAGGTTTCATACTTGATAATGGAGGACATTAAGCTGTTGCTACAACAACAAAATACTTCTTTCGAGCTTAAAATTTTATTAATCTCACAAAAGTCAAGCTTCAAAAATTCTGTTATAACGTCAGAAGCCATTGCAAATTCAATATCACAGTTTGATTATGATTCAGAAAATGTAGTAAACTTCGAAACCTGGTTTAGACGATATGAAGACTTATTTATTAATGACTGCAAAGATTGGGATGGAGGCTCAAAACTCAGGCTGTTACTTCGGAAGCTGGATGTATCTGTAATTATATCCTTTCAAAGAAGCCGGCCGACCTACAGTTTTCAGACACAGTTGAGTATCTGACACGCATGTTTGGGGACAGGTCATCTCTTTAACATACTCGATACAGTTGCTTGCAACTAGTCAAAAAACCTGATGATGACCATTTGACTTATGCCAGCCTTGTGAATTCCCAATGTGAGTGGTTTCGACTGTCGAAGATGACTGCAGATCAGTTCAAATGTCTTGTATTTGTTTGCAGTCCAAAGCCGCCAGCAGATGGTGATGTCCGCACCCGCATATTAACCAGAATCGAAGCTGATCCTCATATAACCTTAAAGTCTGTTTCTGAGAAATGTCAGCGTATTGTAAACCTGAAACATGATAACCGGATGGTGGCGTGTCATGAATCCGTTGAAATTAATGCCTTGCATGGGTCCACATTAGAGAACGGAATTGCTACGACTGATCAGGTGAAGCATCAAACGGATCGGAGGTTAGGATGCTGGCGTTGTGGTGATTATCACATTTCCAGAGTTTGTCGTTTTAAGAATAACAATCTCTTTATATGTGGTAAAAGGGTCACTTTCAAAAGTGCGGCAAGTTTACAGTGAGGAAAAATATCCGTTCTGGTGAATGCCGAAAGTTTAATAATGTGAATAAGTGTCAAGACATCTCACGAAATTCTAATGTGACTCTGCAGACACGAGGAGTGAATTCCTTAGCAAAGAGAAAATTTGTGACACTTAATTATGGGAGTAATCCTATTAAGTTACAGGTGGATACTGGGTTGGATATTACTATGATTTCAGAAGCAACATGGTTAAAGATTGGACGATCGGAGTTGCATTCCACGTCGCATAAAGCCAAAAGTGCTACTGGAGGAGATATAATTCTTCTCGGCAAAGTTGTATTAAATCTTACTTTTTGAGGTAAGTCTGAATTTGGCATATGCTATGTTTCGAAAAACTGTAAATCCGATTTACTTGGCATAGATTGGATAGGGAAACTCGGATTTTGGGATGTGCCACTTAACTCTGTATGTTGTAACATTGCAAATCTTTCCGCACAGAAAGCTATCGGGAATGAGTGTAGCTTAGATTGCGCAAAACAGTTGCAGAAAGAATTCCCCGATAATTTTAGAAATCAGTTAAAAGGGGGAGGAGAGCATGTCAATGATGAGGAAGCCTTACAACAGTTTTTTATTTCACATAGAGCGACGCCAAGCCTTAACAGAAAAGATAAGAAGTCTTTCGCTGAGATTATGTTTGGCCGATCTATGAGGACATTTTTTGATATTGTGCACCCTAGAAACAAAGTCAAGCTAACATCAAATAATGGTGGGATTGATTATAGAAGAACTCGTGATTTCAACGTCGGTGACTGTGTCCATGCCCGTGATTACCGGCCTGGTAGGCCAAAATGGATCAATGGGACAATTGTTGCTAGGATAGGCAAAGTGGTATATGAAGTAAGGATGGGTGACATGGTGATAATGCGACATAATAATCAACTGAGACATAGAAGAGATAATGATGGCCCACCCTCGAAAAGTAGTATTTCCATGGCAATTGTGCATGATACATTTGATATACCACCACTACCTACGTCATCACCTATGCGTCAACATGTGGAAAGAAATGAAGGTTAGGATAAAGTGAAGTGTAGACCGCATAGGCTGCGTAGACAGAGACAACTATTGCAAATTGATCCAAAAGCCAAGTCCTACACTAAAGAAGGGAGGTGACATATCTGGAAGATGATATGTGGTTGGTTAATATAGTGTGACAGACATATGAGTCAATGGCTAGACCTTATATATATATCTTGTATAATTATGATATATTGTTGTTGTAATACATGCATGTGATTGACTAGTTGGCTTCTTGATAAATCAGTCGTATTATTGTGCCTGAGCAATAGATTAAGGCAAGGCTGGGTGCTAGCTGTAGGATATAGCGCTGCAGATAACAAGATCAATAATATCGGCCATCCCTGCTCAGATACAACAGTAGCGAAGGATACAACAGTTTCTCACTATGAACACGGTTCAATGTTGTTTGGATATCATTGAAGACTAGCTTTCAGGGGACAAATGTTCCGTCCCAGTATGGGACTACTGCTTGAAGGTGCTTTCTCTCGATAATCGCAGAAAAATACGATTAAATTTTTGTTACTGTTGACTTTATAAATAATATTTAATGTCTTCATATAGCATGATTTTCAAAAAATGACTCTCTATATATTCCCTATTAAAAACAATCTATATCATTCTGATCATGCCTGTAAACTGGTATGCTCTCATGTACAAAATGCTACCTGAGAATAAACTATTATTATTATTATATGTTCTAATCTGAAATGAATCAAGTGCATAAAAGAGTAACTGCAAATTAAAATAAGTACCATTGTTATTTAGATCAAATAAGTATATAAGAGAGGTAGTAATTATAGCATAAAGTATACATTCATTGTATTCTTTGCTTGTATTCTTTATTTTATTACTAACAAGAGAATCCAGTAAATCTGAGTTTCCATGAAAGAAATTGAAAATCATCTGAACTCTTAATCATACCTCCTATTTCTACTACTTAAGTAGAGTTAAATGTTAACCAATCAGTCTATTTGAATGCAGAGCTTTGGTAACACAACCATTTAATTTCCTAAAATCTATCCAAGTTTTCATAAGTAGGGAGTATATTGTTTATTAGTCACATTGGATTTTGTGTTTTTAGTTCTTGTCAGCCTGAATATTCAGTTGGTGGGTGACATTCGTAAAGATTCATTGTTATTCATTTAATACGTTGTGTAAGCGTTTGCCTACTTATCGTTTCAGTTTAGATATTTGCTTAGTTCCTCATTATTTTAGGGGGTACTTGGCAGCTAAAAATAGTTAGAAGGTAAACTTACACCTTGTGGTCGTTTGTCATAAGCATATCTGTAAACGTGAATTGATGCATTATCCAGTTCACGAATTTTGTATTGTGAAAAGACCAATTGGGTAAGCAATGTTTATTGAGCGAAAACAGAGTAGGTCATAAAATATTACATACATTACTTCCAAGCATCAATTTGCAAATCCTCTGCGTTGTCTGCACTGCATCGTTTCTCAGCCTGCTTCTCTTAGTTGTTCTCGATTGTCCTCTGTGTTTCAATCATGTTTCACTTCTTGTCCTCTCGCAACTCGTCTTGTCTGCTGTTTACTGATTCTTCCCAATTTACTTTGACGCTCTGCCACCTACTACTTATTGATGACTTATAAGTAGTATCCACCACACTCGCCCCTCCATTAAATTGCTGTGCTCGTATGCGCGCTGACCTTCTTGCCTCTGTAGTCGCTGGTTGTTTCTGCGTATTCGCTCCATCATTCCAACACATCCATCTTTGCAATTGACTTATGTTTACACGCTTCTCTTTGTTGTCCTTCTTGATGGTGTATACCGGTCCACGACTAGCGATGACTGTATACGGGCCCTCCCATTTGGGGAGTACTTTCTTCGAGCCTAGTCCACTACCCGTTATGCTCCTCCGTCCTCTACACTTCACCAGATCTCCTACTGAAAAGTGTCTCAGCTGATTCCCATGATGCTGTTCTGATCGTTTAACGTCCATATCCTGTTTCCGTAGTATGTCTTCCACCGCTTGTTTCCGCTCTTCCTTCCATTTCCTATCATTCCACTTTTGTGGCTGAGGCCAGGCGATGTTGTTGCCTGGCAGTCGTGGTCACCTTCCGTACATAAGCTGGAATGACGACTTCTTTGTTGTTCCTTGATTCGAGGCTCGATGTGCTAATAATATAATCGGTAATTCCGTCTCCCAGTAACCCCCCTTTGCTGCCAACCACTCTTTTAGAGTGTGATTATTTCGTTCAGTTAGTCCGTTGGTCCGAGGATGATACGGTGTTGTTCTGACTCTTATGATACCTAACTGCCCAAGGCGAGATGTGAACTCGTCACTCTCGAAACATGGACCCTGGTCGGTCAATATCATTCTCTGGACGCCGTGGTCGGCCACGATGTGCCGCATCACTGCTTCGGTCACCGTCTTTCCTCGTTGATCAGGAATCGCCACAGCCTCTACCCAACGCGTAGCATGCTCGGTCATCACCAACACGTACTGGTTACCGCTCGATGTCTGAGGAAATGGACCCATTACGTCCACTGACCACAGATCGCCTACTGTCGTTACGGGAATGGGCTGTAACGAAGTGCGTATGAATTTATCCCCTTTCATTAACTGACATTGGGGGCAGGCGAGGACGTATCTCATTACGTCTTCTTGCATTCCTGGCCAGTAAGCACTCTGTCTCAGGAGGTCAGTGGTTCTTCCGGCACCTGTGTGTGCTAATTGGTGGCATTCGCTGATTAGTTCATGTCGTAATGGCTTTGGCATTACAGGTATCCAGCTTCCATCATTGTCTTTCCATGTTAACACTCCAGCTGCATTTAATCTTAATCTGTCCTTTTGGCTTAACAACGTCTTTACCTCTCTGCTAAAGTGCACTGATTCGTCATCCACTGCTTCAGTTAACGCTCGTCTCACCGTCCTAAGCGTTGGATCTGCTTTCTAGCAACGAAATAGTCTTTCTAGGTCTGTTTGCACTCTGTTGACTTCACAGGCTACTTCCGGTAAGCTAGCGTCCTCACACTGTCTTGACAGGTAGTCAGCTATTACGTTTCGGCTTCCTGATATGTGACCAATCGTGAAATCATATTCTTGCAAGCGTAGTATCCATCGTGACAATTTTCCTCGGGGGTCTCTTGCTGTCTTCAACCACTGTAGTGGCTTGTGGTCGGTCTCGATGTGAAATGGCTGGCCTAGCAGATACGGTCTCCACTTATCTACTGCCCAAACGATCGCTAGACACTCTTTCTCGATGGTCGAGTACTTCTGTTCCGTTGGTGTTAAAACGCGGCTGGCATATTCCACTACGCCGTCATCCTGCCGAAGTACTGCACCAATGCCAAAATCACTGGCATCTGTGGCCACTGTGAACCGTTTTCCACGGACCGGAAGTCTCAATGTCATCTGCTTTGCGTTTAATAGCTGCTTGATCTGATCAAAGGTTTTCTGAGCCTCTTCCGTCCATATAAATTTTCCACTGTTTAGTAGTTTATATAGTGGTGCAGCGATCTCGTTAAAGTTCTTTATAAAGCGGCTGTAGAATGCTGCTCTTCCTATAAACTGCCTGAGTTTCCTTTTCGAAGTGGGTGCCGTTATGTTCTGGATCGTCAAAATTTTCTCGGGTAACGGCTTCATTTCACAATCTCCTACTTTATACCCCAGCAGTGTGACGTTACATTTGGCTATCTGTGACTTCTTCTTATTGATGCGCAACCCGAATTCCTCGATTCGTTTGAGTACTGCTTCTAGATGTCTTGCGTGGTCTCTCTCTGTTTTACTGTAAACCACCAAATCGTCCCCGTACACCTCCACATTTTCTAGATTTCGTAACAATAAATTCATTAATCTTCTAAATAGGAATGGCGCTCCCGCCAGCCCAAATGGCATTCTTCTAAACTGGTACTGTTTGTGACCAACAGTGAAGGCTGTCTTGTACCTGTCATCCGCTTTTATCGGAAGCTGCCAATACCCTGACCTGAGGTCCAGTACAGTAAACAACTTTGCTTGTTGTAAACGATCCAGGGTTTCGGCTACAGTTGGCATTGGGCATGGCTTCAACTCAGTTATGCTGTTTGGCTCTCTGAAATCGACGCAGAATCTGTATTTTCCATCGGATTTCTTTACTAGCAGCACAGGTGAGTTGTAACGGCTATCAGCCTCTTCAATTATTTCGTCCCGCAACATCTCTTCCACTTGACGATTTACTTCCGTCTCTAGATGAACTGGTATTCGGCGTGTGTGGAACGCCGTTTTCTTACGACTGTTTACGGGGATCTCATGCGTCACCTTATCACAGTAACTATAGGCCTCTCCGTCGTCGGTGAACAGACTTCCGTACTTTGCTATTACCTTATTGATATTTTCTATGTTCACTTGCGGTAGGATCGCGGCTTGTGTCTTAGCTATCTGGCTGTTCTCATGTACGCTAAAATGCCCGTACTTAGTATTTACTGTCTTGTTCTTTGTGTCGATGACCGCCTCCACCTCTCTAAGGAAGTCTGCTCCCAGTATTGTTTGCTATATGTCTTTAGTTACTACAAATGGATATCGTACGACGCGATCTCCGACTTCGACACAACAGTCTGACACTCCTAAAATTTTCAGTGCATGCCCGCTCACTGTTTGTACTGCAAGTGAACACGCCCTGATCTCCCGACACAATCCTACGTCTATTAAGGATAAAGCCGCGCCTGTATCAACTAGACAAACCAGTACTCTTCCATTTATACGAACTCTTGTATACAACGCACCCTTGTTAACCAACCCCACAACCCCAAAAGACGTTTCAAAAAGAGAAGGCTGTGTATAACGTTTAACATGTCTAAATTGTCGTTTCCCCGGGCAGTTTTTTCTGCAATGTCCAAACTGTCCACACTGAAAGCACCTACTTCCCCTTTCCGCACGGATTCGCACCGCCGCGACTTTCTCCTCCAGCTCGGCGATCCGTTTCTCCATAGGCGCCGTTCTGCTGTCTTCGGTTAACGAAGATAACGAAGTGCTCACTAGCTGTCTGCACATTCGAGCCATCTCCATCACGTTCAATGGCTGCACGGCATGCGCCAGTCGAAGCTGTCTCGCTACCTCACCAGGGACACACTCCAAGAACTGGGATGTCAGGAGCTGCTGTCTCGATTCATCGTCCAACGATGGCAACCCGCGATGCAGCAAACTCGTCAGAGTGGTGGCCAACACCGACGGATCGCCATCCGGGACCAGACGCACGGCCCTGAACTTCTGCAACGCCAACTCCCTATCCGCTGGATTGTCGAATTCAGACACCAACCTGGCCACCACCTCCTCCCACGTAACCTCCACCACAGTATGATTAAGATACTTATTTCAGAAGTTATTTTATTCTTTCAGCAATCTGACGGGATAAAATGTTCAGTGTTTGTTGACAGTAACAAGTAACTAGTTGATTTCAAACATTCTCTACTGATTGGACACAGTTTTTGTTACATGAAACGGAATTAACTTCATTCTTCAATTTTTCCTTACTATTGACATCATTATCATTAATACTTTAGACGTTATCTACACCATAAATTATAAATTATCATTCACATCTCTCTTTTGTTAGCATTCATTGTTACTCGTTCTAATGACCAGATATTTTTCATTCAATTATTTTGATCATTGTATATTTGTGTATTATTGTGAAGCGTGGTTTGGATTTTTATTCGACCGCGAAAATCTCTGTCGTCAATTAGTAATCTCGTCTAAGTGGACCGCTTGATTTGACTCCTAAGCTTTGACTCGACCCCCAGGCTATAACTACACTTCAACGTGAATACGAGAGAGAAGACAGGAAATACGGCAAAATAACACTTTACTGCAAGGTGTCAATTATGCACAAAAACTAGGATATTTATATTATCATAAATGTCCTTCAGGCTTCTATAGATTTCTATATCCTACTAGACACAGTAGTAGTAAGATAACTGTCCAATCAGAGACATATCACGTGACTTCTCATTGGTCTAGAATTTTCTGGTATAAGCTATCTGCATGCTGATTGGACACAACTTTTTCTTATGATTTCTACGCCTTTCTAAACTTGTTGCAAGGGGATTTTTGGCTCTACCCAACATGTATATTAGTGGTTTATATAGTTGACTTTCATACTACAACAACTAATCTACATTTTAACAAGTATCCATTCGTTAATTGACTCATAGTTTACTCAACATGCATTTATATAAATATGTACAATTGCACTCTAACCCTAACCTTAAATCTTAACCCTAGAGCTCAGTCTAACCATTTATCTTTTTTTTTCTTTACTTTTTGTCTTGTGTTTTATTCTTTCTAATTGTTTTCGCTTATTATTCTTTTTAGTACTTTTTTCGGTGTTTTTTTCTATTTTTTTAGTATTTTTTATAGCTGTTCCGCCTATTTTTTCAAATTTTTTTAGTCTCTAATTAGTTTTGTATTTCAACGTTATTTTTTATTGGTTATTTTGTCGTCCTGAATCTGTTTATAAGTGAATCTATTTACAACGGTATTATGCACAACATGATTATGTGAGTGTTTAGTGATGCTAGTTATCTTTATTATGGTAGTTATAAATTGATTACATCTGAACCAGTGACTTGTACGTTATTTAACTTTAGAATGATAATGGAATTTTTCACTTTTCTGCTCCTGGCTAACGCTGAAGTGGATAAAACATCTATCTATGTAAGTGGCTTAATGAAATTATTCGACGGGATTAACTGATGATATTTAGTATATTGATACTCTGGAATCTACAGCACTAAAATTCCCCGATAAATATACAACATACAGTACCAATGAAAACCGTCTGCTGGTAAGTTATAAAGCTCAATTTAGTTTTTCACAACAATAATCATATTTAGATTGAACAAATGAAGTTTGAGATGAATGTTCATGGAATGAAGTTGAAATCTGTTGGGATATCGTCAAAAGGTACGAAATCACACTGTTTTTGGCATGTATATATATGTATATAACGATGGTAATATTTTCAAGTTGACCGTTATTTGACTAGTTACATTGATCCACACTATACGAGATGTAGTGTCATTGTGATTAGATAAGTTGTTTTATATCCACAGCCACAGTACTTTAATATAAAAGTTTACTCTAACATCAACCCTACCTAAACATATTTTTTATTGGCTTTCATTACACTGTAAGTTGAATACATTAATTTTTGTATCACAAATATAACATTTTATAATTTGTATATACTGATGTTTTTATTTTCGAGGTGTTGTGTTCATGACAGAATCATTTCAAGAAGGGAACCAAGTTAGAGTTTTTCAAATAATCGACACGTATCCAACGTATCAAGAAATAAACACATTTAGTGGTGGTAAGCTTGTTTCTGTTTTATTACAAGTTTTAGTTATTGACATGTAACACCACGTTGAAAAGTGCTATAAAAACTTAAGAAAGAAAAGTAACCCAAGTTGTGCCAACAATCATTAATGTGCAATTAAGGAAACCAAAATTTATTTTGTCACACTTGCTCTGTGACACATTTCAATGACATCGAGAACCGTAACCACCTTACAAAATAGCTGAGATACACGCGTCTTCATTTTACTTTGATGAGTTGTTTCTCATCAAAATATATTCAGTGTTTATACACTGCAAAATCCGGAATAAATGAGGTCGCATTCGGTAACAACCTCAAAGCATGCGTTATTCATGATGTAAATACTGTTAGTTGAATTGTAGAGGCCACATTTACACCTGTGCATAATAATTAACTCATTAATCATCCACATGTTGGCACGCTTGCCCATGTTGTGAGTGAAAATCTCTACCGTAATGTAGGAACTCTCAAACATTGCGCTGGTTAATTCGATTGGTTGTTGGGTTGACGTCATTTGCAATCTATTTCTGTCCTTATTATGCTCAAGTTCTATTATCATCAAAGTATAATGATTTAGATAATATACGAAGATTCATAAGCGTATAGGAATTATTTTTACTATCTGAGTTGAAATTGATGATAAATCGGATTGCATTTGATTAATCTTAAAATGTCTCAACTTAGACAGTTACTGTATCACTTTTAAATTACTAGATACTTTGTACGGTGTTGCATGGTATATGCTGAGCTACTGCAGATTAAACTTAGAAATAAAAGGTATGTGTGAATAAATTAACTTGTTTATTTAACTGCACAATTTTTATCGTTAGCGTTCTACCAAGTAGTCGTTTGCCTGAACTGGTGAAAACTATAATTATTTAGTTCCTACTAAGCAACGATTTATATGAGGAAATGATGTAGTTAAGTTGGATATTTGACAAACAGTTATAGACATTTTTAATATAATACAAGTTTGCAAGTCAACTAACTTCTTTATGAAATAGTTAGAATGGTCACCTCTGTCTGGAGTCAATGTTTTGTAGAATGTAGATTCTGAAAGAGAAAAACAGCATGAATCAACTCATAACATATACGATCAGGTTTAAAAATTGTGTTCATTAACTAACAAGATTGTCGTGAATACATTCTAATAAATTGCAGCATTAAATACATTTAGTTTTACATTAAGCATTCTCAATAAGACAATGGTGTAAGCTATTTTCTACAAATAAACGTCGACAAAACAGCTGTAGTTCATTAAACTGGACTTATTAAAAATGAATTATCACAGTAACATCTTCTAAGTATTCTTCCTCTTTTTACGATTACAATGAACATTGATTGTGAGGCTAAGTTAAACTTGTAATTTACAGCATACAATGACGTCCAAGAAATAAATCTAAAAAACTTGGTGTGTGTGTGTGTGTGTATGTGGCGGAGAGGGGAAATTATTCGTTCTTGTATGTTTCTTTTCAGTGTTATCGTATTGCATCTTACTCACTACTAAGTAAAAATATGTGCCATGAAATAAGAATTTATTGGTTCGCACATTCAAATTCACTCAGCTAATTTTTATGAGGGTAATTATCATTCACTACAATCAATGACATCTGTTCTAATCCCTACATTTTCAATGTAATTCAGTACTAATTAT
Organism: Schistosoma japonicum; assembly: GCA_025215515.1. Taxonomy (NCBI): domain Eukaryota; kingdom Metazoa; phylum Platyhelminthes; class Trematoda; order Strigeidida; family Schistosomatidae; genus Schistosoma; species Schistosoma japonicum. The sequence continues at coordinate 91,887 of CM046069.1, forward strand.
GAAGTTTTTGGATATTGACCTAAATTTATTCATGAATTTGCTGTCATTTTAAACTTTGCACCATTTAGCCAATGTTTACTTGTACATAAATCAAGATGGGATCATGCAATATGGATTCACAAACGTAAGTTTTCTAACTGATGATTATTGATAAATCTTTGGTGTTAATCTAGCCTTCTTTTACTGAATAGTTGAAATCAGTATTTACTGCTGTACTAATTCAGTCATAAATGCAACTCATGGTTTATTTCAAAAGGATTAAATTAAGCGTAAGATCCCTATCAAGAGACTATAAGCGATGCTTCAATAACCTTAGTCTAACATTTAGCCATTTAAAATGAATTCGTTTCATAAAACATGAACATGTTTAAATTAGCATAGTAAATCACAAAATTGTTCGTTTGTCTAGATTTAATTATCATTTATTAGGTAGAATTTCAATTGTTTAAATGGTTTTATTTGATATTTATGTAGTTCGTCTGCTTGATAAGCTCCTACGTTTGAGTGAAAATATTTCACTGCTTGTAAGTACTTAATTCCATCAATCATTTACAAACTATCGATTACAGATGAATATCAACCTTTCAATGCATGAGTTGTACACTTTCTATACACTTTCAAAACAATAAACATACCAGATGTTTACAATTTAATCAAAGTAGTATTTAACTTATTAACTGTTCATGTCATGTTTACATGTAAGTCAAGTTTACATTATCAGTTCATGTTTGACTAGATCCCTGTCAGCTAAAGTTATCAAGTTATATAGCAATGTAAGCATAGTGCTGAGATACAACAGTGCAAATATTATTACTTCACCTAATTAACTGCAACAATGTCTATTTTGATTGAACATGATTTTAAACGTGAAGTCTTTTAATCTATATCATTAGTAAAATTATACATTGAAGGCATTATGCAATATGAATATATATATTTGTCTTCATTTTTAAGTTCCAACAACAATCCGCCAGTTGTAATTTGACAATTCAAATTATAGATGGAGTTTATTATGGTGATGCTGATGGATGTAAGATATATATTGTTTTACTTTACTAATGCAGATAAACATTCTTAAAATGCATTTGTTTTGATGAAGGGAATGATACATTCCCATTTCAGTGAATTTAATTGACTAATCACATCAGTATATAAGCAAATCGGGCCTAAAGATACTGCATTGACTAACTACAAAGGCCCGTGAGTGTTAAGTATTGATGATCCAAAGTTTAATGTAATCTGATTACATTGATTGTCCATTGTCTATCAACTCGTCGGAACAAATCACTAAACGCGTAGCATTTCATTATTGACAGCGTTTGGTTATGAAGTGTATAAAAATTGGTAGAAACAAGAAGAGTAGTGTAATGGCTAGTGCAATTTGTTGTATGCATACGAAATATCTGTTGACAGCAAATAAATCACTAGTCCATTGTTGGAATATTCAATAAACGTCAAGAAATACTGTTAAATGAATAAAAAAGACAATAAAAAAGCCATTCCTATTATGATTTACTTACTGGATTGTGGGCAACAGAACCTAAAATAGGGATATTATTTAATTCCCCCCCAACATTGTAAAACTTGTAAGTATGTGACAATAAATAAATTACAAATTTCCCAAATTCATTTTTATTTAGATGGAGCAATCGTCATTGGAAATCGTATTCATAGAACAGTTTATCCAGGTTCTTTGAAAGCCAATTACAGAATGTTTGCAATTACCCCAATTCCAAGTGCGTAAAGTAAATTCATGTAGTTTTGTTTGAAAAAAAAGTTCTACTGTTTCAGTTCACTTTTATTTGTTTTCATTCACTAAATCATCACATACATTAGAAAATTCAGTTAGTTATTCATCAAAGTGAACGATCAATAAGATTCATTTGTTAGGCTTTCAGTGAACTTTAGTCAATCTGCAATAGTTGTTCTGACACCGACATTCATTAAACACAAATTCAAGCATTGCATTCAGTGTTGTAAATAGACACCAACATTCACTAAATATCGGTTTTATTATGATTATTCAAAAATGTACAATTCACCATCGTTTCGTCTACGGAATGTGGTTTACTTGAAATGGCTTTTCTAAAATAATGAGATGTAAATTTATTAAATCAACTTAATCTACGTTGAAGGTATTTTCCAGACTTTTAATATGTGAACGTTTTTAACCACAAACAAAATAAAAATTACTATTCATGTAAGTAATGACATGTTTGAATACTAAACAATAAAGCAACGTCGTTTGCTTATTTTACATTTAAGGATGTCCTGTACAAACGTCATACGAAACATGCATTGATGAGTCGCTTGTACATGAAAAATGCATTTGGTTATTGGAAAACAAAAGTTGTGTTTACGAAAATAATACCCTGTGGAGTTTATTGGTAAACAGTGTTCCCAATATTGTTGTAAGTATTTTACATTTCAAGGGGTATAGTTTTTATTGTTTACACATTTCTAGTTGCTTTTTAACAACATTTCTACGTCACAACTAGTCATCAAATATTTGAGTACTTTTCTGAGCGGAAAATCTGAACTGCACAACTTGAATATTCTTAAAACAAGTTCTAGTAAAACAATTGAATCACTTGGAGTCTATAACTTGATTTAAAGTGTGTAACTACTGAAAATCTAACTTACTGGATAAATTCTGAATAACTTCAGTTTCGGTTACCCATGTCAATAACCATCTTTAGATATACAGAAACTAGAAAAACCAGATAATACATTTCATAATGCCAATACCAATACCTCCCATAACAACACTCAGAGAAAATTAGTCTCATTCTTATCCCGTTATAGGACAGACAAAATTAAACAAATAATTAGTCCAGATATCACAATTAACCAATTACATTTAATTTGTTTTTGGGTATGATCATCATGACAATACTGACGTAACAAACTGTAACTAGTTTGGTAGAGACAGTGAAGCCAGCTACGTATTCATGAGTAATCGTAACTAAAATAAAGAGTGGAACTACATGATACAAGCATTACACTTAAAAGTTTCTCTACAAGTAAGCAACACAATCTATCTGATCCAAAACATACAGTTTGTTAATCCAGAATATTTCATAATCATAAATATTATTATTATTATTATTATTATAAACAGCATTCTATACAACATACAACTCACAACATAAAGAAATTCCCTCAAAGTGTTTTTATAATGTTATTTGTGTGTAACATTAACTCTACAATTGCATGCTATTCTCATTACCGTTTAACAAATTCATGTTGATCATGTCAATTTAGATAACTATGTTGTTGTTTATTGTTTTCAGAATGAAACGCAATGCAGTACATTGACAAACACAAAATCAACTATTGATATGCATACCTGTGTAATTACTTCCAGTTATCACATTGTTGGTTTTATGGTGGGAACAGTTTTCACAGTTTCCTTCATAGTTTGGTTTATCTTATGGATGTGCAAAAAAAGTGATAACTAATTGTTAATTTATAGAATGAGTTTTGAGTGGATTATCAAATTATCGCACTAATGACTCTCTCTCTCTATCTCTCGCTTTTATGTAAATTTATTGAATAAAATTAAAAAAAAAGTTTGATCTGAAAATGTCTTCCCATTTATTTGAATCATGCAGAAAAGTTGAAATGCAGCTGTAGTTATAGTTTTAGAAATGATGATACTTCACTGAAATACTGGAATTTCATTTGTAAATTTGATCATTTCTCATTGATTAAAGTAAAATTTGTTGCCTCAAATGAAAGTGATGCTCTAGTCGAAATTATTCACTTCAAAGAATAAACGCTTATAAATTGACCATTTCTGTTATTAATTAGGCGGAAGATTGGAAGATTCCATCTGACATTGTAATTTTTGTGACATGCATGTTTAATGGATTCATTGACAGAAAATTTCATTCCATTAATACAATGATATTTGGTTATTCAAACAAGTTGATATTTTTACTGTTAAATCAATAAATTTTACAAAGCCATCAGAATGTTATCACTGTTACTCTTAGATGGTCAATAGAAATTCACTACAATAGAGTTAATACACTGTAAGGCAAAACAGAATAGTATAGAATTAAATGTATGAAATTTAATGCATGTGATCATTACTAATTGTTATTCAATGTAATAAGTTCACTTCTATGGTAAAAAATGTGTTATCGAAAGCATATTATGGATTTATGAATCAATTGTTCTTTGGCAGTTTGATAACGTTGAACATAGAGAAACTTAGAAATATTTTATGAAATGTTTGCACGCACACACACTTGAATAACGCAATCACATATTCAATGAGTCTTTGCCGAACTGTTGTATAATTTGTGATTATACAGCCCTTACAAATTGTAATGAAGTTGGCTTTTATTTACTTACTTTATCAAAGAAACTCTAATTTAATTTGTAAACAGAACATAACTTAAATTTCAAATAACTCAAAATATGCAATAACTAAAACTACACCAGTGTATTCAATCTATGGCGTGGCACCAGATAGATAACTTCACAAAATATTACATAGAAGTCAAAACTATTAGGATCATCCTTTAATGAACATAAACAATCGTTAATTAACTAATTTACGCCAATATTTTGGTTGATCGATCTTGTTTGTGAGTCTGATCATTTTCATGATATTTTGTATTTTATTGAATTGTTATGACTGGAATAACATTTTTGAGATCATTTCGGAGGGTGTAAGAGTTTCCACTTACATTCCAATCACTTTGAACAAATGAAAAAAAAGCATGAAGATCTGTCGTTTGTTAAATGTGCCGCAGAAACAGATTTACATGATAGTGACATTTCAATTATCCCCCACACTCAATGGATAAATTTACTACAAATTTGTGTAACATTTCAGTGATTTCCAGTAAATACAAAATAGCTACTAAACTACTTAAATCATAAAATATGAACAATAGGAGATTCAGAATATGTTAAACAGTTTACAATTTCGAAACCATATGAATCTCTGCACAATAAAATGATTCACTTTAACAAAATAGATTATAAGTTTCCTATAAGATTATCATTAGTCATTTAATATTTAAGATTAGTAATTTCAATGTTATTTTAGTTAGTAGGTTTTATATACTTCAGGCACTGAGTAATATATTCTACATGAAATTTCATTCGAATTACATTTTCTGTTAATTTATGTGGATCTCATGCAAAGTACAATGTCTACTGTAATGGCATATAAAATACTCTGTAAAATTTTCAATATCATCCATTTCAATACAACACCTTATGGTTACTCGAAGAACCTACAGAAACACTTCATGTATCTTTTCCATTTACTGTGTAATTTGTTAAAACTATCAAAGATCATCAACAATGGTGTAGAAAATCATACAGTCTCTAATTGATTCGAAATTTAGCATAATATTTCCAATAAAATAAAATAATTTACATATTGGTTAAAAATAGATTGATAAAATTGTTAAACATCAAATTCGCGCAAATTTCAAAAAGAGCAGTGTTATTTTAATTGTTAAGTAAATTATTTGATTATGATTATCTAGTAAATTAAAACAGTAAGTTTTTGCTTTAATTGAACTCAGTTCTTTTAACGTATCATACTGTCCACAATGTTGTAAGACGTTTCATACTTTACATGTGAAGTAAATTTGTTTGTTGTTTATTGTCATTTCCTTGATGCACCGACTGTATAATTTAAATCACTGTTAACCATTTCTGTAGCATTTATAGCAAAAAAACTATTGCAAGATTATTTAGTTACTATCGTTCATCAAATATTGATGGCTACAATAATATATGCTTGTCAACGATCGGGCTGTCGTTACCTTGTTGAAACTGATATACAATGTGATGATTGCAAACGTTGCTTTCACAATATGTGCCATGACTTGACGCCAGAAACATAGAAACGGTGTAGTAAAGCTGGAAGCGCATGGCTTCACCAACTTTGCTGTCTAGATTCAAACCATCTATTATTGGACGCTAAATCACTTACAAATATGGCTATGAAACATATTTCAAAACAAAAAGGCATTAATACCCGGGAAAATGCGATGATAGCTGTTCTGTTGGTACTGTTGACATTCAAATCAACACATCAAAGAACGACTTAACCCCGATTAAATCTTTAGCGGCTACGCCTGACATAAAGCACACAGAAGAAACAAAGCTAATTTCACTTAAGATGAAAAGTAAGTGGAGTAAGTCAAGATCGGGTACAATGAATGAAGCATCACCATCAAGTAATGTAATTACGGACAAAGAAGTGAAATGTAAAGTCATAAGGCGTCTTTCACAGTAAAAAGCATAATACTATACTAGACTGTATAAATACAAAGATAAAAACGCAAACACTGACAGCTTCGGTAACGAACTTGAGGGAAGCAGCCTCGAAAAGGCTTAATACAAATTCCAAAGATGTCCACTCTCACCATATGTGGAATCTAAAGAAACCAAAATACCCGAAGCCTGCCAAATTTCAAGCGCATGATCTTCAATTAGTTAAATCAGCATTTCGAATTATATTATCTCACACAGTACGGTAAGTTCACATTCGGAAAGTGATTACATTCGGTTAAAAAATCGATCAGGAATCGCAAATTAAAGGAATTGAGAAAATCGTCTTTCGCAATGAGGATAAGAAAACATTTAGTACTGATAAATTCTCACGAAATCTGTGAACAGAGCATATGTAACCAATGAGACTGGCTGCTTGAAAATCGCATTACGAGAAGCCATCACAGAGCTAAAAACAAGGTTGCAGAATGGACAGAGAAACCTGAAAATCTTGGGGTTTTGGGTGGTAAAATCGTAAAATTCAATGTTCCGAAGACATGTGTGGGTAAGGCGGGTATTAACCAAAGTACCTTAAATGCATTGTATACTAGCATCAGAAACCTTCAAGACAAAATGCCTGAGTTAGGTATCTTAGCAGGAGAAAATGACTTCAACATGATCGCTCTCACGGAAATATGGTTATTAACTAATGTAGACCCTACACCAGCGATAACAGGATATATCTACACTAGGTCTGATAACGTCAATAACCGTAACGGTGAGGGGGTAAAATGAACTTGTATTCTGGCGATGACTTGCGTAATAAACATGGTATGTCGGAAGCGCACCAAAGTAGCACATGCGAGGTAGCCAGCTACACTCTCAAGTCCATGCATATCCAAGTTCTTATTCAAGTAGTATACTATAGTCCTAGCTGCTTAGCGGAAGATTTTACTTTGAGTCGAATTCGCATGCGGAGTAAAATTAGTGGGTGTTTTATTGTTGGGAACATCAACACACCTCGCATTAAATGAAAGGAGATCAAATCTGTAGGAGGGGGATTTGACAGTAGCTTGTTGCTAGCTAGTCTCCAGTGTGTCTTGATGCAGAGTGTCATATCTTTTTCCTTCTCCTAGAACTAATCATCTCAGAGGCCACCTTGAAAAGGTTTAAAAACCAAGATAGAACAAACTTGGAGTGAGAATCCGTTTCTCAATCGAGTGGTCAGAATGCGCTACCAGAACAAGTGGTGTCAGCTTCATCGGTGAACTCTTTCAAGAAGTAGCCGTATCTACACTGGTAAACCACTGCAAGGATTATTACAGGTCACCAGACCTACTATACTTATCATCGAAAACTGAAACCGACACCCATTCGAATATTCAGGGTTCTGATAAAGAAACATTAAAGATCACATCTATTGTAGTTTTAAAAATGAATACAATCGGTGATTGTCATTAAAATGCCTGGTTAAACCCAATTAAAATTAAACTTAAAATGTAACCACCCAATATAAGTTGATGCATTTTAATCAGTATATACACTGTCTATACACTCATTATTCCAGTTTTCAACTTTCACAAAGTTTTAGTTGATTCAATTGAGCTAGCTTACTTCACACACTTAAAATTAAAGACCAGCCAACAAATTAACATAACATCACAAATATCTCAATAAGTCAATAAAAATTGGCAAACATCTCAGTAATACTCTGTCTGAATTTCGTTAAACTTGCCGTTACTTTTGTTAACAAAAATGAATAAGTATGAGACCTTGAGTAACAGTTCCGTCTACTTTTTAACTATCACGAGTTACCAGCGCCTACGTTTTTATTTTACCACTTTGTCTCAGTTTGTGTAGTAACACATGATCTGTTTATTAATTTAATGACAAAAACATTTCATTATTGTTTTATGACCTACTTCATTTTATGTCTAGGATGGTGTCTACTTTCTAAATTGTAGGCTTTGTCTTTTTTACTATGTAATTAATTATTACAAACTTCAGTCAACTAACTACACGGAGGAAAATATCAGAATTATAAAATGATACAAAAGTGTCCAAATAACATGCTGGGATGGTCATCTTGTTTCAAACGATGCTATTTTAAAAAAATAATTTTGAATTAATTAATGATTCTGGAAGCACGGCTTATATTTTGTTTCTTGCCTGGATTTCTGAGGATGGCGAATAAATCATTGTGGAAGTGCTTTAATATTGATTTAGCGTGTTGGGTACAGTTAATTTGTATAGCAAACTACGTAAATGTAAATTCTTACAGTTTAAATAACTCTGTCTGGAGTCATATCTAGAAATGCTTATTACCTGATGATGAACTTAGTAGATCTCTGTCTATATTTAGTTGGTTATCTTAACAACATGTGGACCTGTCATTATTTAAAATAAATGTTAGGAAATCTTATTGATTTAGGTTTGATAAGTGTGGATATATCCTACTCCAGTCACCACTGAAAAATATTGGAGGTAGTTTAACCGAATAACACAACTTATTGAGAATACGTAACGATAAACGTATAATTTAGTCAGTGCGAATGTCACTGAATGACAGGCATAATCTTTTGATGAATGAGATGAATGAGACTGATCATACTCCACTTCTGGCATAATCACTCATGAAGGTTATTCACAAATTACATTTGGAGTTATTAATCATTAACTTGTCAATACGTGGTGAAATATGAGTGTTAATGTTTAAGGTCAGATTTACAACTCCACATTGAGAGAAATTCTCATCTGTGCCTGAGATACCTGATTTTCAAGCTGATGATAGATATGATAGAAATTTTTAATTTAGTAATTTATATTCGTATCTATATTCTTTTGAAACTAATTTTAAAACATTTTGTTAACTCAATTATAAGGTGACAAAGTGCCTATTACTGTATAGTGACCAATATGGTGTTTGGTAAATCTTTTTTAATGCTGATGGGATTGTAACGTGGCCATTAGTAAACGGTGCATAATTTCCCAAGAAAATTGCAAAAACGTCTTTTTTCAAGGTATCAGATATTATGAAACCTACATTCACAATTACCTGTAAGTTGCATTTGAAATAACCTTGGATATTTATTGGTATTGCCTGAAGCTTTTTTACTTACTTGTGCAAAATTAAGAAAGAAGGATTGATCAGGCGCAAAATTGGAATTTGAATCTTGACCAACATTCTGAATATTATTTATTAATAATTTCCTGTATGTCTGTGAAAAGTAGAGATAATAAAATAATCTTACAGAGTATTATGCATTCTTTTGATGTAATTTGGAATTAGTGATCGTATTATGCAGTAGCAGAATATCTCGTAGGACACGTAAAGCTGGTTGCTTATTGCACAACGCTAGTGGTACTGAAGTGACTTCCTTATACATTTTTATTGATCATTATCTAAGTGCAAAACGATGGTTGTAAATTTACTATATTCTACTATGTAACTCCAATTCGGACTTCAGTTTAACATTGACTTAATCTAAGTCCAATATACGATACATTTTATGTATTTGTAAAATGATTAGCGAAAGCAGTTGGCTATTTGTTTCTGCTATACCATATATTAGGAGACTACAGACTATGTTCTGCTGTAATAAATAGATAGTTCTTTACGAGTAGTAAGTAGCGTGTTTTATAATAACATAAAGTGAAGCAAGTGTTTAAAGATTTTAACAATAATAATTTGATTCACTGTGTAAAGAACAGTTTGATGTTTCCTGAATCCTTAATACTGCTGATTGAATTTTATGTTGTAGTGTGACCACTAGTATAAGTGACTCAACATTACTGCTATTTTGTTGACTAACCCTAATAAACCTTTCGTCTTTACACACCATCAGTGACGTCTATGTTTATGTCATTTTTACTAAACGGAAATCTGTCTACCGATATTATTTACTTCATATGATCAATGAGATTATTTATGCCTGTCAGATATTTGATCTTTTATTTAATGTATTACACACTCACTATCCACGAACATAAAAATACTGCAAGCTTCTATCTTTAATACTTGAATATAATAATAACCCACATTGTAATGATTATCAAAATATGCCTACATTGAACAATATCATTAATCTAACATTGTAAGCACCATTTTCATCCAGAGTGTTAAATTTTACAATCTAAATCATTTGAGTAATAAAACACGATTAAGATTAAATGATATAACAATATTTGGGTTGTGTTGTTTCTTTTCTTAAAACAATTAGTCTTATTTATCAATATCATAATAGTAAGGTCCAATATATAGAGTATTAAATCTATATAAATACGTGAATGTACTGAGTTCATGTAGTGTACCTCTCTTCCCATGTACAACTTTTCAAAATTTCTTAATGTCCTACTAAAAAGGTTAATCAGTTATTAGTAAATTGAAGAGCAACATTTTTCAGGTTGTCATGATGATAAACAAAATATGTTTAATATATGAGATCATATACAGAAATGAAATTGCACTTCGATGTGTCGTGAAGTTTGACTAATATTCATTAACGGTTGGTTAAATTATTGATGTAACGTAGTCTGAACCGATTACGTTCACTGCAAACAATAAGAATGATTGATCGTTGCCTTTATGTTTGCCTCAACACTGTAACTCTCATTTCGGATAAAAGGGCATAAGACAACTTCGTCAAATAACCAAAATCGATTTATATTTTATACATTTGCTTGTAAACCCCTGAAATAAAGCCGGCCAACTATGAAAATAACATTATCACATAACAAGAACAGTAATAGTAGTAAGAACTTGAAGGATGAGGTGAGAAGGATACAAGCATATTTAGTTGTAATTTGTGAGTTGGAAGTGATATATTAACAGTTAATCTGTCTAATAGAAGCCTAGAGTGGGGGTTATATAGTCAAAGTAAAATAAAATGTCCAGTGTACATACAACCAATATAAACAATTCTGGATGTTATTCGCTCTTACTCAGTTAATCGACAATTCAGATTCTCACTAGGATGACCAAAGTAACTACTTTTTCTCTTCAGCATAACCTAATTTACTATACTTTTAAGATTATTTTAAATGATGTAAAATAATACATACAATTACGAATAGTAAGAGAAGTTGTCAGTGATAAATAAATCAAGTACACACATTCTGAAAAACTTATTATTTCTATTGTTTCGATTGGTCACAGATTGATCTCTGCTGGGTACCTGTTAAAACCAGGGAACACTGGATAGCTCATTAGTTGATTAGTTCTGAAATAATATTGTAATGCGCAGAGAATTGTTTCAGTGTTTCTATTGCTTCATCAATACTACTTTCTACATGGTTGATTTTGTGAGTTTTTAGATTGTTGCTATAATAATTAGGAACGTCGTCTGTATGAGTTAGTTTCTAATAAAATCACGTCTCCAGTTTATGTTGCATTGTCAGTACTACTACACTTATGATAAATGAACTTGTAATTTGAAATCGGCTACTAAGAAGATAAATCAGTAGGTAAATGGTAACTTTACAAGAAACAAATATCCAATAGTTAAGTTTTTCATTATTTAACTTTAGGCAACTAAAATAAATCCTTGACTGTTTAGTCATATCTACTAATTTACCCGATTCTAATCATAAATGTAAATGCATAAAAATGACTTTTATGATTAGATAATAAAAGATAAGGGTTCCCTACTGAAACAATAACATGAAATGACGTAGGAAAGCAACAGGACGGCAAAGTTTGAAACTTACCACATTTAAATAAAATCACATAGTGAACAAATATGACATAACGATCACTATAATAATTATTGGATTGGTTGAAGTGTAGTAGTCTACAGTCAGTCATATGCTTATAATGAAGTATGATTACTGAGTATAGTAGATTAAATTGAGTCGGAGCACATCAGTTCGTATACGAATGTAATCGGAGTACATTGGATACAGTAATTATCTCACATCATAGTGCTTAGTTAAAATAAAATGAAAAGTATGTCCGAAGTGTGTTATGCGGTTACAACATGGTGTTTTTATTTCTTTAGAAAAAAACAGTTTACTATGGATAAAGGGAATTACTCCGCTGATATGTTAACAGAAATTTAGTTACCTCATTATTCCATCCATGCCCATCTTCTTTTTTTCATTTTTCTCGCTTGACCAACCATTCTCTACAAACTATATATTCGGCAAATACGCAGATAGTCTTATCAATTGTATAGCTGTCTCTGTCGGTTTAATTGCTCTTAAACAAATCGTTTAATTTCAGTAAATATTCAGTGATCGTTTATCATCAATCTTTTCAAACACAGTGTCCCGAAATGTCTAGCTGTTAATTATAGTATATGGTATGAAAATAACATAAACACCCTGATGGTTTTACATAATGTTTGAACCGTTGGAGTATCTGTATTACAATCAATCGATCAATTCCTGTTACGCTATGTGTAACACAAGTCGCCGACCAGCATTCTCCAACTAATTTTGTCCTGAATTCGTGGTTAAGTTTCAGATGGCAAGTTGACTGATACATTAGCCAGCGTCTGGGAACTGAACATCATCCCATCTACATGGTCTCATTCGCTGATCGTTCCAATTTACAAAAAGGGACAGAAATCCTCCTGTGATAACCACAGTTGAATCAGTTTGACTAATATAATATCTAAAATATTATCCTCTATAATCATTCAGCGTTTTTTCAACACTAGAGAACAGCAGACTCTGTAAAACTAGGCTGGTTTAGGACCTGAACTTAACTGCATTGATCAAATATTTACTCTGCGCCAGATTCTCAAACATAAACATATGTACGTCTGACTATAGTTGTATTTCTTGACTTGAAAACAGCTTGTGACTCCATAAACCGTGAAGTCTTGTAGCAGTGTTTGTCATTAAAATAATAAATAATATTGAGGTTAGACAAAAGGTTCCTAGGAAATATTGTTAATCAGTCAAATAGGCCATTAACCTTTATCGACTGAGAAGCTTGGGACATGTGTTGCGCATGCCTGACCACCACCTGCCTCGTCGTGTGATGTTGGCTAGAGTTGAAGTAAGATGGAAGAATGGTAAAGGTGGTTAAACCAAACATGGCATTAGTCCATAAAGTCCTTGACTGTTGGTCTAAGCCATGTTGGTAGATGCAGACTACCTGGCTGGGGTTAGCGTGATAGTCGCAATAAATGGCTGGAGACACTGGATGACATGACTTCCAATCGGTCACAATAACACAAGTGTATTCAATTCTTTACTTCATCTGGATCCTAAATTATATTATTTTTTTCTGCACACCTTTATTTCATTTTCTCCTCTTGTATTCTGTTATTGTGTTACCTCTGTAATCTCGAACTGCTAATGTGGTATGATAATTTGAGCCTATGAGCGTATATCCCTGGTTCTATGTTGTTGTTGATGATGATAATGAATATTCAACCCATCATAGTGTTACATAATAGTAATGATTATAATTTTGAATTGTTTGTGCATGTGCTTAACGAGGAGATATCAAATGAATAAAGAAAGTGGGATAGCACAAGTACAGCCTAATAAAGCGAAAATATGATTATGGAGATTATATAATATCTAACCAGAGAAACTGTAAAATATTTTGATAACACGTCATTTCACAAGTATAGTTACGTAAGACTAAAATACGTTAATTGTATCATTTAATTCGTATTGTGACTGGCAAGTGGAATCCAATTCGCCCATTGCACAAACGTGACTGTCTGGACTCAGTAGTCTAGTGGTGTACGCGGTGGCGTATGACACGAACCGGACTGAGTTCGAATCCCACTGTGAACATCAACATTGGGATGCAGGTACATCCAGCCGATGAGTCCCAAATAAGACGAAACGCGCGTCCTGGATTCCACTTGCCAGTCACAATACAAATTAAATGATAATTACGAATAATCGCTATATCGAGGCGATCCGCACAGGATGCACATATAGCAACAGTGACTGACCAGCTTCAGTCTATAACAAATCAATGGGAATATACAAATTCATTCTACTACGTTAATTGTAATTAATAAAGTATGGAAGAATGCAAGTTATAGGAAATCTAATTTGATAAATAAAATTTGCAAACAAGTGTGTAATAGTTTAACCGAAATGTGCATTTGGGTATTTTATTTTACATAGCGTACTTGCTAGTAAATAACCTATCCACATGTATGCAAAGCAGCCTATATGTAGATCCACTGATTATTTCTTAGAAACCAGTAACACGCCAATGACGACTTAGACGAATAAGATTGTGGATGACAGGGAAGTTACATTGTGTAAACACATTTCAATCGTGCATAACAATCGATTAATAAATCAATGGCGTAATCTGTCAATTGTTACGACCACCAGTATCTGTGACTGGGTATACTGTAACTGGTGAATGGCATTCTAAATTATAAAATGTTTAAATGAATGCCTTTAACATTCTGAATATTTTTCTACAAACTGTTTTTTCTTCACTTTACATTCCTCCTAAATTTCCATGTAAAATATTTAGTAGACGTGAATGTTTATCAAAAGCAGTTTTGTCCATACGAGAAATGTCAATAGATATTCATCAAGATATCGTTTAGAGATGTAGAATATGGATCAACTACAGTGATCAGAAAAACTTCACGCTAAAAAAAATTTGATCATTTCTAAGAACTTAGATGAATGGGTACTTTACAATTCAAGCAACTTTTCCTCAGGGTCAACAGTGTATATCGATGAATGTTAGTCTATTTATTCCAACTCAAAATGATCCATTTATTCAGTTGAAATATTGGCTGTTTCATAAACCACATTGTATGCGCTACTCAGTACTGTTACTGATAATTAAAAAATTGAAGAATCTCATCAGCTGTGAGTTATGTGTGATCTGTTTAAGTTGCTTCTTCTCAAACTTAAAGCATTTCACTAAGTCACGAATTAACTAGTAAGCTTTTACAATTTTTCAATGAACTTAATAATTGTTAGCTTGTCAGAAAAGCGCCTTAAATATTATTACCAGTAGTTGAGCCATAACCTAATTTAGTAGGCGGTTGAAATGTCCAAGCAATTTGTGTTGAAATTTTTGGGTGGTGAATTACTGGACCTTTGAACTCATGTGTATTGTTTTATGAAAACAGATTATATTCTACTATAATTCAAACTAATATTGTATCATTCCTTGGTAACTAGAAGTGTACCAACCGTTTTGTTAAAGACTAAATGTTGGAAGAAGAAATTACAGTGGAGTAGGTGACATGTGGATATTTATCGAAACGAAATGTGGTGCATAAAAAATGAACACCTTTCATATCCAATAAGCGTATAAATGAAGTACATATTTGGTATCAAACCTTAAAACACACAATAAATCTTCAGTATCATGTTATACTACTTATTAGTAAGCAAATTATCTGTTGAAAATCTTATCTACGATTCAGGGTAATAAATATTCGCATAAAGACATTAAGAAATTAGAGATCAATAATGAATTATTTCTTAACAATAAGTTTCTCACCAAGGCTCTACAGATATAATACAAATAATTTACAAGTGATTTGTATATAACGGATAAGTCAGTTACTAACATAGCTACTGATAAATTTACTCCCAAAAAGTGATTTCATCAATGAAAATGTTCATTTCGACGAAGTTGTACATTCGTATCGTGACAGTAATTAATTTGAACAGATTAGCATGTTTATCCATACACTCTATTGTGTAATTGAATGTGTAAGTTTTAAAACAATAGACTTTAGTTGACTTAAGTTTAGTACACAGTATACGAATTTTATATCACATTTTCTGTAAACCTATTGATTGCTTTAAATGTAACTAAGGTCGCTCCCTAATATCTAATTCAGGTGAATCCAGACGATCGTATGATCCTGAATGCTTTTATTCCTGATGTTCGTAAAAGTGTGTTGCTAAGTTTTGTAATTCATGTATTCAACCCCCTGTGTGTATCTGCTTGCTCATTCCTATGTTATATAGTTTTGGTGACGTATGTTAATCTAACCTTCACACCCCTTAGCTGTCACTGGCTGTTCACTTCCTACCATTTGTGGCTATCTATATTTGGCACACTGTTATATATATATATATACATTCCTGCGTAGATTCCTTATAAACTGTGTTCCTGTATTACTGCATCGTTGGATTGCGTGATCATTGATCCCTGCATTGCTGAGAGCTGACTGCCGACTGATTACGACTCCTATTACTGATGATTACAATACAATTCCACTACTACTACTACATTTGAGTTCTAACTGTGTTACTACCTGATTGCAGTTCGTAATTCTTAGTGTTTATTAATAACATCATATTAACCGAATGTGACTGGTTGATAGAGAAATTTCTAGCTAGCAAACTTATTACTAAAACACCTAAAAGTGCATTCGTTAGACCCCTTCAACTTCATACAAATTTGTGTCTGTGTATTAGGTTTTGTTATTTGTGATTCTTTCTACATTCGTGACATTAAAAACATCATGAGTCTTATTAGAAAACATGGCACCTGCACAAAGCGACTCATCAATAATCATGTAGAGCTCAAAAAGCTGAGGATCACATCAGCAATAGTAGTGCATGCTACTTATTAAAACTACATAATAGACATATATAGTATCAGAGTCATTCAAAAGGTTCTCTGAAATCTGATGGAACACGTGTGGCTGAAGCATTTCAGCTTTTAATAAACCCCACTGCACTCAATAAAAAATGGACATAACATTTGTAATACATGCTCTGTCTACAATAAGAGTGATGTGCTAATGTATTGTGAAGCTTGCCTTGGGGAAAACGTAATATGGAGTAAACAATACGTAACTAGGTTTCGTAAGTTGTTAGTTATGTAATGGATCTAGAGGTGGTTAATACGAATAAGGGCATACTAGGCTCAACATAATGTGCCTTGTCAACTACTTATAGAGGATACAGAGTGCTATAATTTTGGTTTGTTTTTCTTTCTGACATGTGGGGTGATGTTCAGAAATACAATAGGTATGAATTTGCCGGGAAGTACACCATATACAACTAGCCCCACAAGCTATATCGAAGATGTAATTACTCAAGAATGCAGCTGATTTAGACAGCTTATCTTTATTTCGCGAACTCACTATTGATTAAGTAGAAAAGGAGGGACGTATACTTGCTGTATAAAAAGATTTCTGAATACGTTTTCTTATGTGTCGTATGATCATATCAACGGCTGTCACTTTTCACTAACAATATCAGAAACTAGATCTCTTCTGGTATTGACAGTGAATTAAGTTTTCCTTTTTTTATAGACATACATTTCCTGAGGAACTTTGATGAATATCCGTTTTTATTTAGCAGATGATAGATAAGCTCTAATCCAACTCAAATGTGCTATGAGAACACACTATATATGCTCTGTGAAACAAGAATTAGTTTACGATCAAATTACAATGGATCAGAACTGAAAACGTTTGTGCACAAGTTTATAATTGACGGTTGACACAGCTTCTTGTTCCATTGTTTCTACTTGTTAATAAGACTTCAAGGAACGGATTGCAGTCAGACTTCTTGTCTTTAATTGTTTAAGTGGAAAATCAGAATTGCAATAAGGGCTTCTTATCACATCTTACACCTTACAAGTTGGAATTTATTTCTTCCTCACCATCGTTATTGAAAGACCACAAAATTATAAAAACCACAGACCATTGTAAACATACTTCAGTTTTTAATCATGCACATACAGTTGTACTGAAATTTAATTGTCCCTATTTCTACTACTGTTATTATTGTCATTATTTCAATGATAATCACATTTACCTACAAATTTTCTGTCTTCTCATTTGATCAATTTTATATATTTAGCCTACACAGATCTCACTTTAGAGCACTCAATGTCCCGCATATAAGTTGTCGATGGGAATATAAATGCACGAAATACTTCATATGTATGACAATCAATTTTCTATTTAAATTCACCTTACATCATACCCTCAACTAATCTACTGTTATTAACATTTATTGATAATGTACACAAGATTCCCCTCTGGACACTTTAGAGAGGATTAGGCACCTGACAGCTAGTTACAAGTTGCTGAATGCGAAATTCTTGGTCTCTTCAGTTTTTGTTACTGGATACCGTTTTCATAGACTCGATAATATGTTGTAGCCTTTAAGATACAACAATTTTGATTTAAGTCGGTTGCTGTTCCATGTAAACTGTACCAATAAGTGCTCTTAATAAGCTTAACGTATTTATTCTGACTGTTGATATGTGAATTCGCCTTCAGGTTTTGACTGTTTATTTCAGGTGCTTACTAAGTTAGTGTATTTCATGACCACTATATTATAACAGCGCTCTCTTTCAGTAACATCAGAGACAGTACAAACCAAGTCTTGTCTCACGATACTCAATGAAGAACGCCATCAATATGTTTCCAGACAAAGAGTTTCAAAATTTGCCTTAATCATGTTAAGAGTAAATCTGTAGGAATTTTCAAAAAATCTCTTTCATGTTCCATTCAAAATGAATTTTTTCCTAGGGCTCATCACGTGATAAATTTCAAAAATGAACTGTTAAGGTGGAGTTGGCTTTGAGCTACTCGATGCATCAAAAGTATATGCTGCATTAAAGTGTGTTTAAGTTTCAAATTCACCTTCCATCTTGCATAGCTGTCATACTTTTCTCTTCACTATCACGTTAACTGTTTTTAATATCATCTTTCGAATTAAAAAGTCAGTACCCTCCTCTGTAGCTGTAACAACAGTCTTCGGCCACTCCCCTCCCAATTGTACAGGTTCTATCATCAATACCAAGTCCCAAACCTTCAAATTAGGCTTACAATCTTGCAATCGTTGCGTTAACTGGAGCGTTGGGATGTATAACTTCAACCACCTTTTCCAAAAATGATCAACCAAGTACAATGTTTGTCGCCATATTTTGTTGAATTTTGTTGTATTTTGTTGTATAGACCTTTTTATCGATGCTAGCTGGTTCACTTCCTCTAGGCAATAGTAACATGCTAGGTGTAGGCGCTTGTATTTCGTCGATGCCTTCTATCACCCTCATTATAGGACGATCGTTTAAAATCCTCTGTATCTACACTAGGCTCGTGTGTAGTATTAAATAGTTCGTCAGTTGTTCGTCGAGAATAAATGCTAATATTCATTTAATGGTTTTGATGATCCGCTCCCATATTCCTTCTCGATGATAAGCTATTGGAGGGTTAAATATCTAATCACATTTGTGAGTGAGAAGGTTTATTTATATTTTCCTTGGTTCCAGACGCTCATTAAACACTTTGTTACCCTTTCTGCACCTTTAAAGTTACTACCATTGTCACTATACAGGCGTTTTGGGTAGCCCCTAGGTGATGCAAATCGACTGAAGACACATAAGAAGGAATCTGCGTCTAGAGTATTAGATATCCTTAGTTGAACCACTCTTGAGCTGAAGCAAGTAAAAAAGCAGCCGTATCTCTTTTCCACAGTCCTTCCACGTTTCACAAACAGTGGTTCAAAATAATCGACGCCTGTCACAGTGAATGGATTACAGTGGTGTATAAAACGATCTCCCGGTAGGGTGCCATAGACTGTTGGCAAGGCTGGGAGATCCATTTACGACACTTATAGCAGTTCTTGAGCATTAACTGAATGGTTTTTGTTGCTATGATAATCCAATATCTTTCAATGATTGTCGAAATTAAATGATTTACTCCCATATATCTATTCGTTTCTTGATAATTTCTAATAATCAAACGAGTAATAAAATGATTATGGAGTAGTATAATTGGATGCCTTACTTTAAAAGGCAGACCTAATTGCTGTAAGCGTCCGCCAATTCTTATTACTCCGTTAACTGTAACCGGTTTCAAATGGCATAGTGGGCTTGAAGACTTGCACAGTGTTACTTTAATTGTTTGGTCGACCTCCTTCTGACTCATCAGGCTTAAGACATGATAAAACAGCTTAAATACATCACTGAATTATTCCTTCTGCACCAATCGAATAATGTTGAACTCTGCTGCTCTAAGCTCTGCGACTGTGAGGTGTTTTTCGCTAGTCAGTTTGTTCATCAATAAATGTTTATAACGCAATCATTCCTTGTAATTTCTTTCATGAATTTAAAGCTTTCAGTCGATTTAAAAAAGTAGGCTGATTTTTGGTTGGATGTGAACTCTTATCTACCATCACATGATTCACATAAGAGCATATATTAATTTACTGACGTTATCCCTAGTGGATATCTCCTTGCAATAGAAAAGTTGGACCACTAAGCCATCGTTTTAATTTTCGCCCTTGGTTTACCATGACCCCTCAAGAAAGCAAATCTGCTGGGTTGAGCTTAGAATTAACGTAACACCAGTATGACGGCCTCGTTTGTTCATGTATATAAGCTAACCTGTTAGCAAAAACGTATGGAATCTCTTGGAAGCATTGTTTATGCTATGGAGTAGGCCAAATAAATCGTTTTAAGTATGCTCTCTGTTCGTATAATCTTTGAGATTTTTACAGACAAAACTGCTATCGCTAGTTTCAGACGTGGCGTACTTGTGGCTCTAATAGGGGCTACTCTAGCTTTAACGAATATTAGTCGACATTCTTTGATACTTTGCTGCCTTAGCAGCAGTAGATGCCCTGCAGCTCCATATCCGTTATTACAGGCATCGCTGAACATGTGTAGTTCAATTTCATTACATTCGGCAGCATCTTATGACCGAAGTAATGCTATCTATTCTATATGAGTGAGACCTTCTTGCGATTTTTTCCAAATTTTTAATTCTTATTCCACTAATAAATCATCAAAAGAAAGCTTCATTTTACATAGTTTCTGAAGGATAATTAATAACAACTTTGTTTCATTTTAATGAAAGCTAATAAATACGATAGATGCTTTCTAGTTGTAGTTTAACGTTACACAATTAGCAGGTGAGTAGAGACTAAAACTCAAAAAGGGACAAAATAAGGGAGTTAATATTTCTAAATACCAAACAGCAAGTATAGTTGATTTTATTTTGTCACTGATTGATGTTGGTTAGATAACAATGAGTACCATAGGGAGGACTAAATAGCTTTTTGATGAAGTTAGAGACTTTATCTTGGATGCCAGTCTAGTAGTAAAGATATAAAAGTGTTTGACGTAAGACCAAAAGACTCTGAGTGTTCAATTGCCTGACAGACTAAAGGGTTTGCTTGTCTGATATGTTAAATACTATCACAAATCAGCTATCCAGTGCTTACTGGTTTTCACTCCTGTTCCATTAACATTTATCTATGAAAAATTCCAATCAACTACGCATGATATTAGTCAATCTTCATCAATCCCCTTTGACTGAACAGCGGCTTGATAATGGGAAGCTTTTTTTCAAACTTAAGTGGTATTATGGAAAATCTGCTGTATTTATAAAACTTTGTGAAAATCGTCATTTTAAATGGTAACGATTTAGTATTTTTTTTTACTAATAAATTTTGTACTTAAGAAAAAACACATACAATTTAACAAAGAAGTTGATTTCAGTTTGATTACGGAATCACTTCCTACTGTTGCATAACCGTATATACAGTCTTTACTGTGAGGTATTTGCTTACTAAAATGTAGCAGCGGATTACATCATAAAATATTTATAAAATCAAAATATTAAAAAAATAGCACATGAAAAGTTTTATTAGATTTCGACAAGCCATATGATGTTGAAATAGCTGAACCAGACAGTCTTGATTGTTCATAGAGGTCATGATTAATCAATGATTCCTGTTTCATCGATATTAGGATTTTTGTCATCGTTTGTTTGATTCGTATAGTTTGGCAGTTTTGTTGACGGTGCAATTAAATAAAATTAATTAAACAAAACAACTTGATATTAGACAATCTCGGTGTACATTTCATTTGTATAGACTCAAAATATCAAGTGAATTTTATGTAGCATTCAGAGCACGTAAGTAGTTCTACTTGTAACGTGTTGATAAATATGCATCAATCCAAGTGTTAACATGGCTACCCCGTATTAAGCATAGTCCGCTGACCAACTTTCTCCGACCAACCCTGTCCTGAGCTTTCCTTTCCAGCTACCCCCCAAGTGCTCTACGTCCCTTTCATGTCTGTCTCCAATTCCCCACTCAATGTGTTCCTTGGTCTTCCGACTAACTACTCGGCCTTCAGGATTCCTAGTTGGTGCATGTCTAGTGACACATTGTGATGATTTTCTCCATGTGTGTTCTATCTACCTTCATAGTCTTTTCCTAATTTTAACCTAGGCTGGAAGATGGTTGGTTTGTTCTCTGCTATAGAAGTTTTGTTGATGGTATCTGGCCAACGGATCCAAAGTATCATACGCAGACAGCTGCTTATAAATTCTTGTATCTTCTGAATAATGCATTTGTAGTTCTTCAAGTTCCATCTCTAGACAATAGTGTTATATTGATGTCTGTATTGAAAATTGTTATTTTGATGTTGACTGATAGTTGGTTTGAGTTCCAAATGCTTTTCAGTTGTATAAATGCTGTCCTTAGCTGTCAAGTCATCGCCTACACATTTGCATCATACTCTCCTTGTCTGTCGATGATGCTGCCACTCAAATATGTATATGTCTCCACATCTTCCACAATTTCTCCGTCAGGTGAAATTGTGTTAGTGTTCGCTGTTTTATATCGACGGATCTTTCTATTCCCTTTGTGTATGTTGAGGCCTACTGCTAGCTGCTGACGTCGCTGCTACATTCTTCGACTTCATCTGCATTTGATGCTGTGTGTGGGATAGAAAAGTTAGTAGGTCATCTGCAAAGTCCACATCATCTAGTTGCATCCATGTTGTCCACTGTATTTCGAGAGTGTCTTAAGACGTTGCAGTCTTCATGATCCAGTCAACCACCAGTAGGAAGAGGAAAAACGGGAGTAAGCAGCCTTGTCTAACACTGGTCTTCACTTCGAATGAATCTGTGAGCTGACCTCCATGTACGATTCGATAATTTAGTCCATCGTATGAATTACGTACTATGTTGACTATCTTTTCTGGCACACTACAATGTCGTAGAAGGCTCCATAATATTCGCCTATCTGCGATGTCGAATGCTTTTACGAAGTCGAGGAAAAGAATGTAAAGGGGTGAATTCCATTTTATTGACTGTTCAACAACGATTCGTAGAGTCTCGATTTAGTCGATGCACAATCGGTTTCTACGGAATCTGGCCTAATGATCTCGAAATTGGGTATCGACTGGGTCTTTCATTCAGGTCAATAACACTGTATTAAAGACTATTTAGGGTATAAAAAAGTAGAGTGATGACTCTGTAGTTTTCGCAATCGCTAAGATCTCCTTTTCTTGGTACTTTGATAAGGTATCTGTCTTTCCAGTTTAGTGGCAATCGCACACTCTCCCAAATCTTCCTGAAGAGAATACTGAGAATCTCTAAATTTACTTTTATATCTAAGTTCAGTGTCACGCCCTGATGGTATGTTGTCTGGCCCTACTGAATAACCACTCTCGATTTCACACACTGATTGCCATGTTGATTTCTTTAACTGTTGGTGAGTTGGTGCTTTCGGGAAGATCTGTGGCAGCTGCATCGATGACTGTTGAGTTCAAAGGTGCTGGTCTATTCAAGATTTCTTTGAAGTGTTATACCCGCCTGTTTCGTTGTTTATGTATCTCGATGATTGGTTCGCTATCCTTGTTCATGATTGGCCGTTCAAGGTTAATGGATTTCCCTACTAGCTTCTTCGTTTTACCGTGTAGGTGCTTCATGTTTCCTTTCTCTTGTAGCTTTTTTGCCGTCATTGTTAGGTCCATCACATATTTCCGTTTATTCGACCTAATACTCCTCTTTCCTTGCTTATTGGCTTTTATGTATTCGGTCTGTGCCTAGGCTTTCTCTTTTCTTGTCAGGCTGCTATTAATCTTTATCTTAGTGCTCCTTCTTTCTTGGATCTTGTCCAGAATACAAACAGAAATCCAATCTTTATGGTGTTGTTCCTTTCCCCTTAAAACCTCCTGAATGTTGAAGTTATTGTTTCTTTATTCTCCTTCCAGTTGTCCTTTATATTACTTCCACTTTTTTCTAGCTGATCGTGAAATGCTTCGAGCTTATTTTAGAGAATTATTTTGGATTCGTTGCGTTTGTTAGTATCCCGAAGAAGGGCTGTGTTAACCTTTTAAATACTTCTGCACCATTTGTTTAGTGTTCTTCGGCTTCAGTTTCCCTTTAGCCGATACCAGTGATGGTGATCTAAAC
Organism: Schistosoma japonicum; assembly: GCA_025215515.1. Lineage (NCBI taxonomy): Eukaryota > Metazoa > Platyhelminthes > Trematoda > Strigeidida > Schistosomatidae > Schistosoma > Schistosoma japonicum. The sequence goes on from CM046069.1 coordinate 116,273, forward strand.
TTATGACAGCTTCTCTTCTTGCTCTCACGTTCTCTATGGTCTTTCTAAACCTCTTATTGGTTCTAATATGGTCGATTTGGTTCTCCATAATATGGTCCAGTGAAACCCATGTAGCTTTGTGAATACGTTTGTGGGAGGACACAGTGCCACATATAATCATTTTCTTGAAGGCACATAGATTTGCAAACCGCTCGCCATTTGCGTTGCTTCCTCCCAGTTCATGTCGTCCCATGATGCCTTCATATCCGGTGCTGTTCGTTCCAACATTGGCGTCGGAGTTTCCCAACAGAATAGTCAAACTCTTGGCTGAGCATTTATCAATGTTTGATTGCAACCTCGCACAGAACTGATCTTTGTTGTCTTGGTGGCTGTTTTTGGTTGGTGTATCGCACTGGATGACATTAGTTGTAATCCCTCCCTTCTTTGTTCAAAAAGATGCTTTGATGATCCTAGGTCCACGAGGTACCCATCCTGTAAGGGTCTTTAATACTTCTTGGGACAACATTAGTGCCACTCTTTGTATGTTCGAGGCGTTTACTTCTTCGTGGCCGTAATATAAAAGCACTTCTACTAAGATTTATCTTTGCTATCCAGCTTGTAACCAATGGATTTCACTTATTATAAGTATCATCAAGTTGTTTTTTCTCATTACTTCAGCCATTTGCATGTTTCTCCCTGTCTCACACATCGTGCTGTCATTTCATGTACATATGTTAATTGTTACTTTGGTTGTCAGATGAAGCATTGGCTTAGTGACTTCCGACGAAACTCGTCTTTCATTATGAAGAGTCATAAAAGACCTTCCTACTACCGTGACAGATTTAAAATAGCTTTAAAGGTTTTTCTGGCTGGCTTCCTTTTAGTAAGGTTGATGCTTTACGGAAAAGGGTTGCTAACCCCATGCACACCACTCTTCTTTTATCCGGGCTTGGGACCGACAGCAACTTTAGAGGGGCTCCAGGCCTTGGGGGGTTAAGTCGTTTGATTTTATAATCAATCAGTTAGTTGTAACACATATAACTAGACAATGATCCTAAATTACTCTAATTGTTTTAATACTTGAAAACCTAGAATATTTATTTATCGACAAACGTGTATATTTGCTGATGATTAAGCATAAACTATTTTCATGCTTTATATGAGTTTGGACTCGTAAGTTGTAATAACTCCAGTTGTGAAATAAGAAAGAATAGGTTGTAGAAAAACAGTAGTGCATACATGGAATACGCTGTTTTAGTAATATGGTATTGACGAAAAACTCAGAGCTTATTACGGTGTCATTTATTTACCTGTTACTCCTCATCATGTATAAACCTTTGACTAGGATTCTCCAATCAACTCTATTCAGAGCTTATTTTTTCAGTTGTTTCGAAGTGCTTGGGTTTAATTCAGTGTTAAATCATAAAAATGATCTGTTAGGCTGAAGGTGGCAATAGGCTACCTCATTATTCTGTCTATTTAATGTACACTGTAATGCGTTTATTCACTGTTCACAACCGTAAGTGGTACAATTACCAGTCTTTAACGAACTAACACAATAAGAGTAATATATCCGTTTTTTTTGGGATGGTATCGAATTAAATAACAATAAAGGTTTATACAATCAGGCATCATAGCTGGGCTTTCCAATATTTATTTTAAAACGATGTCCTAGGAGTAGTGTTTATTGAATGTAATAAATTCAGACATTGATAGAGTGAATCCACGACAGCATTGTCGTGATTAAGTTTAATCAAACCTCTAACGATCCCTTCAGAATATGAGTAACAAGGTGAAGATTATAAATCACTACGTTCGATAATTCGTAACCATGCAGGGAAATTTTAATGTTAAGCTTAAGTTGAACAATCTGTAGAATATTCAGCGCACCAATAATTAAAATAATGTTTTCTATTGGTCTGATAGTAACTCAACAATAGATCGATGAATAAATTTCCTAGTCTTGTTACTTCTTTTGTTAACTTTCATTTTATCTATCAATTAGAAATAAGTTACATTAGGCTTTTATTTGATCACCTGACAGCATGTTTATACTGCTATTCTGTTGAAATAATAGAATTAGAACTATGAAATATTGGTCTGTAACCTAATAAATCTAAATGTTTAACTGATTTTTGCTTCTTAACTATTCGCAAGGTTCAAAATACCATAAGTAATATGAAGTAAGGTAAAGCATCATTACCCAATGAGTATTAGCCTTAAATGTCAATGTTTGGCCAGTTGAGACATAGCTTAACACCCACCCTCACCTCTCTTTTGTATTTCCATAACTTTAATATACAAATCTGAATAATATTTCATCGGTTCTATCGTTCACGAATATCTGTATCATTGTTAACAGTATTCATTAAGAAAACATGCTACGTTCAAGTTCTCTAATTCACAATCAATCCACATTATTTTATCTATTGCGTAATTTGTGCACCAATCAGTTGATCTAATAATAGCTCGTTGTATTATTATGTCATTTAGTCATGCATACATATATGATGAATATAGTTAAAAATTGCTTGGAGAGGTTGAATAGAAGCACACTTCCCGAAGGCATAACTTCCTATTAAGCTACAAGTATATTTTGATTGTACTGTTGACTAACCATAGATTTTGCAAAATAATGAACAATTCTGTTAATGACCATTTACTGTATGAATGTACTGAATTTTCAACGCAATAATCTTAGTAAAATTAGGAAGTCTACATGTTTATCCATAAGTGCTAGTGATAATGACCATGGACACAGATACATGCACTCATAGATAACTACCTATCTAACTACTTACCTACCTACCTACCTACCCATCAACTTACGTAAATACATACACACACAAACATGAGTCAAATGAGAATCCCCTTTAGACTTTAAAATTATGTCATTTCCAGCTAATATAATCATTGATTGAACCTATTTTACTAAAACGATATTCAGTATACAAAATTTATGTGATGAGTCCATAACGAGATTAGCTTGTACGAAAGTGAATCCAATGTGCACCAGGAATAACTTCAGTAAACTACTCATATGTATATAAATGTCAATTGACTGAGTTAGAAGTACTAACAGTTGATTACCAGTCGGCTTGCTCAATCGTTTAACGATTAATTTTTACCTGCGATGCCATGTAGCCCCGAACATGACTCCTTGGTGAATTCGTTGATGGTGAAGAAACGAAAATGCTGTTCAGTGTCCTGGTTACCGACTGTTTTGTAACTCCAAACAATTAGCAAACACAAATTGAAACATTCAGCATTCTTCACAATCCCCAGTAACAAATGACACACAATAACACTTGTTTAAGAATTAATTATGAAAATTATCAATTAACATGAACTGTTGGAAATTATTATTAATGGAAAGTGTTAATTATGAAGTACAAAATGAAAATCACATCAAATGTTACATTGTTTCCAAAATATCATTTAAATTTGCGATTTCTAAGAAACAATCCCCTTCTACCATAGTTTACATTTGTCATTTGGATTCAGTGGTGAATCAACAGGACAGTTAAATGTGGCAGCGAATTCCATGCTATTTGATAGCATTCCATTTACTCTTAGAACGTAGAGAAAGCAAAAGTATTTAATCAATTATCATTTATTATGCATTCATTATTGAAGATGATCAAAAATACTGTCACATTCAAAATGTGGATAGATATTAAAAAGATTTGTCTTCTGGTACAAGTGAAGATGAATAAACAATCTTCAGTGTGAATTAGATATTTACAAATGGCATTGTAAAGTAAAACATAATTCACCATTTTTCTGAATCTTTTATATCCCTAGTTTATAATTAGGCAGAAGGTATTACTGTGTCTGGTAGTAACAGCATTGTTTATCAGCTTAGATTATTATACGCGTGTTAACATGATAAATTTCAATATGAAATTTTTAATTTTGCTAATACCAACTATCAAATTCAGTATCTATGCAACTAGTTTTACACAGTATGATATGCAATGTTTGTACCAAACCATTAAATAGTTATTAATATTAACAGCTAAATAGTTAAAATCTTTATGTAAATCAAGGATAATTTAACTTGTTCGGAATCTTTACCTATCCTTTTCCGGAATATGAGGATCCTGTGCCAAATATTCTTGTAACCACCTTGTAGAATGATGTCCACACAAAGACTAGAATATTGAAGTAGGAGAAAAAGGTTTTGAAAGTTATTTATGATTAATTATATTTCTCAGTGGAATATGATTATACTCAAGTGTACGATTCACTTTGATGTATGTCAACTTAAGTTATATGCATTAAAAAACAACTTCATCGTGTGTTTGATCTACTTAAGTAATCAGATTGCAGAATGTTGTACATCAATCATGTGAATTAAGTAGAACAAATTGATTACAGAATGTTATGAAATCACAAATGAAATGGTGAAAAATTATGTCCGAGTCAATCAGTTACAATCCTAATAAAATACATTGGATTTATTTCAAATGTATTTCACTTGTAGTACTTGCATACTCGTATTTATATTCTTATGTAACTAACTGTAAAATAATCTGCTAATTAAAGAATTAGAGGATGGATAACGTATTACTGAGTAGGGATTAATTTGATTTGAAATCCTCTGTAGGACCGATTGAATTCTATGGAACTAGTTGTAATGTGATTATCAGAACCGAAGTGAATAATTCACTCAATGATTATAGACATGCCTTAAGAATGAACGCCAGATAACGCGAAAATGAAGTCATAAATCTCCTGCTAATTGTAGCAAGTAATCAATCAATCAATGCTTATCATTCTATATGGAACATAGACTGCCGATCGACATTACACAATCATTTTTGTCTTCAAATCTCCATTCCACTTCTTCCAAAGTGCCTTTCATTCCTCTCATGACTGCCTCTGATTCCCAAAGAAATGTGTTATTTGGTCTCCTTATTATCTTTTTGGCTTCCAAGATTTTAATTGAGTGCTTGTCTTGCGTTATAATTTGTGTATCCTATCCAAATATAGTATTTTTTCCTAATTTCTTCCTTAGCTGTATTTGGGTTGATTTATTCTCTGTCACAGTAAGTTGTCACTGATATTATCTAACCAACGGATCCAAAGTAATTTGCACAGATAGGTGTTTGTCAGTACTTGTATCTTCAGAAGGACGCTTTTCGTAGATCTTCAAGTTCCAGCTATATACAATACAACTAATTGTCTTGAAGATTTTTGTGAAGATGCTGAATTTGATATTGACTGACAGCCGGTTTTAGTCCCAAATGTCATTCGATTGTAGAAAGGCTGCCCTTGACTTGCTCCACTGAGCCTTCACATCTGCATTAAATCCTCCTTGTTTATCGACAATACTGCCGACTCATGTAGAACTTTTCTACTTACCACTTACCAGGAATAAAACACAAAAATAATTGAGATTATGTAAAGTTTCTAAACTTACCTCAGCAAATTTAAAGAAGAATGACCGATTAGATGCAAGAGTAGAATTAGAATCTTGACTAACATTGTTAGCATTATTCATCAACAGTCTTCTGTATGTCTGATAAAAGTATGTAGAACGCAAATTATCTTAATGAGTATTATGAATTGTTTAGCTAGAATTATGTATTAGAAGGTGATTTTATACGAGAGTTATATATTACATGGAGTATTTGGCACTGGTTAAACATTACGTAACAAGCTTCGCATTAACATATTTCTCTTACACATCTTTACTCATCGTTATCTCATTTCAATAAAGTGGTTACAACGTTGTTGAATTTCATTGTGATAGTCTACTTTAAAATTCAAGTTACTGGTGATGTAATCAAAGTGTGATATACAATACAATGTGTAAAATTTCTCGGTTGCTGTCTTCTTCGCTTCATGTTTGGAGGTTATACAATGAGCTCTGCTGTAATAAACAGGTGTTTGTTTGTAATTACTAAGTAGGTTTACTTGAAAATAATATGAAGTGCATAAATGTTTTAATCACTATGTAGTGACCAGCTAGATGTTTGTCAAGACCTTTATAGTTTGTATCGAATCCTATCAATCTGCGTACGAAGTTACCACCAAACTAAGTGACTTGACATCACTGGAACTATATAGACCATCCTAGACAACCTTCCATCATGGTATGGTGTCATTTGTGAGAGTCATTTTGCCTGGTAGTCACATAACAACTAGATTAAGTTAATTTGACATAAAGTAAACTTGCCACTAAATAGTGATCAGCTAATACATATATTTCATTTCTGGAGGAGATTCGACGTGGGGAAAACACTCAGTAGGAACGTAATTAGATTAAGCTTGAATCTTCCCGTTGATTTCGTAATGGACTGAAACTGGTCAGCCTCTGTTGCTATATGTGTATCCTGAGCGGAGTGACTCGATATAGCGATTATACGCAAGTAAATATTTAAGTTGGATTGTGACTGGCAAGTGGAATACTGGACGCACATTTCGTCCTATTCGGGACTCAAAGGCTAGATGTACCTGCACTCCGAAGTTGATTGTTCATACTGGGATTCGAACTCAGTCCATTTCTTGTCAAGCGCCACCGTATTCACAGACTGAATTCGAATCCCAGTGTCGACATCAACACTGGTATGCAGGTACATCCAACCGACTAGTCTCGAATAAGACGAAACGTGAGTTCTGGATTCCGCTTGCCAGTCACAATCCAAACTTAAATAATCTCAATTGGAATGGTTACGGATTGTGAAATAAACAACTATCCAGTAGCTTCATTTAGTAATATGAATTTCGCTACATGAATAAACTAGTACATGTAATCTATACAACAATTAGTTATATAATTTTCCGTATACACTTCATCATGTTATGTTCACTTTACTGATCACAATTTTGTTCATTATTGATTTACGCGATGTTTCTGTTACGTTGACTAACCAGTAATCAACCAACTGATATAATAAACTTTAGATGACCAATAGCATTACTTATTTGTCTGTTAGATATCTGATGCTTCAACCGAAGTATGAAGTATTCATTACCTTCACACTTGTAGGTTTCTGTCTTTAATGTTACTATCAAAATTACATTAACGATCAAAATTTGCTTACATTGTATGACACTGTTAATCCACCATTGTCAGAGATGATTTCGTCTATGGTGGCTATTTCTTCTATCTAATTTATTTGAATAATAAAAAAACCATATGCATTAAATGACATAATGAAATATGTAATATTTTATTTTTGTGTAGAACAATTAGTCCACCTTGTAAACATGGATTGCATCATAACTCGAGTGAGTTGATTGAATAAGTGTGATGATGTATTTTCACTCTACATTTCAAATAAGCTGTCCACTAACACACTCACACACACACATCTGCTTGTCACAGGTTTCATGAATCTGTATGGAAACCGTCTATGTGATAATAAGACAGGTATTTTTGTTTAAAAAGTAAACAAACAGAATCGCAAAATTTGAGCGTCGACCGTATGCAAAACATTTACTACTTGTAAATCATTTCACTAAATTAAATGAGTAGAAATTCTAAGGTTTCGTTCTACAGACTGATCTGAGCTTCTTAACGGAAATGACCCATAATCAAAATCATCGATTATAAATGTAAATAAGACATAAAGCATCACTATGATTATTTAACGCTGTTCAGAGTATGAATATAATGCATGAGTCCAGTTCAGATAGTCGCAGACGAGGGATGGTGTGCATATAAGTGTTTTAGTTTACATGCTGTAAAAGCATTTGCTCATTTACTAGACCACCTATGATCACCGAAAAAATAGTCGATCTCGAGAATTACCTGTTAAATCACACACATCTGACAGTAAGCATGCATGAATGAATGTGATGATACCTATAGAACAAAGATTGAATTCATATTTTATTACAATTAACATGATTCGACTGCGCAAGAAGACTAAATAGTTCTAAACAATATAAATGACCAAATGTATGTGATTTAGTGTTGTCATGGCCTATTGGCAGAGGCAAATTCAACTAATTAAACCAACCAATTAATACAGAATTAACGTTCGAAGTTGGATATTAAAGTAATAGTAATGATGGCATAGTCCTAAATTCTTTGATGATATAATAAAACTTAGAAGTAAATCAACGATAGCATTACATTCATTACAAATGGAATACAATATCGATTTCGATAAAACAAAAATCTTTCTTAAAGGTTTTAGTTCTTATTAAGAGAAAAAAAGATTACTAGCCAAAACTCTACATATTCAAAGAAATCCAAATAGTATAATCAGATGAGGTGACAACACTGTTACCTAGACTATGGTAACCAAAAAACGAACAATAATAAATCAATAAGTTCAAACAGTCTACACTTTCAACAGCACATATAAAACAAAATTGTGCTAAGTGATCATTTCATTGAACAAAATTCTTCTTTATAAATATTTATATGATTGTGTATATGATTTAAGTGTACATACTTTGTGAATTATGGACGCATAAGCCCTAAATTGATCACGTAAACACTTGGATGCTTTGTAAATCGGTATCACAAAAGTTGTGGCATATTCCATTGAGTTCTTGTTGCCGTTTGCATCGTAAAGAGCACCTTAAAATATAAAACAAGCAATTTAATATTCTACAATATATCACAGTTTATTAAAGAGTGAATATCTGAGTCTGTTCACATAATCGGCAGTGCTTCTAATGCGGTGATCAGTACTGAATGATCGTTGATTAGCAATGACCCGATTTAGATGTTTGTCTAGTGTTTTATAGTAATGATGAAAATCCGTCAACCTAGTTATATTGTGACCACTAGTTCCAAATGGCAAGACTTGTGTTGTTGATCAACATTGAGAAGGACTAGATGAATGTGACTTTAGTAAATACTCAGTAATAAACCAATGTTTATGTCTCAGTTCAACAATCGATTGCTTTCAGTGAAAATAGCCGCAATGGTGGATGTCACAGACTGTACAACTACATGACTTGAGATTGACGAACGAGAAAACAAGGTTTATCTGCATAATACAATACATTTGTTCAATACTTTTCAAACAATCTGGTCACATGTGTACATGTCAGAATATTTGTATGAATAAGTATAAATCTGTTAAGTATCATTTAGGTCATACGTGACAAATCACCTTCAATAGAACTTGAATAAATTAGAAGAATCATCAACAAGGCTACTTTACACAATTCCCAGTATTCAGTAGAAGTAAAAGACGTTGGTTAAAGTTTCATTATAAAATATGTTTAATGAACTAACTTTGAATATCAAGGACATGCAAAAGCTCATGACTTAATACATGACCAAATCTTTCAAATTTTGTAATGAAATCATCTCTATATGAATAAAATGGAAGTTGCATTAATCCAGCATTGAAATAAACACGATTTTCATCTCTTCTATAATAAACACGAGGTGTAATTGTCGACGGTTCAGTTAGAGATCTATTTCATAAATAAATTTTAAAAAATACAAAACAATTTTATTATAACATTCAAATGTTAATGATTATTGCAATTTGCTTCACCACTCTGACTTGGCTCCAACTGAAATGTGTAACTATTCAAAGGTTGATAAACTGATCAATCCACTTTCACTACACTTTTATGTGATCAGCTCAGGACAGAGTTGAATGGAGAAGACTGGTGAGCGGCCTATGCTCCTCTGAGAGGGGTAACAGGCTTAAGTAAGTAAGTAAGTTTATGTGATCAACATCATTAGACAGTTAGAACTAAAGAATTTACAAAGTCCCATTGTTTACAATTAAAAATTATGAATTACAACATCATACTAGAATGAATCATTATTGTCGCTGTAAATTGATTCGAATTCTTGAATAGTTATCTTGGTTTTCTAATTAGAAAATATAAAAGTGTACAGAGAATTCTTAAATTTTTTGTTAGTTCTCCATAATGCATCGAAAGGACGGAGTTGATCTAAAAAGATGTGAAGGTGAGTTTGCACTGTATACATTTCAGAATGCTAAAACTTCTCATGATGTAAGTTAGAACAAAGCATGTAAGGAAACAATATAAATTTCTACTAGGTCCTCATCAAGCTTTGATGTTATCGTTTGTTACGGTAAAGTCTAGTGAAGATCTAACTGGAAACAATGTTGTTGGCTTATATGCTGTTATAACGTACGACTAATTAACTGGCATGATATTTTGCACTGTAAGGAACGTCATTAAGAGCGTCTATGCAGTTCTTGTACGTTCGCTTAATGCCCGCTTGATCCTAGGCCAGAAGAAGTGAAACACGAACCCATGAATCAATCAGACAAATCATTTTGTATTTGAAGCACTCCCATATATATAAATGAATCTGACCACGCAATTAATCAATTACGAAATTAACATCAATGCAAAATATGGAAAACATTCGTACTGAATTAACGCAACGTATACACAATTAAGTGTCGGTAATTCATAAGTGGAAAGTAGGTTAATTGGTCAGACTGGAGGGTAAAACATAAGGGACACAATAATGATAGGAATAAAATGTATGGTTTACAAAAATTGATGTAATTGGAATAGTCTTCTAAAATACAGTTTCCAGAGTTAGTTTTTCTTCCTGAATTCCTCATCACAACCCATATGTTGTTCTAACATACTTTTTCGAACAATTTACTCATACACATATACACACTTGTCAACGCAGTGATTATATATAAACATAGAAAATGAATAAAGGTCAACTTGAAGAAAGGGTGTATGAATACAGCCTGATAATTGAAGAATAATCAGGGAAATAGCAAGTTTGACTTCCGTAAGGCAAACCCTAAGCTTTCTTCATGAGAATATGAACCTCACTTTTATATAGTGTAACCACTTCAATTCAATTACAATAATCAGTTCACTTGTGACTAAATACTAGATATTCCTCAAGCTATAGTCAGCAGTCATGACTAGTGGAGTTCAGACTTGCCGTGAGTTAGACAGTTATCTTAGATGACAATAAATGATCATCGCACAATATATCACAAATTAATGGTATTGGGAATTCTATCATTGAATGCTCGCCCAGTGGTATAGAGAGTAAGTCATTCGCCAACCTGATTTCCCCAGGGCTAGAATCTAGACTGCGTTTTTACGGACACCAACAATAATCACCCGGTTAGTTACAAGAGTCCTATTCATAATGATTATTCATTAACGCTCTTATTAAATAGAAGCATATTTCTATTTAATATTAAGTCGATTTACAAACTTTTAATTATACAACTCTGACTTATTATTTTTTCATTGGTTTGTGTTAAGTTATCATTCTTGATGCTTTATTACTGGAGCATTTAAATGCTGCATTTGTTAATATACAGTATTTTCATTAGCGATTCACGTGAATGAATTTGACTGATTATGCACTGTTTTGTCAATTTCAGAAAGATATACAACAGCAATGTAACGTCTTAAGTAGTAAAGTATTTGAAACTATGATATTGTTGCTACAGGAGATAAAATTGAAAAGTGTAGTCTAGTGATTCTATTACTGGCGATATTGGAACATCTACCTTTATAAACCGATTGCTTACAATCCAATTAGCATAATATTTGTAGTTCTTAGTGTCAGCTTTCCATGGGCTAATTAACTATTATCGTATCTATTTCAGTTTCAAAGTTATTGAAACTTTACGATGAATCTGTGATTTTGATTTCTGTAAATAACTTTCATCAAGTTGATTGTTTATTGTGTTTTGTATTTCATATTACTAATCGGTCCAGTAGACGTCATTTAAAAGGAACTATTTCTTGCTCATGCATAGAATGTCACTAAAAGGATATGCTCCTAGATGAACAAACATACTCTGAATGAAGTAAACAACTCGAATATCATTCCATTATCATCAGTCTACAAGATGATTCTGTCTGGAAGGAAAATATTTGAATAACTCAGTTGACGAATTGTTATAGAGATAAACAGAGAACTTTGACCATAGAAACTGTAATACGAACTTACATTTGATAATTGAATAAGCTAGTTTTCAATTTATCCACATAGTTTGCTTTAAGGATATGATATTCATTCAAAGTAGTAGTCATCCTCTTTCATTAAATACTAATTATGACAAAGAAAAAAAATAGAATTTCATTTAAAAGTTGGTTGTCAATATGGAAATCATCTAGTGATGTCTTGTCAATTTTGTTAATATTAGAATGGAGTTAAAGAAATACATCAAGTTTCCACGTAATGGAGACTGATGTTTGCAACTTTATAAAATCACAATATTTAGTCCTTAATGAAAACGAACAAAAAACGACAGTCTGATTTCCATGTCACGAAAGATCATTATTCCTGCTGGGAATCAGATAATGACAGTTGCAAAAAAGTTTACAAAACTATTCTGTTAAACCATAGATTTGTATCAGTAGTATTCAATTTCAAGGTATCAGTTTAATTCTCTCATAGTACACATAAAACATTGTTTTGTTAAAATCAAGATTTCTATATTTAATTTACTAATTGAAGTAAAATTAAATTGGTGAATACTTTAGAAAGTAAATCATCTTTTGATAAACTGACTTCCATATTCAAAACATGAAGTGTTTCCGCTTCAATTCTCAAGTCTTACATATTTCGGCCAATTATCTGGAATTTTCTAGTCATATCAAGTCAAATAGTAAACTCTATTACTTAAAAGCAAACAGTGAAATGTACAAAGACAATAATAATTTCTGGCATCAACTTAAATTGAGATGTCAAGTGCTACTTCTGGATTACGTAATCATCTGTTTATCTGATTGACATTTATTTTGATTTGAAATGTATTCTAAAACAAATGAAATTTGAGAACTACACTAACAAGCTCTTCATTAAATAAACTGACTTTTGCATTGTTGACAATGTTCGTTTTCTAAAAACCAGGTTTGATGCATTATTGTAGATCAAAAATCATAAAATATCAAAGTGGTTTCCAGTCTGAATGTGATTGTTTTAGTACGTTAATCAACGTTTATCGTCTGATTTACGACAGTATTCAGTGGCTAAATGAAGCTTAACTTTTTTTATATCTGTTGACGTCTGATCTTAATTTAAACTTATTTATTGTCAAATCGAATGCCAATGTACATTGCAGAAATGCATAAACTTTCGGATGATTTATTAAAAGAATAGTAGGTCGGGGGGGGTGGGAGTTTAAGTGGAATATCACGCCACATATTTATCAAGGTAGGTCATGGCACACTGACAATGCTGTCAGCAACTGGTTTGGTAATCAATTGGTTAACCTGGCATGTATAACTTTTTTTATCAATTTATCAATCATCTACCACATCGGTGTTGAATAATCATTAAGGATTTCAATGAAGTATAAATGTGTTTATTTCTTGTAAAGTATTTCCTATATAAGTACATTATGTTGTTATGAAAATTGACTGATATCTTCTAGTGATATTATTCTATCTTTTAATATACGCTGATTTCGGCAACGAGTACATATGAATGTATTAGTGTATGTGATTGTTATTTGGCTTGAATCAGTGAGATGAATAAATCGATGAATCACTTCATTTAACACTAACTCTCTCAGTATTTAGAATGTTGCATAAACAGATAATTCATCATCAATGATACTAACTGTACTCACTCTCACTAGTAGGATATATCTATACGGTAAATAAAATTTACCTTCAGTTCAATTACTTTACAGTTTATTGATAAGACAGTTTCATTTAACTTACTTTGTAAATTGTTGAAATGTTCTCCTTCCTCTCTGATGTATTGTAATCAGAGTACAGTGCAAATAATTTGACTTTATTAATCTACAAATGATTACGTAATAATTTAGTTCAATTTCATCAAACCTTATCTATTAAAGTAGCCTTCTGTTGTACATCCAACCAGGTGATATTCAATAATAAATTTTTTAGAGTGAACTTCACTTCACGAAACATTTCGATTATCTAAAATTGAATGTAAAATAAGTAAAGAGATTGAGCTGGTTGTAAGCTGGTTAAAAATATGACGATTTGATTAGTTCATCATTAGTACCATTTACAGATGAATTTATGTTGGTACTTTATATGTGGAAGATAAGCATAATGAATTATGTCCATCGACTTTCTCAATTTAGCGGTTAACTTCAATCCATCATTGATGAGTACAAAAACACTGTGTCGCTGAATACAAACTAGTATTTCTTAAACGAAGATAATGGTGTTTACATCATTTAATTAGCTGACATAGTTTATTGTTAGAACATTTAAAGTAACAGTGAAATTAGGAAAGAACAGCGTCTTTATATGGATTGCATCGATTACTAAATAGATGAGTTGAATATGCCCATTCACAAACCGTTAGTATCTGTTTACCATAAACAATTGTTCGTTCGATGCATTTTGTAAGCCCATTTCATGAAATAACGTAACAGTTATATTGTTAATAGATCATATTGTTGATGAGTGACGTCTTCACTCATCGGTTACACTGTTCTCTGGTTTATGTTATATGTGTCAATCAAATATGAATGAAACAGTTATCGCAGATGATAGTCGATGATCATCCTGCTATATTGCAAGGTGATTAAAGTGGGAATTCTACCATTGTATACTGAACCAGTGGAGCAGAGGGTTAGGCGTTCACCGACCCAAACCAACAGGGTATAAATTTTGCGTGTTTATTTCTGAAAAGTTCCATACTAGGACGGAACAGCTGTTTAATTCACTCTGATTTTTAGTCGTACTCTACGAACATCATTCTGTGATGTATTCAGTCAACTAAAACTTAATGCCGATCTCCACAAACCACCTCAATTCGTTAACAGCAATTTCATAAGCATAACATTTTACCCATCAGTGAGGTCGTCATTCATCAGATACAGTGATTTCAATTTTATGTCATTTCTGTCAATCAAACATGAAATATATCGGTTTGTTGAATGTGATTCATGTTTTGTTCGACTTAGTTACAATGTTACATCACAAGTAGTTGACTAATGAGTATTGATTATGATTTGTATTTATGCTGAATGTATATTAATTAAATGGTAACATCATAAGACATTAATCTAAAATTACTCAGCAGTGATGTCAACTGGGAGGTGATAATTAACCGAAGTCCTCCAACACCTACTCAACATAACAGTCGTTGTGATCGAAGTTTTTTTACATCTCAAATTACAATATAAAAGCTGTATATCTTCCACTGTGATAATGTACATATCTGATAACATAGAAGATTTTACAGTTAGTTGTATTAACTATAATGAGAATACAGAATACAGTTACACTGTATTTCCTAATTATTCCAATCTATTCTTATCTAAACATTCCCTGTGTTATAATATGCACTAGTGAAGCATAGTATGAACTCACCTCATTTTTATGTGTTTCGTTTACATGAGAATGTAAATAGTGTCTTTCAAGTGTCCACGGTAAAACCTCCCTTAGTCGTTTTATACACTGAACATCAAAATATAATTGTGAAGCTGTTTTGCTAAACAAAACAAAATGATTATTAGGTTGAACGTAATCAAATGAATATGCATTGAAACTATCAAATAGATCAGCGTCAAGCGATGTATAAGTTGTGATATTTTTCACAATAAAACTATACCGTTGATGAAAGTTTCGTTTAGCTTGTACATCTGGTTAACTTAGTTTGACGATTGCACGATAAGTGATATCCTCTCATTGGTTACAAATAAATCGCTAGTCGATTCAGTGTAATTGTTACTTAAACGAAACTTATTTCTACTGACTCTATGTATCAATTAAGAGATTGTTCATTGTTACACATTTGTGTTGTTTTATATCTCGATCTATCGATTTCACTACTACATGTAGGTGCATCTGGTGTGTTTAGTGAGTCGTTAGCTTACCACTGTAACTTATTCTTTTCTTTATTAGATTGCTATACACTATGGTTTGCACACTCCGTACTAATACAAAATATATATTTAAACCAGACATAAACAGCCATTTGCTGAATATAACATAATTTTTACAAATCTAGGCCTTAATATCTATATATTCTTCTTTGAATGTCGTCAAATCTTACTCTAAGGTATAATTGAGAGGAAATGTTACTTTTAGGCATTTGCGGCTAGATAACGGTACGAAGAATAGATCTATAATGATTCAGGAATTCTAGACAATGTCGATAAAAGTTCCTAAGTAGTTAAGATCAGTTTACTTATTTATATAGCTTTCGCCGCATGATCTATACAACACTACACAGTCTATAGCCTAGTAATGAGCATGGTGACATTTATCACAAAACGAACTAAGTTAGAGTTTTATGTAAACACTAACACTGGAATGACAAGTCCCAAATGGAACCAAATGCACGTCTTGATTTCCTATTGCTAGTCATAATTTAACTTAAACAATTAAAAAGATTGTTTTATTTCAACTAAAAATTAGCTGCTTCCAGAGGTGATATTTGGTAATCATCAACAACTAATTTACATGACGTAAGTCCTATTCATATTTTCTTGTTAATTATACGCGTATTATTAGCTTATGTAATAAAAAAGTATTCCAGTACATCATAAAAGATATGTGGGTATGAAGGAAATCTTAGATGGAATCATCAAGTTATTTATTTATCCATGTAGACAAAAAAATATCATACAATCCCATACTAACTCACATGAATTGAGGTTATCAGCTATTCTCAAAGTGTGTGGTTTTAGCCAACGAGTTAATTGTTGAAACAAAAAATCCATTATTATCATTGTTTGAAGTGTACTAATAAAGAAATAGAAACAGAGTTAAGTAAATGAAATGGTTAGGAAATTCTAAGTCATGGTGAAAGACACCTGTCAACTATGCATTCATAAATAGCATGAATAAGTAATGACAAGATTAAATTTTTTGCCTAGACTAATGGCCTCATTACCAATATGTTTCTGACGTAAAATTAATGAATAAATGAATCAATCAATCCCTGTTACCCCATATTAAGCATAGGCCACCGACCAGACTTCACCAACCCCCTCTATCATGGGCTTTCCTTTCCAGCTACTCCCAAGTGCTCTTCATCCCCTTCACGTCTGTCTCCGATTCCTGACTCAATGTGTTCCTTGGTTTTTCTATTTCTACTTGGCCTTCAGGATTCTAAGTAGGATGCATGTCTTGTAATGCAGTTTGGTGATTTCTTCATTATGTGTCGTATCCACCTACAGCGTCTTTTCCTAATTTTTCTTTCTTTACTGGAAGTTGATTTGTCCTCTTCCATACGAGGTTGTTGTTGATGGTATCTGGCCAACAAATCCGTAGTATCCTACTTGCATCTTATGATGGATGCTTTTCGTAGTTCTCCAGTTTCCAGCTCCATACAATAGAACTGTCCTCACATTTGTATTGAAAGTGTTGACTTTAATGTTGACTGACAGTCGGTTTGAGTTTAAGATGTTTTTCATTTGTAGAAATGCTTTGCTTGCCTATCCAATCATTCCCTTCACATCTCCATCAGACCCTTTTTGTCTCTCGATGATGCTGCCACTAAAATATGTAAACGCTTCTTCATTTTCTAGAATGTTTTTCCAATCTGTTGCCAATCACACTTTCTCCCAAATCTTCCTGGGAAGAATTTGGAGTATCTTTGCAGTTAATTTTATATCTGAATTCAGTGTTACGCTCCGCTGGTATGTCATCTGGCCCTGCTGACTTGTCACTCTTGATTCCCACACATGAATGGCCATGTTGGTTTATTCGACTGTTGGTAGCTTGGTGTTTATAGAAAGATCTGTGGCTGCTGCATCGATGACTGGTGGGCTTATTAGGACCGGTATATTTAAGCGGTCTTTAAAGTGTTATACCCATCTGTTTCGTTGTTCTTGCATCTCAATGATTGTTCTGCCATCATTGCTCTTGATTGGCTATCCTGGTTTACTGAATTTCTCATTTCGTTTCTTCGTCGTATCCTATAGGTGTCTCATGTTTCCTTCTCTTGTAGCTTTTCTGCCGTGATTGCCAGGTCCTCAACATATTTCTGTTTATCCGACTTGAAACTTCTCTTTACTAGCTTGTTGGCTTTTGTGTTTTCGACCTGTGCCTTGGCTTTTTCTGTATGTGTCCGGCTGTTATTAATCGCTATCGCTCCTTCTTTCTTGGATCTCATCCAGAGTATCAACAAGAATTCATTCTTTGTTGTGTTGTTCCTTGAGACCCAAAACTTTCTCACATGTTGAAGTTATTGTTTCCCTAATCTCCTTCCAGTTGTCCTCCATATTAATTCCACCTAGTAGTTCGTGAAACACTTTGAACGTATTGTTGAGAGTTATTTCGAATTGGCTGAGTTTGTTAGTATCCCGGAGAAGGGTTATGTTAAACTTTAGTAATACTGATGCTGCAGTTGTCCAGTGCTTCTTCAGCTCCAGTCAAATTTTAGTCACTACAAGATGGTGATCTGAAGCTATGTCATCTCCTCTATGTAGTATTTTTCGGAATTATGATTAGTAACTAGCGGAATAGATCAGGCAGTAATCAAGAAGACACAGAACACAAGTGAAGGTAATGTGTATTTCAGAATTCAATAAGCGCATACACAATTTTCCACTACCACTACTGTTTCATACAAACACCCCATCCACCACAGCTTGAATGAACGTATAGGTTTTGTAGTTCGTTCCAGGCTTTTGACGAAGAATCATTTCATTTTCATCTAATTGTTCACTGGGATCAGTATTCGAATTTTCTGGACTAAATATTACAGATCAGCATATCATCTCACTTTTTATCGCATTCGCCGTAGTTTGAATATTTCAATTTTTTAAACTCATATGACGATATATTAGCAACATTGTTGTATTTCTATTATTTGATACTTCTTTGATATGACAGATTAACGCTGAATTATGAATGAGTAGTATGCTGCATACATATGTAGATTAAATAGCACTGGATTTTTGAAATTAATTGAAGGAATGTAAATGATGCAGTGAAATCGTGAGAACATGGTTTGTTAAATGATCTACATCTGAGTAGAGCATAGCGATAGAATTCTACACTTTTTTGATCCCACTGAGGCTGTTCAAAGGACCCTTAACTTCATTTGAGAATTTGTCACGAGTATAAATGTAACAATCCAATCTTGTGTCTTATAAGCATCCAAACCATGAATAGGATTCGAACTAGCATCAGGTATTAGAAAATTTTATATTTTCATCAACCAAATTAATGTTCCTTATAGGAAATAGGATTCTAGTATATGAATTATCTTCCTCATTAGAAATGATTAGACTAGACTTATTGAGACTAGAAATACTGTCCAATATGTTGACATCACTTCCCTCCACCTCATTAGTAGTATCATCAGAAGCTTCCATTGAAACAGAATGTTGAACTAGACATATCATTAGTAATTTCGTGCCAAGTAGGGACTGAATAATGAGTCTCATGTCCTCTATCTTCTCAGAAGTACCAAATAATCATTCAGATATGAATTTTCCATCATCAGTAGGCTTGTCAATAGTACTTAACGTAGAAATAGCATTAGACTTCTTCATCACATGTGAATTATCATCAGAAATTGCAGTTAAGAAAGGAAATGAATTACAAATTTTCATCTGCTTGTAGTGATTCATAGAGAATATCATAAAAATAAATGTCATCATTTAATTCGGATTTGGATTGATTAGCACAAAAATCATAATTATTACTTCCCACCTCAACATTCGAATCATGATCAGAATACAAATTGGCATTGTCATTAGGAAATTGTATGCCTTCGCCGGTTAGACCAATATTTTTCATAGGAAGTAGGCTTTCAGAATTATTTTCTTTACCAGAAATGACTGAACTTGGTTTATTGGAATTAGAATTATTGTCTAATATACAGACATCATTTTGCTTCTTCTCATACAAAATATCACTGAAATTTTTGACTGAATTACTAACTGAATAATGAGTAATACGTAAATCTATTTTTCCCAGAAATGTCATCAGAATTAGAAAAACTTTTCGAATTAATTTCTGATTCAGACTAATTAATAGTAAAATTTTGAAAATGATAGACATCGATATTATCAGTGTTCAATTTTCTAAGAATGACGCTAGGAACAAAATATTCGAACACGCGTTTTTTGTAATTCAAATATGACTGATGAACTAATTGAACAAAGTATGATATGGACCTCAATATAGAGAACCAATCCTTTCCCAAGGATAAAATAAAAAATGTAAATTAATTTTTCTGCTTCACCTTTTCATTTGCTGCTTTGAAATCCTCGAAATACCGAATTATTTCAATAGGTAAACTGGAAACATCACATGCACAGAAAAATTCACTCATTTTGAAATAGATGGATCATGAATTTCAAATGATACCACCGACGTCATTTGTAGTATTTGAATAACAGAAAGATCCTCTGAATATATCCTGGATGCCACTCGAATTATAGAAGTATCACCGACCACTTAATAGAGATTAACAACCTCTTGAATGAAACTAGAATTGCAGCATAATTCTAGTCTACTTAAACCACTATATGATACTGCTTGCGACGCCAGTGTAGTAATTCTTGTAATTTCAAATAGCAACTAGCGTAATAAATCAGGCAGTAATGAAGAAGACACAGAACACAGGTGAAGGTATTTTGTATTTCAGAATTCAATATGCGCATATACAATTTCCCACTACCACTACTATTTTGTAAAAGCACCACACTCTCCTAGTTCTTACATCTTCCATAGTCCTTCTAAATCTTTTATTGATGCAAACATAATCTATTTCGTTCTCCGTAACGTGGTCTAGTAAAAGCCATGTAGCTTTGTGAATACGTTTGTGGGAGGACACAGTGCCACATATAATCATTTTGTTGAAGGCACATAGATTTGCAAACCGCTCGCCATTTGCGTTCCCTTCTCCTAGTCCATGTCGTCCCATGATGTCTTCATATCTGGTGCTGTTCGTTCCAACCTTGGCGATTGAAGTTTTTCAACAGAATGGTCTAACCCTTGGCTGAGCATTTATCGATGGTTGTTTGCAGTCTCGCATATAATTGATTTTTGTCGTCTTCGTGGCTGTCGGTGGTGGGTGTATTGCACCGGATAACATTCATTGTAATCCCTTCCTTCTTTATCTTGAAGGATTCTTTTATGATCCTAGGTTCACGAGGTTCCCATCCTATAATAACCTTGAATGCTTCATGGAACAACATTAATGCTAATCCATGTGTGTGTTCGAGGCGTTCACTACTTCGTGACCGGAGTATGAAACCACTTCTCTTGAGGATAATCGTCGCTATCCAGCTTGTAACCAATGGATTTCACTTATTATAAGTATCTTCAGGCTGTGTTTTTTTCATTTATACAGACATTTGCATACTTCTTCCTGTCTCCCACATTGTGTTGTCATTTCATGTGCCTATATTAACTGTCAAGCTGGTTGTAAGATGGGGCATCATCGTCGTGGCTTCCGAAAAAACTCGGCTTTAAGCACTAGGCGTCATGACTTTTAAAAATAAAAACCTTTCAACTCTCAGGGAAGAGTTGAAATGATTAAAACGTAAAATGAATATTTGACATTATTTCATAATTTTACCTAAATGCTGTTTTGTGTGGATAGATAGTTAGTATATCTAGTTGATTGCATTCACTGCAAAATAATGTTGGTCTGGTACCAATGAAATCTGAGAAACACTGGATAGCTGTTTCGTCTTGATGTGGGACTTCTGTGTATGCCACCATCAGGAAATCCGATAGAAACATGGTTAAATAAAGATGATACAAATGCTAACCGATGCGATTTTGATGAATATTTACATACAGTTAGATGCATGGAATGTCGTCTGGTATGAATGGCTGCTGTACAAAGGAGATATTATGTATCACATAATCTGACTCTAATTCTATTTACTAAATAATTAGTATTATATATGACAGCAAACTATGTTGCCTTAAGCATAAGATATATTTCATATTTATTGAAGTTTGATAATGTGAAGTGATAATGGCGTGATACGTGCCACCAATAATGATATTATAGTGCTAAATAATGGCATTGATGCTACCATAGATATTACAGTAAACACGACTAATTAAAAGCACTAGGTTAAGCACTAACACCCTATTACAACATTAGGCTTCAGGAAAAGAAACGCCCTTCTCCACAGGCAGATAGTGAAGACCTTGCAATGCCGTTCACGGTTTACTTATAACCAAATGTAACTTCTTCCTCAATTAACACTCTTCTGCTTTCTGCTGTATCGATTCGTGTGATCACTAACGCTGGATAATTTGATCAAAAATAGATCATTTACTTCAAGTTTATTCAAGCAATCAATCGAATATTTCTCATCAACACAGGTATCAACGATAACAAATATTCAATTATTTAGCTAAGTTTTATGCCATAATCATTTTCAGTTACTTTGATTTTTCTTTATTGTTACACAGAATTCGACTAATAATAGTCATATTTGTTAGCATATTTAATGTACTAACACGCACATGTGCGTATTTGTGTGTGGTTATATTGAGTGCACTGTGCTGAATAGTCTAACAGTGGAGGAATCATTGTCATTCTAGATGACTGTCGAAGTAAAGCTTTAATGCAATACACTATAATCAAATGCTTAACAATAAATATCGTATAAAGTACTTTATTTACATGTTTGTTTTATTTCACAGTCGTTTGTAATTTTTTGCTAAACATGAACAACAAACACTGTGGTGGCATAGAGTGAATTCATTTTCTAATGTCACTAGCTTTAAGTTCTTTTAAATACGTACAAAATCGTCTAAACAAGTGAAATATTTTAAGAGAGAACTAGAAGAACAAATCAGTAGTTCCTTTCAATAAGATTTTCATCAAAGCTCTTCCTTGACACATCCACATATCATTTACATGAGATAATAAAATGATTACGACACATTTGGTAACATCTTAGAGATAATCATGTTACAGGTTGTAAAGTTTTTAAGCAACGACTAATTAAAAAAGCAATTAAAACATGAAGGTGAATATGATAATTACAGTTTTGAAGGAATCCAAATGATAAGTGAATAGATTGGCTTACTTTTAAAACTGTAATTACCTCATTCACACTCATGTTTCACATACTATGTTAATTAGTCTAAATTATTTTCATAAACGCTTTTGAAACTGTAACATGATTATTTAACGCACCAGCAATTGTGTGGTAATGATTTTAAAACTGTTGCTAACCGACATATCAGTCGCAAGGACAGACAAGATACTAGATAAGGGATTCATTAAAATTAGGTTTAGACGTAATAAAGCTGTATATTCTTACCCTTCTCCCTTTAACTCTTCAAGTGGTCGACTGGATTATGAAAGCCTCAACATGTCTGATGAAGCACGGCATACAGTGGACAACTTGGATGCATTTAGCCTTAACATACCTGAGCAGAAGCACAACTAGTGAATAAGTAGGGTGGACGGGGGTGAATCCGATAAAGATGTGAAGATACGGATTGCTAAAACAAGTCAAGGCAAGTCAATATCAGCACTTCTACAACTGTAAAATACCTCAAACACAAATAGTTGCCAACCAACATCAAAGCCAGAATTTTCAGTACAAACTACAAGATGGTTAATTTTACTGTATGTATCTAAAATCTGAAGAACCACGCAAAACGTCATTTAAAATATACAGGTATTCACAAACAGTTAGTTAGCCAGACAAAATCAGCAGCAACCTATTCTTATAGATAATAAACCACTTACAATTCAGCTTAGGAGGAAATTAGAAAAAGACACTGGAGGTGAACAAGATACACATTGAGTAAATCATCTAACTGCCTCACAAAACAATCACTAAATTAAAATGCTCAAGGCTCAAGCAAGAGAAAAATACTAAAAGCAAACGTTGCTTTGAAAACCGTAGGTGAACATGTATCTAACTGTGTAACATTAAACTTTTAATTACTCAATAAATATAAACAGAAAATAGAAAATATTCATTCCACCTTTTGTTATTTTTCATCGCAAAGTCATATTGTGTACAACGTGTTTCCAATTGAATTTGTCCTTGTAAACTAATTGGTAGGTTTGTGTAGTTCTCATATCCAGTGTCTTTTAGTACCTTTTCAAATACGTAACTCCAATTGATCTATTAACATAAAATGTAATACGATAATAAAAGGTTCCAGAGTAGGAAATCGTAGCACATTGAAATTACATAATTACTGAAATTACATACAATCATCTACTTTTGTAAAGTATATACATAGTGACAAATAATTTTTTTTCATTTAGACACAGATAGGTTTAATGATATAACGGTGAAGTGTTCATTTAAAAGCCTAGAGGTATTTATCTTAACTCTCTGGTTGGATCGTAGATATGCACTGATCAATAGTCTCATACTGCTGGCAACGGGTTTCTAGTGATTCCTGGCTTTTATAACCTCTCTGACTCAAATTAACTGATGACGTCAAATTAATGTCTAAATTAAGCTGTTCTAATTTAAAATTCAAACGGTTAGAACAATGTGCATGATCGAATTTACCTGTGGACAAATCGAGTTTAGTCCATCGACTGTTATGTTCCTTCTCAACTCAACTAACGGTAATGTTCCTGAAACCTGAATCTTCTAAAAAATGAACAAATAAGAGGTACATTCAGGTAAATAAATCTAACAGCGCATTCTTAATTCCATATTCAACACGAAATCTAACTGTAATTTTTAGAGTTGAATACGCTGACGATATTACTGAAACGTTTAAGAGAGAGAAAATAGATAGCTGCCAGTAGTAGCACAATTTACTGCATAATATGTGATAATACAAATGAAATCTAAGCGTTAGGCTGGAGGTTATCATGTTATTACAGTTATTACAGTAACTAAGGAAATGGTAATCTACCTAAAAATAAATAATTTTCTCCCATTAATCATAGAAGTACTTTTTAATGATTATAATTGGTCAAAATCAGTAAATGAACTTTGAAAAACAATTTCTGAATTAAAAATCTTTTTGGTGTACTCATTTTAAACTTAAAAAAATATAATACATAGTTTCCTAAAGAAACTGCCCATTCCTCGTCGAAATTATGATGCAACGAAATGAACTAAACACGAGCTAACAAAAGTCCTGGAAACGATGAAAAATGAACCAATAATCCATCATAACCTCTACAAACACTTGAGGTTGTCTGGCCTCACTATTTTGGGATTATATGGCCTGCCGAAAATTCATAAAAGAATGTCTCTCCATGCCCTATAATGAAAATATATACGAATGTATAGCTAAGGTAAAGGATTCATTAGTTAAAACGAAACCATTTATTTTGTTCTTATGTTTCTAGTTCCTCAAAAACAAACATTTTCTATAGATCTAAATGTTCAGTGGTTTGAATTAAGAGCACAGTTTCTACTAATTCATATAATTACAGCAGATTTTTTAAAACTACATCTCATCTTCGAAAACATCACGTTATCATACTGCCATTTATTCAAGTTGTCATTATGGAGATAGAATGGTATTAAGTTTATTTGACTGTATTTGTAACAGATTGATGTTGATTAGACACAAATGAAATCAAAGGAGCAATGGAGAAGTATTTCTTGGTAGCATAGTAATCCTCTTCAGTAAGAACTCCTTACTTGAACAGTGAATCTAACGCAGCCTTCGAATATCATAGTAAATGAATTAATATCCGCATTACTTGAACGACAAGCATTGATAGGGGAAATTACCACTTTTATCATGCTGCCGTCTAGTTCTCCTTGGTTTTCACTGACACCCAACCGATAATAATCCATGACAAAATAAAATCAGATTAATCTGTTAATTAATATTCAGAAGCACTTAATTACATTCAAGTACTTTGTTTCAACTGACGATTCAAACTATTTAGACTCTCCACTCGCCTCTTAATAATTTAACGCAAATGTGTATGAAAAAAAACTACAACTGGAAGACATCTAACACATCTACTAGTTTACATTGAAACAATACAAAGTTGTTATTAATTATCTAACTTACTCTAGTTAACTCCTGCATCATTTCAAAAGAGTCTGTTAATTTCCTTCTCTCAGATTCAGGTACGCCTAAATCAATAGCAGTCCTGTAGAAATTCTGCTGGAACTCATCACGCTATGAGAAATTAAAAATGTATTACTAGTCATGTCGGTAGATTCATGCAAGATAAAATAATGAGATGTGGAATCACACTTTAAATTACACTATATTAATATTTTATGGAACAATTTTAATGATTATTCAGAGTGCAAAATGCATTCAATCTAACTGCATCATTGTTAGTACCACATATCATCATTGTAATTGGTTGTTGTGGAGATTGTTGATTATAATATCTCAACGATTGAAAACCAGGATCATGCACAGGACAGCTGTTTCACAATAGTATGGGACTCCTTAGCAGTCCACGTTGTCATCTCCACCGGAGAATTTTTTCAAAACTCCTAGGCTTCGTGGTGAATGCCTTTATATTGGACCAGTGACCCATCCGATATTTATCGTTTCTAGTGAATGAAGGTGACTAGTTGAGTTTAATCATGTATGAGGGCGATTCAACAATGCAAACGGATGAGCTCACACAAATTCATTATGAATCGATAAGTGACAAAAACCAACTGTAGGAGGTCAGCTAAGTTATTAATCTGTCAATTAAGCATCTGTGGCTAAACTCGAAGTTCATTATAATAATTCAATGATGGTATCGTGGATAAGTATTGCATGGTGGAAATCTCAATCTATAACAAAACAATTATATATTGAAAGCTTCTTGGGTTCTGATTTCAATAATTCATTAAAAAACAATCCCAAAAACAGCTAAATATACAGAAAGGAATAAAGACGATTTAACAAAGACAATTATGTCTTCCATGATATCATTGACTATACCTGAACGATCGTCTATATAATCGGTCTCTAAGAAATTTGTTTGTTAAAAATTTAAAAGCGATTCCATAGCAAGTTGAATAGAAATTTGAAACATCAAAATAATCTCAAGAGTGTTATGTAATAGTGTGAACAAACAATCATTATATATTATTACTAACAATAATAATAATAACCAACACATTGGAAAAATGAGTGATAATTATCAGATTGACCAAGATGATGAAAAAACGCCATAAGGAAATAGCCTTAATTATTAAAAGCAGAATAAGACTTATCAAAGTACGAGTTAGAAAAATGGTTAGGATATGAGTATTCAAGGAAACAACAACAACATCTGTTATGAATCGATCAGCTGGGGACTTTAATGAAACTCAGAGAGTCAGAAGTAGTTTTTTCACATAACATTTTGAATGCCAAATAATATTTCTCGATATTGATCAAGTAGACAATTATTGATAACATGCGGTACAAATAAATTAGATGATCAGTATTAGTTTATGATTTTGAATAATTTTCTAACTTTAGACAATGTATTACATAAGATTGATATATCATCATGCTTGACACTTGAATTATCACCATGTCACATTTATACTTAGTCATTCTTAACTCGTTTAAAAACAACGTACTCTTTAATACATCATTTTCAAACAATGAGGTAACAAAACATGCAATCAACCAATCAATCAATGTCTGTTACCACATATTGAGCATAGGCTGTCGACCAGCGTTTTTCGACCAACCCTGTCATAGGCTTTCCTTTCCAGCTCCAACCAACTGCTCTTCATCCCCTTCATATCTGTCTCCAATTCCTGACTCAATGTATTCCTTAGTCTTCCTCTCTCTACTTGGCCTTCAGTATTCTTAGTTGGTGCATGTCTTGTGACACAGTTTGATGATTTCCTCAATGTGTGTCATATCCACCTCCAGCATTATTTCCTAGTTTCATCCTAGGTTTAAAGTTGGTTGATTCCTTCTCTGCCATAGAAGGTTGCTGTCGATGGTATATGGTCAAGCGATTCGAAATAAGTTGCACAGATAGTTGTTTATAAATACTTGAATCTTTTGAATGATGCTTTCGTAGTTTTCACTACAGGTTTCAGCTCCATACAACAGAACTGTCGTCATATTTTTGTATTGAAATATTGACCTTATTGTCGACTGTCAGTTAGTGTAAGTTCCAGATTTTTTTCAGTTTAAGAAATGTTGTCCTTGACTTTTTAATCGTGCACCTTCACATCTGCATCAGACCCTCCATTGTCTGTCGATGATGCTTCCACTCAAATATGTAAATGTCACCACATCATCCACAATTTCTCCGTCAGGTGAAATTGTGTTAGTGTTCGCTGTTTTATATCGAAGGATCTTACTATTCCCTTTGTGTATGTTGAGGCCTACTGCTAGCTGCTGACAGTCGCTGCTACATTGTTCGACTTCATCTGCATTTGATGCTGTGTGTGGGATAGAAAAGTTAGTAGGTCATCTGCAAAGTCTACGTCATCTAGCTGCATCCATGTTGTCCACTGTATTTCGAGAGTGTCTTAAGACGTTGCAGTCTTCATGATCCAGTCAACCACCAGTAGAAGAGGAAGAACGAGAGTAAGCAGCCTTGTCTAACACTGGTCTTCACTTCGAAAGAATCTGTGAGCTGACCTCCATGTACGATTCGATAATTTAGTCCATCGTATGAATTACGTACTATGTTGGCTATCTAACTGGCACACTACAATGTCGTAGAAGGCTCCATAATATTCTCCTATCCGCGATGTCGAATGCTTTTACGAAGCCGATTGATTGTTCAACAACGATTCGTAGAGTCTCGATTTAGTCGATGCACAATCAGTCCCTACGAAATTTGGCCTAATGATCTCGAAATTGGGTATCGACTGGGTCTTTCATTCAGGTCAATAACACTGTATTGAAGACTATTTCCGGTATTAAAAAATTAGAGTGATGACTCTGTAGTTTTCGCAATCGCTAAGATCTGTCTTTGGTATTTTGATGAGGTATCCGACTTTTTTGCTTTATATAAAAAGCCTTAACACTAGTGTGCCATTAATCATTATATTAGTCGTCTTTTATGGCATCACAAATAAATGTGAGTTAGACTACTATTGACAAATATGGAGTACTAGACAACTGTTTCAACTTAGTGTGGGACTCTTCATCATCCAAGACACCACAAGGGATAATGACCAGGACCTTCAGGGTTCGGCCGTCCGTTTGACCAGTCAGCCAGCTCTTAAATTTTAACATTTTTATCCCCAGTCAATTAGCAATATGTATGCTGGACTTCATCTATTGTCGTCGGCCTGCTTAAAATTTTGGGCTACGACTTTTTACCGAAATCTCAACGTGTTACTTTTAGCTTTTTGTTTTATTTTAATTGCCCAATCATGTCCCAAAAGTGCATTGTGTACACCCGCGTCTTTATAAAAAGTTTATGAGTCATGAGTCATTCAGTTAGATCTAAACGAAAACATCATGGATAATGAAACCTGCTGCCAAATCACAGGGTAAATGAATATTTCTATTCTGTAAATTAAAGGATATCGCAGCATGGAAGCGTACCGGAATGAAATGTGATCAACAAATTATTGATGATTCAGTGAATCGAGAACTACTTGTAACCTATGTTGTATCACGGTATATAACTAATCCATATTTATAATGTAGACGTAAATTTGATTTACGTGTCCAAGTCCTATTTAATCTAATGAAAGTGTGGGTTAACAGAGATGGATTTGTTTGTTTCTCCAATACACGAATTACATCTGATTCTTTTGATGATCATTACATACATTTGATAAGTATTGCTGAACAAAAGACTGCACCTGATAATGATTCTGAAAAACGTTGTATATGGTCAATTGGTCGTTTACATCGAATTCTCCTAGCTAAATATGGCTATGAAAAGAAGTGTACACGGTAAAAGAGCAACTTGTTGAGATACGGTATGCTAAAAATTCATATTGTTCTAACATACCACTGAATAAAACTATTATTAATATTATTCATCGATTGTCATCGTTAAGTAGTTGCCTCTTAATCATTCATGGGTAAACTCCACTGATCACACCATCTAAACAGGACTGCAGGAATTGCCTCGGAAAGTTAGCAATTATAGGGTCGATATTAATTAGAATCGAGTGTTATGATTTTCAAATTAACATTTAACAATCACCACAACACCCAATTATATGTTATTTAACCTAGGATTTACATTTTTAACAAACTCAATCCATCATATTACCTCCCATTTTCCTCATGTAACTTCAATTGTTATAATCTGTAAAGCATTCTACAACACGTAACTGTTATCTCAATAAACGTTAACTTGAAAGTGGACTATATATCACAAATAGAGTGTAAAAATCTACGTTGAAGAAGCCATTCTCACTGAGACAACTTAATTCATCTGTTGAAATTCTTACACCGATGAAGCAGTTCAGTCAATTGATAGCCAACACTATTCAATAAATTCACTTTAATTAATTTCAACTGTGTACAGGCGGGAAATATAAATTGTGAAGTGTTATTTAAACTGCATGAATGAATATCAAATGTAAAATTTACCTCTGTTGAATTAGTATTCAGATCAACAAATGACAAACCGGGAGCAATCTAATCAAACAGTTTACATAAAATACATTTTATTAAATAAAATGAAGTAATTTATAGGGAATATTTAAGGAATTAATGGATTCACTCGAATGGTTAATAACAACGATAAATCAACCACTGTAGTTTACTCAACATTGGCTTAGTTCAACATGAATTTGTGTGAAACAATTGTAACATTCTCGAAATGACATGAATTAGTAGTTGGATAAATTGTAATAATACACGTTGCTTATCATCTGGACAATTTTACTTCATTTATTAGAAATATATAAATCGATGATACTGATTCACTTGTAACTACTTGTATTATTATTAACTAAACTGTATGACTTTATATTCCTGCTAATACTTAACATTCATATCACTCATGTTGTCGAGGAGACGAAGTTGACGTTGCTTCAAATCAAATGTAACGTCTTATTGAGAAAGCTTTTATTATATGATATTTGAATTCTTTACACTTCACGACATTAAGATGACTCAAAGTAACAAGTCAATGCTTCTGATTAATTTGAAAATTGACTTTGAAATATATGTGATATTCTTAACAATTTCAAGGTCTTTCAGTTTTACGGGTACACTACTAGTATCATTCTATCAGTGAATGACGATGTTTATGATTGACGATCAGGAAATATTTCTAGTGTGTCAATCGGTAAACATTCAGACAGACGTTAATTTAATTTAAAGTATTTAACAAAAATAGATTTGCTTTTAATTATCCTGATTACATTCAGGGATAATATACTACTGATATGAATGTAGAAACTAATTGTAAATCATTTCTTTCTATACTACAGGTGTAAGCAGACGTTATCATAGAAGACAGCTTCAACTCAAAATTTAAGTCATTTATTCATTCAACTGCTTAACCCGTTGTCTACCTGAATTCTCTAACCTTAATCTGTCCTCGATTCTGCTTTACACTGTTTTTCAAGTGCTTTCCATTATTTTAATATCTACCTACAATTCCCGGAGCTATATGTTTATTTTTCTTCCACTTCTCAGTTGAACCCCATGTTCTGCGTTGCCTTGTGACAATGTTTGATGATTTTTTCCATTGTTATCTTATTCGCCCCTAGCGTTTCTTACAAATTTCTGTCAGTTTCTACCAGTATTTGTAGTTATATATAGGATATGAGAGCTAGGTCAGTAATCGGTGAGGTCTAGATAATCTGGCTGCGTCCAACCTGTTCACTACATACCGTGCTTTCCTTTATGCCAACCGCCAGAAGAGAAAGACTGGCGAGAGTAAGCAGCTCTGTATGACACTGGCCTGCACTCCAAATGAGTTAATCTATCAGTTGCCCACCATTCAAAATTTTATATTGTAGTCCGTCGTAAGAATTTCTGGCGATATTGTTCATCAGGTACACCATGGTGTCTAAGAAGACTTAATAGTGTTCTCCTGACCACACAGTCAGATGCTTTCTCACAGTCAGGGAAATTGATTTGATGATGTCGTGAGTTCCAGTTAATTGACTGCTGCAATAGTAATCTGTAGCGTAGTGATTTGTTCAGCACACAATTGATCCTTACGGGTTACGGCTTGTTGGTCATGGAGTAGGGAGTCGACTAAATCCTTTATTCCGTTTACCAACACTCTGTCGATGACTTCTTCTGGTAGTGAGATTAGAGTGATACCATTGTAATTCTCACACATGCTAAGATCTCATTTCTTTAGTATCATTATGAGGTACCTTTTGAATCTATTGGGGCTTGTTTTTCCTTCAGAATCTTTCTGAAGAGAATGTGGAGCATGTTTTCAATTACTTCTAAACAAGATTGTTGTGCATCGGTTGCCTATGTATGTTGTCTGGCCTTGATTTTAGTTTTCATTCTTAATTTGTCCGGTGTATATCCCTAGTGGGTAGATTAAATCAGACTGTAATATATTTATATGATTGTTTTGGTGTTTCAGTTGAAATAAATGTATCTTTCTGCCAAAACTGTGATAAGATATTTGTTTACTTTCAATAAGCACCAGATTTCAGTTTAGGTAGAGTCACTGTCAAACATTCCGAATGCTAACATAACCCTTTCCGCACCTCCAACTTCACCCCATTCCCACGACGGACTTAAATGGATCAATATGACATCAGCCACTACATAACAGAGTCGTCAGAAAGCTGACTGTCGTTCTTGAATACATGCTGAGATTATGATCATGCTCTAATACTAACACGCATTTGCTTGCCTCTTACTCGAAGGATGAAAACTACAATAAAAAAGACCTTTGCAATTTAGCTTATTCGTAAACTCTAGGAACAACTGAAGCAACACATAAGCAATCATAAAAACGATACTTATTTAGACGTTTTTGGCATGAAATCCAAACACTTGCGGGATCTGAAAATAGTAGGATGTAGCTAGAATATTATGGATTTCTCTAGAGGAACTCATTAATTAATTCGTAGTAATATACCAATATTTGAATGATCAATTTAATTTCTGTTTATAAAATTGATTGACTTAATAGAATTAAGGCATGGTAATCCATTGCTTATTTCTCAACTTACTTTTCATTAGGCTTCCGACTTACACTGTTTTACACTTAGAACTATATAATAAGCATCTATGTGTGAATTAGATTAAATCGATTATGGACTTACAAAATGTCTTTGTTGAGTAACGAAAGTAAAATTGATGAAAAAAGCAGAGGAAGTTCGTAACATTCAGGCAGTGCCCAAACTAATAAAAGAAATCGGAATTGAAGTGTCATGTGCTGGTGAGACAATCTCCGGAAACTGTTAGAATATTTAATTGCTCGCAGCCTATACGTTTAGAACGATTGGCCGAACACTTCAGAGAACAGTTCGGTTGACCTTCAGCCTACCTCACATCTACTTATTATTTCCAAAATGCCTGAATGGTAAATCGACGATCGTTACTGATAACAAACAAATCTGCTCTCAGAACTGGTTGTGATTACGTCAACCAAATATTCATCAATCGTCAGGTCTTAAAACATATATACACTGTTCGGCGTCTGACACTGGTGACTTTTCTTGACTTGAATGGCTATATTGGACTCTATAGACCGAGAGGATTTATAGAAGTGTTACTCACAGGAACGATTTACTTCAGAAATGCATCAACCTTGTAGAATAGGTTTCCATGAACTACTAATAGTCCAGTCACATCAGATGACAAATAGTTGTTTGAACTTGTAACTCTAAATTGTCTGCTCTAAGTCTATGCACTATTCCCGTTTCTTTTTAATTTTACAACATATTTACTGCTGAAAATAACAGTCCATATCATCTCAATTTTCAGGCACTGATTTACCTACCAGATATTTGCAAGAGTATTCGATAAGTATTTCTCCCTATCTTAATGCGAATCGTTGCTTCAAAACAGACTTGTCTCTACCAAAATGTTAACTAATGATAGAGTCCATTGGTCGAGTGATTCAACCGATTCACATATCATAGTGTATAATCAGTCCTGATGAGTTGTCAGCAGTCACTGCACATTAAATATTTATCTCTGTTAGTTTTATTGTTCTGGTGTTTGCTTTGGGTTAAACTTAACTGTGACGAATTACTTTATATTTGTTTCCCTAACAACTGTATTGTCACTTGTTGTAAACAGAATAACATAAAGTTAAAGAATACAAAACTGATTGGCATTAAACTAAACTGTGCATCAATAAACGCTTTACACATTTAAATTTCAGAAGTGAATTATGAAATGAACACTTACATCGATTGTCAAATTCTCCTTATTAATGTTTAAGGAAAATAGAAGTGAATCACCTGTTTGGCTTATTATTGGTAAAAATAAATCTGTGAGACTCATATTGTCGATATTTTGCTTTCCATCATTTGTAAAATTCATCTGTTGTAAAATTGACCGTATGAGTTTCCATTCACCGAAGTATTTATTTATTAGACGATAGTATGATAAACGCATTGCATCTAAACTACGTGAATGTATGCAAGATCTGTAAAATGTTCTTGCTGTTTGTAAACGTGAATCACCACTAGAATACGAGTAATCAGCTTAGTTATTGTTATGAAAATAATAAAAATCACATTTAAACTAAAGTGGTTCCGTTAAGATAAGTATTACGTTTGATTGTTTAAATTCGTCACAGATTGATGTAGTTCGGGTTTCCTACTAGGACAAAACAGCTTTCAAATACTCTAAGATTTTCATTGCTACTCTACCAACATGAATCTGTGACAAGTTTAAACAACTAACAGTCAAATTTTGCTGATTTCAGTTATTGAAACATTAATAAGTAAGTTGTATATTTACCTTACACATTATGAAAATGATCTCCGTGTGACTAAATAACTGTAAATTGTCGTCAGATTAGTTTTACGGAATTACTTTGTACATACTTAATAAGTGACTATTTTATATGCTAACGGATGTTTGATTTATTTTTGTTGCTAACTATTTATCCAATGTAATGGCTTTCAACTAGCTTTAGTCTTTTCATACATTTTTAAATCAGTTACAATAATCGACTGATTGATCAAGCATCAGATTAGTTACAAACATAAGTTCACTATTATTATAACGGATGCTATCACATCTAGTCGCTTGCATCTCATATAAAGCACATTGTTAAATTATAGTGAAATAAGTGGACTGAGACGCTTATGTGAAAAAAGGTATTTACTTTAATTGGTTGAAATCATCACAGATTGATGTTTATAGGGTACCATTCGGTTCCAAGAAACACTGGAATGCTATTTCTTTGTAGTGTGAGGCTTTTCATTAGTCACACTCTTACTACTGTCAGGGGGGAGTTAGTCGAAACCCAGATATTCGGATTGGTGAACACCTTACGTAAAACATTACTGCGGTGGCATCCAATGGTAAAATTCCCAATTGTCCATTATCATCTGTGATAACTGTTTCACTCCTCGACAAATCTAAAGTAACTGAAAGTGTCTAAGTCGGGATTTCAAAGAAAATATGTATGGTGTAAACAATAACTAAATGAGGTGGAGTTGATGGAAAAAATCCGATTCATACTTCTTACGGACTAGGACTAGCAGTTTTGTAATCCGTTTATTTCATCACCATCATTGTCGAATAAATTAACTTAACCGGTTTAACAGTTTTGCATCGTTGCATATCAATATTACATTATATTTATTAGAGTAAAGTCTGATAAACATATAAGTGAAATAACAATTTTGGTTTGCTTATATGTATTACATATTAGAATATTTGTGTTAATAATAGTTACAACCTACAAATTATTCCCCAGAAGTAATTATCAATGTTCATCTGTGCTTGGTCAAAAGTAGTTATACTCTCGGTTTCATTCGACAGAGGATGCTCTTCTTCCCACCGACCACAAGCAACTTGATAAAAGTCAGCTGCAAACGTTTTGAAATCGTAGAATATTTGGTGTTAATGAAATATTGGCATAACTTTGTAAAGTATTACTTGAGTTGTTCGTTGCTGCAGAACAAATTATTGCAACAATCAGAAGTTATTTGAGGAATGAAGCACCGTATAAAATAATGAATATGCCATAATGAGATGCTACCAACACTACGATGATGAAAGTGAGTTTCAATCGGTTTTGCATTACCATTACTCACTGATGTAACTAAGTGTAATTGATCTGACGAATCAATGAACTTACATATCATTCTAAATGTTTAACTGACAACATAACTTAGAATCAAGCCGAATTCTCTATTGTCTTCACATAGCTTATTTAACAACGTAGAGGGTTACATTGAGTTTTGTATGCAAACCAATTTATTAGTACAATCAAGATGAAATGAATATGATGAATGCAAACAGTAAAACTGATTAATCGACAATTACAATTTATCCCTGATCCTAGTGATCTTCAGCAGGATAAATGAATTTAAGTTAACTGAATCAAACAATCAAAGTCAGTTTATATTATTAGTCGGTCAGTCAGGTATGAACAACGTAGAGCCGACGTAAAGCGCATCGTTTCATGTTGTCACACTACATTAGTACCTCGACATCAAATTTACGAGATTAACACTATAGTATGATTCAGCAAGAAGGAGTATAACAAACGAATGCACGAAAACAATAATGGAACTTAAGATTTAGACGAATATAATAAGTGAATACACTTGCCTGCTGTGACTAATTCAGAGCCATGTGACCCAGTGTCTTCAATTTACAGTTTACTGCAGTCACCTGTAAAGCCGAATCATTTAAGGAAGTAACATTAGATACAATCAAGGATGATAACGATAGAAAGCCGAAAGACCAGTTGGAACACCAAAATAATAAAATGTTCAAAGTAGTCACAACCGAAATAAACAATTCAGAGAGTTAGTAGTGTTTTTTAACCATCCGATCTATCAGCTTCTTACTGAGATGGCGGCAGCAACTACTCATAGCATCATCAAAATGACGTTTACTTGATTAAATATATTATTTTAATTGGTGTTGAATAATCCACGCAGTTATCAATAATAAGCGAAATCTTCTATGATAGATGAATCAAGTGCACACATTCTTAATAAATTGTCATTTTGTTGTTTGTATTCGTCGCGGATTGATTTCGGTTGGGTACCTTCGAAAACCAGGAAACACTGAATAACTGTTCTGTCCTAGTATTGGACTACTCAGTAGTAGACACTATCAGTCTGTCTGGGAAACTAAACTAATGATTATCATGTAGCGCTAAGGACGTTCAATTGTTACCACCATTAGATCAGTGTCGAATGATAAAGTTTCAGCTTCAAGGAATTTGTGATAAAGCCTGAAAATCATAAAGTGCTACTGGTGATAACCCCCTCTTAACATGTTAGATTCCCATCGGCTATTGAAACACGACCAAAACGAAACTGTGATAAATATAAACAACAAATTTAAATGTTAATCTTCACATAACTAACTCAACTCAAGTTTATTTAAGTCAACTCAACTATTATTGTTATGGCTTTATTTCAACGAAACTGTTATGCATAAAATAGTTAGTGTATGACAAAGCTATTGGTTAAATGCAGTTTATTGAGATAAAATTGAATGACTAGAAAGTGATTCATAATGAAAAATCATAGTGATACAGTCCTTGGCATTTTTATGAAAACAGTCAATATCCAAACACTATCTATGATAACACTGTTCATACTGTTGTACTTCATTCTTTGTATGACATAAAAGAGCATTGAGTTTTACAAACATGTATGAAGTCACTGGTCATGTCTGGCGTAAACACAATTTTACATAGTTGGTTCGCTTAATAAACTTGAAGAGAGAGAAACAGCAAACATTTAATCAGAATAACATCAATTCATTTTATTTCGTGCAGTTCTCGTCAGCTACTTACAATTGGGAATATTTTCAGATCAAACTACAAAACAGAAGCTTAACATACCTATCACTCAGAAATAATAACGTGTTTAACATCATCATAATGAATAGAAGATGCAAGTAACGCATGTGTAACTAGATAGTAACTGTAATAAATAACTTTGTTTAGTAAGCAATAGATCCATAACAACAGAAAAAGGTTAAAAATTATACATTCATAGGTCCAGAATAATTTCATAACACAAAAGGTTGGATACAGGTAAATGGACAGATAAGATCAGTTAATTTCACAGTATGAGACTGTAGAGTTGAACACAATTTATCATAACTGACTTGATGAGATTGCTTTATTCACTAAGTAAAACAACTGTGCATCTTAAATAACTGAGTTTCATTGTGGGAAATGACTGATGCTTAAAAAACCATTATCTCCATCTGGAACACCCCTAGGGTTGCTGCCGGTCCCAAGCTCGGATAAAGGAGGAGGGTTGTGCATGGGGTTAACAACCCCATCCCGTAAATCAACAACCTTGCTACAAAAAACGCTAACCAGTGAAAACCTTTTTAACCATTTTAACTCTGCCACGGGAGTTGGAAGGTCTTTATTTCGAAGAGTTATCACGCCTCATGGTGTAAGCCGAGTTTCGTCGGGAGATACGACGCCAATGCGCTTTCCAACAACCAGAGCAACATTTAATGTTGTGTTAAGTATATAGTTTGAATATAGTAAAATATGAGTTTAGTCGGCAAACAATAGTAGTCTAATGATTTAACTTACCTTGATAAAGAGCTATTACCAAATAGATGGTAACTGGAAACGTTATAACTGTAAAACCCAAACCAGTAAAAAGTAGTGGAATCATAAAAGTCATTTGATCAGTTCAATTGATATAACCGTAATGTGAATTTCAGTTATTTCACATCCGCTTTTATTCTTAAAGATCTACATACCTCGACCAATCAGTACAAACTCATTTGCTGATTAGTTCAAAAAAATATTGTAGTGCGCAGAGAATTGTTCCAGTGTTTCTATTGCTTCATCAATACTACTACAATGACTGAATTTGTTATGTTTAGCTTATGAGAATAGTAATGGTTATGGTGGGTTGAATGACTTGGTCGATTTAATTGTGGAGATATCCTCGTCGTTCTGCACAGTCTCATCGGATGAATCTGTTCATAGAAATCAGGTATGACTAGTATAATGCAGTTTATTTCACTTCATAAATACTTATCCACAAACTATAAGTGAGATTGGTAATTGAAGTAGGCTACTAAGAAGGCGAAACAGTAGGTAAATTGGTCTCTTCTGAAAATTCAACTGACAAATAGTTTAGTGTTTCATGATTTAACTTTAGGCAGCTACAATCAAAACTTCCAGCATTTCGTCAAATTAACAACAATCACCAGCTTCAACTAAAACATTTGTGCATTAAAATGACATTTCATGACTCCACCCGTAAGAGGTAAGAGGTTTCTACGAAACAACTATGATGTGCAGTCACATAAAAATGACATCACAAGATAAAGCATAAAACTCTTTACAGTAAGATAAAATCACATTGTAAATGCATGAGATTGAACTAAATTGATACAGTAACCATTGGATTGAATGAAGTGTGATAGTCTCTAAGCAATCAAATGAGCATTATAAAATACGTTTAGTGAGTACGATAAACTGAATTATGTCGAAATATATCAGCTTGCATACAGAAGTATACTGGATGCAGTAATTATCTCAGATCATATTTTAGTTGTTAGTTTAAGAAGGAGTCTGAAGTATGCCTGAAGAAAGTTTCTGGCTATATTTTAATTATTTTGTAAAAGTGTTGCATGCAGTGAATAAAAGGAAGTGCTTTTCTCATCTGCTAACAGAAGCTGGTTTACCTCATGATTCTGTCATTATTCAGGTTATATTTTCATTCTTTTGCATCACTTAACATCCTCCATTTAAAAAATAGACTTTCTCAGAGCAAAGACCATCTTATCATTTGTTTTCTTGTTTCGTCCACTTCTAATTGATCTGAAACAATTAGTTTCTTATCAATGAATGTTCAACCATCGTTTATCTTCAATTGTTCTACACTTAATCCTTCATAATGTAAAATTTTTAATCTTAATTTACGGAATAAAATCAACCTGAACATCTTTGTGAAGTTACACGTTGTTTGTACCATAATAGCATCTACATTCAAGTCTACGACGGATGTCACACATCTTCGTGCTACTTTTACTTCTAGTCTATAAGTCGTCTTCACAGGTTTTATTAATATACCATAGGAAGTTGTTTGTTAAAGTTATTGAAAAGAGGGACTGATCCTATTTGAAATCTGTGCTCCCGATCATTCACTACAAGCTAGGATATATTGTTAATATTCCTATTTCACCTAAAATCGTCAACCTAATTTTACACTTATTCATACAATTGAATGTCGTCAATTTTAATTCATTTCCCTTTACAGTATCCTTTATAGTAATGGATGTATTTTACGAGACATTTGTGTGAAGGTGGAGGGGGAACTTCTACACGCATCACTTACTGTATGCTGGAAATTTCATAATGTCAATCAATTAATAAATCGATCAATGTCTGCTAGCCCTCATACAGCATCGATCGCCGACCAACATTCTTCAACCAACTCTGTCCTGCAGTAATATTCCGTTGTATAAAAAGCACAAAACAATGAATTAAGCACATTATTATTATTATTATTATTATTATTATTATTATTAATTATTATTATTATTACTATCCTTCAACTACATTGTGTTTGTCTTCAGCTTATAATAATAATGATAATAGAGATTATTATTATTATTGACTTGTGAACATATGCAAATATGTAACACAAGATTGATGGGATTATTTCTAATTTAGTTTTAACGAGCAAAAAATCTGAGTTCAAGTTCAGTTGCGCACACACTTACACACCATAGAAATGTGCATTTTGGAGTCAACATTATGTCAACTTTGTCTGCTTACAACAACAGGACTAATTTATTATTAATTCTAGTTGCTATGCTAGTTCTGTATGTATAACTTAGAAACAATAACCAGGTGTTAAGTAGTTAACATTGGCATAGTTTGTAAATTGTCAGATTGTGTTAATTGATAAATATTACATTGATGAAATTATCTACTTTAATGTTGTTGTGTTAATTGTTTAGTTGGCTAGATTTTCCTGTATTTGTAAAGCATGCTAGACGAACGAAATAAACTGTTTAAACTGTGATAAATATTGCCAACCTCCTCGTCTCTGTTTGAATGAACATCATTTAGACAGCAAACGCCACGACGACAGAATATCTTCACTTAATTAAACACGTCGATACATTTATCATCAGTATGACTTGGAAAACGTTGTCATTATGAACAAAGAAAACCAGAGAATTTCAAAATGCTTCTTATCAACATTAATTGACAACTAGTAAACATTTTAAAATAGATTTAATTTATCTACCGAATAAAAAGATGTTAATCAATTACTATGTTATGCATGAAGTGCATATGGGAGACATTCAAGACAATCACAACAAATACATGACCAATTCACATTTTATTTTAGTTTGAATAATAGTAGTACTGAAGGTTTCTCTACACTGCATTATTGCTTCTGCCATAAGTCTTCATACCAACGTTGTTTCTTTAGTTTATTCGTATAGTATATTGTTGAATCGGAAGTGTCTTGTTAAGCAAATATCGATAAGCTCCAAAAGATATTGGCTTAAAATCATTTGTGCATTTGTAAAAATTAGGATTAATGAAGCAAAGGAATAGAGTGTCATTTACTAGATATGGTCCAACTAAATTAAACAGCTCTATAACGTCCAAGGATACTGTATTTTATTAGTTTGTGTCCAATCTATTACTAGACATTACTGGTTAGAAAATTATTGTTTAGAGTAGGAAGAATGCGTCCTGCCGGTATAGTAATAGAGGAATTTAGGAACAATGAAACATACCTTTGAGATTATAGTTATCCACAGTAGGTCATTGAAAAGTACAAGAAAACTAAAAAAAATAATGTAAAGACAGCAATAGTTAATAAAACACACGATTATTCAACTCAGTTTCCGATTGTGATGTTGTTGTTGAAACCATCAGTCGAATGCGAAATACTGCAGCTAACAAAGCCTACCCCTCAGTTAAACTAGGAATTTTATACAAAGCAACAAGTTCATTGATGTAATATAAGGTGTACAGACTTTATTGAAACTTTCTGACGGACTTCGCTTGCAAATTTGGATTAGCAGGAGAGATATATATGAGCTTACCATAGATTTGTTGAACACAGTGATCAAAACCTTTCATTAAGCGTATGGAAAACGCTGAATAGTGCAATATGAAGACATCTCTAGGATTCAGAACAACAAGTTGATATTTCAAAATCTTTCAAGGTAACCAGTATACATCGAAGTTCCAGTATATCGAAGTTTGCTGAAGCTTGTAGAATCGAATGTCACAAACCTGGATTATATGTCTTAAAAGGAATTGTTGTAAGTACTTCAATTTACCTTGGTAAATCACGATTACAACTAATTTTTCTATCAATAACTAAT
Source organism: Schistosoma japonicum (assembly GCA_025215515.1). Classification (NCBI taxonomy): domain Eukaryota; kingdom Metazoa; phylum Platyhelminthes; class Trematoda; order Strigeidida; family Schistosomatidae; genus Schistosoma; species Schistosoma japonicum. Next base: position 158,438 of record CM046069.1, read on the forward strand.
TGATCTTTTCTCACTTCGTTCTATTCTTTCTCATCATTAACATCTACTTGATAAGTAATCACCTACTATTAGTCCTCCAACTCTCTATTAACAAAACAAGTTTCCTGAAGGTCGTTCCTTGATGCATAATTACAATGTTTTATTCTGTCACAGTAACTTTATTTGACGTCATAATTACATCAGGCTCTTGCTGGATAAGATTAACAATCTCCAACAAAACTCATTTCCACAATTTTGTTCAAACCACTCTATAATTGTGATTTTGTAATAGTATAGAGCAATGTAGACAGTAGCTGAGCCAAACAGCAGAACCAAGATGAACTGTCATCTTATTCTGCACAAATGTTTGTTTAAGCACGTATCACGTATTCTCCTTTATATATGACAGGTGAACAATCGTATCGTGGTGAATAGTTGGCTATTGTGATTGTATATCAGGAATAAATTGGTTGTGGTCAATTGTCATTTTAGTTTATACCGTCGGTTGAGAACAATGCATATTTAGTATTTTATGACTGAGATAAAGCCTCAATAGCAAAAAATTATCTGTCCACTGCTCTATTTGTGTTCGCTTTGATTATTTACGACTATTGAGTAATGTTATATGCTGGGTCCTTCTAATTCATTCATTAAGCGGCAAACACCATCAAGAGATTTCAGCAATTTTTTCCGTAATCTCATGATGTATATAAAAACTCAACAATGTCACTATATGTAGAGTTTGAATTGTATACAATCTCTGTCATCGAAATGACATTATTATTATTATTATTATTCCAATTATTCCAACTAAGTATAACCAACACATCAAATCATTATGAAAACACTTCCACATCATTTTATTCAACACTCTCAGAAAATGTAGAGGTAAGCAAAGTGTAAACTGTGCTTCTGCAGGCATTAGTCAACTTCAAATTAGTTTGTTTAAAGTAGCATCGTTTGAAATAAGATAATAATCATACCATTCTCCTAACATGCTAATGAACTAACTTGTATTATTTTATCATTTCGATATGTTCGAATTCACTACCATTCACCTTGATTGAACATACTCTTCTTTATAGTTAGTGGACTGATGTTCATAATCACTAATTAGATAATTTAAAATAATGAAGAAAAAAAAACATAAAGTGAATATTTTACAAAGTAGACATCATCTTCGACCATAAGATGAAGTAGGTCATTCGACAATAATGAACTACTTTTGTCATTGAATTAATAAATGAATCGTGTGTAAAAACACTGACTTAGACGAGGTGATAAAATGAAAAGTGTAGACTATGGCTACTCGTTTTAGTTAAAAAGTAGACTGAACTATTACTTGAGGTTTCATATTTATTCATTTGTGTTAACGAAAAAAAAAATGACAACTTTAACAAAATTCAGACAGAGTATTACTGAAATATTTGTCCATCTAATGATGTATTATCAACTAATTGAGATATATGTGTCTCTTGTTATTGTTATTCTGATGGGTGATCATCTTCTTTCTCTTCAAGTGTATAAAGTACGATAGTTTACCTGAATCTAGTAAAATTTGGTGAAACTTGGAGACTGAAATAACGAGTGTATATACGCTGTATACAGTGATTAAAGTGTATCACTTAAGAAGTTAGAAAGAACATGACTTTAATGTATCATGTAGCTCATAGCCACCTTCAGCCTAGCAGTTCATCTTCAAAATTCAGCCCTAAATTAAATCTAAAACGGCGATTCCTTTAAAATAGAACATGGATGAGTTTTCACGAAAATTCATTCGAATTCATGTGCGATAACATTAGGTGAAGTTTGGAACTCTTTACCCAAAATAGGGATGGCATATTCCACTGAATATTACTAAATAAAACTTGATTTGGACTCAACATTTGTAGTCACTGAGGGTGAGCACTACAATATGTAGTAGTTGTGGAAAATGTTATGCCCCTACACGATGATAAATAGTCAAATATTAAATGTCAATATATGTGTTATGACGTAAAAAACTGTTGATTCATCGAACACCAATTGGGTGTCTAGTTGACCACTACACGTCTGATCTATGCCCAGTCAGTTCCAAGCCAGAAATGTAAAACACAAGATTGACCAGCTAGACAGAATCATATCGTCTTTCAAATAATCCTTTACATATATGCAAAATCAAAACACACCGTTAACCAATTAGGAAACTAACAATTGTACAAACTAGGAGTAATGGTGAATGTAAACTCGAGTTCGTATACACAATTGATTAACCAAAATTCATAAATGATTAATGATATACTTACAGTTAATGTGTCAAATGGGAAGATAGGATAAGGACAACGTAATGATAATAAAATAAAACCTTCAGCTTGTATACAACACAAAGTAATGAAATTGTCTACAGATAAATAGCTCTCAAAGATAATCAATCTTCTTTTGGTGCCGAGGATAACAATATGAATTAACAGTTAATTTAAGTACTCTTAGCATATACAGAGTTTTATATTAATACGGTTTACTTGTAGAAACAACTAATTAAAATCATCAGGTTTTGTTGTATGAGTTACTTTATATTATCAAATATGAGAACACTGCATCTAGCGACACGAATGACGAGAACATGAATGTTGTTTCCAGGAACTTGTAACTCATCAGTCGACCTTAAATGAAATTAGAATAAACCCACTGCAAAAAATATTACAGTGAGCAATTAGTAAATCGCAATATTCACAGTTGAGGCTTAAATGAAATGGAAGAGTGTTGCCGACACGTCGTTAATTCTACTGAATTGTTATTCGTGCACCGAAATAAAAACAATCAAATACTTGTTAACCAGCAAACCACGGAATTCCAGTGCATGTATAATATTAATAAATTCTTTTAAATAAAATAAAATTTCTACGCCAGCCTTTATATGACTAACCATCTCCAGAGTGCCTGGTGAGGACGGTTGTTTATAATATCCGTAAATGTTAATAAGAGAAGTCAATCAGTCAGTAACAACGTAGAACTTGGAACGTGCATACATCAGCTCAAGTTGCCGTGCCCATTAAGCAGATAGAGATTGAATTGTCGGGTCGAATCCCAGAGTAGAGAGGTAGTCACACAGTTAGTATTAATGTGAAGGAATAGAAATCGGAGACACGATTTGAGGAAATATGATTCAGTAAAAAGAAAATTATGATAAGTTCAGAAAATCAGAGTTTGGAGAAATATAAGGAGTGAATGCACTTACGCTATTTCGAACGATGTTGAGCCATGTCGCCTAACGTCTCTACTATTGCTTACAATCATCACGCAGACTCCAACCAGCTAGTTTCCACTTATTAACATGGCTCAGCCCGATTGTCAATGACTTCATAAACTGGTGCCGCATTCTGATTTGGCCGCCCCTAGCTTTTCTCCAGTCTACTCCTACACCAAACAGCATTGCTTGTCAAGATAGGCGGGAATACGTAGCACATGTCCAATCCACGTCAGCTGATGAACATTCAGCACTTTATGAATTGATTTACGATACTTACATGATCTTAGCTAATCTTGCGGATAAAACTGGATAGCCACCCTTAAATATCTCAGGGGTTAATCTATCAGGTCCTGCTGATCTCCCTCGCTTTAGATTCCCTATGGCCTCATCAACATCACTAAGACTTGGAAGGGCCAATATTAATTTGTCATTCAGATTGCTTGGGGATGGTGGGTAACTGGGATGAAATCGAGGGCCACTTGAATCGCCCTCTAAAGAGTTCTGCTCATCGACCTATTCTTCTAGATTGACAGTGAATAATAGTCCTACCTTTTTCCAGGATAGTTTCACTTAATCGGTTTCCTGGTATCAGTTTCCTTGATAATTCTGAACAGTTGCCTATTGTTACCTATTGTCGCTGCCTTTACCATCTCTTTAGCTCTCGCCACCCACCACTGCTCACGATCATTATGTAAGCTTCATAACCAGATTGTATTTAAGTTGCCGCCTCTCTCCTTCACGTTTAGAGCCGCATGAAATGAGTTATCGAGAACTAATCAGTTCACTAGATGCAGCTGAAGTCTACTGATTTTTCTAACATTTTGGTTTAGTTTACTAGCAGATATCATTGCTGTTTCAACAGCTCTCTGGACATCATCCCAAGTTGATTCGGAGTGGGTACCGCTTACATAGTTGACCAATTGGTTTCGTATTTGTTCCTGAAACGTATTATTGACATTTTCATAATTAAGTTGAACTCTGAGGAGGATCCTCACCGTGGATCTTTCATGTTCACTTAGACGCAAACCAATACGCGCTCGTACTAAAGCATGATCCAAGTCTGAACATATGCTTCAGAATGAGCGACAGTCTTCTATCGAACCTGTTCAACGATGACACATGGCAATGTGGTCCATTTGAGTCTAGCCTTGTGTTGATTGTGGAGGTTGTCATGTCAACTGATGCTTTTCCTAAGCTTAAATTTGGTGCTTGAGAAAAATAGTCGGTTATCTTAACATTAAAGGAGCATAGTTGTAGAAAGGTTGGTGGGAGACAAGATATGAGAAGTGAAAATACTTTAAAATAATAAATGATATACAATTGTTATTAATTTAGAGTCATACATTTATCAACAACTTCCATAAATAAGATACTGAATAACCCAGTGAGGGATGTGTGTAAGCCAAACAGATAAAGTTGGTCAGATGAAAATAACAAACAAATTGCAGGTCCAAGTGGTAATCAGTGGCAGAATAGTATATTTATAATGATAACGAAAATGATGTCGCCGTACGCAATTAAATCTAGTACAAATGTATGTGCATAATTGTGGGATACAAAGTGCATAAAACATTCGAAATAATCTGCTGGTATTCTAGAAATTGGTATCATACATTGAATCACTTTCGCTGCAGCATTCCTTGAAGAAATGCCGATCTCTTGATTATCAAATTAATTTGGTGTTATAAATAAAAATGTAGGAACTGTTAATAAGATTACTGCAATCGAGAATATATGTTGTTCTGTCCTTATTAGCAACAAAGTGTTAGTGTATCAATGCATTAAACGTAAATACAACACTGCTGCTTATTCTTAACAGATGCTTAATGTAGGCATTCATTTTATAAATGAGTACTAACTAGCCACACAATCATTCCGAAACATCATCACATAGAAATGTGAAAAAAAAAAACAAATACAGCCCCTCACCTAATTACATATAACATGAACTTGCTATGGTTAATGGAAATATGGCACAGCCCTTATGATGAAATAGTAGACCAGTTCACTTGGAAGATAACAATGTAGGATAAAATGAGTTTCTATTAAATTCAATCTACACGCCAAATCAAGGAAAACTCACTATATACGTTACGCATTGTTTACAAAGCAACATGGTTATGTATAGTCAGTCTTATTCACTTACTCACCACATTCAAATCCACAAATCAATACTGTTCTATCGAGAACAAACAAAACGATACGTCCAACTCAAATAACGTTGTTTAGTGATTGCTAAACACGCTAATTGTCTTAGTTCACTATAGACACCTGAAGATCAAATGAATATTAGTTGATTTTTATGAAAGCACAAACGTGAATGACAATCACAAAATAATATGCTTCATGGAATTTCAAAATAGTGAAATGTACAACAAATTTTGCACCACATTTTCTACTACTTATTTTACATGAGTAATATTATGTTCATTTGTAAAGCCTAGGAGAGTGATCAGAACTTTAAAATGAGGTGTTAGAATAATATTATGGACAATCATCAGCCATTCAATGAAGATGATCAGTAGCAAATCAAGAATAAATTAAAAGTAAGTAAACACTATTGTACCGCAGTTTAATTTTCATATCAGTGTCTTCTAGGTGAAACCTTCAGAAATTCTTTTCAAAAAAATGAGAGTTTCACCAACGTTTGCATTAATATGATAAAGAAATGATCATGTGGGTCTAAAGACCACTGCCCACTTGTCCTTTCTCGGTAGAAGATAATTTCGCAAGTATCTATGAGAAGATGCATCTCATGTTTCAAACAACCTTAAAGTTCTTGCAAAACAACTGTAGTAGTTTCTCTTCAGAGAGATGTGAATGGGATTAAAATGGCCATTAGATTAACATCCAGCGCAACCAGTTGATGTAAGAAAATATCTTTTCGTTTATTTTGTATGTCCCATCCAATGTAATTACTTCAATGAAACAAAAACTTAGAGTCAATTGGTCGACAGTCGCAAAAATATTCCAAGCTAGACTCCTCATTCAACTGGTACTTGCATGCTCCTCCAAGAAAAGTTACATGTGATTTCAGTTTTACAAAAGTATTTACATATCAAAATTAACAACAATCAATTTACTAAGAAGGTCTGATTGCGAGAATACTTTACGGCGCATGTTGAATACATCTTGTGGCAGTGGACACTAATGAAATGTAGAATACACAAAGTCAATAGTAGTAAATACAGCTGTGCCTGAAAACAGCAGTGGTTGGAATGATGCAAAGTCTGCATCTGACAACCTTCTCATCCACGTGTTGTTGTCGTACGCTAGAGAGATACATTGGTGGTTATGCTGCAAATTTCTACCTACAACACTTCAATAACCATCTACTTGTTTAGCTAACATGAATGACTGGCATTCACATTTTGATGACCCCTATGTGGATTTAGTTAATTAAAAAATAAGCAACTTACTTCCCCCTTCGAGAATGACAGTGAATTACATTCCGACGCCACTGACCACTTCTCCACCATTGAAACTTGATATACGGTTTCTGATTTTAGTGGAAACAGGAACCATGAATCGTTAAGTGATAAAATGTTGCTTTACGAATTCTTTTACTGCATTCCTATCTGAATTTACTGATGGAAATGCAACTAAGAACATCATAGTCAAGAATAGATTTTCTCGTTTGGCTACGATACTACGCATTGATATCAAACCAAAGATATCGTCAGTATGAGATTCGTTGCCAATATCGCTTAAGCTCATTATGCTAGAAAAGTGATCACACAATTGAGGTATCTCCATTTTATAGCACGTCACTGTAAAGTCAAACCAACAAGATTAATTATCATAAAAGTATATTTCCATTGAATGAAAATGACCACAATTAGCGTTAGAATAATATCAAGTCAGGACAAAACTTCCAAGTCCATAAATTTCAAACCACAGTACTCACAAGTTAATTCTTTGTAAGTTGTGGTAAACGTACCCATCACCTTACACGACTTTCCAGATGCCGATTCCATTTGCTGACAATTAAGTAGTTTAAGATATCACTCAAAATTTGTTGTCTATTCTACGATTAAATACGACAAGTATTCCGAGTATAAATTTGTTAGATAAGTAAGGTGCTTGATTTTCATACACCATGTTTCGTTCTGATTAATATTTTAATACGTGCCAATGTCCTGTAATTTCTTCCTTTTTAACTGACTGATCCTTAGTCTTTGACTTGAATTATTAATGCATTTCCGGTTATTAACAAATGATAGATCATTATTTCGTTTCGAAGAGGACAGCAACATTCATTAAACAATACACATGAGTTTGACTCTTACGTTTCATTACATTATTTAATATATTCTTGTGAGGAACGCGTGGCATTATATCGTTTCGTACGATTTGCAATAGGTTGCAGGTAACAGATCTATAGCGGCCCGATAATATATTTGACGCCTTCGATACTTGGTACATTTACTGCTAACTTTATCCCCTGATAATTGTACTTCAGACGGAATACTTCGACTTGCTTCTTCACAAACCCAGAGCTACTCGAAATGAAAGAACTTGTGGGAAAAGTATACCCTGGAGAAAACTGAGATGAGACGAATAAACCACGTTTATCTGAGTACATTCATTTTTATATCAATCAATTCACAATGATCACTACTTAAGTAAAACCATCGAAGGAAATAAATTTTATGAAAATCAACATGGCTGATCATTATTCTATAAAGTTTATTAAAACATTTTATTAATTGAACGTCATAGCAACTACTCTAGAGTATCACTCACATCAATGTGACGAAAGTTTACAAATAAAGCTTACCGAATGAAACGATACAAGTCCTTTTGCTTGACGTTTTGAATAATTGAATGATATCAACCTATGTTCTAGGAATTGGTATTTTCGTGCTCGTGAACACCTTCACTGTGGCTGGGCGAAGGTATGATTAAGTCAGTAGTTCAATGCTTACTCATATAGTTGACATGGGATATACTGCGATCATCAATCAGTCTTTCTCAATAATACATTGTCTTCATGACTGTCTACCGAGGTCGGTAAGTCTTAAATTTCTTCAAACAACAGAAGCAATTTCTGTTGAGTATAAAACACAGGAGCTTCATATTCAAAAGAAATATGACTAGCCGCTCCTTTTACTATACCCAACATCAAATAAAACAGACTATTAATAGTAAGCCAGCCCAATAAACTTAATTTGAATACTGATACCCCCTTCCCTCCTACAGTCCATCTACATTTTCCTAACTTCGATTTCCTTAGCAAAGATTACTGTCATTAATACTCATATAATTGTACTATCACGCATTCCGTAATCACATGAATAATTTTAATGACCGCTACTTGACTTCCTTTTTTATGTGCTACACTTAATCTCCCGTCGTCTAAATACTTGTTTCGTTTCGATTTGTATGTATACTTCATCCTGATGATCACGATCATCACCCTGACATCATTTTCAATTGATGTGTAATCAGCTAATTGAAGTTGACAGCATAAACTAGTTATTTTGACAACACAAAATCTCAGATTTATAGACTGTAATCTAAATCAGAAGATATTTCTATCTATCACACACATTGGATTATTGATTTAGATTTATAACCATTGTAGAACTTGATGAGAATTTATAGAAAAGAATATTCTTTGTTCGTAATTGGTTTCCTTAAATGCAATTGCATATCTGAGGATTTCGTGACGCAAACATTACCGCAACAATTTTTTCCTTGACTTCAACAACGTCCACTATTATCAACTAATTGTTCACTTGATCTTATTCTTTCACATAATTAATATCTATTCGTTACTTAGTCACCTACTTCTAGTCGTCCAATGCCTATTACTGAGACAAGTTTCCTGGAAGTCGTTGTTTTTGATGCATGATGCATAATTACAATGTTTTATTTTGTTACATAACTTTATATACTTCATTATCACATCATTATGTTATCGAGTGTCGACAACAAACTCCGATCAAACTCATTCTATAAGTGAATATCATTTGAGTTAATAGTGTTAAGCCCAATTTTTTAGTCTAATTACACAGGTCAATGTGTTGCCATTTCTAAATATACATCAATCCTTTGGTTCAAAATTATCAATACATCCATTTACCTACTCAAATTTACATGATTTGACGAGTCAATCTTCAGACTATCACCCTTTACGTAAACATAGCTCAGAGCTCTATATATGTGCATAAATGATTGGAAATGAAAATACACATGCAATGCACACCTTCCATCATCTGCAACAATTTCAACATTAGTTCACTCAAGTAATATTTTCATACTCTATATGCGATTGGATATTCATAATGAAATTTGACCTCTTATTCACACTTATATTCGATAATTTCTTGATTTTAAGTTATTTACCTGAAGAAGTTCGGACCGGCTTGCTGAGCGAAACGTTGGAATTCGCTTTCATTTTATTCCCTGAGATTATTTACGAATAGATTCTACTTACATGTCTTAAAAACACTCGGCAACCAAGTTTCGTGAATCTTTTCGTTCTTTTATGGACGAAAATCCCTATATAACAGTGTTAGATCTAGTTAGTAAGTTTCCATATTGCATTATCACTAGTCGATAATTCTTAAGCTCATTACACTTACCGGTTGATTTTACAGATTTCCATAATTCACCTTCTTCCCCTCTCCAGCTTCTCCCCAACATTGTCTACTCGAAATTGATTTAATATTTGTTTTGATGACCTGAATTTAGTTTATCTTACCATAATTCGTCTAATCACACTGATTACAATCTTCGTATATAAAAAGAGCATACAGATTTTCTAATACACTTAGATTCATCTTAAATTATTCACTGTCTTACCACTTACATGTACAACGAAGAGTTGAAAAGGAATTCTTCCCAGTTTAGTAATTAACCTAATTATATACGTCGTGTGCATTAAGTTCATCAGATATTCCGAAGATTTCAAGATTAAAATAAACATTTCAAATTCATTCTGCTTATGCTTAATAGTTGAAATTAGTGAATACTGTCATGTAATTTAATCTACTGCATAAACCACGTCTCACATTAACTTTTCTTAATCAAACAATCTTTTAAATTATATTCCACATCTACGTAGATGCATACAATCAAACGACTTTAATTAATCAAACTGTTGGAATAGAAACAGACATCATATAGTAATGCTATAACAGATACACTGAACGTACATTATTACTAGTGAGTGAATATTTACTACTTATTAATTAGTAGTTTGTTTTCTTTCATTTCAATAAATATACAGCTACTTCGAATATCTACTTAATTCGTTCATCATTTAACATGTGCAGACAATTTACTCGACTAATAGCCTACAATGATAGAAATTGAAAATAAAATAAGCATAGTAGAAAACGCTTAACTTCATTGTTAATCGAACTAGTATTATTAAGGGGATTATTATTTTTATTATTTCTGTCTCTAAGTTCGAATCTTCATCATTTTAATATTAACTTATGGAAACTAGAATGAATAATTAAACTTTACTAATCAACCTATAGTCACTGTAAATGATATAAACTAACATTATACTATTTCTAGTAAAATGGCATAAAGTTGACTAGAATAGGGCTCCTATAGTACAATTACATCTTTCATTCGTCTTTCATTCAATATTCTCCTATGTAAGTTAACACGAATATTAAGCGTTTTCTAGAAAACTTTTGTGAAATTGAAATTTTGATAAAATTTTACAACTAATCGAAAGCAGATAAGATCAATTTCATTTAAGTAATCAGATTTGCACCAAGAAATGATTACAGGAGACAAAAATTGAAATCACGGTGAAAATTTACTCCATTTTCAGTTTTCAACCAATAACAATTAAATTATTATTTACGGCAGACAGATACAACGCAGAACTTCGTACGTACGTACATCAGTTCAGGTCGCCATACCACATCAGCACTGAGACGCAACTGTCAGTTCAAATCCAAGAGTGATAGCGATAGTAGAAGTATTAGCAGTAATGCAGAAAATTAGGGAGCGAAGATATGATTCGAAAAGTATAATTCAGTGAGATAGATTTGAAAGGAGAAAGATAGAGAATTCGGAAGGTTAGATTTTGAGAGAACACAAAGAGTGGATGCACCTGCGCCATTGCAAACGATTCTGAGCCATGTCGTTCAAGGTCTCTAACCATTGGTGACTTTCGTCTCGCAGACCCCAACCACGCAGCCTACATCTACCAACATGACTCAGCCCACTTGTCAGTGACTTCATCGATTTATGCCATGTTTTGGTTTGGCCGCCTCTAGCTTTCCTAGAGGCAAGGAATTAAAAATTCAAACCACAGTATGTTTAAGCTAAGCCCATTATTTATGATATCGTTTTAGTTATTACACCATAACAACTAACAAAATCGTAAGGCAATTTCATAATGTATGAAGTATTTCGTTTCACATACATCCATGACTGAATTTTACAAAATTTTATATGAATGTGTATATGTTAGATTCCGCTGACTTCAAAAATACCATGCATCATTATTAATCATCGTGTTCGACGTAACATTCTTTTGAATTAACCAATTGATCAGATTAACACTGCATCATTACTTTGTTTCGATGTTCATGATAAGCAGTTTTAAACATACACAAAGAAAATCACTTCTGATAAATATAGTGAAATGAGAAATATTCAATTAGAAACACCGCCAACTAATAGCAGTTAACCATATTTCTATCCACATGAATTTAGTAACTAATTAGGAAATTGAATATTTTTAGCAATTTATCTATCCATAATTAGAATGGTCCATTTTCAATCACAAGTTTGATTTACTCCGAATAGAGTACACTACATATATCGATCAATATTGTATCAATTTATAATGAAAATCACAAGATTTCATTTAGTAGAACACTTTTCTTGACCTGCCTACTTAATGTACTCATTAGCAAAACGTTGCCTTCAGTTTATTCAAGTGATAGTAATTTTTCAAAAAATCAAACCTAAGTAGAGATGTCATATCAAAAAAAGGTGTATTGATAGAAGACATTTAGTAAATTGAGGTACGATTAGCTATAAGAGGAAGTGTTGGGAAGTCAGACAAAAAAGGAGCATTTTAAAAGTCTTCATTTCTAAACAAAGCGTATACGGTTTAGTACTATAAACCTTGCATCTTAGATAACTGATTATCAGGGACCCATAACACAAATACATATCTATATCTTTTCCGAGATGGAATTGGCAATCAACATACTGCATTGCGTTTTTAACACTTTAAAGCTGGATTAAGCGTGATCGGAGGCCATTAATCAAGTTGGGTTGGATGTTTTCGAACCTGGTCATGGTTGTACTCACCAAATACGAATTATTTGTCAGGTTATAGAACACTAACATACTTTTCAGAGTCCAACAATGGTGCTTTTTCATGACATAAGGGCAGCACTTGACACTGCAGAGAGGTTTAATGGTAATGTCTATCATTGAAAAACGTACCTTATAAATACATAAACCTTGTAAATCTCTTTTGATCAAACAATTCTGGTAGAGTTGGAACGTATGACAAATTGTCAGCCGAACTTGTAATCTAAGGTACTGTCTGTAAACACTATCCACTATCCCCATTTTTGTATGATTCCATAAGAGATCTACTGCCGAAAATAACTCTGTCATCGTCTGAATTTACACGAATTAATTTCCTACAAGAAGGCTCACTAATTAATTTTGAAAACGTTAATGACATGTCCTTCTTGATGAAGACGCTGATAATATGGAAAGCGATTTGATCACAATGCGGAATACTGCAAATGCATGCTGGAGATGTATTTCTCCAAACCCCCTTTGAATGTAAACTGTTGCTTCGGGAATGACTTTAGGTGAACAAATACGTGAACAAAATAAAGGAAGTAAAGTAGTCTAGCTCGTCAACCACTTCAACTATCTTCCGAGTTTAATCAGCCCTAATGGGTTAGTGTTTCGTGAAATTTGAACATAGATTCCGAATGCTTGTTTGATCAACTTACGCGATCTATGGTGTAGACGAAACATCCGTCCATCAACAAAAGGACAAGTTTACTGCGTAGTAGTCTGTTTTGCTTAACTGTATGAATGTGCAACGTTGTCATTAAGAATAGAAAACAGTCATAGGTTATTGGCATTTGATCATCAGTGTCTTTAAAACTGTGCTGCTGGTGTGTCAGCTTGGACTGATGCACACAAGTGTTAAGTTCTATGTCCTTCATATATACATACGTCGGTTGGAGAATGCCATGATTAGTGAAATGGTAGATAGGTATTTTTGGAGGTAGCTTATAGGAAACCCTAGACCTAGGGTATGTGCTCATTGGCACTCGTTTGAAGGAGTACCTGAAGACTAGAGGGAACCGATACTACTTTCAGGGTATCCTCAACCCACCTTCTATATTGACATCTTCCCAGTGTGATGTAGAGTAAATTAGACTGGTAGCTACACTGAAGCTTGGTGGACAGACTGATTGCCATTATAAAGGAATAGACAAGTATCATATTAGATACTAATCAATGACAGATCAGTAAAAAATAATCCACTTATCATAACAGATTATTCTTGATGCTAAAGTTTCTCTCTCCTAAATGCCGTCATAAAACAATAAAACAAATGTCCATAGTATATTCTTTATTTGCTTGGTTTGATTGCACTCAGAAATAAATAATGCAGCTTCAGGCTGTAAAACTTAAAGGTACTTGAGTATCGTCACGTTAAAAATTTCTTAATGACAATGAAACCGTACCTAGTGAGATTCACCAAAAACAACTACAAATGTTAACTAATAATAAAGAAGACAAAAAATATCACATGAAAATCAGCTTTCATTACGATTTATGGTAGAAATACAATACTGTGACAATATTTCATCATCTACTCTACTCGGTGTTCCACATAGAAGATCTTTTCCATCAGCCGCTTTTGGGAAGGCAATAACATCTCTGATTGATTTGGCATTTACAAATAATGCTATTAAACGATCAACACCTAAATGCAATTCACTCAGAAATATAACATTCACTTACCTAAGGCGATTCCACCATGTGGTGGGGCTCCCGACTTTAGTGCAGTTAAGAAATATTCCATATCACAAAATTTCTCCTGAAATAGCAAGGTGATTATATATGGATTAAGAGAAAAGGTATCAATACCTTGAGAATCTCGGTGAAAATATATCTTTGTACTTCATGATTATGCACTCGAATTGAACCACCACCAACTTCTTGACCATTGCAAACCAGATCATAATGCAACCCGATAACTTTACTTGGATCACTATACAGGAAATGTTCTGTCTCCGATGATGGAGCGGTAAATGGATGATGTGTTGATGTCCATTGACCTAAACAAAACACAAAGTAAGAATACAATGCACACGAAGAACTGAGTAATATGTAGGTAGTTCGTATATATCATTACCAAGGTTAACTTTGATAATTTCAAATAAATTGAGCATTGGATAGGTTGTTTATAAAATGAGTGATATATATTTGTAGAATTCCCATGACTAGAAAGTTAAATTTCTACTCATTGGAATTCTACAAATATATATCACTCATTCTATATGTAGGGTAGTTTGTTATGATATAGAGTAATCGGTAAAGTGGATAATAAAAAAATGAGGATATAAGTTGAAATGTCCCTCTGAAATAAAACATTCAGCTCCCTAATGACAACATACACGCAAACTCATACACTAGTCAGCCTACATCAGGCCATTAATTAAGAAAGATATGTTGACTGGATTCGTCACAGATTGATGTTGATAGGATACCAGCCGAAAATTGGGGAGCACAGGACAGCTGTTTCGTTCTAATTAGAGTCCGGACTAAACATGACGACTTATCAGCAGTGAGACTGTCACAACTGATGAAGATGGACTATTGTCGCGCTATACCACAAATTGATGGAAGTGAGAATTAAATCACTGGATATTGGCTGGCCCGGTGGCGAGGAGAGTTGGGCTTTCGCCAATCTGAAGGTTCTACGTTGGATTCCCCTGGCGAATCGAGGGTGTGCACTACCGAGGAGCCCCGTGCCAGTATGAGACAAATGTCCAGTGCTCTCTAGTTTTCAATGGTACCCCAATAACATTTATTCGTGGCTAAATTCGATACAAATCTCTACAAAACCACTTTAATTCAATTGAAGATAGATTCATTGATGGCCAACTTATTACAAAGAAGATGACATTTTATACAATTTCTGTAATCTATCTATTAATATTAAAATAGTACAATGATTGTCTATTTACCTAACAACCAGAATTACCACTACTTTCCAATGGTACTAACAAGGTTTCAAAATAAGTAGAACCACTTACCAAACTTTAACTTTTGGTAGTTCATCCGTAGAACTACAACACGACGGCTAGGGATTGGATACTTGTATGAATAATGATGAACATTTATATTGCATATTTTATATTCACTATGTACAAAACATTAAGGATTTGATGGAAAACTCAAACTATAAGGTTAGAGACTCCTCCAAAGATTAATAGAACTCAAAAAAATAACATCACAATTAGTGTACACAGAATCAATTTATTGTAATTTACATTCAACATTCTGCTTATGATACATACCTAATTGATTTTTTTCAAACAAAGGAAACTGATTAACCCAAAGGAAATGGAATCCAGGTTCATATATTGACAGGCCTTTAATAGAAAATGAGAAATGTAATGAGCTTTCAGAAATAAAATATGAATAGTTACCGTTGAAAACATTAGTACCGACTGAAAATCTTATATTTTCATAATATCTGACTAATAGTCGTGTCCCATGGGATATAAAAAAATAGTGAAATATGAATGATTTGTGAAATTACATCCAACAATAACGAAAACTTAAGGCAAGTATAAATAAGTATTTTCAGGATAATGAGGAAAATATTACGAAACACGAAGTGGTTGGAGTAACGTAGTAGCGGTTAAGAACTTGAAAGTATAATAACAATATGTAGGAATTAAAATTTCTGACGTTTCGCGGCTTAGTGTAAGTCGCTCCTTCACCTCTACACAGAATTGTGTATACACCGACTAGGTTGTGTTGATTGTGATGCTTTCTATATTGGAGAGTCTTCTCGAGAAATCAAAACTCGTGCCAAACAACATGAAAGCTACACTAAACGACCTCCTAATAATCCTGTTGAACTTGAAAAATTACAAATCAAATCAGCAATAGCAGTACATGCTATCTATCATAACCATAAAATCGATATTAAAAATATCCAAATTATTCAAAAAGGTTTTTCCAATTATAAGGAAAGACGAATAGCCGAAGCACTTCACATTTTGTTAAATCCAACTGCACTTAACAAAAGGGAAGACCTTTCTATCCACCCAACCGATCACAATTAAATTACATTCACATTTCATTCACATGAACATACATACAATTTTATTTTCACATAATCTCAGTTCATATCACACTAACATATGCATGCACACATGCCTCACATCAAACTACCTTGACCCAAATAACTTGACATGACATGATCGAAACTCGCAATTTTGATTGTACGAACTTATTTTGATTCTGATTTGTTCCATTGTATTATTTAACCTTGTGCTAATTCAATTCGGTTATTCATTTCTCTGAAGAAGCGACTTACACTAAGCCGCGAAACGTCAGAAAAACGTTAATTTCTACTCATTGGAATTTTACAAATACGTATATAACTCATTTTATAAACAACCTATCCAATGCTCAATTTATTTGAAATTATCAAAATTAACCTTGGTAATGATGTAAACAATATGTAGGGTTTCTGAGGTTAGAATCGATTATAATGTTACAAGATATTCGTATTTCATAAAAATCCCCTGAAACCAAATAATTAACACTAACATCTACATGATCATAAAAGGCAGAATTTCTCTGAATGGCAAGTTTACGATACAAGGTTTAATGGATCCATTCTATTAGTTAATTATTCGTAGAACTAATAGGATGTAGTATTTATTTAGAAAAGGAATAAAACAAAAAATTACGAAATTTCGACAATGAGACGAAAGCTCCGGTGAAAAATGTCTTACGTCAACTCTTGAAATACATTCAAACAGAGGAACTATATAATTCTTTCAGAGATTAAATAGTGTGGAATTTCCCAAATGATTTCAATTATTTAGACGATAGAAAATATGAAAAATGAATTCGTCAAAAAAACGGGGACACGCAGTATGGTTTGCAGTCGGATATAACTCTACATAGATATATTAGCCATAGATAGTTAACATGTAGTCGTGACATATTCTTTGTCAACTTTAGACACTAAAAAAGAAATGCAGGAAACTCATTACAGTAACTGGTTAGTTTATTTCCAAACGATGCTTAGAATCGTAATTGAGATTTTTTGGGATGATACTATGAAATTAGTCGTATTCTTTACTGATATGCTGACCTTGTAACCGATCACTGAACCACCACTCCACGTCGATGTTGGGTAGCATCAATAAAAATTAAGCCCTCTAATTGGATTGTGAGCTTCCTGTTCGGCAAGATGAATCTAGCCCCCTCCCTTATATGAAGCCTAAATAATGTTACTTATTGTTGGAGTTGACTAACATTAAGAACAAAGTTTGTTATTTGATTAATTTACAGTAAATGATTAGTGTAAAAATTAGCACACTCAATCCCAAAAAGTACAGATAATCACCACTAAAAGAATTAACATGGTAATTAATGATCAAAAGCTAGTTGATCGAATAACATAAAAGACTTTACCTTTTGAATCAATAAGCTTAGCGACTTCAACACGTGCTATTCCTAATGCTTTTAACTAATGAGCGAAAATGAATTAATTGCATAGGAAATTATCATTACCTCCGTCGTCGTATTCCCTTTAATGAAAACAACTGAATCACCAAACTCTGGTTTTAATAAATTTAATAAGTCCAAGTATTCGAACTCAGTATTTTGCATTGTAAAAACTGATATCTTCTATACAATATAACGTAATGTAAAATGAAGATAATATATTTATTGTATCCAATTAACTCAAAATGAATTCACATATACGATCAGATTACATAAAAGTTACCAACAAGTGTTGAGCTTCGCGCTTCCAATTGTAAAGATCAGAGCGACAAGTATAAAGTAAAAGTAAACAAAATTTAGCACAATTGTCATAAGAAGCGTTGAGGAGGTTGGTACTTCCCCGCTACCTATACTATGGAGCATTTATTCATGAAGGACGTGAAAAAAAAACTGACTAAATGGAGATTCGACTGCAGAGCTGAAGAGGAATTAATTATGGCCGATCTTACACGGTTATTGAATGGTTTTTGATGCGTTATCATAGTACCCTTTAAACCTTATCCCCAGAATTTGAAGTCTGTAGACAAGGTGAGGTCCGTTATTCCTACGGCCGACGTTGGAGGAAAACAGTATCACTGAGGATGACATGTGTCATTCGATACGGTTGGGACGAACGACTATCACTGATATTTCACTTGTTATCGGACATCGTAGCGTCGACCCCCCACCACCACCACCACCAAAACTCTTAAGAGACGAATCTTGTGACATTTACTAGCAAAAAGCAACTCGGGAGTGTTCGCAGTTAAGGAATAAGCCACACAAAGATCAGTTGTGGGTGGTGGTTACTTTGCTGAATGATTATCAATTGGTAATGAATTAGTTATTATAATCAAGCGTTACGAAATTTACATTGGAATATACTCTACATTGTTTTAATGTGGTGAAAGTCTATCAAATCAGAATCGCACAAGATCAGTAGCAGACCTACGCCTGATTTCTGAGTAATTGCATTTTGAAGATTTAAAATCCCATCAACTAAAAATTCCCTCCTTCTGGATTTTTTAATTGACACCAAGCCTCTTTCTGATGGTGATTCAAGTTTCCACCACGATAGCAAATTTAGTCTACAAAGTTCGCCTATTACTATGTAGGCTTGTAAAATTTTGACACAAACATTCAACCCACGCTGCTGTAATATGGAAGAACAGGTCAATATATCAGGAAGTTGTATACAGTTCATATAACCCGTTTAAATTCGTAAAGTTCTTACAAGGTCACAAACAACTTTACATGCCACTGGCATAGTTCTGTAAATGCTCACTTATGCTTACTGGTTGGTTGGTAACTAATCTTCAACGTGAATTGTCTTGTTAATCTGTGTTATTAATAATGTAAACAAATACTACTATTGAACTAATTAAACCCGATCGCACCACTTCGCGTGTAACAACTAACAACACTTGTAAGGCTCCTAAATCTCGAAAGATTAATTAAATTATGAATGCATAAAACAACATAGATACCCTAATAAAAAGTCCCGAAATGAGGTTCAGCGGTCGAAATACTCACCTCAAACAACTAAGTGGTTTTAACTAAGTTCTGTATATCAATTTTCATAAGGTCTGATAGCACCATCGGGTTGCAAACGTTACGCGGCACAAATGTACCAGCCGATAAACCTACACACTATTTCTGAAGTGCATTCTTGAAACATGATTCTAATGTTCAACCTAGTTCGCCTCTATATGAGTATTGTTGGTACTAAAAGTCATTTTAAAACAATTTAACTAATGAAATCAATTACGTCAATATATGTAAATCTAAGTAACATACTTGGCCGGTTAGGCGAACAACCATATTGACCAAGAAATCCCAATCTTCAACAGTTAAGCTTGATGACTGAAAGATAAAGAAGATGATAATATGCATTTTAAGCAGGCAATAACAACGAAAGACTCGTAACGTTTGGAATTGCCAAACTTCATATCAGGACAGTAGAAGGAAATTAGTACTAAAGGTAGATCAGCTAAACTAATAACACTGAGAGACGTAGAAAATTAAAAGAAAGCGTGAGAAGGAAAGGATTAGCTGTCTTAGTTTTGAACTAGAAGGTTATGATTTCCGTGCACGACTGTCTTCTTATTTCTGATAATCCTTTGACGAACCCCGCTCCGGATGCCACTAAGGATAGATTTCAAAAACATGGTATGAGAATGAGAGATGTATTGAGGTGCTGCTGAAATTCATAACACAAAGTCAAAACCGATCAACTAGTAAGGGTCTGCGTACATGATGACAGCTTAAATCGGCCACAGTGGTGTAAGTGTATTCTTCATCTAGCAATTAAATTATATAAGTCTTTCATATACACCTTTACTTTATTCTGCCCTATTGTATTATATTATCATTCTCACAAATTCGATCATGTCGTGTTTATATAGTATGGTAACTTGAACCTGAAACGTAGAGGACTACTTCAAACATCCTCAGGAGGGTACGGGTATTTATAAACAACTGTCTACGCAAAATACTGAATGTCCGTTGGCCGAAAACCATCAGTAACAGCCTACTTTGGAAGAAAACAAACCAACTTCCAGCTGAAGAGGAAATCAGGAAACGATGTTGGAAATGGATAGAACATACATTTCATAAATCATCAGACTGCATTACGAGACAAGAACTAACTTGGAACCCTGTTGGAAAACGGAAAAGAGGAAGGCGAAAGAACACACTGCGTCGAGAGTTGGAAGCAGACATTAAAAGGATGAACAGCAACTGGAAAAAGCTGGAAAGGATTGCTCAGGATAGAGTTGGATGGAGAATACTGGTAAGCGGCCTATGCTCCTCCGAGAGGGGTAACAGACATAAGTAAGTAACTTGAACCTATGTGAATATATGTTAGGCTTTACGTTGTTAGCGACTGACTGACCTTACTACGAGGGGTCGAGTTTTATTAAAAGCTTTATAAGGCTTATAAGCATTCATGATGATTCGAAATATCAGAATTAACCATATTATGATTGGCACTGAAAGAACTACCGAAATAAGCAACAAATAATAATCAAAATATTAACATTTATGAGAAAACTATTGCCCTTTTTTATTACCAGAAGAAGGAATAAAATCGAGAAATTCACCAAAGATAAGGGTCAATACTGACTAATTCTTCAAATTACGTTAAAATATGCCCTGTATTGCTGAGAAAAAGAAACTATTTCAGATAACGTCCTAATACATGATATAACACAGCAATCAAATCGGTTATTTGTTGGTGATTTTTGCCTGTATCCAAATGAACAGTTTTACCTCTACTGACAACTATACTCAGCATTTGTTAGTCTTATAATCAAATACTGGCTTCTTAGCTATTTTGAACAAACAAAGTGAGAACTTTTAACGGGACACTTACATATTTTTTTGGTACATTAAAGCCGATATGTTCATCAACTGTGGAATACGAAAATATGAGGCCGAACCGGACATCTGGTTTATCACTTCCATATTGTAACATGGCATTAGAATATTCCATTCGATGAAAAGGTGCAGAAATTGGAGGACAACCTGAAGCACTCTGAACTAGAGGCCAAATATCCAATAGCATATTCTCAATTATTTCATAAATTTCATTAGGAGTGACGAACGCCATCTCTATATCTAACTAGAAAAGTCGAAGAAAAGCGTTAGAAATTACCTGAGTGAACTCAGGTTGTCTGTCAGCTCTAGAAGTCTCATCCCGAAAACATCTAGCGATTTGCATGTATTTACTGAATCCGCCTATCATCAGAAGTTGTTTGAATTGTTGGGGGCTTTGAGGTAAGCAGTAAAATAGTCCAGGAAGCTGTGTAGGTACAATGAATTCACGCGCACCCTGAGAAATTAGAAATGACTACAAATACTTACTCCTGGAGTAAGTTTGAATAAGTATGGAGTTTCAATCTCAACAAATCCTGAAAATATATACATAATTATCCACATTACCGTTAGTCCGGCACAAAAAGTTTCGCATTTCCAACACGACAGAAGAACGAAACCGAATATTCTTTTGCATGTTCCACGTTCGTAGATCAATGTATCGATATTTTAATCTCTCGATCTCATTGACCTTAAACATAGTTAGATATCTGTAAGATAACTAACCGTCAGTGCATCTTTAGGGAGAAAGGAATGCAAAGATGAACGACTCAGGACCTCAATGCTTTCTGCAACTATTTCGATTTCTCCAGTTGGCATTAGCTAGGAGTTAGGATATAGCCTAAATAATAATCTACCTTGTTGATATCCTTTTCCGGACGGGCTTGGACTTTTCCAGTTACTCTCAAGACCGACTCTAAAGTGAGCTGAGGGATTTCGAATGAATTTGTGTTACAATATATTTGTATTAAGCCACATTCATCACGAAGAACAAGGAATCGGGATGATAATCGACAATATTCTAGCCATCCGCATACTGAAACAGTGGAGTCGATGTGTTTTTTGCTCAGTTCACCACAAGCATAAGACTTATACACAAAAGCCGATGAACTATGATCTGTTGGGGATAAATTGCGCTATTTTGTAATTAATTAGAACTTACTCACAAATTCAGAAGTATGGTATCGAAAAGAAGGGTTCATCGTTAACTGACGAAAAAAGCGAAGATTGCAGGAGAATCTTCGTAATCCACACGATAGCATTTTTCAAACTGGTTTACAGTATTTACATAATCTATTTACATTTACATAGATATATAAATATATAGATATATAGTAAGACAAATAAAAATCCTGGGACAGCAGATTCATTTAGAATTATAAGATTGATGAATAGATTAAATGCTTGAAAATAGACGAATACTATATATATATATATATATATATATATATATATATATATATATGTCCTAAGAGGGATTAACCTGCAAACATTGAAGTACACTTAATTAAACGCCATCACCAATGCAAATATGCAAGCATATTTAAAATCAGCGTACTTTCCTACAGAAACATGTGAACCATCTTACGGAAGTAAACTTGATTTGGGCTTTAAAATAAGCTTAAACTAAAAATACCACTAGGAGACAGGCGCCAAAAAACGCGCCAAAACTATCTTGATTCTTATTGGCTGACTGTTTTAGGTAGTAGGAGGTAAATACAAGCAATCTGCCACTTGTTAAATAGTTTATAGTTGATTTATCAGTTGCTTAACAACACCAATACCGAAAAAGTGTTTAGACAGCAACCGAATGGTGAATTTTTAATACTTTCAATAAAATTAAGATAAAAAGGTAGTATGTACCTTTATGTATGAAATGCCTCCTTGTTAAACGAGTCCTTCCCATGATATGAATCTGTTCAGGTACTCTTAGATCTCCGTGAATCGAATGAATATCGTGTTTCTATATTCATTAAAGTGGATACTTCAGAATGTCTGCAGGTACACAAACCATCACGGTATCGAGGACCTTATGACATTCCGAACCTTTGCTTTAAGAAATATGCTAATGATTTGTATTTACCATTGACTGGTACCTTTAACTAGTGTTTCTCTACAAATGTCAAACTATAAACTTTGGAGAATATAAAACTAACACGTGTACTGAAAAATGTATCTAGCGATAATAATGTTAAGATCCCTTGCAGTAAATGATCCCTCTAAACAAATCGTTGCATAAACTCTTGTCATTAATGCATACATGATTAATAGGAGAAGCTTGATCAAACATCACCACCAGATCATTACGGGACGTGTGGAGCAACTCGTTCTCTAGTTAGCCAGCCTAGACGTTGATGTCCCATTAACGCTCCACTCACAAATAAATAAAACTTATCCATCCTTCACTGCCTTCTGATTTATTCTTATTCGCGCTTAGATATCCGAATCGTTAGAAATCGCTCTGGTATTACGACAAATGTAACTTCGTCATATACCGGGTGCACTTCATTGGTGAGCACGATGTGGTATAGACACGATCAAGTTCGTTACAAGTCCGTTACTATTTAGTTTTTAACAGAGAATTTTTGTATAATTATTTTTTTCGCAGATTTTTCACTGTACCTTTGGATTTGCATATACTGGTACTTTAATGATGACTGATTAGACACCTGAGCTAATTAGGATTAAAACGCTCAAGTCTCTAAACTTTCAGCTTATCTATTTTCAGCAGACAATACAGAAGTTTGGTTCTTCTAATTCCAGGATTAAATTTTACTCAAAATTATAAACACGGCCCTTTTATCCATGATACTATAGATTACTTTAACTTCATGAGTTACTAGCTCAATCTGTGCCTGATAAGCGCATGATCAGTATGTACAAAACCTACACTTGACTATTGCTTATGTATCTTTTCAAGTATGAATAACATAGATAGGATACATGTAGAGCGTGTCTAAAGAAGCTGCACATATCGAATTCCGGGACATGATAATAACCTGGATTATACAACTCTACGTAAACCACTCTATTTAGAACCCTAATAATGTCGTCGATAACGACATAACTTAACATTCCTCCATAAAATCATAAACGGGATTTTATTCTCAGCTATATCTTCCGCATGGAACCAACTACCTAGATCCGATCTCCGTAACTACGAGTCAACACTATTCATTAATAAGTATCAAACACAATATCGCCGTAAATTTTCTACAGTACTTCTCAGCAAATTCTGTAACAAACTACCACAACATATTTACACTACTGATTCTAGTAGTTATTGTTGGTTATGTTTTAAAATTATATTTTTAAATAATATAAATTTCCTAGCAGTAAATACCAAAATTCTTATATGTAAATAAACCCATATCATTTTGATCATGCCTGTAAAGTGGTATGCTGTGATGTGCAAAATGCTGCTGTGGAGTGAAATTAATGTTATTATACGGCCAACTTTATTCCAACTTATTCACTAGTTGTAAATTCGAATTTTCTAGAGTCTTGTTAAGGCACTTGTTTGTTTTAAGTGGATAAGATTTTTAACACCCAATAGATTGTTTTGTGTGATAAGGTCGTTAACTTCTGAATTATTAACAGAACTGTCATAAGTTTTATTCGGCTTGGCTGTCTGTTTGCAATTCTGAGAGAAGTTTGGGTCATTATTAAGCGAAAGACCAAGGTAGTTCATGAGTAATCCAAGGTCAATAGTATGTGTTATTAGATAGATAGCTTTTATTCTAAAGTATCATTTTGTAAATAAGAGTATACCAGTTTACAGGCATAATCAGAATGATATGGGTTTACATACATACGAATATTTCGACGAAGTGTCACTTTCAGGACATTCATAACATTTAGAGATATGAGGTAAAAACCTAACTAACTGCAACAAAGTTTACAGTACTAGGACACGAAATAAATGTATTGTATCATGGTGCATATATGACTAAGAAACAGGCTCTTCTTGACCAATGCGTTACAATTCCAAAAGACATCTGAGAGTTTGCAGAATGGAGCACTGAGCATGCCTAGATGAGGAACAGTTACTTGAAACTTGGGCATTGAAGTGAAGTTAATAATATTGTGCCATTAGGTTCCATTCTTTCCTTGTACGTAATCATCTACAACAATTGGGAAGACGAAAGCAGTGAGAACACAAAACAACAGCACTGGTATCCTGGAGTCAACAAAGGAATAGGCGGAATTAGTATTTATACTTCTATGTATAAATTAATTCTGAGGGAAGAACACTAGCACTAAAAGAGGTGATTAGTGCTCACAAGTTCAGAGTCACTGTTATTTTGCTAGTGGAATATAAAAACAGTAGTTGGTGTGAACATTTTTAATGGGATATAAAAAGAAATAAAATTACCAACATGTCGTACAAGTAAAGAGAGTGAATCTGTTTCCCGAACGACTTAGGGTAAAATGTTCCAGAATCTCGAGAATTTATTGGTAAAATAATTCATATCAAGAGTAGATATAGAACGTGACATTTTTATTTTCAAACCTGAATTGTGTAGGCTATAGCAAGAAGGCTCCTTGGGCTGAATTGCGTTAAACGGTGAGAACGCCAAATTGTTCAGTATCTTGTTAAAGAAGATTAGGTTTAATTTGAGTTGGCGCCACTATAAGGTATATAGTTTTATAGTCCAGAGTACAATTAACCCCACGAATTAAAAGAGTAAAGCGATGTTAGACAGACTTTAGTCTGAGTTCATTCTTGGTGAAAACATTGCTGAGAATAAAGGTACAATATTCCAGTAAAGGTTAGACATAAACTTCGTATAGCAAAATACGAAAATCATTGTCATAAAAGTTTCGTAGTATGCGACCCAGAAGTACATTCAACTGTGACTTTTGCTTAGTAACCCATTCTGTGAAATGTTATAAGAGTACCTTAGTTATAAGTTAACTTCTGACCCAACTACACTTGGAAGTATAAATTTCTAACTTCCATTTCGATCACCATACTGCGACCTTGTTGAGTCCAGCAGTGGCACCACTGAGTAAGTGTGCAAACTCGTGAGGAGGAAACGAGTACAAAATTTTAAGATCATCTGAGTAAAGAAAAGCTCCGCCCATGCTAAATCATTTGCATATTTCATTTATATAAGCCAGAAAGAGCAGTGGGCCTAGAATACTTCCCTGTATAACGCCACTCATAATCGGTTCAGTTTTCGACAGAGTGGAGTTAATTCTAGCAGTTTGATGTCAATGACTAAGGAAAGAGTTTACCCATGCAAGTTATGGATTCATAACCCCATAAGAAAAGAGTTTGTCCATAAGAATCCTGTGGTTAACCATGTCAAAAGCTTTAGATGTGTCTAGGTACAATAGCAATACCAAGTGTCTAAGGCTTTGTTCAGTAAAGACTAAATTAAATAATTCCAAAAAAAAGTCATACAGGACCAAAGTTTTGAGGAAACCATCTTGGGAATTAAAGATAAGTTTTTCAGAGATTACATAATTAGACATTCGGTCATATACCATTTTTTCCATTATTTTAGAGATAACTGTGGTGACACTTATTGGCCTATAGTTATGCAAGTTTGTCCTGTCACCTAATCTAAATTAAGGCCAAATATAAGAGGTTCTTCATCTATTAGGATATGTTTATCCTTTACCAAGCATGCTTCATCACAGGTCTCTAAATCTCGCAAACTTATTGGTTTTATTTATCGTAACTATCATCTTAACGAATCTAAAGTTATTGTTTATAAAACCTGTGTTAGATCTCTGCTTGAGTACTGCCCAATTATATATAGTTGTATACGTTCACTAGATTGGCAGAAAATAGAGAATGTTCAACGACATGTTACTTGGCTACTAAATCCTGGCCAACCCTTTAACTATAGATGCTGTGCTTGAAACTAGACCCTTTATGGGTCAGAAGAATTAGACTTAATCTTACGACACATTAAAAAATTCTCCATGAAGAAATTATGACACAGAGTTCTGCTTTAACATAAGCTTGAAAAAGCGAGGATGACTTGCGAAACCAAAATTCTCTGGTAAAAGTGCAGGGAGCATCTAGTAAATTAAAATCCTCCTTCTATGTTGCCTGCTATGCCAACCTCTGTAACCGGTTACCAGAAAGCTTACGACAATGTAGCTTTCTGTCACAGTTAAGATTCGCAATAAACCTCCACTTAGACAATGCCGGTATCTACAACTTACTTGATACAACTTATCTGTGAACATTCAGAAAGAAATTATCTGCAGGTCTTAAGAGCTTTTTGATTGTTCACATATAGGCAATAAAAGGTTTTCCTTCCTGGCAGACAGTGCTCTGGAATCCCGTAATGCCTATAAATTTCTTAGAGGTGATGCAGTATACCTCTAATTTCCCTACACCATACTTCCCTGAGATTTGTATCCTACAGTAGATCTAAAATCGATCATGGTTATCTCTAGTGATAGTCGATGTTTTACAGACAAAAAATTAATAACAAATATGCTTCATATAATGCAACAGATACTCCTTAGGTTCCAGTGCAAACGGATGTCGTCAATTATTTATTTGTGCCCACCCGCCATGCTGCTTGTTCTTTTTTCGTTATCTTTTCAATTTTCAACTACCGTTTTATACTGACATTATCACCTCGAATTTGAACTGAAGAGGGAAGTGGTCTATTGTGGTCTATTCATGACACCTTACAGTGATACTTCTGATCTCCATCCTTCTCTTACGTGATGCAGTTCTCACTAGATAATGTTCGTACTTGACGCCACAGTTGACTATTTCAAACAACCATCTATTACCTAAATCTTCCTAGCGTCACGTTTATGACACTTACCTGAACTTATTACGTGTACTAATGTGCTTTCTACTAGTGTTTCCCTGAAAATTTAGGATCACAAAATACCTTCCTGCTGATGGCTGACGAATTTCTTACTTACAGAAATCTCCTTGCACAAGAACCTAGCGTTCTATAAATGGTATTGATATTAGTTCTGTAAAACTTTATGTTCTAATGTGTAAGAGTTAACCTTCCTGTATCACAACGACCATGCCTGTAAACTGGCGTGAAGTCTGTACTAAATTTCAGAATAATAATCCAATCTACAATCTGCCCATTGTTAAGGAACGGTCAAACAGTTTTAGTAAATTTAATGATATATTAGTCCACCTAGTTTGAAGTAAATGGATGCTATGCTATCTACCCCATGGCTACTTGACGTCCTAAGTGAGTTTATGGATTTACAAATGTTATCATAATTGAAGGTAACGGATTCCTTATGGTTAGTAGCTGAGTAGATAGCATTTACCTTAATGTCACCCAGGGGTTTACCCCTGTTAGTAAAGAAACCGCTTAACAGGTTGGCAATAGTATTAAGGTTGTTTACAATTAAGCCATCATGTGGAATACAAAGAATATTATTATTTCGGGAAGGTTTGAGGTATTTATTGAACAGCCGTACCAAGTTTTGTACCTTGGAACTACTGTGCGTTGCTGGCAACTCCTCATTAATCTCCTTTAACCTATGAACCTCTTTTAGTTGATTAAAGGTTATGGTAATTTCCACAAATATCTAGAAAGTATCTGGTGTAAAATGGCACTTCTGTTGGCATCTTAGCTTCTTACGGCAATGAAGTGATATATACAAACCATTTGACTTAATTATGTTGCTAAGTTTCATAGTTGCAATTGAATCTAAATAGGGGTCATTAATTTGATAAAAAATATATAGTACACCTGCAAGACTATTGGATAAGAAAAAATTCTCCTAGTCAGAGCAACTTAGAAGGATGTGAAGTAGATTCCAGTCCATATTTTTATAATCTTGATATTCTCTAGAATTTTGTAATATATGATTATTGAAGTGACTAAAATTAAAAAAAAACACTTATAACCATTTTGTGGTCACTACCTTTGAGCACTTTGCTAACTTGAAGTGACAGACGAGTCACATCATGATGGAAAACTATGTCAAGAGTGTTACGATGCCTTGTGGGAGTGTGCACATACTGTGACCAACAGTGCATGTCTAGTGTAATAAGAAGATATTCTCCAACATATGACAGTCCTCTGCCAACATTCCAGTCCATCCTAGGAAGATAAACGTTACCTGCAATGACTTTCGTTATTTAATTTAGGGCAGAGATATGTACAAAAGCATTAATAATGGTGTTATCTACAGTAGTCAATGTGTTAGGGGTTCTGTATATGCATCCGAAAAGTAAACCATGGTTTGGAGTATTGAGTGAGATCATTACTGACCCTGGTACCTTGTCGAGAATTTCATCATTGGTTTTATTAGACGAAAAATAAACACTTACATATATTAAACAGCCTTCACCCCGTTTATATTTTTTATTGTCATGATATAACATATAGTCCTGTATGGCTATTTCTGAGTCAGTTACTGATGAGAAACACCATGTTTCTGAGACAAATATTAAAGAAGGTTCAGCTAATAAAACTATAGTTCTAAGGATTGATATTTTACTAAGAAAAGAGCGGGCGTCAATTACTAAAAACTTTAGAAGTAAAGAGTGAATTGTGAAGAATTGAACAAGACCTTTATCTAAGTCGTTCGTGTTTGATGCAACTAGATGTTGGTTTGGAAAAGCAGTCTGACTGTTTGGGCCAATGTCTGAGCAAGCTGTATTACTAAAGAGACTAGTGACTGCCTGATCTCAAAAATTATTCCGGTGGTCAGAGATATTAGAATGTTTTGAGTAGCTTAAGTTAAGCGACATAGCACCTCGTTGGTGATGTGCAAAAGATGGAGGATGTCCTGGTAGCCCATCAGGTGTATTATTATAAAAGTTAGGAGGGAGAGTAGAACTACTTATATGATCTGAGTAGGTGGTGTACGGTGTAGGATTACCAGGGCTTAGAGCATACTGGTGCGTATTCGGCACCCTAGAATTTCTTACAAAGTTATTTGCGTCAGAGTAGTAAAAAGTGTCGTGTACATGTTCGCCTCTTGCTTTACGCTGGCAATCCCTTGGTCTGTGCTTTAAATGGAGCAAGTGCAGCCTGTGAGTGCTTACAACCTAGATTACTACGGAGTTAATTACTTTTGGAAAACGGGACTTTATAAACGGCCTTGCTATACAACAATGTGGTAAGTACAGTGGCATCATGCCTTCTTCGTTTAGATGAGGTTATAACACCTTGCTTGGAGCTTACCATTAGTTTCGATAAACCTTTTGTCTGGCTTTTCATTATACTTAAGTTGTTTAGTGGGTTAACCATAACTTTAACCTGCGCCTCATCTAATGAAGAACTAGAGGGCTTTATATTGGAGGCCATGTGGTCCAGATCTACATCACTTAAGAGGTTGTCAGAGATTTGTCCTGTTATAGGTACTTATTGTAGCATAACGCCTGCTTGTTGATTAATAGTATAATCATAGGATTTTGTAGCAGTACTAGGAGGTGTAGTTAGGCATTTTACACTAGTAGTGTTCTACCCAACCTTACCTAAGTGTGAAGTTTTTAGTCTCTTATGTCTTTGGATTGCAGTTTTATTCTCAACTGTACGAATTTTTTATACTTAGTTGATGCAGTTATTAATTGTTTAGCTTATTTTAACTGAAGTGCTGCCGATTGGGAATTAAATCGGAAGAGAATACGACATAAGTACTTCTGATGTTTTTTGGTAAGGCGGAAACATTGACAAGAACAAGCTGAAAGATTAGCTGCCTTTAGTAAAGAATATCAAGTTTAGAGGGTTAAAATTTACATCAATACCGATAAATACCTATTTCCTAGGTGGGGTAACAACTTACAACTCCACAAAGACAGAAAATTTACTATTTAACCAAAATATCCGATGTCTCATGTGTGACCCAGATTTTTCTATAGTCACCTTCGGAAACAATTCAATTGTATCAACTAGTGCTCCATTGGCGAAATAATGGGAACTCGGAATATGTAAGCATTACTCAGTTCAACTACCAGACTAAGATATTGCCTATGTTCTGAAGTGCATTTGTTATATGACTGAAGTTACATTTGTCGTAAAACCAGAGCGATTTCTAACGATTCGGATATCTAAGCACGAATAAGAATAAATCAGAAGGCAGTGAAGGATGGATAAGTTTTATTTATTTGTGAGTGGAGCGTTAATGGGACATCAACGTCTAGGCTGGCTAACTAGAGAACGAGTTGCTCCACACGTCCCGTAATGATCTGGTGGTGATGTTTGATCAAGCTTCTCCTATTAATCA
Source organism: Schistosoma japonicum (assembly GCA_025215515.1). NCBI lineage: Eukaryota > Metazoa > Platyhelminthes > Trematoda > Strigeidida > Schistosomatidae > Schistosoma > Schistosoma japonicum. The sequence continues at coordinate 189,975 of CM046069.1, forward strand.
TGTATGCATTAATGACAAGAGTTTATGCAACGATTTGTTTAGAGGGATCATTTGCTGCTACAGTTCTTTCATTTCGATCAGTTTATAAGCTTATGTGTTAAGTCATGTTTTCCAATGCCCATATAAACACCGATTCTACCTATTCGTTTCTTAAGCTCCATGATACTAATGCTGTTTTTGTTCTCTCAGCTTTTTTATCTCTCTAGTTGTAGGTATAAATGTGTAAACAAGTATGAAACCTACTGGGACGATATTATTCATTTCTCTTATATAAATCCTGGTGCTGTTTACGAGGAATCTATCGCGATGGTATATTACTACAACTTCAACAAATACAACCATGCACTCACATGACATTATTGACAGAGCACATAAAGCATTGGTCTTACTTAAACAACCTGATCCCAAGGCTGGTTAGCAACATACTTAGTGCTTCAATAACTCACCGTGGCAGGGCTAGAGACAAAAAACAACGAACACTAACCCATTTTTATTTGACGGGAACATTCTGACAGATGTAGAAACCTTCATATAAATGGACAATATTGTCAATAAACAATGAACAGTCTGATGTAGATGTGAAGGCGCGGATTGGAAAGGCGAGGGCAGCATTTCTACAACTCAGAAACATAAGGAACTCAAACCAACTGTCAGTTGACATTAAAGTCAATATTTCCAACACAAATGTGAAGACATTTCTGTTGTATGGATCTGAAATTTAGAGAACTATTAAAGGCATCATTTAAACGATACAAGCATTTATAAACAACTGTCTGCATTAGATACTTTGAATTCATTGGCCATATACCATCAACAACAACCTTCTGTGGCAAAGAACAAATTAACTTCAAATCATCGGTCTAAATTATTGTTGCTAGTTCAACATATCTAATTATTGGGATCAAAGTAAAGTGTTTGCAATCAGGTGTTACGTCTTCTAGCTTATAACGACCCAGCCTAGTGTTGCCTAGTGTTCTTAAACACTGAACACTCGACAAGACCCCAAATCAAAACACGTTTGAACAAAAACGAAATTAGATTCCAGATAGCAAGGACAGATAGAAACAGGAACTTACAGTTAGAGAACGTTAATATATTTATAGTATTTGCATAAGAAGCTCATAGTCTTTTCAAATAATTAACTAGAGCCGATTGGTTTAAAGGTAGCCAATCAGAAAGCGCCATCACGATCATGCACGGGACATGCTTTGATCTGGTCTATATTCCACTAACACCTCCCTTTGAGCATTTTCGTAGGATCTGGTGTTAAGATTCGCGTATATCCGTTGTACTGGTTTGTGCTTCCAATTTTTTCACCTTCTAGGTAGTAAAAAAGTGGTATCATCCTTCGTTTGTACAGCGACTGTCCTAGTCCGTTTTAGGTGTTTTGACCTCAAATGTGTCTGGCAGAACATCGAGAGGTAGTCTATGCCGCGTCTCGTTGTTGGCGATCCAGGTTGATTTCAGTTGGTTAGCATGACACATCTAAACTTCTGAGCCAACAGATACTTCGTAAACCACATTTCCTTTCTTTTGTACGATTCGATCAGCTATCCATGTAGGATGTTTTCCTTGATAGTCCATAGCAAATACCTTGTAACCCACAGTGAACAAGTGTCTTTGTGCCCTATGATGACGATTGATTTGTTTCTCCATCGTTACATTTCGTTGCGGCCCAAAAGCTGGAGTCGGACGATGCTATAGAAATGCGTCTGTATTTTTTAATTAAGCAATGCTTCCGCTGGAGAGATACCGTTAGTTGTTTGAGGGTTTGGTGTGAAACGGTAGATGAGCAGGAACCTTTATAAGATCTCATCGATGGTCCATTTCCCTTTTAGTATTTTAAACCATCTTTAAATGTACCAACAAAGCTTTTCCTTTGGACATTCAATTGAGGATAAAATGGAGGTGTTTGGATATGATTCATTCCATTCTGTCGACGAAATTCTGAGAAGATAGAAGACATAAACTGTTTCGTTGTCGCTGACCATTCGTTTTGGAGCCCTTAAATGACTGAATAATTGAAGTAGTTTTCTAAATGTACAACTTGCAGTTGAATGTTCCATGAGGAAACTTTTTGGCGACTTGTTGTATGCATTAACTAACAGAAGGTAAGTTTGTCTGTGAAATGAACCAGCGAAGTACAAGTGTATAATCTGCAACAGTGACTGTGGTATTGGCCAAGAATGCAGCTTTACTTTCCTCAATGATTTTGTTTCTAATGCACATTTAGTACACGAACGGAATAGCTGCTCATGCTGGGTGTCTAACTGCGGTCAGTATACATAACTTCGTGTTACCGCTTTCACGCAGTTAATTCCCGGATGTCATGCGAACAGCTGTTCGAGCACTGTTGGTTACAATTTTTTGAGATTATTACACGTTCGGCGAACAGAGGGCAATTGTCGATGATTGAGAGAGAGAATCTGCACTTACAAAACTGCTGAAGCTCTGCAGAGCTGATTTTCGAGGACCACCCTTCTAGGTGGAACTTTCTAACTTCATGTAGATCTGAATCTAGAAGATTCTTTTTTCTGACTCCATCTGACGACACTGGAGCATTTCGAATGGTATCTTTTACTACAATCCGTATTTTTGGATCAACTAATATAGAGGCAATGAGCATGTTCTCCGGTCCATGGTGTTGGACTTCAATTAGTCGTTAGAGGGCATAGGTTTGACAGATAGTATTTGTTGATTGATACTTGATGTTGAAGTCATAGCCCAGATGCATTGTTTTCCAGCGCTGAAATCTATTAGTCGTATAAACAGGGATTCTTTTTTAGAACCGTAGATTGCAACCAATGGTTTGTGATCTGTCAGTAAGGTAAAGTTACAGCCATTTCATGATATCTTTAAGCAACAAGAATGATTTCAAGGGCTTTCTTTTCAACTTGATTGTAGTTCCGCTTGACTGGAATGAGTAATTTAGCAGCTTGAGTAATTATCTTTTCTGATTTGTCTTGAAACACGAAATAATACTATTCCAACTCTATGACTAGTGGTGTTAGATTCTACAGTTATTCCCAAGCTTGGATAGAAGTGTCTTATCAGAAACCTTGAGCTGAGCATTGACTTGATTTTATCAAAAGATGCTTAATATTCTGCAGACAACTCATAAGGTTTATCTTTCGATAGTAATTCATTCGAAAAGACCTCATACTCAATGCATTCCAGGCAACAATGTCCTGTTATGACTAACTAATCCCAAGAAGGATCTTAATTAAGGGACATCAGTTAGTACAGGCATTTTCTGAATGGTTCCTATATTGGAAAGGTCTGGTCGACGATCGTTCTTGTCTAGGGATAAAACCAATGTATTTGATTGAACGCATGAAGAAAATACACTTTTTTCACGCAGTTGGAAACCATACTCCAACACTCGGTTCGGAACTTGATGTCGTAGATCAAAAAGTTCACTTTCAGTGAAACTATGATATCATCTAGATAAGCTGCTGTATCAGGTTATACCTGCTGGCGTCGTATCCATTATTTCCTGAAGGATGGCAGGTGAGGTCTTGATACTAAATGGTAGTCGGTCGTATTGAAATAACCCTCGATAAGTGTTGATAGTCAGAAGCTCTCTACTATTACCATCTACTTCCATTTGCTGATAGGCATCGGAGAAGTCTATTTTCGCGAAACATGTTCCACCATTTAGCTGAGCAAAAAGGTGTTTAGGGACTGATAATGGATATTAATATGCATCCAATCCATCGTTTAAACGAGTTGATAGATTAGTACAAATGCGTTTAGTTCCAATTTGCTATTTAATCACAACGGTCGGCGCGGCCCACACATAGCAATTGACTAGTCGGACTACACTAGCTTGCTACAAACGATTAAGTTCCTGATCAAATAGTTCAAGAGCAGCATATGGTACATAACGCCTTGGACGAAAATTGGGTTAAGCATCTGGTTTTACGGGTAAATAAACTTTTATTTTGGTGCAGTGATCAATTTTATCAACACTGACTAAGGACATTGGTGTTTTCATTAGTATATCCAGTCAGACATCTCTGCAGTGCTGATACTACTAAGTAGACGTGACTTCACTAACACTTGCCATGGCTGCAGATGCGGTTACAGGTGCCTCCACTAATCATCTACTGGAGAGGTATTCGGAAATACATCGAGAATGAAATAAATTTAAGCAATTTATTTAGCCAAAATTCTTGGCACCGAAATATAAGTTTATCACACTTCCTCTAAATATTCAGCCATCGATCACTAAAGGCTTTTAAATCAATAGTAGCATTAAATGTCTTAAAACTGTAGTACATTAAAAATAAAAAGCATCTGCTTGACGGACTAACACATATGCAACATTGCAAAAAATAAACTTTCTTCATGTCGATAGTAAATTTCTGGTAGTTTAAGCTTTAGGACCTGAAAGCCAATTGCTCAAATTTGGCCTGGCTTCAAAACAGAATGTTGACTAAACCATTAAATCTTAGTCCTGACAGTAAACCTACAAATATCCTTTACCTAAGCCTATCATGATACTTACTAGGATTTCAGATATCGACCATAGGGCTAGATGAGGCACAAAACAAAAACCGTGAACAAAGGTGAGGGTATAAGTCACTGGAACTCAATCTGTGTTTCAATAACTACCTCATACAACACCACATCTACCCTGAAACCCAACTGCAATAATAAACCAGACTACACTCGAAACTAACCCTAATCCTCAACCTTAATCAACACAGTAGCTACATAATACTGACTAAGCTTTAGATGGCGAAAACATTATTTGGAATGTCTGCTATCCCACTTAAAATAAGAGAAATTACCCGTATATGAAAAAGTCACAATTCAAACATTCATTGCACAGAATTACAAATCATGTTGACCTAAATTTCTTTTACCTGTATACTGAACGTCAAAATACTGCGAAAGGTAGTCCGGATTCTGCACTCAGGCAATAAATGATGAAATGGTGTATGACCTACACTCGAGTACTGCTCATTTATCTTCTCGAGCATGAATAGCATAGACAGAACACGTATAGAAAGCGTACAAAGAAGTTTTACACGTCGAATTCTAGGAACTAACAGCAACATCAACTACACGACTAGATGTAAAACACTCTCCTTAGAACCCTTGAGTCATCGCCGACTACGACATAACTTAATATTTTTTTTATGAAATTATCACCGGAATATCATTCTCAGCCTTCTCTCCTCAATGGAACCAAACGCCTAGATACGATCTTCGAAACTACGAGGCAACATTACTTATCAATAAATACCAAGCACAACAACGCTATAAGTTCTTTATCGTACTCTACAGCAAACTCTGGAATAAGCTACCACAAAATATTCGCACTACTGACTCTATCCTAAGGTTCAAACGACTGATCACCACATACCTAGAATCTATAGACTTATACAAATTCGTTGACGACTTACGACTTAACGTTGATTCAACCAGCAATAGCTTATTAAGGCTCTAAAACTACAAACACTACATAGTAACTAAAAAATAAAAATAAAAAAAAGCGATGGAAAAAAATTTTGGGTTAATACTGATTATTTTGCTTTCACTAATTAAAAATTCGTTTATATTCTTTCTTTTTCATATATTCCTCTATATCACTGTCGACCCGAGTTTGCGATCTGCTCTCCTATGAAATTGGTCTTCTTTATGCAACTTACTCCCAACGATGGTTAAGAACGAAATTAACGCATCAATAACTCAACGTTCTAGACCAACCCACATAAATTGGCTCTTTTAACCTAATATCAAATACTCAGTGTTTTTAAGTTTCTGGATAGTCTCTATGATCCATTCTGCTTACCCACAGCCATTTTCTGTGATTACAGCACCACAGTCGTAAAACGCGCGAACGCATGCTGGCAGTGTTCTACAGTACATAACACATCTCTAATTCCTTAGCACTGCAAACTCTGGACCTTGTTATAGTTGACTGTATAAATATTAATTAATGTCTTCATATAGCATGATTTTCATAAAAATGACTCTCTATATATTTCCTGTTAAAAACAATCTATATCATTCTGATCATGCCTGTAAACTGGTATGCTCTCATGCACAAAATGCTACCTGAGAATAAACTATTATTATTATTATTTAAATTAAGATCACTTCGATTAAAACCGTTCATAACCACCAGTTTTCAGACAAATATGCTTTTGTCAACTGTTCAAGGGCACAGCTGACATCTAATGAGTGCCTCTTCTCTGAGTCTTTTTTATAAGTTAACATGTCAACTAGTACCACCTGGAACTTTTGAAATTAAACATAGAGAACGTGGGTAAAATGCCTGTAAAATGCACATGATATCTTACTGGATCTGGACATTAGTAATTTAAACGTAAATATGCCGCTTATTCAAACTCCACCTGGTATGCCCCTTGGTATTAATCGATCCGAAATCGGGATAAAAGAGGAGGTTAGGGTGTGAGGTTAACAACTCCATCATATGAAAAACAACGTTGCTAAAAGATACTACCCGAAAAAGGCATTCATACCATTCTAATTCTTCCCTGAGAGTTGAAAGGTTTCCATTTTTATTAGCTGTGAGTCCTCATAGCCAAAACCGAAGTTTACTTAGATATCACAAGGCTGACGACTCTTCTGGCAACCAAGGTAACAATTAATTTAGGCATATGGAGAGTTCGTATAATGTGAGAGACTGGAAGAATTATTTAAGTAATTGAAGAAACGAGAAAATACGGCCTGAACATATTTAGAATGAGTGTAAACAGTTGGTTACAAACTAGACAGCAAAAGTTGACCTTGGACGAGGTACTGTCCTACTTTGGTCATAAAGGAGTGCCTCGACGCAGAAGGAGTAGCATTATTTCCGTCTCAAGAAGCGTGGAAACCACTTATCAAATGAGAATCTCATGAACCTAAGATTATTAATTATGCATCACGACAAAGAAGGAGATGATCACACTAAATTTCATTCATTGCCATGAGCCTACCAACGACAGCTGCGAAGCCGAAAGAGACCAGTTCTGTATCAAGCCATTATCAATTGTCGACAAATTTTCAGACAGAGACGTGGCCATTCCGCTGGCGGACTTGAAAGCAAAGATTAGAATGGACAATACCGGGTATGAAGATATCAGTGGGACGACGTGGACTAAGAGGAAGGAACAAAAATAGTGAAAGGTTCGCAAACCTATGTATTTAACAAAATGATTATAGGTGGCATCGTGTCCTCCCACAAACATAAACACAAAACTACATGGATATTTAGCGTTTAAGTATGTTCCGTCCTATTTAACAGAATAAACAAGAATCTTTGGTAATAGGTCTGTATTTCAATATCATGGGCAGGAGACAGTTGAGCGGAATGCTAGTCATTCAAACACACAATGCCTCTCAACATTCAACTATGAAATAATAGGAAATATAATTCCTATAAAGAATAAGTGTTATGTCGCGATAAAACGCCTACTACCATACGCGACTAACCGCAACTCTAATCTGCAAGTTTGTCTGTGAAAACTGATAATCGCAACCGTGACCAACAACTTGAAAGTATCAACAAGAAGTTCAAGTGCTAGACTGAGTTCGTCTGGTTTTTTTCACTAAACCTTCTGCGTAACTGATTGCTATGTCGAACCCATACTTGTCATTCTACTGCTACTTCATATATCACCTTTCCTCTTCTTGTTTTAATTATCCCGTTTTCCCATTTCTCACTTCCCGGTCGGTAGTTCCTCACATACACCTGCGTCCTGTTCCTATAGATTTCATCTTCCTTGCTCTCTACTTTTGACGGCCTCATTACCTAATTCATCGTTCTTAGTTTCCGCCCCATAAGTGCTTTCGCCGGTGATTTCTGTTCAGGAGCACTGTTGTTAGGGGTACTTCTGTATACAAGTAGAAAACGCTTAATGATTTCTGCTAGGCTTCTTTCACCCTTTGTTTTTAGTGCAGCTCTTCTGAAAGTATCCACGAACCGCTCCGCTTGTCCATTCAATTGTGGATGGTATGGTGGAGAGTAAATATGTGTGATGGCGTTTACTCGACAGAAATCACTAAAAATTTGTGATGTAAATTGGGACCCGTTATCGGTGACTAGTGCCTCTGTAAAACCATGACACGCGAATATCTTCCTCAATATTTTCAGGGTTTTCTGCGTAGTCGGAAGGAACTACCGGATGGATCTATGGCCATTTTGAATATGCGTCTACTAACACCAAGTAGGTAGACTTCTGACATGGGTCCGGCAAAATCTAGATGCACTCTGCTCCATAGGTCTTGCAGGATCTGGCCAGCTAACTGGTTCAACCTTCGGTGGGTTTTTCGATGCTCGCTGGCAGCGGTCACACTTCCCTACCACGTCTTCAATTTGGGCATCCATCTTTGGCCAGTATGCATAGCATCCGTGACATTGATTTTATTCGAGCTGTTCCAGGGTGTCCCGCGTGAAACTGCCTGAGTACTACTTGACGTAGCTTACATGGTATCACCACTTGATCCCCAAACATAAGGCATCCTACTACTAGGCACAGAGCTTGTCGACTTTGATATAGCTGTCTCAGTTCTCCATCTAAAAAACGTGGCCATTTGTGCTGCACATAATAGATTGCTCGTTGGATCATTTAGTCTCTTCTTGTAAAGTCAGCAACTTGCTGTGTGGTAATAGGGAGTGCTCTCACAGCATGAATAAAACTTTCTCCAGCGTAATCTCTAGTATCGATGGTGGAAATCACCGACTCTTCACTCGTCGTAGGATAGGTGCTTATGAGTACAGATAGGGCATCTGCCTGGCCGAAATCCTCACTCTTCTTGTATTGTATATCAAAATCATATCCGAGCAGCGTCAATGCCCAACGTTGTAACCGATTTGCGAAATGCACTGGTACTCCAGCTTTCGACCCAAAGACTGCCAGCAGTGGTTTGTGATCAGTTAGTATTGTGAAGTGTCGCCCATACAACATCTTATGGAATCGCCGTACTGCAAACGCGATAGCCATAGCTTCCTTCTCAATTAGACTATAGAGCTTTTCAGTAGGTGTCAGCGTTCTTGAAGCGTGCATTATGGCTTACTCATTTTAATTCGGAAATATATGCAAGATAACTACACCTACACCATATGCAGACGCGTCCGCAGCAACAATAACCGGCACTTTTGGATCATAATGCATCAATAGAAGATTGGATGTAAGAAGCTTATTCAAGCCATCAAACGCTGTTTGGCACTGCTGTGTCCAATTCCACTTGACATTTTTCCCCAGCAGATGGTTCAGCGGTGCTCACTTCTCATGCAAAGACGCTAAAAATGCTGAGTAGTAACTTATGAGTCCTAGAAAGGATCGCAGAGTAGGTACATCGTAGGGTGCAAGCAATTTTTGAATGGCTTCAATGGTTTTTAGGATGTGGACGACGACCTGATTTGTCGAATATAAATCCCAAATATTCCACAGGTGTAAGGTAAAATTGAGATTTCTCGGGACATAGGCGGAATCTATGGTCTTGGATTCGTTTCAGTACTGTCGCAAGTCGATTGTACAGATCGTTTGGTGATTCTGCGACAACGAGTATGTCGTCTAAATACACGGCCACTCCGGTGAGGCCAGTTAAGATCGTATCCAATAATTGTTGGAAAAAAACTGGTGCAGTTTTGACTCCAAACTGTCAACCAGCGTGGGAAACTAAGGTTGGCAATTCAGCAGGTCCAGACATCACACCATCAGAGTCACTGAAGTCAGATATGAAAGCAACTTCAAAAACACTCCACACTCTCTTGAAGATGATTTAGTAGGAAGAACAAGTGCCAACGGACACGAAAGAAAAGTATCTCAACAAGATAAAAAGCAATGTGTCCTTAGCATGTATGAGAACTACAGAGACATCATCCTACGTTACGTACCGGGAAGTCTCAAAAAGAGTGTTGTTGAACCAAATAAGATGTTCAATCAACGCTTAGCTTCAAGATCATCAGGCTGCATTCTGTAAGAAGTGATTATATATGTTGACCAAGTCAAGACACTATAGTTGGTTTTTGAACGATCGATTGAATGAAACGCATCAATTTTCATCAACTTCCTTGACTATGAGGACTACACTACGAATTCGTTTATGGAGATCAGATCACAGAATTATTCGAAGTGAAGACCGGTGTCTGAGAACACTGTTTAATTTAATTTAGTTCTAATCACATACAACTTATTTTACATCTGCCCATCATGGTGGTTGACTGGATTATGAAAACTGTAATGGCTTAATGACAGAATATGATGGACTATCTGGATGCAACTAGATGACTTAGAGTTTGCCAAAGACTTTGTTCCCCTATCCCACACACAACAAGTGTAGATGGATGTGGACAGTGTAACATCAGCCTCTATAGCCAGTAGTAGACCAATATATTCACAAAGGAAAGCATGATTATTAAATAAAAACTAAGAACTCCGGATGATGTGGGAACTTTTATATACCTGTTTATTGTCATCTATAAACAAGGAGAAAGCGGTCACTCTTATCTGGTCGGAATTCCATATGGACCATCTAAGAGATCCGGATTCCGTGAGCAAGTTGTTTTTAAGGTAATCCATGTAGTACTTCATTAACGTTTTACCCCTATACTACCAAAGAGTGACTTAAATATCCTCCCATCTCTTCTCTGCAGGTCATAAATCCAGATTATTATACGTCTTATAGCCATATGATGAGAACTGATAATTTAACCCGTAGCCAATTGGATAGTGACACAATTATGATACACAGTGTCTATCCTGAGGTCGCTAATCCACCAGCCAAAGAACTCTAGTTTAATTTCTCTCTAACGAATACCTTAATACCAATTATCAATCACCAAAGTATCCTATTCGTTGGCCAAAGTACCGTTATGTGTGAGCTCAGTATTACCATAGGGACGCTAAGATATCTGCATTCACATAAGTCTCCTGGCTTAGATGGAATCCCTCAACAGATCATGGAGAATGTGCTAATCTAGGCTTTTTCTCCTCTCTTTACTTTTTAACTGCTCAATAGCTACAAGCGAGCTACCCAAGTGGAACAAAAGTGTGGCTTAACCTACAAACAGAGAGGATAACAAAATGTAGGCTTTCAACTATCGTCCAATTTTCTTGCTCTCCGCAGTAGCGAATGTCACGTAAAGAATCAAAAACGACGGTCTCCATGACTAATTTTTTAATAATTCTCTATTATTTCCATCTCAGTACAGCTTCTTTCTTGGCAGGTCTCATAACAATAACCTGATAGTGTGAAGAGGTTGGACTCTATCAATGAAGCGGAAATAATCCATGCAAATCGCCCACATCGATTTCTCTTAAGCTTTCAATAGGAAATGCTATCAAACTGCATTGACAAAGTTTATCAAATGCAGTGATGATCTGACTTTCGAATATCGACCAATCTCCTTGCTCCTCAGAGTAGCGGAGGCTGTAAAAATAACCATCAACCATTCCCTCTGTGATAATTTTTCTAATAATTTACCAATTTACACACATCAGTATGGCTTCCTTCCAGGCAATAACAAAACCTGCCGATTGTCAGGATTAGTTGGACCCAACCAAAAAAGCTCAACTAACCCGTGCAAATCGCTCTCTTAGATTTCTCTAGAGCTTTCAATGAAGCGGATCATCAAATCGTTTGTGGGAAATTGAAACCGATGTGAATTAATGAGTGTTTACTGGAATGGCTACGTGACTACATAAGAGACAAGTGGTTAGGGTTAGCGTTGCTCTTTCTAATTGGTCTACAATGACTAATGGAGTATTATAATGTTTTGTCTTTGGACCACTTCGCTTACTTATTGTTTACAAATAGGTTATAAGGTCAGGAGAGAAATTCAAGGATTTTTAATATCAAGACTCGTTCAAAAAATCTGGAAAGGATACATGAGTGGTTTCCAGCAACTCGCTTCTTCTTAATGCCAATACAAGTGAAATACTAATAGTAAGCAGTGGAAATACCTTCTCTACGTAGACACTTGGTGGACACAGTATAACTTCATCTACTTCAGAATGGATGCGGGTGCAGCACTCTGTTATACTCGAGGGGTATATTCCGACTGACAAACTGCAGCTAATAAAAGATACTCAGTTTAGAGGTTTCTGTTTAGAACCTTAAGTTATTCGGCTCGTGAACTCTTTAACCATATCTACAGTACTTACCTGAAATGTAATCTCGGGTAAAACTAATATATTATGTCCCACCCATCTTATGATGGACATTGTTATTTTGGAACAGATCCAAAGACAAACAACCAAAAAGGTAGCAGGCCTAAAAATAAACCATGCTCATAAAACATTTAATTGCATTCTGAACAGAACAGGAGAGTCAAAGGAGACACAATCTTGATGCATCACATAGCCCATAACTCACTTCACCCTAATAGATCACTTGTAATATTCACTTAAGCTGAGTCTAAGTGGACAGACACCCTTATGGAACAGACTATGAAAGAACCCGCACCAAATTTCTTGCTATTATTTCTGTGAACAAGAAAGTCAAATTTTGGGATCCCATATCTTAGGAGGTTGTTTCGGGGCCTCCCGCTAAATTATTCAAAAGGAGGTTCGACGCATATTTAGAATTGTGATTACTGAGAGAAAACACTGTAGGAGCTACACCTATTGTTAGCTCCTGATTTAACACCTTTCTTAGTTTCAGAAGCCTATGCAACTATTTGTTTTGAGAATCGCTTGTCTCTCAAGACTCTACAAAGGTCACAATGCTTCTGCTGGATTGCAAGAAAAAAAAATTGTTTGCCAAGCAATTTGAAGGTTTTGTCACCATTTTCGAGATATTCATTTTCAAGTGACACAAGCCAACTGACACAACAAGAGTATTGCGCAGTCGAGTAGTCGGGATTCCTACACCGAATACTACCAGAGATCATGAATTCCACCTCAACATCAACTGGTTTTAGCCATCTCGTCACAAGAGTACTAGATACTGGATCAAACCTAAGATTGAGTCTCAGATTATACCTGCTTCTTAGTAAAGAAAGTGAGTATTAAGAACGCTTAACTATTTGAATATTAAACCACTTGGACGCTGACCTCAACGAACAAAGTTTCACTTAATCTGCAGGCGAAGTTTGTTCTAATAAAGTCTTGAAATTTTGTTTTGGAAATCCCCAGTTTGTTTGGCGCACATTCAAGCTGTTATGTACGTGTGTTGACTACAGGTAAGTGCGTGGTCACGTGCCTCAATATCTAGTCTTCTTAAACTTGAAAGTCGTAAGTCTAGTTTAGATTACAGACAAAAATACCACGCATGTGTTTTATATGCTGAAAATACCACGCATGATAGAGATACAAAATTAACCCATGCAAGTTGACTACATTCAACAATGAATTTAACTGCAAGTGTCTGGTCATTAGTCAAGTATTTCATATCGCCATATTTGTTTGCTTGATAGTCTACTTGCATGAATGCAATTTGGATTTATTCGACTACCTCAGAACACGAGGTCAAACTAAGTAATGAGCACTTATTGTGCATCGCTGTAACTAAATACTCAAAATAATTAGTTTACATGATACGCCTTTAGGAGCACTCAACTCCACAGTTAACCCGACGCTGGACTCAAATAGATCACATTGCCATCTACCATCGTTGAAGTGGCTCTATAGAAGACTGCCGCTCATTCTGGAGTTTATGTTTAGACTCAGACTATGCTTTAGTACAAGCGTGTATCAGTCTGCGTCTAATTTGACATGAAAGACCCACGGTAAAGATCATCCTCAGAGTTCAACTTAATGATGAAAATGTCAATAATACGTTTTTGGAACAAATACAAAACCAATTGGTCAACTATGTAAGCGATACCCACTCCAAATCAGCTTGGGATGATATCCAGAAAGCTGTTGAAACAGCAATGATATCTGCTAGTAAACTAAACCAAAATGTTAGAAAAATCAGTAGACTTCAGCTTCATCTAGTAAACTGATTAGTTCTCGATAACTCATTTCATGCGGCTCTAAACGAGAAGGAGAGAGGCGGTAACTTAAATACAACCTGGTTATAAACTTACATAATAATCGTGAGCAGTGGTGGGTGACAAAAGCTAAAGAGATGGTAAAGGCAGCGACAATAGGCAACTGTTCAGAATTATCAAGGAAACTGGTACCAGAAAACCGATTAAGTGAAACTATCCCGGAAAAAGGTAGGACTATTATTCACTGTCAATCTAGAAGATTAGGCCGATGAGCATAAAACTTTAGGGGGCAATTCAAGTGGCCTTCGATTTCATCCCAGTTGCCCACCATCTCCAAGCAATCTGAATGACAAATTAATATTGGCCCTTCCAAGTCTTAGTGAGGTTGATGAGGCCATAGGGAATCTAAAGCGAGGGAGATCAGCAGGACCTGATAGATTAACCTCTGAGATATTTAAGGGTGGCGATCCAGTTTCATCTTCAAGATTAGCTATGATCTTAACTAGCATCTGGGAACTGGACATAATTCCACCTGACTGATGTCGAACACCAACTGTCCCAGTCTATAAGGAAAGACAAAATTCCTCTTGTGACAATTACCGAGGAATTATATTAACGAATATAGTGTCTAAAATATTGGCTTCAATAATGCTTCGACGTCTAACTAAAGCTCGTGAAGAGTAAATTCGAGAAAAACCGAAGTGGCTTCAGACCTGAACGTGGTTATATGAACCAAATATCCACACTGGCAGGATCTGGAACATGTACACATTTTTAGACGTCTCACAATCATTGTATTCCTTGACCTTAATGCTGCATTTGACCCTGTCGTTCATGAGGTTATGTAGCAATGTCTATCCTTGAAGGGTGTACCAGAGAAGTGCATCAACTTTTTACAGACTCTACTTGAACATTACATGACGAGAGCTTATGGCGGACTTTTGTCGAAATTGATTACTTGAAATGGTGTTTGTCAAGGTTGTTTGCTTTGCCCACTTTTATTTAATTTTATCGTTGACATGATTTCGGAGTTAACATTTTCGTCGTCTGAGTTCTCAGGAGTTGACCTCCTTCCAGGAGATCAATATATGTACTTATAATATGCAGATGGTATAGTCCTATTGGGTAAAGATACTGGTGAAATGGAGAATCTTCTGACTAGCTTAAGCATCAATGTAAGCATGTTTGGGATGTGATTCTCCCCATCCAAATGCGAAATGATACTTCTAGATTGGCTTACGTCGGCACCAACATTATTGATAGGAAGCAAAGAAGTAGAGTATGTTGACCGCTTCACTTATCCTGGAAGTTTCACCAGTCCTGATGGTTTAGTATCTGATGAAATTTCAGCTGGTACACAGAAAGCACGATTGGCTCTCGTCAGTCTATCACTTGTGGCATAGGCGAGACATCCGTCTACTGACTATAGAACGCGCTTACTGCGCATCAATTCGATCCGTTCTACTTTATGGATTTGAAACATGGCAACTAAGGGTAGAGTATATTCGCAGACTTCTAGTATTCTATCATATATGTCTTCGAAGCATTGCTCGTGTTTCCTGGGACAACCGAGTAAGTAGTATGTGTGTTAGGAATAGAGTACCAGGTAAATGTGGTGAATCGATTGTTGAAGTAATACATCATCATCTGAGGTGGTTAGGACATGTGTTACGTATTCCTGGCCACCGCCTACCTTGACGAGCAAGTGCTGGCTTGTGTAGGAGTAGACTGGAAGAAAGCTAGGGGCGGCCAAGTCAAAACACGGCACCAGTCCATGAAGTCATCGACAATTGAGCTGAACCATGTTAATAAGTGCAGACTACCTAGTTGAGGTCCGCGTTATGATCGCAACCAATGGTTAGACAGATTGGGTGACATGGCTCAAAATCGTTCACAATGGCACAGGTGCATCCATTCCTTGTCTTCCTCCAAGTTCTAGTTTTCTGTTTACTGGATTATATATATATTTTTTCAAATCTTTTCGTTGATCTCTAATCCTTCCCATTAATACCAACTGTGTGACTACCTCTCTACTCTGGGATTTGACCCGACAATTTAATCTTTATCTGCTAATTGAGGCATGGCAACTTGAACTGATGTACGCATGTACAAAGTTCTATGTTGTAACTGACTGACTGACTGTAAAATGGTTCAAGTGTTACTACATTTGATCACCATCTCTAGCCATATTGTTTTACCACAAATTAAAGCAGGATATGAGAGCGGCATACTGGCGTCGCTCCATGTATCCCTGACACTAATTGTAAGGTTAATAATAGTTAGAAACACTGTTTATTAGTTAAAGTGATCGTCTTTGTCGTCGGGTCTAAAATTTCAGTTCCGTCGCACCTTTTTAAGCAACCCTCTAATATCGGTCTTTTACGATGAAGTATGGTTCAAATAAGTGTTTGTAAAGCTTTACTTCGTTGCCAAGTTTCTTGAGGGATTTAATTATGTTTATGCTGCTTGTAAACCTTTTAAGGTTAAACCACTTGCATGTTGCTTAATTATGGTGTATAAGTAGAATAAAGTGGTCACAATATCTTTTCGTAAAATGGGTTTGTTAAGTTTAAGTTAGGATTGATTAGAATATCTACGCTTGCTTAAAGTTTGTCTGTTTTGCTGAAACGCTTAAAAATAAATGTCTTCGAGTTCCAAAGTTTTTATTCATATAATTTCCAAACTGAATTACAATAGTTAAAGTTACTTTAACAATACTCATTACCATTCAGATTAATTTTATTTTGTGCTTATATCAGAATAATCTTCAGTGAGATGTTACTGTTACATTTCGATTTAGGATCCATGTCAACAGCTTCCAAAATCACACTGGGGGTTTCTTGTCTGTTCGCAGCTCTCGGCATTTATTGGAGTACATATTTCTCAAGCTCTTGAACGAGAAGTAGTTCAGTGGAATTAGTTAATTCAACCTTGTAGAAGCTGAGTGAAAACGTGCGTCGTGAAATAGAACGCGAATTTCAAGAAGCGGAAAATTCTATACCGTATGTATTGTTGTACAGTTATATCTTTTAGATCCGTTTTTAATGGATAATTCAATGAATCAAAGTGATGAAAAGCTGGTATCTGATGGACATCGTCTTTCTGTTAGTATTTTATTCGACAATCCGCTTTTCGCAGCAGTCGCTATGCGTTCACTTTCAGTGGATCCCTCTCCTCCAAGATCTACAGTTAAAGAACAATTAAATCAAGAAGGTTCTAACCTCATTTGCACGTTCATCGCTCCTGTTACTGTTAGTAATAAAAGTCAGCAGCTTCGAAAACTACGTATTGCTGTGAACAGTTGGCTTGATCACGTCACGTTGATTTCAGAAACAATTAATGCGTTCGGAATAACCGATTCCAGTTTCTCATCTGAGCGAGCTATTAATGGTTTTTAGTTTTCTATAATATAATCTAGTGTTGCATTTCGAGTTTTTAATTTATATTCCCTAAACTTATATAGTAAAGCAGTCGCTATTTTTAAGCTCCTAGCATCATGGACTATGATAATGTGTTCCTGAGTGTTGCGCAAAGTTGTGAGAATGGAATACAAGGGTTGTTGGACGCATTTTTTGGTTTTCTGTCCAGGCGAACCGACTTTTACTATGGGGCTACTGAAAAAGATGCCAAACGTTTAGTTCTTGAAAATTTTGCGAAACATCGTGTAAGTTGTCTTTTTTTACCTTATACGGAAACAACAGTTTAATTCGTTTTTTAATAGGTTCAATACAAACCATCTATATACCAATGTTAAATTATAATAGTCTTGGTAAATTGATAAATAACAGCCATGAGACTTGTGACTGTTCTATTGCCTTGTGGATTAGACCGGGTCAAAGACTGAAAGAGATACGTTTTAAGGAAACCACCTCAATATGTCGCCTAACCATTTGAGCCTACGTACAATTATGGTGTTTTATATCTATAAAAGATATGTTGTTGGTTTTTTAGCTGTGGCGCATACATTCTTGTACCCATTCATGCTAAATTTTATGATTTTAGATAAAATGAAATAGATGGTATCAGTGATAACCTAAGGAGTATGATTCGGGGAAAGATGAATGCGTGGTATTAAATAATATTGGAACTTGGAGTTTCTCGAAACAATATAGTGTGCCTGTGCCGTTAGATCGATTTTAGTATCTTAGTGTGAATTTTTGAGTAAAATAGTTTATATCCATGGTGTCCTACGTATCGCCGTACCAACAGCTTATCATGATGTGGTGAACATTAACTGATCCTATTCATTCATTCATGCTAGTTTTGAAACCACCATCTCGTGACTTATGCAATATTATTTGTGAGTTTGATCATCGGATCATCTAATAAATATGAAAGCCTAAATCAAAATAGTATTGTGTGTACTCAGTCGCAGGTATTTTTAGATGTACACTTAAACGCTGTTGAGCTATAATCAACAAATGTGAACAGATGTATGAAGTACCATGTATGCAACACTATCTTTTATGAAAATTTTAACCATATTTATTATGCTTCACTTATTTCTATGAAAAAAAAAATAGGATACTGCATTAGCACGTCATGAAGAAGAGAAAAAAGATCTAAGCGAACGAGAGGAACGCGAACGCAAACGAAGAGCTAAGCGTGAGGAAGAAGCTATTAAAGCAAATCTCGCCCCTCCGAAAGAGTTAAGTACTGGTAGGTAATATTGAATATAATTGATGCAACTTACTAATAGAAAGGCACATTTGCGTATTTTAACATGAATCACGGTCATCATTCTGCAGACTAATGGTATCAGTTTCAGCTAGCCATGTACAACGTATAACGTGATGCAAATGCATATCAGTCCAATTTTATACTCCTGAGCAGTAAAACAAGATAAATACCACGGTCATAGGTTCTGTAGCAACGCCTATTGTAGTAAATGTAAATAGTCATAAAGAATATAATTTGGGGAAAGGTATTTAAAATTTCGAAGCTCAGGATTTAAGGGGTTACAAGAAATAAATCCATTCGGGTCATTGCTACTGATTATGAGCCATATCACCCAACTAGGTAATCCACCTCGATTGGACAGTACAACGATATCATGTAGTGATTCTACATTTTTGTCTGAGTGACTTCCTTCGTACCCCTACACTAGCTAACACCGTACTTCGAAGTAGGTTGTGAATGAGTACGCATAACACATACCTCAACTACAGTCGGTGAGGATCCACAACGTAATCAAACAACTCGCCGTCCTTTCCTAGTAGTTCAGCGATTAACCGTAGCATTGCTTATTTGATGTTATTAAATAACGACAGCAATGTTTTGAAGACATCTATGTCATCGAATACTAATAAATTACGAGTGTCTTCTATCTATAGAAATCACGTTACATATCCACGTAGTGAAATAATGAACTGCTGCTCTTCACACTTGTTCTTGGATTGGTAGGTAGGCATTTCGTCATCGGCATAGGTGGCTTTAGTCGGCAAATAAATGATCTTTCTGAAGTCGTGCCTGACTTTCGTCAGACATCGACCTATCCAATCTGATGAATTCTAAGAAAAGCGACATGATTGATTCATTCAACCTACTTCGTTTAGTCCTCAGATGCTGTCGCAGACCGATCTCTAAGCAACATTTTTATTTAGAGGTAAAACGTATTCTGAAGATATATCGTAAAGATTGCCGCTGAATACAGAAATTCATGGAGTAAAGT
Source organism: Schistosoma japonicum (assembly GCA_025215515.1). Lineage (NCBI taxonomy): Eukaryota > Metazoa > Platyhelminthes > Trematoda > Strigeidida > Schistosomatidae > Schistosoma > Schistosoma japonicum. The sequence continues at coordinate 209,546 of CM046069.1, forward strand.
AAGTTGTATATCTTAGAGGGTCGACCTTTTCTAATTGCATCTTCCCGTTATGGGAAGGCAGTATCGCTGCAACACTGGTTTTCTGAGCGAAACACCGTCACACCTCTGTACAATTGCAAGCACGATTTCACCCTCGAACCAGAGATCTATCGCCCGCTCTTCAACCAATCTGTCTGGGTTTCCAGGACCTAAAGGAAACGATTGTTCTGCCAGGTATAACCCGATTGATTCATCACTATGGGCAAGCTCGACTACTAAGTCAGGATAGCAACTGTAGTCTGAAGCAGAGAACCTAGATTAGGATCCGCATATTTAATATAGTATTCAAAAACCAATAAACTATAATTAAAAATGTATTGTCTATGCTAACTAATGCTATTAACTCTTAAGTGCTTAGGTTGTATAAACTTCCTGCCGACTGAAGGCACTAAGTTGTTTGTCAAAATTAATCAGTAGTGTTTGTGCATGCGCTTCATCTTTCTTTCTGATCTTTAAAACCTGCTTACACCTAATGTGTGTATAGCATCTTCAATCAGTACATTTTTACGTGTTGGTGTCCTCGTATTTCCACAAAAATGTAAGTACTTTATACTTCAGTTCTACAATTTAAACTAGTGCACAGACACTGGCAGGGTTTTATGAATTTTAATGATATGTTTTTAGGTTTTGACTAATCGTACGTAACGACCTCATCAGAATCAATACAACGAACAGGAGCTAGAAAACTACTACTCTATGTCTGCAGATCTACATTGATATTAATTAATCCCAAACCGAAATTAGTAACACAAGATTGAATAGTCAGTCAATCCAAGTCGCATTCATTCTATTTCAGATAACTCGCTTACACATAGATAATTCGCAGTGACTGTCAGTCAAGGAAACTGAAGTAAACTTCGTGAAAATCTACATCAATATATAAGTACAATTATATCTTATAGAATTTACGCGGGAGTAATTCTTGAATAACTTATTAAATTATCTGGATGTGATAAAAGTAGGGCAGTCAGGCTTGCAAAAATATCGATTCGTAGTCTTTTGCTTTCCGTTAAGTGATTGTATTTTTGGACATTTTAAATTCTTAAAAAGTGACGTTTAGGAATTGTTGAGTGAACGAATCTAGTGCTAAAGATTAGACAAAATGCAGTGGTGCGATTTAGGCTGAGTAATGTCTGCTCCTGAGAAAGGTTTATTGTCATAAGCCTCCAGTTGAACAGATATCAGGAAACAACCTGAATTATCCAGAACAGGTTTTTTTTTCTCATAATAAAATAACATGCTTATAATCAAAAAGTATCAGTCCACTCAATGTTGTAAATATACCTTGTATGACAAGAGCTGAACTCATAGAACTTAGGTCTAGAGCCTCATGCTGACAATAGAAATTGGTTGGTTATCCGAGTGATTAGGGAAAATCAAGTTATGCAGGTTACTCTCCAATCAACTACAACCTGATTGTTGATCCTTATTTTTGTTCATCACATCACTTACGTACTGGGTGTGTGTAACGAATCTTAGTAATCTTGCTATCTAGTAAATAAAGTGTGTACATTGTTTAACCATCCCTACTCCCTCTGTTAGCTATCTACTCATTAGGTGTATCTGTCTACTTTCTTTTTCTTTTTCATACTGAAAGCGAAAAAATGATAATTTGAATGGAACAAGTGAAGAATCAGAAGCCGTCCCTATATTACCAGAGGCGGAAGTAAAACCATCACTTGAAAAATCTGACTTACCTAAACCGATCAAAGTTGGTGCATCTCTTGATGATCCTGATGAAGAAGAGGAAGACAAGGGGAAACTTAAACCAAATGAAGGAAATGGTGCAGATCTGCCAAATTATAGTTGGTATCAGACTTTAAGTGAAGTTGATATCAAAATCCCGACACGTGTACGTTTATATGTTCTAAATTTGATACTTCATTTTTACTTTAAGCCCACCCTGTTTCTCCTGGTGTTGAGTAACTGAATAATTAAATGTAAAGTTTGTAATTAAAATCGATTCATGTTAAGATTGTTTTCATCAAAAAATCTACAAACATCTTTATTTCTGACTGAAAATTTGTAATTACTAACCTGTTTGAGATAGTTAACTGTTTTATAGAGCCTAGTGCCAATATATGCACCTCAACTCAAATTACTGCATCATATCAAGTTGAATACTGTAGTAGTAAGTATCGGTGATGGTAAAATTGCTTAACAGATTCATTTAGTTATGTATTCTGAGTATCTAAACAGTAAACAGCTGCTTTTGAAAGAGTCGTGTTCTACAAGGTTATTTAGGTGATATGTATGTACCAAGTTTCACGTTATGACTGACTGAGTCGGGGAGTGAGTGGGTAAATAGTGCAGAAAAATAAGTAATAAACTATGAAGTCTTTTTGAATCCTGACTGTTTGATACAGTCAGGAATATGTTTATAAGGAAATTTTTGAATCATCAAGTCTTTGCCCAAAATATCTTTGTAAATGTTACGTGTATCTGAGGCACATTTTAACAAATTTATTAACTTGTCACTCATCTTTGTGCTGTAGCAAAATTTTGTAACTTTCATTAAAGTTGCTTTAACATACACAGTGTCGTGTTCTGGGAACCCTATCACTGAGTGTGAACTGACAAATTGATTGGGTATTCAATTAATTCAACACAAACTAAATCCTTCCACCTTCTTTATAAATAGTATTAAGTTCTTTTTTTCCTAATAATGTACATACATTATTATGTTTGATCAACATGTATGCATCGGTCCAAGTTGCCATACCTCAAAAACACATGCAAGATTGACACCATATCAGTAGAAGTTACTCCAGTGATAACAATAACGAAAACAAAGAAAAGTGAACATATGTAATATGGTTCAGGGGGGGGGGAAGGAATTAGTGCGTGTAGTGAAAACTATGAAATAATTTTAAGCTCACGATTTAAAGAGCAATCAGTGAATACGCCTACGCTACTATGACTGATTCTGAGCCACTTACTATTGATGGTTCCATTCGATCCTATTATTATCTTACATTTAGATACATCATTATTATTGTTGCGGCTTTTTTTTATAAAATACTTCTAACGAATTATTCTTATTTACTTTATTTTATTTCATTTAAATTAGTTGCCACATCGCATTAAGTGCCGTGATGTCTGCGTGGAAATCGCCTAGGAGGCATATTAAAATTGGCTTAAAGAATCAGGAACCAATTTTATGCGGGAAGTTATATAATGAAGTTAAAGTAAGCAGACATTTCTTACTTAATATGCTACTCAACGTTGTTTTTGTTGTTTTAAATTGTATTCAGCATTTCGAAATGATCCTCTTGGTATCAGAATCATATCTGGCCACATGTATCAAACAGTGAGTTACGGTTGGATTCAAAATTGTTTAAAATATACAATTCATTGACGGGGACTAAAATACCCTTCTTAGTTAATTGTAGTCAACTCCACCTTTAATATATCTGCAGAGAAGGCAATCAGTAATAATATTTTACTAAACAGTCAATAAATCTTTCTATCCTATCAAGAAAACTTAATATAACAGTGCTTTTTTAACGTATCGTAATTAAAGAAGCAGTTCATTTCATCAAACATTAAAGATACGGGAATAATGGAAATTTTATCAGAATACTTGTAAAAGCTTCGAAATTAAACCATTCCAGCTCAGGAAATTCATCACTAACAAAATTAACGTTACCAACTAGTTATAACTAATTCAAGCGGATTTAGTTGTATCGTTTCTCATCTCGCCAGAGTAACAAAAGTCCCTTGTGTTTCACATTGCAGACGAATGCATCCAGGAATGTGTCTAACGTTGGCTGTTAGCTGTAATACCTTTATGTGTATTTATGTTGACTGGTAACACAATCTTGTGTTTCACATGACTGATCAAATAGAAGTTAGCTGCCTTTCATTCGTCGCGTTTGGCATAATTTAACCATACTACACTTATTACTACTTGAATTTGAATCACGCTTTATGGGTGCTAATGACATAACACGACTGCTCAGATCTAAGTAGGTGGTTAAAGACTCAAACTTATGTGTTTGTGGCTAAAGTCTGAAGATCTTTATCACTGAGCTACCGCAACACTGAAGTTTGCAGTTTTTTACTCTAAGAAGTGAAATACACTCTAAAATGTCCCCCTTCTAGGTTGAAGAATCCTCGTGGACGCTCCTCGATGGGCTCGTTATATCCGTTAATCTAGAGAAAATTAACAAAATGGAATGGTGGTCTCGTATCTGCGACGGTGAACCTGAATTAAATACACGTAAAGTTCAACCGGAGAATTCCAAACTCTCTGATTTAGACGGTGAAACTCGATCTATGGTTGAGAAAATGATGTATGATCCAGCGTCAAAAAGAGCTTGGCCTACCAACATCCGAAGATCAGAAGAAACAAGAAATGTTAAAAAAGTTTATGGCTGCTCATCCGGAAATGGATTTCTCTAAATGCAAATTTTCTTAAGCGTCTGCTTTTTGATAATTTGGACTGCTGATAAACCAGAATTCATTTTTTCCTTATTGTACATCAAAAAAGTCTCATCAATTTCGAGTAGTATGTGGTTGTTTTGACAAAGTAATAAAAGAATTCAACTTAACAATAATTCTGATGCGTATCTTCTTTTCTCACAATTCATTGTGAAAGTGTATATTTCGATCATTTACTGTTAATTGTATAGTTTGGACATTCGTTGCATGTTACAAGTTTTACGGTTACGAGATATTTATTAATTGATTTTAATGGTCAATTTTCTTAAAGCATCACTATTAGCAGTAAGATGCCGAACTTTATGTAGTATACTGTACATATTTACACCTATAGGACTTGGTTAGGTGTAGCTGATTGCACGTGATGATTTTAGCTGGGTCGCAAATGTCTTTATGGTGATGCACTGAAGAAATGCAGACAACCTTTAGTCAGTCATAAACGTAGAGTGGGACATATGTATTTTGATGTCAGTTGCCATATTCTTACAGGATGAGTAACAAATTAGTAAGAGACTGAACGAGATATTACAAGAGTGAGTACATTTGATCAATCTCATCCGATGTCTCCAACTATAAGTCGCACGTGTCTCTTGAACACTAAGTAGATGGTTAGTACTTACTAATGTGACTTGAACCGTTGGTCAACTAATTCGTGGATTGATACTCTACTTAGGTTTAACTGCTTCCTTTCAACCAACTGCTATCCATTCCTGCACCAACTTATAATCATTTATCCAACTCACTTATAAATTTCTGGGCAATAATTAGAATGTGCAATTTACTAAGTAACTAATTCAGCTAGCTGTCATCTGAGAGGCCTAAACACTACTTTTTCAAAACGAAATATACTGATGTATGGAATCCGTAGACTGAAATCACAAGCTAACAAAAATCAGCAAAATAAGTGATTTTATTGTTATAATTATTGGTCAACCAAAATGTGATGGATTTCTACAATAAATCCACTTAAACTCCGATGACCATATGAATTAAATGCTTCCTAATTATAATGTTTTTATTGATATGACAACTATATTTCATTACACATGTATTCTATATGTATGACTTTGTATATATGCTTGTCAATTCCCCTTACTACATTGTACCAAATTAGTGCCACCGTATTTGTCACTGGTTCTCTTCATCCTCATTTCTTAAACTGGCCCGTGTTTCAGTCATAATAATATGTTCTTGAGCTGCTTGTAGGATCTCCAACACTATTAACTCAGTACGCTTTCTGTATTAAAGACATTGTGTTCTTATTGCGTTATAGTGATTATTGCAAGTCTTGATATTGCAAATACTATTAGAACATTACACAAAACCAGTAGCGATAGTATGTTAATGTTTAACTAAGGTTAGTAAGAATTGTCGGGTTCCTACATTGTCAGTTAACCAAAAGTCTTCTTCGCGAAAAAAAGAATTACAGCCATTTGCTTTGGCTTTATGATGTCCTTTTTACATCCGCATGGATGGTAAATTAAACAACGCACCTAAATAAGTTGTACAGTGATGCTTCAACTAAGTGGTTGCTTTAGACAAATCACTCTGCGTTCGAAGAACTGGTCGACAGTTTTTTCCTGATTTATACTCATAATTTCATCTTAACTGGGACCATACTGACTTCAGATTTAAGAAAAAAATTCCACAGCGTAACATGTTGACCTTATGATATAAGAGTATTAAATGTGCAAGTGAGTGAACTAGCTCCAAGTGTCGACTACAAACTTCGCCGTAAAGTAAGTATCCAGTATTACTAAATACGGTCGTCTCGTTTCGATGTATTTTCGCCTTGCCGATAATGCTAAGTTTACTCATTAAATTAAACGTGATACAATTTTGAAATGGAAGGAATGAAGGCAACTTAGAGAAGAAAATTTCTTTAGACGATGCTACTATGGCTAAATAATTTTGCATGTAGCGACTTCTTAGAAGTGCGTCAGTTCGTTGAAGGATCGGAAGAATTTACATCATAAAGGTATTCGAAAATTCTAATTGTCAAAAAAATTCACGAGTAAGATACGCAGTGGTAAAGAAATGTAAGATGAAAATGATTTACAGAAATCGGAAATGAAATAATTGTCCACTTGATAGATATAAAAAAGCAAGAAATATGTACCGAGGATAGTATTGATTATAGAAAGTCAGAAGTTGGTGTAAAATTTGACTGTGAAGTTAGAGAAATCAAGAAAAAAAAGAAGCCAGGGTAAAGTTAGAGGATGGACGTGCTACTTCTGTATTCAATTATCATATTTGGAGCGCTAAATCTCCGGTAATGCTTTCTGAATTAAATACTTTTATAACATCGGTGAAATGGAAAGACTACTGTGCAGAGGAGCAGCGTGACTGGTGTTCCTGGGGATATATACATTCACTTTTTATAAATGACATCGCGTAATATTCTGTGACGCGTTTAGAAAGTGCTCGTTTTGCACGAACAATACTACAAGTTTCATATAACCAGGTAAACTTGTAGATGTATGTAAATATGGCCCAAAGTAGGTGGTCATTAACACTACTGAATCATCGGTCAATAAGAGAAGGCAATACAAAACTTCACAACATAATTTTTCCCCAGAAGTTTTAAAATATGATTCCCTTAATTCGCAGTATCGCCTTTTAAATTCAATGTCCATTCAAAGCAGTTTTTGGTACAGATACAAACTTTTCAGTTTGTAATTTACATTCAACGTTGCTATCAATAAATCCAGTAGGATAGCTATTTCTTTATTACATTGTTCACTATCAATTAGTATCGTTACTGTATATTCGTTTGGTCAATCAAAACAGTGTAGATTATATTCCCTCGTTAGTAAATAGGACGAAGTTATGAAAATTCGTATGTTGTGCATCGCATATTGGTTTTCCATACATAAATAATTGTAAAGAACCATTTGGTTTTTTTTAACAATGCGTCAGGGTTATGAAGTCGTCCCGTTCTGATTCCAAAATGAAATTAATTGATTGGTAACTACCATAACAAGATAGTATTCAGGTTTATATTCTCGTCACAAGTGACGAATGCACCATTCATATATTTGTAGAAATAGAAGTTATCGAATATAAGTCTAAGTATTGTCCAGATTCGTCACGAAGCAACCGATTAGAATAAGGCCCAATCGCGATCCCATCACCACTCCATCAATTTTTCTGCGTAATTGATTACTAAGTCTAGATTGCACACTGAAAGTATATCATAGTGGTTCATTTATGTAGTGTTTCAGAATACCAAGGTTGTTATTCCTGATAAATTCACATGGATAGCACATTTTTCGCCTTAAGACACTTTAGTGAACAGTGAAGTAACAATGGATGGAATCATTTCCTGACTACTAACATTGGCATCTATGTCTGAATTTAAAAAAAAACGAGAAAATACAGTGTGCTAAGTCTGTTGACCTGACTACTAACAGGTAAGATTTCTGCTAGCTACGTGGAAGAATTATTGGTGTTTAATATGGGGCATTAACATACATAACTTTTAGTGAATTTCGAAGTGGTATAATCTTGGAATAATGAGCTGTACTGTCTCAGGTGTTAGATAAATTCAAAGTTGACTACTAGCATATCAGTCACCTTTAGAATTTTCATCAGTTACTCCTTGAATTGTTCGGTTACATCTTTTTACGTAGTTTCCCTAGAATCCCTATGCATGTGATCGTAAAACCACTGTAAATAACATCGACGAAAACAAAATCCTTCTTTGAGTTTTCTTGATGACGAAATGGGATTCCCTCTGATAACTGTAAGATTGTTTAGAAATAACATGACATTTTAGAATAAGACAGCTGATTTACTACTATGCTGACATATTGATAAGTACAAACCAGTGAAATTGGCTTCTAGGTGGTCTAAATGAGATTTAAGGATACGTTTGAGCCGAAAGTAGACGAGGTGAAGTTTAAACTTATGATACAATGACTGAAAACAAACTATTATTTACCAAAAGTCTTATGTAAAACATCACTTTAGCGACTAAAGCATTCAATTCCTAAATGTCGACTACTCTACATTAATGTATCCTAAGAGCAATATTTGGTCCCTTACGTTAAAGGTTATGCCAGCATGTGAGTGATCTATCGACGTCTAATCTGATCATGTATTACAATGCCATACTGTGACCATTTAATGGAAATTACTGTAAGAAAATAGTCCCATCGAGTAGGAAACAGTTCCGCAAAAAGAGGATAATGACAAGACAGGTACAGGCCTATAAAAACTGTGACTGAACGTCACTTGGTCGATAAGTATTGACAACAGATGAGGTAACGCCTTTAAAACAGAAAAATCATCCATACAGAGAGTTACTAATGACAAACATCTTTATTGAGTCGGCTCACATGTGCTCAGGCTAAAGTTATGAATAAAAGTCAGTGTAACGGAATACTGAGATCAAAAATTTATATTCAACTTAACTCTTTAAGAAGATGCACATATCATACGTCTGCTAAGATCAGTGGATACGTACAAACTGACAGATAAGGATTACAAGCATAAGTAAGAACAAAATATTTGATTTATAGGTTCACTTTTCCTTTGAAGCCATGTGACGCATTAAGAGGGTCGTTAACTTTTCGATTTTTTTAACATCTTGAGCCATATCGGTGACATACTTTAATACCTAAACAAATATGACATGAAGTAACAACTTACCGTGTGGTTGTCGGTTAATTTGACTACGAGCTTATGATCTACATGTCTATACTTTGTACACATACGACACTAAGAATAATACATTATTCTAATTACATTACCTTCATAGGATCTTCCAAATAAAGAACTTCCGCTGCTTTAGCAAACTCCTCCCAAGAGTTAAAATTAGTCATGTATCGTAACTTCAGTTGCCTGGAAATCTTAAAATGACGAAAAGTCAATAATAATTAGTGTTTGTACAAGAATCTGAACGGGAGTAAAACAAGAACATATAGAATTTTCCCACACTTAAAAATCAAAGTAATCGGAGACAGTAAACAAAGCACATGTAAATAAAGCTTTGAACGTGGGACCAGAATTGAACTTGTAGCAAGGACACATTTTCAATCTTCACATATTGCTTGGCAGAATTGATGAACTTTCGTTCCTTAAGATTTGCGGCTGCATGATAACAGCGTTTTGAGTTATTAACAATATGAAGTTTGTTGTATCCCTTCTAAAACTAAGAAGAAAGTGACTAACTTAAGAATAAAACATCGGAGTTGGCAAGGCGTTGCTGCTACAATATTTTCCCTCAGTGCTTGCAGTGAATAAGTAGGCATCGAGCCTTCTTTCAAAAATCCAGCACAGGATGACAACGTTACTTTTTTAAAAAAAAGGGGTTTTAATAACTTACTTAAAACACCAGAAAGTTAGCAAGAATTGTGTAGTGAGCCCTTACATGTGTAGTAGACCTTGACATAATGCTTTACATATTGTACTTTTCTCTGTTGTATGCATGCTCAACATGTAGATGGACTCAACTTGAAGGTTGATAGTCTTCATAGGCTGCCTCGAATTTCTACCAGTTAGATTTACATTATCTATCAATAAATTATTCAATGACTGTTACCCCATGTGGAGCATAGGCCCCCGACCAGTATTCTCTAACCAAATCTAGTCCTGAGCTTTCCTTTCTAGCTCTTCCCAAGAGCTCTTCATTCTCTTTATGTCTGTCTCCGATTTCCGAAGCGGTGTGTTCTTGGGTCTTCCTCTTATCCTTTGACATTCCGGATTCAATGTTAATGCCTGGAGTCCCTCTAGGGTTACTGCTGGTCTGAAGCCTGGATAAAGGACGAGGGCTGGGCATAAGGTTAGCAGCCTCATTCCATAAAACAACAACCATTGCTACAAAAAACGCTAACCTGTAAAACTTTTATAACCACTTTAACTCTGCCAGTGGGAGTTGAAAGGTCTATTACGATGCCTCTTAGTGAAAGCCGAGTTTTTCGGAAGCCACGAGGCCTGATATCGCTTCTGACAACCAGAGCAACCATTAATTTAGGATTTACATAAGATTCAAATATAATTTTCAGAAACTCAAAGTTACCAAATTTCAACATATACACTTGTTCTATTGTTTGTGGATGTGTGTAAATCAACGTAACATTGAGTGAGTTATGAATGGATTGAAATTAAACTATTATTGAAGTGAGCTGTATTCTACTCTCATAAAAAAGTGAAAATGAATAATTGCTTAAACATCAATAGGACATGTAGCCTTGGCAGTCAATACACAATTATCATTCACAAAATATTATTATTATTACACGGTAGCCGGATAACGTTAATAATATTCGTTTCTATTCAGTTTTAGTTGCACATATATTAGGACGAATAAATTTGGTTATGATTGTGGCATATATAGCGTGATAACTCAGTTTCTCAATGAAAATGTTAACCGATGCTGCTGATGACAATTGTTCCACCAGGGCTTTTTAATTATTGATAACTCGAACAGAAGAGGAATTTCAAATTACTTTAATTTGAACGTAGTTTTGAGACCCTTTTACGATGATTTCATTCTTAAAAGAAGTTGGACTAGTTATTTTTCTCGTAAATATTCTTTTTTTATCAGCCGTAAAGTTAATGTTATTGAGTATTATTGTTCATCTTTTCTGCACTAACTTGCTGTTTTTGATTGGTCTTTGTCATTTTTAGTTAACTAATTTCTCTATTTGCTACAAGGTCGTTATTGTAACTATACATACAGCATTACTAAAAAGCGCGATTGAGTCTAGTTCTCTTGATTAAGTTTATGAGTGATTGGTTCATTTGATGCTTTGTTTTTCGCTCTCATCCACCTACTCCTGAAAGACACTTCGCTGGCGTAGGCGTTAGGACATAGCAGTTGCCAACTCCCGGTGAAAATATCGGATCGTATCAAGTTGCAGACGTTTTTGAAGGAACAGCTGAGCCTAATATTTATAATAATAAGTTCTGAAATGTCTTACAGTATTCAACCGAGTTTACAGGCATGGACGCACTGATATATTAATAAACACTAGCGAACATAAATCTTGCAGGAATAAGCGCATGATTAAAATTAAAATTTACAATAATAGGATTTGCATATCAAGGTTATGGACTATTTCAAAAATAATACTGTGCAGTGACAATGAAGCAGCTTACAAACTGCAGTACTGCTACTGAAACGACACTGTACGTTACTGTTTCTAGCTCTGTACCTTCAATTGATTGTGTAACTAACAGAAGAACCGAATTTGTCTGAAAACAGATGTTACTTTAGATACATGGTTTCGAAAATAGAATAGTCTGTTTATATATAACTTGACTTTTCGGAATAAATGTGCGGAAAGCCTGCTTATTACTCAAGAATCTTGATGCAGTAGAACTAAACAAGTGTAACATCTTCATTTGACTTCAGAACTCACGTGACAAAGCATATGATAAGTTCTATAAAATTTGAAGTCAACATATTGGTTATAACACTGTTTAATTTTTGACATCGTTGCTTGAAATCAAAAATTATTTTTTGACTAATGCTAGCATAGTAAACAGAAAGTCCAAATGGTTAAAATCGAAAAATTACCATAATACCAATCCAAGTACTTAATTCCTATCTGTAGCCTACAACCCTGAAACTTTACAACTATTTGCACACTCTTGTCACCTCTTGACCAAAAACCTGAAGTGAACCCGAAATTTGACTAAGTAACATTTGTCGTGTAACTAGAGCAACTACCAATGATTAAACACATACGTACGAATAAGAATAAGTCAGAGGGCAGTAAGGGGTGGAGGAGAAGTTATATTTGATCATATGTGGAGTGTTAGTAGGATAACAAACTCTAGACTAGCTAATTAAAAATGAGCTGCTTCCCAACTAGTCGTGTCTACCAAAACAAACATGGCCAGAAACAGTGACGAGAGCCTATGCAACTATTCATCTAGGGAAAAATTTACCGCTACATACCGACGTGGTCTCTTAGAAAAATTGCTCCAGAATATCAGAGATTGACCAACTTGTAGTATAATACTACGCCTGCACAATCTGGTGATCATATAAATTTTGGAGTTCATGCAGTTTTCTATAAACCTGATCCTCATCAAACTGCTCCAACAATCACTAAATCAACTTGTTGTGCGAAGCAGTAAATTAGACGAAATGTATCCTCCTTCATCTAGATGCCGAAATTGTAGCACATGGCACTTTGCTAAGTTCTCTCTATCCGTCGCTGTGACGAATGCCACATGACGGAGCATAAGGTAACTCGTTGCAAACATAGTAATTTGCGCAAACGATCACGTGCAACCGATCATCCAGTAATCTGGTTAGGTAATTTCTTAAGACTCAAGTCAGTTAGATACATTTCAGAAAGTAAGTTTCTGTTCAGATGGATGGTTATGTGGTAAGCATACAACCCTGAATTGCCTCTGATATTACTACTATTCCTAGAAAAAAACACGGATTGGAACTGGAAAAACAGTACTGCATAGAACAGCTTGATGTAGGTGCAACAGATAATCGTCCGAAGATTATTAACAAAATTGTACGCCCGGTGGCATTCAATGCTGCAACAATAGATGGAGTTCATTGTATAGTCAACGATAATCTTAACGTTTTGAGTTTATATTGGTTTGCTAACCTTAAACTAGGTGTCCTATTACGTATCGAATGAAATCATGCTATAACTAAGAGAATAGTGCGATAATTTAATACGTGGTATCTGGATGAATATGACATAGTTTTGGCGAAAGGGTTAGCTAAGAAAGTCTCTTTTCAGTTGGCGTCTAGTGCATCTCCAGTGTCTCAGCCCAAATGACCAGTCTCACACTCTTCGTTGCTAAAAGTCGACTCAGAAATTCAACGCCTAAAAAATCCATGTGTTTTTACACCTGAACTGTTTTCAGCCTGGGAGGTTTCATCAATCGTTGTTAAGAAACCTAACGGTACATTGCTCATCTGCACCAGTTAAAAAACCGTGAAAGTATTGACGAGGTTATTCCCTTTCTGTGGGCTTCCAGGAGCTCTCACTATGGGCAATTGGTTCCAATTCAGATCAAAATTTAGTGAATTCTGACTATAACCCACCATCGCTTATATTTGCTCTCTGCCGTATCCCCTACAACCAAATAAACAGGCGAGGAATTCGTGAGCATGTTAAAAAGAGTTGCATTAAAAGTAAGAGAGTAGTTGGCCCTGGCAGAAGCTCTTCATAGTTTTCTGCTTGTGTACAGGAGTACCCCAACTAAAATCTCTCATGTTACGAAAGCTCAGTAAGTCGAAATAATAAGACCAGCCCAAGATAAAATCAAAGAAGGCAACCTCCATAAAAATGACGTGATGTATGTGTGGAAGTTGGATATGACAAGAAGGCGTCAACAATGAAATTCGAGAAAATGCGGTAAGTAAAGCGATTTCAGGTGGGGTACTCCTGTACACAAGCAGAAAACTATGAAGAGCTTCTGCCAGGGCCAACTACTCTCTTACTTTCAATGCAACTCTTTTTAACATGCTCACGAATTCCTCGCCTGTTTATTTGGTTGTAGGGGATACGGCAGAGAGCAAATATAAGCGATGGTGGGTTATAGTCAGAATTCACTAAATTTTGATCTGAATTGGAACTTTATGATATATCCAAGGAATCCTAGTGTTTTAACACCGAAAACACATTTACTCTGATGTATGTTTATGCTATTTTTGTTAAGTCGTTTCAACACTGCCCTTACACGTTGTTCATGTGATTTCATGTCCGGGCTGGCAATCAGTAAATCATCTATGTACCCCTGTGCAAATGGCATATCTCAAAGTAGATTATCCATAAACTTTTGGAATGTTTGTGCCGCGTTCCCTAGGCCGAATGGCATGCGTACAAACTCGAATAATCCAAAAGGATGTCGTGATAGCTGTCTTCGGAATATCTTCCTCAGCTACTGGAATATTGTGATATGCCCTGACTAAGTCGATTTTAGTAAATACCTTCATATCCTGTAAACGATTCGTAAAGTCTTGCATATGTTGTATCGAGTACCTGTCTTGTACCGTTTGACAGCTAAGGGCTCTGTAATCCCCGCACAGTCTTCAATCGCCTTTATTTTTCTTTGAAACCATATGCAGAGGAGACATCCATTGGCTATCTGATGAACGTATTATGCCCAGCTGTAGCATGTAATCTATTTCGGCTCTAGCTATTTCAAGCTTATCAGATGCTAGTCTCTTGGGTTTAACGAAAACAGGTGCCCTTTCTGTTTTGATTTTATGACTTACTTTTAACCTACTTTTGGAAGTTTGAGGGTTCGGTTTTGTTAGGTTTGGTAGTTCCATGAGGATATCGTAGAACTTCGCCGTTGTTACTGCCTGAGTTTGTATTGAATTAAGAGATGTGGTATGGCTTTCTTTACCCTTTGTATATTTCGAAGTTTCTTTTACTGTCAAACGTTGATTTGTAGTGTCAACTAGAAGTTTATATTTCTCTAAGAAATTTATTCCTAATATTGCCAGATCTAGATCGGCTCAGTGAAAACACAGGGAAATTGCCGTCTAAACTCCAAATTTAGTGTCATCGTTTTCTGCTCAAAGATCACGATTTTAGTTTTGTTGACAGCTTGAAGTGTAACTGAGGAAGTTTATTGACCCAGCTTGGTTTAATTCGGAGAAATGATACCAAGAGCTGCAACAGTATTCATTAAAACGTTTAAGCCTGAATTTCTGTCTCTAACATAAAACAAGCAACTGTTTCTGCACTTTGCGACCTGGGTAGGGGTTATTCGTTTCCCATATTCTTCAGAGTTTGTTTGGGCTAGGCGCATGACTGACTGCATTTGGTCGATTGAACACAGAATTTCCAGTGAAACCAACGAAATCCTTCAGACTGTCTTGACCCTTGTGACCTGTCCCGTGATTAGGGATCTCGGTCGTTGTGGTGACCTACTCCTGCCTTTATGACTTATTTGCAATTTGTAACAGCCTCTGTGAGACTTTTAACACTTGCAATGAGTTGTGATATGACCGAATCACTTGCTGATTCCTCTTTTTGAGTATAGTGTATCTTACGTTATGCAGTTGGGGAGAGGACCTCTTTCCATTATTCTATCTACAATATGTGCTAAATGAGATAAAGAGGTGTCAAGATCTTGTGCATTCAAACAGTGTTGAACGTAGCATGGGAGGGCTTGTATCCATCCTTGTTTTAGGACTGCTCCACCCCTGTATTGTCATCCACTAAAGCTTGAAGATGATGCGAAAACTGTAACAGTGACCTATCACCTAATGTTTCTCCTTGAAAAAGCCTTTGAATTCTTTTTCCATCTGATAATGATAGACGATTCATTATTTCTCGTCTTAGGGGCGGTGTATGGTTTTGGTGGACTTAAAATCAAGTCACGGACTTCTTTGGCTACTGAAAGAGGTTGGACTGAGCATAAACTTTGATAACGAACTCCTTCAGATTTCATATTGTGTCTCGTGAAATAATGCTGTAGTTGAAGAAACCACAACTCCGGGTCACTGCAATCAAATTCTGGGAGTCGAATCTCGTAATCATAACGGTAATAATGTCTACCGATGACCCGTTCTCCAGGCTTTCAACTTGGACTGAGTCTGACATGTTATATGAACAATATAACAACGTAATAAGAACGGAAAAATAGTGAGTCTATTAGTGCTAACTAGCGATAAAAATGATATACCATGTATACGAACTATACACACGATCTTAATTGCTGAAAAGCAGAAGGCTCATTTTTACGACTGAATTCAAAAAAAAATAATGCGTACAACAAACGTTCAATATCGTGTTCAATACGGGGCTCACCAGTTTAACGCCTTGGTATGTCCTGTTCTATTGGCAGAAGAATCCAGATTATTAGGGAATAAGTCTCTATTTTGTTTTCGTGAGCAGAGGACAGTGAAGAGAGTTACTAACCATTCAAACACACAATACTTCTCAACAATTAATTTAAGATAGTAGGAAATATAGTCCCTATGAAGAACAAGGAAGTAAATGAATACTTGAGCTTTATCGTTTTGATGTATGCTTAAGATTTGAAGTCAACTCTTAACTAGTCAACCTAAGTTGCTACACATTCACCCTGAAAAATCGAATAGAATGAAAAACCGTTTTGTCGGGTGATTGTAGGTACTCCTTATATGATGTCTCTTTATCTACTACTGATGAGTGTCTTCAGTGTATCTCATCATTCATCATTGAAGGGGTCTACTGCAGGCATCCACTCTACGACAGTTATAAATACATCCACTGATAGATCAGTATGAATGTTTCAAAATAAGGTTACATATCACCAGTCAGGAGACTTAAGACTCTAACTTAGATATTATAAGCAAACTGAACGTTAATGATCGTGTTTTTTCACTATTACGCAGTTTTCGCACATCATATACCTGTGGAACGCATAGTATCTAAAGACTACCACACAAACAACTACTACAGGGTCAAAGTAGTCCAAATGAACGTTACCCCATCGACGTTGACAAAGTACGGTTTTGAATTAGGAACATTATTCTTCAGTCCATCGACTGAATTATTTCTCTTTCCCTAGTCTCATTATAAACCTAGCAGGCATACCCCTTGACTATAATCTAGCGCTTGAAAATTATTAGTGTTAAGTGTACTGTTTTGGAAGAAATGACAACTCATTTTATGGCTGAAATGGCCAGTTAGCTTACAGGACGTTAAACAATTAATGTACATTAAGGACTATATAAAATAGAATTAATCATCAAACAACACCAACTAGGTCTGTAGGAAAACGAATGAGCTGTTATGTAGCCACATATGGCGGAAAGATAAACTTATCATAAATTTGTTGAATCGATATTGAACGATAATAGATAACTTTATCCATAGAGTACAATTATCCCTTGCGAATTGCGCTTTTAGATTTTATGGAATCATTCAGTAGTGATAATAAAAATTATAATAATTAATTTCCTGATATCAGTAGCAAGCCATCTTTACAAGCAAGATCAACAAAAAACATATGACAATAATATTGGTTAATTGTTGCACAGACTAATTACACTGTGATATATAGAAATAATGGAATAATGAATATTGTTTTTAATTGGTAGTTATGTAGCGTCTATTACGAGCAAGACTTTAGAACCATCTTATGGCACAGAAAAATTGCAGGGCAGGTTCAAGTCATCATATCGAAGGATAACATCATGACAGGAGATGTAGGTATTTGTTTTGCGTAGTATAAAGCGACCTATAAGTGCTATAAAAAAAAGACAACGGAACATCATCGAATTCCTTGCAGAAAGTTAAATTCGATGGGTACTAATCAGTGTCTACTGGAATGGTTAAGTCGCTGTCGGTTAGAGCTCTTTCTGTTTTGTCCAATCGGTGCATATTAACTATCGAATTGTCACAAAGTTCCATTTTTCAACCAGTGCAGTTCTTATTGACCTCTCTCCCACAATGGCGTCATAAACCTTTCTAGATGAAGATGGTCTTAGGGTCTGGAGTGTGATTCAAGTTCCTTCTGATTCTTCAGGCGGCCTTGGGTAAGATACACACGTGGGGTTACTGCCTCTTGCCTCGGCTCATACTAATAAGTGTGAAACACAAATGGTGAACAATGGGAATGCAATTATTGCGTATACACTTGGTGGGTCCAGTATTTTTCCTAACACCTCAGAAAAAAAATCTACATACAACTCTGTAATGTACTTTGGGGGCATCTCTGTATTGATATTTTGCAGCTAATAGAGTTTATTAACCCTCTATGTTTCTCGCCAGAACCTAAGGTATCTTGACTTTCAAACTCTTAATCATCGCTTTCACTTCGTATCAAAAACATATTGAAATACTTTCGTGTCGTGACTACCTACATTAGGGAGGATGTTACTGTTTTGAAACGTATTCAGTGGAGGTTCCCTAACAGGGTGATGGGACCAAAATATACGTATTGCAAAACTCGACTGAAAGCACTACGTTTACTTCCTGTACAGGACGGGAGAATCAGAAGGGTTATTACCTTGATGTATGAAATAGTTAATAATCATCTTCACTACAATAGATTACCGGCGAGTTTAAGTCCCAAGTCAAATTCAAGAGGACATCTAAATCAAACAAAACGCCAAAAAGCTCGCACGAAAATTCGTGCTAACATTTTTCTGGTCAGAACAAGTATACTGTAGAGTTTACTACCTGAAATGGTTATGCTGCTACCCATAGCTGAATCTTTCGAACTAAGATCAGATGGAAATTTAATCTTAAACGAGTACTGCGGTATACATTTTTATTATTTTTCTTCTCAGTTGAAGAAGAAATATAACAAGTGCTGTACTCTTTACAAGGAAAATCACATACCATTCCAAACACAGGTCTCATGGGACGAAAGTTAGTTAGATCTACCAAGCATAGTTTGGAAGCTTTAAAGTACTGTTCCTAATCATAACTCTTAATCTAATCCCTTTTTCAATCACAGAGGTAACAGAACTTTCATTAAATTGGGACACTACTGCGTAGTCGCAGATTCCTAAGTAAAAGAAGTTCCTTAAATCTGTAAGGTAACGTTTAAAAGGTATTAGAAGAATGGTCTAGCACTTGGTAACAGCCAATTAATGCGTCCAAGTGCATTTCGATACGAATTAGTGATCAGGATTCAAATGCATACATGATGAACAACACTATGCTCCTCGTCGTCCAGATTCATATTAATCTAGGAGTCGACATCAGTAACGATTTGAAAACCGCTACTTGTTAATGTGCCGTCGATGAAAAGTTTTCAAACTATTTGGCCAATAAATAGAGCTTTTATTTAGAGTGATGTCAAGACATTTCTGACTTTGGACACTGTTTATAAGAGCAAAACTTTGATAGTGTATACAAGCAGCAAACCACTGTCTGAAATTAAATTGAGTTATTGGAAGTTGTTCAAATGACAACAATTAAGCTGACGCCTGGAGCATTGAGGCCGGGCGGGAGACCAGATATAGTGAATTTACCCTCGTCTGTTCTACCGAGGAACTAGAGGAGACAGTTGAGGCGGCCGCGGAACATTACCGAGTTAATAACGCATTACAAACAGTCAAATGAGATTAAATACTATATTAACAGTTAATGCAAGTACATATAATAAGTTCAATGTCTATCAGAATTAGTTTACTTGGATCAACTGCACTGTTTGAGGCGATCGATGGGTTCTTCAAATGACCGCCACGCGATATATATAAACCCGAGCGTCCAAAGTAGCTTTGTCCCTGTCACTTCATAGGCGAGGAAGCGGCAGAGACGTTGAGCGTCTAGTTTTGATGCTGTGAAGGGAATCAATTATTAATCCAAGCAATCAGTGAATTAGAATCGATTCTGAACGAAGAATCTTGCCGCGTTAGTGTACTTGCAACTCGTACAGCAGAAAGTATCAGGTGCTATGGGCGAAGTGTGTAGTAGTGTGCAGTTATGATAATGATACATTTAAACAATATTAGTACAGTATGTATTACTAACGTTTAATCCAAAAACTTATTACATACATAACACTGATGAACTTTTACAAAATATAAAGTCTTTAAGTTAGTCACACAGTATTCAAATTACTTAAAAATTAAACTTGATCTCAATATCCTCTCACTTTCTCGACTTCAATAGTAAAAAGTTTAAGGGGGCACTCTAATAAGTAGACCTTCATCTACTCTCAACACGTAGTCACAGCTTCAGTGGTGCACACATTCAAAAATAAAAATTAGATAATCTAAGAGATTCTTGTCGCAAGGAATAACACAGGTAATATAGTTTTTTGTCCTAACTATAGTGAAACTGATACCGATACCAGGCAGAGCAAACGTAGGTGACTTATACCTCTCTTTTCTCCACGATATTTTTATATGCCCATGACTCTACCTAAGGGAACTGGCAATCTATTATTACTAGAAACGGAATTGGGTTTTACGACAGCTCCTTTTCTTCCATCCACAAACTCAATAAATTGTTTGGAATTTTCTTGTTTGTTTTACTTGATCACTTCAGTGTGGTGTTTTTGAAAATGGTTGATATCACGCCTCTGGAGTCAAAAATAATTAGACAAGTCGAGGTAATTTATGCAAAATTCTTTTTCTATAAATCACTTCAGTATTACTTTGGAGATGTAAATCTTTCACGGGATAAGTTTATGCGGGAGGCCGTTAAGCAGAATGACGGATGTAAGTTACATATTTCACCTCAATTATTATTACTTTGTTCATAGGGATTTCTATGGAGACAATGATTAAGTTTAATCGCCTCAAGTCCCTTTCAGAGGATGCCGAATTTATAAAAAAGTCGGTAGCTAAGTCACAATCTGGGCTTGTTCAGGTCGGAGAGAATGGGCTTCGCAGAAATCCTGAGATGAAAGTTCCTGAAACATTTGAATCAGCTCTTGAGAACTATAAAGAAAACAGTGTCTACGTCAAAGGCTTCTCTTCGGACGAAAATTTAGATGAAATTATTGAATGGCTCGAAAAACATGGTGGCAAGACTATTGATGTGCATATGCGTAGATTTCCGCGAGATAAAAAGTTCAGGGTATTTTGAGTTTTCCAGTCCTTATGTTAATTCAACAGGGCAGCATATTTGCGATTTTTGAGAAAGAAAGAGGATTCGGAGAAATTTCTCGCTTCACAAGAAGCTGCCACCTTCAAGGAGAAAGCGATGATCCGTTCAACTCAGTAAGTTCAATTAGTGTCATAAAGTAGCTCATCCTAAACTTTTTTAAATGAGTGATTATCCACAATTTTACTGATTTCTTTGTTTTTGACTATTAGTTGAGGATGATGATTAGTGTTTTACTGTCATAGATTTGTTAAGTATAGATTGTACTCTTCCATCCATTGAATCTTTACGATTGTACGTTAAGTACACGGGAATCAATTTATCTCGAAGTATTTCTGAAATTCTAAGGTACATATTCATTTAGCAATCAATCTGTGATCAGAGGAATGTTGATCGTAAGTTGTATATATTGGTATCTAGGCAACTACGTTGCTTGCCAGGTTCAGCACTATTAGCTAATTCTACTAATATTCCTCAAGACTTGTTCACAATTTAGTTCGTATAAATGGAATAGTTGTCAGGTTCGTCTACAGTTTGATATTAGTGGCAGTAATTACTTAATATTAAGCAGTATACTAAACAGTGGTATTGTTTTTAATGACGTCATAAATTCTTACCATGTTGATTTTTTTTCTGTCCACCTAGACTATAACCATCATTATCTTCATAACTTTTTTGACATTTCACTACTCAAAGCTCTAACCAATAATTATGGTTCCGTAACGTTGTATACGTCTTTTGTGTTGAAACCCAAGGGAGTAAAATTTTCTATCTGCAAACTAAGTATCAGTAATATCAGTTTTTTAATTTTATATAGAGCCATCATTAGTTGTGGCCCGCTCACTAAAACGCTGTAGTCCCCTTCTTTCACATTGTCAGCGGGAGCACATACTCTGTGAAATGTGTTTGTACATAATGGAACCTAGCATATGTGCTTTAGTCTGAGCTGTTATCCCAGCGTTACATCGAGATGAGTATCAAATTAGTAAAAATAAGAGTTGCGTCAGTGGGAATGAGGTAGTATTGCTGACACGAACTCCGTAGATTGGTTTTCTTGTTAAGTTGTTTAAAAGGGAAATTGGTTGTTAGAAACAACTGTTTCCAAAAGCTGATTGTAACTGTAATACAAATTACAGCTTGTTATTCTTAGCTACCATTAATATTTCATTCGTTCTGTAGCAACCCTTAAATAATTCAACTAAACTGGTTTCAGTAACTAAGCGTAAGCAAGTTCGTTTACAGATTGATTTCCAATCTCCTGACTTTTAATTATAGAAGTAAAATGTCAAATAGTGTTACTGCCTTGTTAATACTTTGAATCTGTTCCCAGAATTGATTATTGGAAACGCAAAGAAGAGGAAAACAATGCTAAGGTTGCTTCACAAGCCAAAAAGCAAGCTGCACGTGAAGCTGATCAGGAGGCACAACTTAGTTCTCGAATGATTCGTGGAGCCTTACTTGAAATCGCTGGTCTTCCAGAATCCGTAAAAAGTAAGTAACTTCTGACTTAATTTGAATTTGTGTAACTCAATATCTACATAATATCATGCTTGCCGAATATTTATTTCGTTGTGTCTTCCTTAAAACACATGCTTTGTCAACAATAGAATCAAGTAAAATAAGCTTTGCTGTGTGTGGTGTTGTCAAACGCAATCAATTACTGGTCTCGGGATTCTTACTGGGGTCCTCAAATGTACTCAACCCTACCCTAGTTCAGAATAAAAGGGAGTGACCATCCTGCTGTAATATTCTACTGAGGGTGTTGTATTGTGAACTCTTACAAGTTGCGGACTTAACCTTGACGGGACCAATACAGTGATCGAATACAACTACGACTCATTCTTTGCTTATAGTTCTGCCGTAATTCCTACCAGCTCCAACTGGGAACAGAAAGGACATAAGATTGATAGGCTAACCAACCAAGTCAAATATATATATCAGGCATTCGTTTGTATACTTGCAGGACCAGACCGCATTGCCGAACCGAAAAACAACATCAATACAAATCAAAGGCAATAATGCTAATAAACTGGGATAATATGTACACAATTAATCAGTTATAGTTCGTGGGTGGAAAATAGTATGGTAACAGTTTATGGATCAAATAGGAGGTCCAGATGAGGGAAATATAAAAATAATAGAAACAAGATGTTTATTACGTAACAATCATAATGCTTTAAATAATCTCGGAAACTAGTTCTTGAAGACTTGTTGTTTATGAAAACTCGTCCTCTGTAACAGAACTAGAGCAGAATGAAGTTTCTTAATTAAACACAATATATCTCAGCACATCAAATTCACTTGTGAGTGAAAATGAACACAATGAGTTGCCATTTTTAGACTGCCTAGTCAAAAGGAATTTAAATGGAACTCTTAATCTGAGAATTTATCGTAAACCGACTCACTCAAATCGATATATCGATTTCAACTCAGCACATCCATTTAGTGCAAAAATATCTCTAGCTCTAAACTTATTCAGAAGAGCCAATAAACTAATTACATCAGATGACAAGAAATCTGAATACAAAAATGTAATTAGTATCTTACAACTGAATAATTTTCCAATGAATATTATTAAAAATTTGCAAAAACGTAACGATTTATTATTAACTAATAATAAATCAATTAAAACATCATGAATCGGTACAGCCGTTCTACCTTACCGCCATGACACAACAGAAGAATTACAAAGAATTCTAAAACAATATGGAATCAAAATATTCTACAGAACCACCAACACTATACGAGGGGCATTAGTTAAAATAAAGGACAAAATTCCCTTCACCTCTACACAGAATTGTGTATACAGACTAGGTTGTGTTGATTGTGATGCTTTCTATATTGGAGAGTCTTCTCGAGAAATTAAAACTCGTGCCAAAGAACATGAAAGCTACACTAAACGACCTCCTAATAATCCTGTTGAACTTGAAAAATTACAAATCAAATCAGCAATAGCAGTACATGCTATCTATCATAACCATAAAATCGATATCAAAAATATCCAAATTATTCAAAAAGGTTTTTTCAATTATAAGGAAAGACGAATAGCCGAAGCACTTCACATTTTGTTAAATCCGACTGCACTTAACAAAAGGGAAGGCCTTTCTATCCACCCAACATGGACTTTTTATCCAACCGATCACAATTAAATTACATTCAAATTTCATTCACATGAACATACATACAATTTTATTTTCACATAATCTCAGTTCACATCACACTAACATATGCATGCACACATGCCTCACATCAAACTACCTTGACCCAAATAACTTGACATGACATGATCGAAACTCGCAATTTTGATTGTACGAACTTATTTTGATTCTGATTTGTTCCATTGTATTATATAACCTTGTGCTAATTCAATCCGGTAATTCATTTCTCTGAAGAAGCGACTTACACTAAGCCGCGAAACGTCAGAAATTTTAATTTCTACTCATTGGAATTTTATAAATATATATAACTCATTTTATAAACAATATATCTTGTATTTTCTACTGATCTGCATCTTTAAATAATTACATCTGTTTATTTTCCTATTGATCGTGCAACAGTTCCATTTACTATCTCTTTGCAGTGTTATCATCCTACTTTGTGGTCGTTTTTTGGTGCTCGATCATACAACACAAAAAATAAAATGCCATTTTCTAATAAGCGTAAACTCAAAGCACGAATCTAAGTATTATTTAGCCTAATGGACACTGATACAATTTTGTCGGTAGAAAACATTAAAAAATTTTAGTTATTGCTTGTACTGTAAAATGTTTAGTTGTATTAATTTCCCTTCCAAAGAAAACATTTTACTTTCGACAGGATATTCATATTTGTTTTTTTTGTTTTTGGGTAATTTAAGGGACTCCAATCTTTAGAAAATGACGCTGTTGAAGGAGATGCTAATACTCATGAATCGAAAGAGTCACTAACGAATGGCAGTAAAGACTCAGAATTACCAACAGTTATAAACTTAAAACAATGGCTGACTGAAAAGGTAATGATTGCGTGATAAGTACTTTGTTAAATGGTGAAGTTTCAGTTACCTTTCTTTCGTTTCAATGACCGTTTTAAAGCTCACTTAAATCATTAATTTTCTAAAAAACAACTTTTCCATATATCATAATCCTAGACCTGTTTTTTGTATTTGCATTGCCAAAATGTGTATTTATTTCTCTTTTTGAATCCTTTCACAGCTTGGTTCAAATATTCCCATTGGATGGATTGATATCGAACCGTCTGAGGGAAAAGCTGTAATACGATTTAAACAACCTGATACAGCCGATAAAGCATGGACAAAATTAAAAGAAGCATTCAATGATAGTCCTGTTACCTATCTAAACAGTGAATTATCTGGTCGTGTAATTACCGGTAAGTACTGTCTATAAAACTAATCATTTTATTCATACTTTGGGCTTTAGTTCATAAGCATTTTATTTTCAAAGATTGCTGATAACAAGTAATGATATTTATTGGACATCACATCAAATAAAGCGATATTTTTCGCATTCCGCATGGTGTTTAGTTCAATTTTTATTATACAACAACTAGCTATTATGGCTGGATCATATAGTATTATGTGATTAGAACTCTAAAAATCTTTAAATGGGTTTTACGAAGTTAAGTTTATGACGTGTTACTCTGGTAATCTTTTGAAAAATATTTGTTTAAATAAAGACTTGTATATTAATGTTAGTGATTATATCGATAGCTCTGGCGGTAGCTGTAACCGAAATACTTAGAGATTTTTCATTTACTTAACGTTCATTAAGTAATAAGGTCAAACTATGTGTTGCATAGTTCAAGGTAATTGGGAGGAAATCATATGACACCAGGTGGACTTATTTCTCTGAAGATTGCAGGGTACACCTTACTGACGAGTTCCAAATAACATTATACCTAGGTTCGGGATTCCATATCAACTACCACCAAGCACCTAACATCAAGACACGAGGCACAGTGTCGACTACAGAGTATCAACTACATTGCGACTTGTTTGGTAGTATTCAATTAACACTAAGGACCAGGTTCACATGACATTTGTTACTACTTAGTGACAAATAACTGTGAAGCTAGTCTAGCTCATGACAAGTCGGCATCTTTAGTTTCTTAAGATGCAAGATAGTTTTAGAAATTGCTTTGTTTCATACGTGATACTTAAAGCTTTCAAATCAGCTGTAGTGAGGTTATTGTTGTGGAAATGATTCACTTTATTTGTAAGAATATGTAAATTAGTTAGCATCACACTAATTAAAGTGTCACCACGTTTTGTGGTCCACCAATAGGTCTGTAGAAAACCGGGACACAATGCAGTTATTTATTGAATATAACTAATAGCCTGGTACATAAACCTATTCTCACTTATTGATTACATATATGTATTCTTGTTCTGCAAGGTGATGAAGAGAAAAACAGATGGATAACGATCTTGGCAGCTCAACGGTCGAAGGCTCAAAAACGTCGAGGAGGACGTGGTGTAAGTCGAAATCATCCAATAGCGTTTAATGTGATTCTTTCATTGATTTTTTAGGATCATTTATTAGTTATACAGTTAGGAAACTGTTATTTTCCATCTGAACATTGTTATGTAAATGCTATGATTACTACCCAAAAACCTGAATGAAACCGGCTATTTTAGGGCTTTTCTGGGATCTTTATACCTAAAATTGTAATTCATATGGTTGTAGTGCACTATCAATATTACAATCTGTATGCACTATCGGAATAGAACTGGTTTCCAAACTCTAAACTCTGTGTATTCACTTATCAGGTTTAAACCTCAGGTCCACTTATACCTTTTTACTTATGTGACAACTTCGTCACATAAAAGCAGTAAGAATTTTTTTGAAGAATTTATAAACACATGACTTGTTCTGTTCTGCATCAGAGCTAATCATTTTTAATATTACTGTTAAATTCCCAAAATATCCACAGCTCAAATTACAATTATCTAGGACTATTTTGTTCTTATGCTAATTTTATTTATCTTGTTTATTTTCCTTTATAGGGTGGAAGACAAATAAGCAACAAGCGACGTCGTACAAATTGAATAAAGTAGAGGACGGTGTTCGCCGTTTACAACATTATTGTATATTCACCAAAAATAAACCTTCGTTTTTAAGTACTTTCTTTCATATAAATAAGAGAAGTTATGTAAAGAGCAATGATTACCGATGAAATATATATACACATTATGGTTCGAAAGTGTCTTTTTAATTTAGGAACTCGAATTATCTGTTTTTCTCATTTAAATAACTTCATATCTTACTGTCATTAAGGGAATCTTCATAAATACTATTGGTTGAGATGATGATGAAGGTATGTTGGTCAGGTGAATGAATTTGACATTATTACGTCCTCTGAGCTGAATAGTTTGGTCAACAATATATACGATGATATAATTCACACGAAAAAGAGAATCAAAAACTAAAGCTCTATCTTTAATGTCTTAACAGAACAAATACGAACGTTGGTGACACAAGTATACGGGGAAACAAGCAATACAGACCAACACTTAAATTACAATAGCAGCAACTGAACAGGTAACATAAGTTGCATGCAGATATGATTCAAAAAAGTCAAAGTTCCACTGCCTCTCACTGTACTGACTACAGACATCAACACGTTATATGTCTATCTTCCAGAAAAGTGATTACTCGCGTAACTTCATCAAATCGAAGCACCGTCGAGAACCAACCTTAGATACCAGTTGCCATGTCGTTCTATTATACATGAATAATATTTCAGAAATCACAGGGATTTAAGATCATTTGGAATCAATGTCGCTGACAAACCAACACAGTCATCTCGCTCAATTCTATGTAGATCGAATGACACAACAGCATAGAAGGACAAATGCAACATCAACAAAATGTGTTGTATCAACTGCGTAAATTACTATATGGGACAAACTGGTCACTCTCTTCACTTGTGTGTATGTAGACGTACGAGGACACCATACGAAGTCACATATCAACACTTGCGGACAAATATGGACATAAATTCATTCGATAAGATGTAAAAATTCTGACTTGAGAAAATTTCAAGAATGCAAGAAGATTTCTGGTTGCATGGTACTCAGATAGATTGGCAATCTATAAACGTATCGATGTACATTCAGTTTACCACCTTATAAAGAAGAAGTCAACAAATCACATGTTCATAGGTCAACTAAACAACTAATTGGTTTGAAGGACAACAAAACTGGCTTTACGTAGGGTCAATAGGACATGTCTGAATATTTCTGGTATCTTAATTCCCGCTCCTACTCGGAGTAAGCATTTTTGACATCTAATCCGACAATAGAACCTGATCACAGAACCGGAAATGAATAAAATGGCGCTTGTTACGTTTAATTATTCGAACTGGATTTTTCAATATTTACTTTTTAATGTAACTCAAGGTTGGCTTGTGTACATGGCTTTATAGGGACTGTTACTACTATTGTTTATCGAAAAACAGTAGGTGATCAGCTAGTAAGAAATGTGAACTTATGGTGTGATGCTCAGCGGTTTAACTTAACTTCTCTTTTTATTACTACTTAACAAAATGAGTAGTGTTTACAATTTACGATTGCTAATATTACGTTCTTGGTATTCGAAATACTATTGACGAATGTTTAGATGAGGATTGTCTTAGCGCTATTGTATGTCTATCAGATTTAAGTGCTTATATCTATTTTGTCATGATTTAGAATCTATTTACACCTAATATGGTTTAGGATGACAAGTAATAACTAACACGTGTATGTGCCAAACCTGCGCCACATGCATATTTAAGTCCATATGAATATCATGTATTTATTAAAAAAAATTGTTTCCTATTATTCATCATCGAATTCTATCCAAGTAGAGTATGTTCTCATGATTAGAGCACCTTAAATATGGTAGGCGGACTGATTTGCATCTACGTTTTTTTTTTCAGTTCTTTTTTATTCAGCTATTTTTATTCCGAATGCAAATATTCACATTTGCTTATCCTAGATAGAGTGATTAGTGTATATTCGTCTGCAGATTCATCGAGAAAATTTTTTTTCTACAGATGGTTCGTCGATCTTCGTATGGAAATCGTGATTGCAAGAATACTAAACCCAGCTCAGATGAGGTTGTCGCTGTATACGAGTCTGGTAGTAACCGTGTGACATCATTGAGACGGAGACCAAGTCGTTCAAGTAGATCTTGTTACAATCCATGTGAACGCCGTCGTCGTTTACAAACAATTATCCGTGAAGTGTATAATCGTATTCGAAGTGCTAATTTAACATCTAAGTGGAATCATGTATTTGAATTGATGTCAAAGAATCGACGTTTGTTAAACGAACAGCTGAATTCTTCCCACGCTGCTAATCTCGTAGCTCGATCTATTACCTGTGATGAAATGTGGCCTAGCTTCAGTTCTACAGATCCACCTTTATTAGCTGAACCGGTAGAAATCCCCAAGATCTACAGTCAATTCGGTAAATTCGAAGCTAAAATAAGTGGCAAGTCTTATCGTGTTGCAATCACAATGATGCCTCCAGTGAGTAGTAATTTCTCCAAATGAGTATATTACTGTTTCATTTTCCACCTATATCCCCCCGTAAATCATGAGCTTAAGATCGTCTAATACCCTTCCTTTCACATGCTAACTCTCTCCTGACCATATTCTATGTTCACTCTTTTTATCTTATTATCATTGAAGTAGCCATTGCTTGTACTAATTTGGTGCTAATCTTACTGTGGTGCTATGGTGTAGCAACTTGGATCGATGCACACGTTACAGGTTCTGTGTTGTGTCTACATACATTCCAAGATATTAATCCTGGAACTGTGGCTTACTAGTTAAGGCGCTTGATTTTCAGCCGTTAGATTGCAGGTTTGAGTCTCGTCCCACCTAATTTGGTTTAAGCAAACGAATATTACTACATCTCGCACACTAAGTATGTGTCGAAGCTTGATATACGAATATGTACTTTTTAAATGTGTTATATCATCAAACACAGTTGTAGTTATTGTAATTTTCTGTTCTTTCCATAGGTTGATCCCGTGCCTTCTGTTTGTATGTGGGCACCTGTTCAGCATAATTTTTCTGTGGAAGATGAAACAGAACTGGCTAATCTACCGTACATGGGTGATGATCAAGCTCAGGAAGATGTTAATTTTCTAGAAGAACTATTAAATAATTATGATGGTCATTTACACGGGAATTTCCCATTTGAATTTGAAGAATCACTTTTAGTTCAATTAGTGAATGCAGTTGCTAAAGAATGGCCAGACATTATTATGCAATGTGGATTAATACCATTTACTCAAGGAAGTGAGCAACTTCCCATTGAATTATCAAATGATCCCCCTGTAAATGAACTGTCATCACAAGAAATCGATGCATCGTCATTATCGAATGGTATTATTGATACAACTGGTCCAAAACGTATTAGTTGTAAATCAAATGGACGTATTTTAAAAAGACTGAAACCGGAAGAAGATACTAGTGAAGAGGTGCCGATTACAAAGAAAGGTCGTTTCACTCGCCGCTCTGCATATATTGAAATTAAAGATGTTGAAGTATGTTTAGTACTTTATTTTTGCACGTGTATAAAGTTTGTAGATGATTAAGTGACTGGTATATCCTGTGGTGGCTTAATGATTAAGATGAACAGCCTTTCATTCGTTCTTGTTGAACTATGTTGTACTAATGTGGTATATTGACTTGAGGTAATGCTTGTATATATGTTCACTCTGTCTTTCTTTAAGACGTCAGCTTAGAACTATTTTATACCTTCCTTTCTGCAATTTATTTCTCTGTTTATCATACTCTAGATGTCCACACTTTCTCTTTACTACCATTGACGTAACTACTTATTCGACTAATTTGGTGTACATTTTACTGTGCCAATTAAATGCGCCAACGTGGATCGTTGCACGTATGCCAGATTTTACATTGTACATAAATAAATCCATACTATGAGCGTAAATGCAGCAGGCTGTATGTTTATTAGAGAGAGAGATAGCTGAAATCATCATTGTATATTCTTTCTTACCTCCACTGTTTTAGCTGCTAAACACCAGGAAAGCTAATCTCTTGTTGGGCGTAGCACTACATATTGTCTAGTCGGTCGTGTTAAACATGTCGTCATCTACGCATGTACCAAGTTCTACGTTGTAACTGATTGACTGTCGTCTTCTATCGAAATATCAAACCGGTAATCAATACATCATACTGCGTATTTTAACTTTGAAAAAGGCGTTTAAAGCAGTGAACAGTAATATTCCTGTTGTTAGGGGAATATAAGTAGTCTGTAGGAAACGATGGATCTAAGGTGTGTGCTGGTTAGGACTTATTAACAAGGCTTTACCTTCTATCTTAATAAAGCCAGCACTCCCTGGTTATGGGATTCGGGCCCACGTCATTCAGCTTTATGGTCTGAGCGGTTTGTGTCGTAATTAACTTCTCGTAAAACTGTGATCACTCCTTAACACTACTCAGTGATCACTTAGTGTGCTGTTCGGATTATTTCATGTGTTAGCTATTTGGTGAGATTACTGTTATTTTGGTGAGTCAAATTCCTATCTAACTGCTAGTACTTTTCAGTTTCTTTTCGGTTACTGGAGTTTATTTTTTTCTTGTAATTTATTTTATGATTGGATTGCAATAAATATCTCAAAAGTATTTACTTAAGCATTCATATATATCCTTTTTTTAGGTCAAATTAGGGGATAGCATCATACCACCTAATATCAACATTAATCTGCCTGAATGGAATGACATAACGCTGAATGATCTACAAAGGAAGCTAAAAGTTGAAGATACTGATGAAGTAATCAAATGTGAATCTACCTCTGCCACTCACTCTCCACGAGTGAGAAGCTCCATTGATTCACATTATAGCGATCGTGATTCAAATTCACCGGAGAATAGGCGTCTCAGCATGTCTGGAATTCCTGATGGAGTATTTTCTGTGAGTAAAGTAATTAGCATTTTCTTATGCAGGACGGCTAATGATATTTTAAAACTATTAAAGTTCCTAAAACATAAATTTGTAGCATCCTGTCAACTATTTTAAAACTTGATTCCACGTCTTGTAATCCTTCTGGTGTCATCTGCGGTAATTCGCAGCGTTTTTATTTTGTGTCTTGTACTTCGCACTTTTAGTCATTTAGTTGGTGAGTGCTGCTCATTTGATTGTAATTTTCACTCATGGTTTTTTTTGTCCACCATGACGTTTACTATATTCATGTTCTCTTGTCCGGTATGTAGCATGCTGCACTATTTTGAATTTGTCTACACCAGAAAATTTTCCAAAATATCAGTAGTTGTGTTTCAAGTGATAAGTTTATTATAATTTTTAGTCGGTCAGCCATGTACAACTTAGATCCAGGGATGTATATTCCCCGTCCAAGTAGTCATTTGCACACCAAGATAAATGCCAAAGTAGTAGAAGCAGTATTAACGTAAGTTGTAGTAAACACATGATTGGACATGAATCACATGAATTAATTTGCAGAGCCTAAGAGACAACTGTTTAAGAGCAGTCACAGAAGACCTTGTATTATCTTCGTAATTGCAAAAAGAAAATTCATGCAGTAAAGTGGAGTATTCATTTTAGGCCCATCTTCTCTAACCTTCTTGATCGTGCTTCTACCTTAACGTGGTGATCGGGCTTTCCTATAGTAATAATGCAACCGAACAATACTGACGGGAACAATCGTTCCTCAATGCATACTTTGCCAGGCAGTTCGGTTGAAGAGCGGTGTGACCAAAAGCAACAAATATAACGTCCGAAAGTGGAGTCGTGCTGCCGGCTGTACAGAGGTATGACGGCAGCAAGGTGTTTCCCATAGACAACCAGCAGTACAGACGACGATGCTGCCTTCCCACAAAGGGAGGGTGGGGGTTAGAAAAGGTCGACCCTAAAAGTGCACACCTCATCTTACTCTACGGATTTCCGTCGCCGGCAGTAAGGCCTTGACAAGTACGGAGCTACGACAACAAAATCTTTCAAAAGGCCGTATACGACTGGCCCCAAGCAGTTGTCCTTTGGTCAGTGCGGTCACGTTCCCAGGTCTTTCAGACCAATCCTAATCTAAATTGCTTTTCAGGTACATCAAGAAGAAGAACCCTTCCACAATGTGGACAACTGGGAAATGATAACCGCCTTTGTACTTTAAACAGCACATAAAATCACTGTCATTTTAATTCTTTAACCCTGTCCTTCACTTCTACTGAGTGACATTATTGGCGATAGTGATTGCTTAAAGAAAACACCACACTGCCGTCACAGCCCCATACAACCAACAGTTTGACTGCTTTCGGATCTTGAATTTCATGTATTTCGTCTTACAGTCCATCAATTAATACACCTACACGCCAGGATTTGGAGAAAACACATTCCGAGCTTGGTCAGGTCATCATGATAGGAAGACCTGACCACCACATCCAGGTAACAGCTACAGTCTTGGGAAGGGACTAATATGTAATAGTTTGTGTTTTTCAGCTGTTGGTGGTTTTGGTTACTATTTGTTCGCTTCTGTTGACGTTTGTTTATTCTAAGCAAATTATCTGAATATTGCCATTCGATTGCAAGCTTTTAATTGAGTTGGTTTAGATCTAGCAGTATAATCGAAGATACATCCTATTTGAGACTCACTAACTGGATGTTCCTATGTCTTTACAACTTAGATGCTCGCACTAAGACCCGAATCCAGTACATTTTAGGAAGATACAGACCTTTACAAGTAGAGATAGTTTGTAAATACTAACCGTGGTATCAATCATGTGGACTTATGTCAACAAGGCTTGTTTACCGATAATCCTTTAGTGCACAACAAATTTCTTCTATGGATAAAAAAATTTTCCCACCCACTTCCTAAGTTTTCTAGCTTACCTCTTGTCTTAATTTGTCCAATGTGAAATTAACGGTATTTAGATTTAGTTTACTGGTTTTAGAAAGGTGTATGAACTGAAAAATGACCTGAAAAATATTACCTCTTTTCCTAATGACGAACAGTTATAATCGTGAAGGCAATATTATGGAATTCAGTTCACATGTAGTTACATCTATTGAGAATTTATTCCAAAGCAAGTTAATGTTGGTTGCGTAGTCATCATAGTTGACTTCTGATAACAAATAGCTGAAGCTATGCTTATCATAGAGTGATTTATGACTAAACAAAATGTTGTATTGCATTAATACATCACAAAGGTGTACATTTCATATCTTCCGATTAGGAGAACTCCCATGGACCTTAAATCACACTACGTCATATAAACTAATATAGTGTGAAATAAAAGTTTTTTAAGTATTTACAATATGCGCGTATCTTTCCCAGCACTCAACTTACACGTTATAGAGTATTAATGGTTGTTGGTGGTTTATTTACTGATGATAAAGAGAACGATGAACAATTCGTAGTGTTTAAGATGGAATCTGACCATAGTTTACGAAGAATCGAAGCAGTTTTTTTCCTTTCCATAGAATGTTGTAGAATTTTTGTAAGTTTTCAAATAGTGTATATCATATAGTCGTAATGTGTCATTGAAGCTGGTAATTATAAAGGTGTGTTAGTAGTCTATGTGACCAAGTAATTTGTCCTTACTGTTATCTAAAGATGACGTTGAACAGATAAGAAACCATAAGTGGAATGACAGTAAAAATCGCATTATTGTACATTATCAGAATGAATAGTAATTCTGTAAATCAGGTATTCAAGGTAATACAGTACATTCTTTTCAATAAGCTATAATAAAGTTGTGCATTTAGAAATCGAAATTATTTGTTCACCCTATTGACTATGTTAGCACGAAACAAACCTGATTAAAGCGTGCTCAAAATATGCTCTCGAAGCTATTTTATGATTAGTTCATTCTTAGCCAACCAGAGCCAACGGATAATCGGGAAGTTTCTGAAATACTCTATACCGATGTTTATGTAAACTCTAGTGTAATTATTTGCTTTGCTTTTACCCTTTGCCTTTGCTGTTATTTTCTCCATACATCTTGCTACCTGCTCTACACTTGTTCTGATTTTGGATCAAGTTACTGTCGTTGTCGAACCGTAGTACACTAAGCGGAATTAATACATAATATTATCGGGACTAATAGAGATAACACAACTTAACAGACTGACGTAATATAAGACAGAGGTAACTTTTGAAGACCAGCAGTCTGTGACTCCAGGTTGTTCAGCAATCTAAAGTTATTATTGAAAAATGACTATTGTGTGCAATGTTAACTTCAATAAATCTATAGGTTAGTTGAAAATGATTAACGTAATTAGTCGAATAAACAAAATCTTAGCTGGATACAAACCTAAACAATTATTTGATGGAAGATTATGTGATGGTATTAAAGAGTAGTCATTTTCAACTAATGAAATCTCAATAGTACGTTTTTAACAGGTAGCAAAATCTCTATTCATCATTGAAATTCACTTACACATACTCTCCTCACTAAATTTATAAAATTGATAGGTTATGTACTAAATATCAACCTTTGTTTACCTGTTATGACTATTGTCTTTTGCATATTGTATGAACAGTAAGTACTCTTCCTTTATTCTTCTGGCTTAATAAGTACATCTTATGTATCATCACACTCAATATTATGTATCCCCAGCCATCGCCTACCTCATCACTCAATGTTGACTGGTGCAGGTGTTGGATACAAAATCACAGGCAACCTAACCAAAAGTGGTATCGGTCCACAAAGTCATTGACTGTTAATCTGAGTCATGTTAGCTGGTAGGTGCAGGTTTCCTGATTAGGGTCCAAGTGATAATCGTGATTAGTGGTTAAATATATGGTTGAATGATTTAATTATCTGTTCTCTGTCTTCTTATTTCATACCTACTGTATTTTGATTTGTTCTTGCTGGATTATATTGTGTTATTAATCTTGTAAATTTGATATCGTGTTGTGTGGTATATCGGCATATGTTGCAGACTCCACGTTGTTTATGATTCATACAACATATCGATGAAATTTTTAAGGAATTTTTATTCCCTATCATTATCCAGCTTTACATCTATCGCTATTATTCTCAAAAGTGCTTATATGTTAGTATTCTAACTGACAAATGGTTTGTTTTACTATTTACCCTTGTAATCCCCTTTGATAACTGCTTAACTTAATTCCTCGTCTAAAGGCCATCGCTGGAACATTCGGTTCAACTGACGATTCTAATAAACTTCAACTTCGATATATGGAGTTAAAAGAACGTTCAAATAACTCACAAGTAGGTCTTGCTAAAATTTATTTTTTCATTAAAAAAAATCTAAGGATTGTTTAAAGCTACTTTGAAGCAGCATACTTACTATTATAAATATTTATTGTATAAACATTAAATTTGGCATCTTTACGCCGCACAATTAGAGGATGGGGGCGGCGAGATAAAGTTAGAAAGAACTATAAGACGGAAGTTGATGATATTCAATAAGACAAATTTTAACATGAGAACATTAGAATTATGTAGTCGGAGATATAGTTCAGTGGAAAGTACATCCATGAAGGACTTCATACAGTTACGAATTCGTCTTATTTTGTGAGGGGGGGGGGCAGAGAAAAATTACAATATGAACACTACTGCCTTCTAGTCTTAGTCATATCTGATTATGTTTCAAGCCATGGAAATAAACCATTTCTAGGAAATATATCCAGGAAGTCCTTATAAGTTGGTGGAGCTGAATCCTGTGCAACTTTTTTTATCGTATTATGCCATGTAACTAACTAATTACCAACGAAGCCAGTTTATATGGCACATGCTGTTTTCGGTTTTATGATCGATTGCAACATTCATAAAGTTTACTTTTAGCTACCTGAGACGGAAATCAAAACAGAATGTTCATCACGTACGAACTGTGTCAGATGAATCATAAGTGTAAATACAGAACGAAAATATAACAATAAAAGAGCAAAGAAATGCAACACTAATTCATTTAATCCAACTGGTGTAAGTATCGTTTACGTTAGTAGCGTAAGAAGTTGAGTAATTCGTTTTCTCCGAATATATAAAATTATGATTTGTTCGTGTAGTTTGGGATACTCACAAGTGACCCAGGCTGAAGCATGTAGTTTTCTTTGGGAAGTTCTCTCTGGACTTTTGAACTACGTCTAATCTACTAGATGATGGAGTAATGTCATGTAACGCGGCACTATGTTAACCAGTAACCAGAGTAGGTTCTTACACTACTCGTTTTTTCAGGATCCTGGTGCCCATGTGCACTATTTGTTCAGAATCGAGGTTTCCAAGTTCATCTAAGTGAACTCTCCGCATCTATATATCCTGTTTGGGCTGCGGATTTTAACTTTCGTCCTCTCACTTTCGCAGTCATCCCTCACTGAGTGAAGGCTGTAAGTAGGACTTCACTAGCAGAGACTATAAATGCATGGTTATGCTAGAGCATTTAGAGGGGGAAAACAAGTTATCCTTGCCCTTCTCTGTACGTGAACGTTTTTAAGGTATATTAGATCTAACGAGCTACTGGTTCGATTCCTGCGCTTCTTATCAACTACTAGTTATTAGGGTGGTATTTATTCTATTGTTGGTGGTGATTTACTTAATAAAACATCAAAATTTCATTCATAGTTTATTACCTCAAATGCTGTTCCACCTACATTATCTTTGTTTTGTTTTGATGTGTCATCTTTTCTGCGATCATTTTATCAATCAACTGACGTCAGCATTTATATTTTTGACAGTATGTCTTTAATTAGAAGTATCTGTAAAGCACAATTATCTACATTAACACTTATGATTTGTTTAGAAACACTGCTAAATACTGTAGATTTATACTGTGTAATCAGACACGTCAAATGTACTTTATTTCATGTATTATTTAAGTTGAACGAAGAAGCATTGACTTGTTGTCCAAATCTGGACAATCCTATTGAAGTATTAAATGCTGTGAAAAATGGCCGGCATCAAATTCCTACAAGAGCCGAAGCTTTACATTCATTCAGAACGTTGTTTTGCCGTCGATGCTTCAAATATGATTGTGCTTTACATCCATATAAATCAACCCAATCAATGTGGAGTCATCGCTGGCCATTTGTTACCTCAACTAATGTGGGTTAGTTAATTATGCAAGTGTTTTTCTTAAATATATGATTTGTAATAAGTGATTTGAATCTTATTCTACTTAGTCTGGTTTGAGCGATTCGAAGGTGGCTTTATAAACCCTCCATCTAGAAGACGTTGATCTGGCGTGTGAGGAAATCGTGCCATGTATCTAGAAAGCTCGTTCAACTTTTCCCAACGTATATTACTTGTTGGTGTTGGTGAGACGTCCGTATGCCAAAAATGGATGAGTATGCTACACTCAAGTTCATTATATATAACTCTGTGTATCTTTAAAAATCAGAAGACCAACATAGACTGTAGGTATCTTTGAGGCATTGGTTAGGTATGTGGAAATCACTAAGTGAGCGATTTCGCAATTACACAGGGTACTAGGGAAATATCGGTTGGTAAGATTCTTCGATTGCAGTTGTTAAAACATTTATTACGTCTTCATAACCACTGCCTACTCTGGCATACCGTATTACCCTGCGTAAAAGTAGGTTGGAGGAAAGATAGGGGCGATCAAACTAAAGTGTGAGATTATTCCTTGAAGTCGTTGATA
The DNA here is from genome assembly GCA_025215515.1 of Schistosoma japonicum. Taxonomy (NCBI): domain Eukaryota; kingdom Metazoa; phylum Platyhelminthes; class Trematoda; order Strigeidida; family Schistosomatidae; genus Schistosoma; species Schistosoma japonicum. Next base: position 248,111 of record CM046069.1, read on the forward strand.
TTCCATTATTTTTTTATTTTTTCAGAACCAGATGCTCCATATTGTGGTATATGGTGTGTTCGTCAGTTCACTGATAAGCAACAATCTACGAACCATCATTGCAATCGAATGAATGAAAAAGATTGTGAATGGAGTCCGGTTGAGATAAGTCTTTATCAAATTCTGGCTCCAATGTATGTACCATATGGTTATTCCTCATATCATTTATACAATTGGTGCTGTACATTATCGAATCTTCTTGGAACGAAAAAGTGTTCGGAGGTGAGTGTAGGAATCATAGCAACAGTGTGACTTCCCTTCCCCCTTCACTGTTATGACCATATCTTCTACCTACCAGACCACCTCTAATTAGTCTTTTTCTGGTGCCCCTGAAAAGGCCCTGGTACGACTGTGGGTGGGGATAGTTTGCTCTCCTTCTTGAAATACCGTCATATGGCCATGCGCCTAGCTTCTATCAGGAAAGTCTTAGCCACTAACTTCTAGTAAGGGGGTGATAATTACTGAAGATGAAATCAAACGTCCGGCATTTAAACAGGGTCAATGAGAAGGAAGGGTCTTCCTGGAGGAGTTAAAAACCCTGATCCCAAACTAATGGTGTACATGGCTCCATGATCCTGAAGGATCAAAATAAATCACCGGGCTCAAATGACTTTTAAACATGGTTTGACAAGGTTCCTCGGAAAGGTTTGGGATACTGAAAGTCGTAAAATGAAGCTATCGTCGTCTGCATTTTTGAAAAAGGCTCACATAACCTATGTAACAACTATCAGGGAATAGGTCTACTCTCGATTGTTTCCAAATTATTGGCTTCCGTCATACTTCGCAGATTGTACAAAACTCGTGAAAGACTGACTCGCGAGAAGCAGGCTGCTTTTTGTCAGGTTGAGGATACTGACTACATTTTCATCTTCCGTCAAATGTTAGAACACCATCACAAGTGCCACAGGCCAACAACCTTTGTGTTTCTTGATATTAAGACCGCCTTCGATTCGTTGAACAGGACTGTGCGATTGCATTGTCTATTAGAGAAGTGTGCGCCTAAACTGTTTGAGACTAGGTCTATCCTGATTTTCTAAAGACAGTGGAAATCAATAGCTTGAGACTTTATCAGATACAACACAGAATAGAAGCCATTGACAATTTCACTGCAGTTCCTTATTACTATCTTCATAAAAGTATAATGACTTATCTTAATAGGAATGAAATCTTGTTTGTATCTCTATATGAATTGTATCCTTGTTATATCTTGAGAATACTACCGATCACAATATGTGAAAAACAGTGATCTCAATAGGACCAATCAGGATGCGCACATATCTGCCCCGCGATTATTAGTCCCCTAAACCGAAGAAAAATAAGATAGCTGAGCTAACCAGTAGACAGTCAGATTATATTTCACTAATTCATTTATATGCATACAGAACCTGACCATGCAGCGCACCAAAATTAAGAATAACATTTATACAAATGAAAACAATAATGACTAAAATCTGAGGGTACAGATACATCATTCATTGATTATAGTTTCTGAATGACAGATGATGTGATACAGTTCATGAGTCCAGTGGGAGTTTAGTGTGGTGGGAATATTCCAGTAATGGATATAAAATAATCGATATACTTTAACTCAAAATAAATGAAATAATCTTTTGAGAAGCAGTTCAAAAAGTTAGTTACTCTTCTTAATTCGCCCGATTTAGCAATCATCTGACTTGTAATTCTCTTGTTGTCCTACTACATTTTAAATTTACCCCTTGATTGCCTTCTGTATTTTCTCCACGCCTTTCCTTTTGTACTTTTGTGGTGTATAAATTTATGGTCCTATTTTGTGCCGAATTTTATGTGTTTGAATAAATAAATAACCTCCAAAATAATAACCCTTATATAGTGTAGACAACTAGAAAGCGATAATCACCTTTATTATCTTTAACATTATCATTAACAGTGATTGACAATTAAGTAGTTTTTAGTACCTAGTGAAAATCTACTTCTGCTAATCAGGTTGCAATGTGGTTGTTAGTTTAAGTGGTTCGATCTCACCTCTGTGTCGTTAGTGCTAGGTGGCTATATCAAGTTGGTTGGAAACCTTGAACCTAAGCGCACCGATGCTCGAAGCAATTGATGCTGCCTAACTGTGGACTGAAATCCAAGTTATCTAGTTTCACAGACAGACCTTATCATTAAAACATTTGATCCACTTCTATTCACGAAATGAATTACCATGAAGTTGAGTTTTCTAAATAAAAAAAAGTAAATGTTAAATGGGTTTACAGCCAAAGTAAAAGTGGAGCTTTTCATCTATCATTTTTTCATTAGAAATACAGTATACATAATATTTAAATGAATGAAATGTTAGTCTGTTGGCCACTACTACTGCCATGATCAATGGTTGGAACCACAGGACCATTAACGTAATTTGAGCAGCTAAGTGATATCACTAGGGTCGACATGAAAATATATGCGAATCTAAATTACACTATCATATCTGTGCCTACACATAGCAATCTTTTTCACAGCTGTATTAGTAAGCGATGGCTTAATATTTATTTGCATTCTACTCTCAACCACTAAATCGTATGTGCAAATCTCCACTCTATCTACTTCAATAGTATCACTAATCGTCACATAAATTCCAAAGCGATTATGCCATTTTTTATGCCTTGATATCTGGCATTCTTACAAAAGCTTAGATCAAAGTTGCTAATTTGACGCATTTGTCCAGCTTGCCAATCATTATGACAACAGATAATCTTTATTGCCTAGAACATTTGTTCCTGTCACGTTAAGTTGACTGATTAGATAGCAAATAGACAAGAATTGATTAACCTTAGATCTGACTTAAAAGTCTTACTGTTTGAATTCAAAAGATTTGTGTGATGACGGCAATTTGTTACCGACGGATGTTCATCTGTTGTGACGATACCTTTTCTTTACTATTCTGTTTCTTAATTTTACCTCATTATTCTGAAGTGTTGTCACAACTTTTGCCAATATGACGATTTTATTGATTAAGCTGTTGTTGTTTGTTGATTGAGATAGTGGTTAGAGTATGCATCATTCGTACACAACCACCATACACTGCAGGATGCTGCCTGATGTAGAGGATTGTGACAGAAAGTAACCGTAGTAAACAAATTCAAAATAGCATCAGTCCATAAAGTTATTGGCTATTAGTCTTAGTCATGTTAGCTGCTAGATCCAGACTGCCTGATTGGCGTCCGCGTTTTCAATTTTTGGAAACACTGAATAGCGTGACTGTGAATCGATGAGAGTGATGCAAGTTCTTTCACTGTTTATCTTCCGAATCTGAGTTCCGATCGTTTTTTTTCATAAATGCTATCTTTTTTATTAGTTCGTGTTGAGTTAAATTGTGGTACTAACCTCTTAAATTAAGTGTCATATTAATGTGGCATATTGATTTTGGCTAACCTATATGTGCTAGGCTCCACGATCGGCTATTGTGTCTTTTGTCAATTTTTACGCAATAGATAAAGCTACAAAGTTACATAAATGTATACATGAGTATATCATTCAAATCTTACTCTTTTGTTACAGGTGCTTAGCTATGCAAATACACAGAATCATTCAACTCTTCTACTACCAGATTCTGGACAATTAAGTCCACTACGTGTCCCTGGAACCGGTATTGAATGGGGTCGACGTTCGACTAGTACTGTGTCATTAAATGATGGTGGGGATTGTGCTGGGTCTGGATCATGCAGTGGAAGTGTTCAAGATAATAGTGAGCTTGCCGATGAAGTAATGAGCAGTAATAATAATGAATCAGCAAGCTATAACTTACTGTCTTCTTATAGACGAAGACGTTCAAGAAGACGACGACTAAAAAAGAGCATGTTACTAGGACCACCCACTCGTCGTTTAGGTATGTTTATGGAAGTTTATTTGATTAATTAACTAATCAGTGTCACCGTTTTTATTATAAACGTCTCCCCTATTTTGTATTTTTTGTTGTTGCCTTTTCTACAGATGATGATGAAGATTCACAGACAAATGGATGCCATCCGAGTGCTGCAAGCGGTAATGCTAATGGTGTGGTTGCAAGCGGTTGCTACGCTCATCATTATCATCCTTGCGACCATCCTGGTCAACGATGCGATGATTCTTGTTCTTGTCGGAAAGCTGGAACATTCTGTGAAAAGTTTTGTCAATGTCCTCCTGATTGCCCGAATAGGTATGGTTTAAATTTCATTTATTTGAAGATTTATTTAAAGTTAGTATGTAGAGATTTATTCATTACATAGACTTATTGGTGAAGTGTCGCGTATTTTGAGCTTAGTGGTTTAGTTATTAGGCTTTCGTTGCTACTCAAGGCAACACATCTATTCAGATTTCTATGCATTTGACTAACAGTTTGTTTCGCCGACCTGGAATTCGATTAGTTATTGTGATTATTCGCCTTTTTATTTTGAATATTTTCTCCCATGTTTCCGACCTCACTGTTTTTAGTTTATTTCGTTTCTCTTGGAGTTATATCCTAATGGTGTTGCTTAGAGAGGCATTGAAAGCTTCATGACTGGCTTGTCGGAGCTCAGAGAACACGCTAGATGAACCGTACTTCTAAACTACAAATATTCTCTATCATCTCACAATTTATTTATCTCAGAATTTCCACGGCTGTAAATTTCGCGTAGTAAGCGACATTTATCATTAAGTAGCTAGTTATAAAATATTAACATTTATGACCTTGGCCGATCGTAAAACAGTCCTCTACTATTTAAATTTTATATTAAAGTAGAATACGTACTTAAGTCTTCGAATGACTGATCGCATATAGTAGGGTAACTAAACAATCAATACTGTGGTTAGACGCAAGGCGTTGAGGAAATGTATTAATAATTTTTCTCAAAATATAATTCCAAATGGAATGTTGAATAGTTGAAACATTCTCTACAAGTGGCCAGAATATTTCCTACTTCAGTGTATGACCTTTACTGCTATGTGAGTTGGAAAAAAGCTAGGAAGTTAAATTAAAACATTGCATCATACTCCTGGATATAATCCTCATTTGTGCGAAACTAGAGCCAAGCGAGCTACGAAGCCGGGTCAGTCAGTCAGTTACAACGTAGAACTTGAAACATGCGTACATCAGTTCAAGTTGCCATGCCTCAATTAGCAGATAAAGATTAAATTGTCGGACCAAATCCCAGAGTAGGGGAGGTAGTAACAGAGTAAGTACTAATGCAAAGGCATAGAGATCAGAGATGAGACTTGAAGCAAAAAAAGTGATTCAGTAAAGAAAAAATTATGAAAAGCTCAAAAACTAGAGTTCGGAGGAAGACAAGGAGTGGATGCACCTGAGCCATTGCCAACGATTTTGAGCCATTTCACCTAAAGTCTCTAATCATTTGTTACGATCATCACGTGGGGCCCAACCACGGTAGTCTGCATCTATTAACATGGCTCGACCCAATCGTCAATGACTTCATGGATTGGTGCCATGTTTTTGTTTGGCCACCCCTAGCTTTCTTCCAGCCTACTCCCACAACTGACAACATTGCTCGTCGAGGTAGACGGTGGTCAGGCATACGCAACACATGTCCTAACCATCTCAGCTGGTGAAGATTGACTACTTCATCGATAGACTTACCGTATTTACCTAGTACTCTATTCCTAACCCACGCATTCCCTACTCGGTGGTCCCAGCAAACACGAGGAATGTTTCGGAGACATCTATGATCAAATACTAGGAGCCTACGATGACAATGTTAACTCTAAAAGTATGTCAATAATAAAGTTGAATAAAAATGGGGAAAGCAGACAACCTTGACAGACACCACTAGAAGTGATCGATCCCGAAGACAATCTGCCATAAGCTCTAACACGACATGTGGTGTTTGAGAAGAGAGCTTGTTTAAGGTTAATGTACTTCTCCGGTACGCCTTTCAGTGATAGACATTGCCACATAACCTTACGATCGATAGAGTCAAACGCCGCCTTAAGGTCAAGGAATACAGCTATTGTTGGGCGTCTGAAAGTGTGCCTATGTTCCAGAACCTGCCTAAGTGTGAATATTTGGTCTATACAACCACGTCCGGGTCTGAAACCACCTTGGTTTTCTCGAGTTTGCTCTTCACGAGCTTTAGTTAGACGTCGAAGTATTATTGAAGCTAATATTTTAGACACTATGTTCGTTAAACTGATTCGTTGGTAATTGTCACACGACGACTTCTGTCCTTTCTTATAGACCAGCATGGTTAGTGTTCGAGACCAGTCAGATGGGATTACGTCCAGTTCCCAAATTCTAGCCAAGATCTCAGTTAATCTCGCTGCTACAGCTGGTCCACAGTCCTTAAGTATCTCAGGGGTTAATCCATCTGGTCCTGCTGCTCTCCGTCGCTTTAAGTTTCCTATAGCCTTCTCAACCTCACTGAGACTTGGGGGACCAATGTTAATTTGCCATTCAGATTGTTTGGTGATGGTGGGCAACTGGGATGAGGTCAAATGCCAGTTGAACTGTTCCCTAAAGTGTTCTGCCCATCGGTCTAATCTTCTGGATTGACAGTGGATAGTGGAACCATCTTTTTCTGAGATAGTTTCACTTACAGTTGGGTTTCTGATACCCGTTTCCTTGATAAGTCTGAATAGTTGCCTACTGTTACCTATTGCAGCTGCCTTTTCCATCTATTAAGCTTTCGCCACCCACCACTGCTCACGATCATTGCGTAAGCTTTTGATTAGTTTGTGTTTAAGTTGCCTACGTTGCTCATCATGTTCAGAACCAGATGGGATGTGTTGCCGAGTATCTATCAGTTCAGTAGATGCAGTTCAAATCCACTGAGTTTTCTTAACCTTTAGGTCTAGTTTATTAGTAGATATTAGTGCTCTTTCAACAGCTTTTCGGATATCATTCCAGGCTAACTTGGGATGAGTACAGTTTACGCCGTTTACTAATTGGTTTTCTAGTTGTTCCTGAAATGTATTCTTGATTTTTTCATCATTAAGTTGAACTCTGAGAGGAATCCTTGTCGTGGATCTTTTACGTCCTGTGAGTCGCAGACTAATACGCGCTTGCACTAAGGCATGATCTGAATCTAAACATGTGCTCCAAAACGTGCGGTAGTCTTCTATCGAGCCTCTCCAACGATGGCTGATAGCAATGTGGTCTATTTGAGTCCAGCGTTGGGTTGATTTCGGAGGCCGCTATGTCAGCCGATGTCTTTCCTTATGCTTAAAGTTGGTGTTTTTTGAGAAATAAACGCTTATCTGAACATAATTGTAGTAAACGGTCGCGATTGTCTGTTCGTTGAGCCTCAAGACCGTAGGATCCACCTAGGTGCCTTTCGGTTTCATCTAGTCTACCTACTTGGGCATTAAAATCACTCGCCACTATTGCTACATCAGTGCGCTTAGCTTTACAAAGAAGTTCAGAAAGCTTTCTGTAAAATTCATCTTTCACTTCATCTGAGCTGCAGTCAATGGGAGCATAGGCTTAGACAACAAAGAGACGACGGGATATGTCCCTATCTTTACGAGTCCTTACCGTTCCATTTAGACGGACAGCGCACAAGCGACCGTCTATTGGAATCCAGTCGAGGAGAGCCTGTTCAGCTTTTAGACTTAGTGCTATACCTACACCAGCAAGGCCTCGAGTGGTAGCAGTGGGGTCCCCGGAAACACGAAGAGTGAACCGAGCAGATTCTTTATTTTCACAAGGTGAGGTCAAGCGAATGACTGTGTTTGGATCCTGCATACGCGTTTCAGAGATGCACCAGACATCGATGGAATGGGATTCTAGAGTCATGGCTAAGGAAGTCTGTTGTCCTATTTAACAAAACGTTCGAACGTTGAAAGCTCCAATATATAACTTAGTGCGCGTGAACTAAAATAATTAGCATTAGAGGTGTGAGGTGATAAAATTATGTTAGAAGGATTAGGTATGGTGATAAGAGAGTTATTAAGAGTTGATGGTGGGATTTGACCTCGAACAAGATGATCTCGTGTGTTGTTAGAGGTATGAGGGCAATTTTCACTTCCTGGCTGCCCACACCATGGAAGGATATTACTTCTTGCGATACCTAAAAAAGAAACTGGGTTAGTGTTGATCATAGTGACGTGGGAGCGCGATCACAGAGCCCAGACAGATCACGTACGACTTTGTTATGGGAAGTTTTGAAGTGTTAGCTCCGTTCTTTAAAAAGGTCTTACTGCCGGAGATGAAAATCCATGGAGTAAAGTAAAATGTGACATTTTTAGGGTCAACCTATTCTAACCCCTATCTAACGTTAAGAAGGCAGCATAGTTGCAGATGCTAGTTATCCGAGGGGAATGCCTTACTGCTGTCACACCCCTCTGTAGTCAGCAGAACGACTACGCCCTCAGATATTAGGTTGCTGCTTTTAGTTTTATTACTCTCCTAACAGACCTGCTTGGGATGATGGGTACAGGTGGAACATGCATTCTAGCCTATAAAGCTCGGTTGGGTCATCACGATAGACAAGCCCGACCACTACGTCAAGGTAGCAGCTGCGGTCGGGGTAGCTTTGGAGTAGGATGGAATAAAACTAGGGGCAAGCAAACAAAAATGTAGCATTAGTTCATGAAGTCAGTGACTTTTGTTATAAAGCATATTTGGAAGTACAGACTGCATGATTACGGTGCACGTAGTAATTGTGACCTATGATTGGAAAGTTGAATAACGTATTTATTTATCTATTTCAACACCAAATTCTAGTTAAAATGGGTTTTGAAAATGTCCACGCCATACAAGAGAGAAGGCGATCGTAATCAAAAATTTAGCATGACAACAAGTAAACTGTATAGTAAGAAATATATTTTAATGGGAAGTACAATCTGGAAAGACTTCATTCGATTAGGAATTCGCCTCATTTTGTGAAAGACGTAGTAGAAAGTCACAATATGACCACTACTAACGTCTGTTCTTAGTCATATCTAATAACGTATCAAACCATTAAGATGCACCATCTTTAGGAATCTATCTAGAAAGTCGTGATGGGTTGGTGAATGCCGATTCTGCACAACTTTTTTCATACCATGACGCCATGTCATTAACTGGTAACCTCTTCGGTTTTTCCTTCTTACCTTGGCGTCACTAAACAATTCACTGGGTAAACGTCTCTGGAGTGATATTCGTAATACGTGTTCCAGCATCACAATGGCACCAAAATGGCTCAAATGAGCGGAAACCGGTCTGGCTTTTGTTATACGTAGGTTGATTTCGTCTATTTTACTAGATTTTATACAAGTGCTTCATTACGCGAGCTTTTCGACTATCTTTAGTACTTAACCGCAAGAGTGAGAGCAAGCACATACACCAGTGAGTGATGTAATTGTGGGTCAGTGGCATAGGTTTAAATGCATTCAGTTTTTATCTCTCACTAGATCTTCACTTTTTGTATCCATTCTTTCCTTCTTTTCATATCATTAGATCTGCTAATTTGCAATATTTGTAAATTATGTTTTCATATTTTTACTAACCGTGTATGTATCATTATTTAGGTTTTTAGGTTGCCGTTGTCGAGGTCAATGCAATACAAAACTATGTCCTTGTGTTTTAGCGGTCAGAGAATGTGACCCAGATTTATGTTTATCTTGTGGTGCACATTCATCTTTTCGATCTTTCGCTTCAGGAAATTCTATGGATTTACTTTCGCTACTTCAAACTACTTTACCCCCTGTCACAGGCACTTGTCGGAACGTTGCCATCCAAAGAGGTTGGCGCAAGCATCTTTTAATGGCACCTTCTGATGTGGCTGGGTGAGTCAATATACTTTTCCAGTGCCTCACAATTTTTCAATTATGTATATATGTAGCATACTAATTTATGTTACAATAATGCTATTTTTTTTCAATTATAGTTGGGGTATTTTTATTAAAGACGCTGCGGAAAAAAATGATTTCATATATGAATACTGTGGTGAGATTATCAGTCAAGATGAAGCAGACCGCCGAGGTAAATTTTGACTGTTTTTTTTTATGTCTGAAACTAAGTTAATGACTGTGCTTGTTCTGCTGTCAATCTAGTCGCTTGATGTCGTTTTAAATGAAAGAGTAGGAACTCATGTTAGAATACACGCCACTTAACCAGGCGACATACACTTGCACTAATTGCTATTTTTTAATGAAGAACTACATAGCAGGTATACAGTGAGATATAATAGCACAAGTATAAGGCGTCGACATTAGAATGATGAGCAACTCATAAGTCAATGCTTGATTTTAGCTGGTGTTAAAGATGAATAATAAGAAAACCAGGGACTGTTAAACCAAACGTATGATCAATCCGTGAAGTCATTGACTTTTAGTCTTAGTCATATTAGCTTGTAGGTGCAGGTAACCTGATCGGAGTAGTATTTATCTTGTGGATGTGATGTCATAGCGTTAATATGGTATTTCGATTTTAGCTAAGTTGCAGGTTCTACGTTGTTTATCGATAGTAGGTAGATTTCCACAACAGAGGCAGTGTCTTTTCTTTAACAGTCGTTTGCATAAACACATTAGCTTACTTCTACTGGACCTTAGATTTAATGTATGGTAAGGTCATCGGTGTACACTACTGTTAAGAAGTTTTTTACTAGGACGAGATAGCTATTTAGTACTACCTGGTTTCCCACTTTACCCAACTGAAATCAATCTGATGAATACAAATAACAGATTAAAATCTATTTCCACAAAACTATCTTGACTTAATTTAGAACTGATACAGAAACATTGTTTACTTACAGGTAAAATTTACGATAAAACAATGAGCAGCTTTCTGTTCAATCTTAATCGAGATTTTGTTGTGGATGCTACACGTAAGGGCAATAAAATTCGATTTGCGAATCATTCAGTTAATCCAAATTGTCATGCAAAGGTAAATAGTATTTTTTCACACTACTGAGTTTTATTATGTTGTTGTTGTCTAGGCTATACAATGGAGGGAACACAAGTAAACTATTTGACTTAAACAAAGCAACATCATTATATTTATCCATTTGAACTCATTAACGCATTTGTCAGATAGTTTCGTATACTTGGTTCCATATGTGGGGTAATAATTCTGCCCATTTGTTTTAACTGGGGGTGGATAGAGCGGTGTTCCATCGTATTGTCTCTATTGTTGTTTGTTGATGTTTTTCCCGATTGATCTGTATGTAAATAACGTGTGAACACACAGAAGACGGTTATGAGGGTGTAGTTGATCAAGGCATAAGAACAAGAGCCTACATTACTCTCCATTGTGTTGTACCTATTTTGTAAAAGATACAAATCTTTAGTAACGATCTTTAATGTTTAGGTTCGTTTTATAACCACTTAACCTATCTATACTTTTCAAAGTAAACAAATAAGGTGATATTTGAAAATTGATTATCTAGAAGATGATAAAAATAATCTCTGACTTTATCAAGTTATTTTGTAAAATAAAATCCATCAAATATAAAGTGTCTGACCCAATTTATTTATGATCAGGAGCCTGTACTTGCTGTCATTGTTTGTAGTAATCCGTTAAACGTAGTCGAAAAATTCATGGGTCTAAGTAGTTGTATGAAATCTGGTAGAAGTATGACTGATCTATGCGTAACGAAAACCGTATCAGCTTATGTCAATTGAACGCTCATTGGCTCCGTCGTGATCGTGTTTACAACTAATCGTTGAGGGCAGTTGTGGTCTATACTTATGAGACTTCTCTCCAAGCTGATTACGTTCATCAACTCTTTATTCGATCATAGTTGTTTGGAGTGCTGACATTCAGTAGCGGCGTCATGTCAGTAACACTGAGGTTCTATATATGTATGTATGTATACAATTTAACGATCCCTATATAACAATCAAAACTAAAGAATATTAGAGCGAGCAATTTTTTTCGATAAATTCTTATTCGGACTACATTCCTGAATCTATAAATGTCATTTTTAAAATTAGATAGTGTAATAGGGTAAGCATTCTGATTGAGTATATGAAAGGTTTTAGATTAGAATTAGCGAATTACATGTCGATCTGATCTTTAAATACTTAAAAATAACCTTAGACAACTATGGAAGGTTGTGTAAGGATGCATTGAAAAGAAGTCATTTAATATTGGTAAGATTAAGTGAATGTGTCTTATTAAAAGGTGATGATAGTGGTATTTAGTCGATAGGGTCAAAGTGGTAGGGGCGAAACAGCAACGACATATAATTCATATTTATTGTAAATGAAATTCAATTTTATTAACATGGTGATAAAAAAAGTAGTATGAATATCTTGTGGAGAAAAAAGGAGAAGGAGAAAGGGGAACGAAAAGGAAAACATATAACCCAGGAAAAATCGTAGGGATAAGGCTGTATTGTGGGCCAAATTAAACACAGATTGAATATATTTCTTCTGTACATAATTTCGGTTTCTTTGAGTTTGTGCCTAATACTTTACTATGTAAAGAAGGCGTATCCTAATATCTTTAGGCAAATTATTTAGTACTTTGTATACAATTGAGAGACCTTCATCAATCATCACTTTGTAATCATAGTCAATTAGGTGGCCATGAACCGCACTGGAAGTAACTTTCTCGAGACCCTTAAATAACCAAGCCAAAACCTGTTTGCGTGCTCTCTGAATAAAGACCCTTAGGTACAACCTTTGTAACTAATTCCAGTATGTGATTTTGATATATTCTATCACAATGCTTATCCTATTACATTATCTTATTATAAAAATGATATCTATATATTTGTAAATGTAAAGCCTAAAGAAGAATCTATGGGAAGCACTTCTTCACTCCAGTATTCTTGGCTGTTAAATATATATATATATATATTTTATTTATGTAGGTTATTATGGTGAACGGTGATCATCGAATTGGTATTTTCGCAAAGCGTTCAATTCTTCCCGGTGAAGAATTATTCTTTGATTATCGATACGGCCCAACAGAACAATTGAAATATGTTGGTATTGAACGGGATGCAGATGCTACCAGTATCATAAGTAATAATCCTTTATATGCATTGAATGCATCTGGTGTTGATATTAATCCTGTCTCATCTACTGTAGCAGTCGGTAACCAGATAGAAATTCCATAGAATTATTGTGTAAGTATTAGTTATGTATTTGTTCGGTAATTGACTGTGAATATATATCTTCATTCGCCAGAACGTTTAGTTACTAACTGTTTTTAACACTAGTTAGTCAATAAACTTCTACACCACATTAATACTTAACGTCTTCGTGGTTAAAACACTCGGTTTTCCATTAGTAAATGGTTGTTTCAAATCATACTCAAACTATTTCGACATGGACAACAATGATGTTCCACTAACCATTACACAATGTTGCTTAAAGTCTTTCGTTGGTAAATGATTTATGGTAATTATTTCAGTCATAAACAACATAGAGCCTAACACATGTATACGCGTTAGGTCACGTTGACGAACTGCATTAACGCAATGACATCAAATTTACAAGATTAATATCAGAATATAATAATTCAACAAGAATGAATGAAAAGACAGTATGTATAAAAGAATAATTAGACTTAAGATTTAGAAGAAGATAAAGGGTGAGTGCACTTGTACCACTCTTACCAATTCTGAGTTGTTTCATCTAACCATGTCTTCAACCAGTAATCGCGATTATCACGGGAACCCCAGCCAAGTTGTTTGTGCGTACAAACACAGTTTACAGTAGCAGCCGTTGAGTTCGTGAATTTGTTGCCGTGTTTACTTTTACTTCATCTGCATCATGTGTATCCTACTGCTACACTTGCTGGCTCTGTAGCTCGTTTGGCTAGTGCCTTGTCACTAATACGAATATAAGGGTTCAGTCTCCATCGGAGCCAATATTTTTTCACTCATATATTGAATCAGTAGGCAGATGGGATCGGAATCGCCTATAACAAATGAATATTAAAAGTTTTTATAATATTTGATAAAAGCTAAATATAGTGGATATGATTTGAAATAATTCATGGGTGATAAATTTTCATCTATCTTAGTTCCAGGCTATCCTTCATTACTATTATCGTTCTATTCAAAGGTCACTGACTTTTTAGATTACAGCCATTTAGTGGCCTTCTTCAGTTTTTGTAGCAAATCAGTCAGTTACCCACTTATAACAAGTAGCAGCACTAATATAAATTGAGAATAGTAATCTTTAGCTGATGGATAATATCATACCCACCTCGAGACTTGAATGTATGATGTTTTAGTATTTGCTTAATTCCTAATTGAAGTTTAATTTATGGTTATTATGGTCAGTTTCAGAAGCTTTATCATTTATCGTAGCAACTAAAGACTCCTTTCAAATACAATCAATCTGCAAAAACGTTCTACCCGGTTCTGTAGTAGGTTTTCTTAATGTCAAGAGGCTTTACAGACGTTTTCAGTGACTAATCAGCTTTACCTGTTATATCACTTGTAAGTCTGTAATTGGGTATTGTCGAGATTGTTAAACTTAGGTTTGATGTCACTAATTAATCTCGCTTATTCAACCATTGAAAACTAGGAATAGATACTGGACTGTTTTTTCATCCTAGTGTGGGACCCTTTGGCGATGCACATTTACAACACCGGTGATTGAGCCCAGTTTTTGTGGTGAATGCTTAAACACATTAGACTATTGAACCGGTTTCTAACTGTTGATATTATTTAACTTCAGTCAATTCTTGGCATATTATGATACTTCATTCATTGAGCTGCATGTGATAAATCTCATTAGAACTAGTGGGATTTTCTCCTTATATGTCACTATTTAGCTGATTTTGGTTGTAATTTAGTGTTATGAAAATTGTTATTATTTTAGACTATTGCATTTATTGTCGTCTATCAACTATATATTCCTGTTTTATTTTCTAGGTTCATTCTATCTATATGTGTATGTGTTCAATTGGTGTGTAGTATATGTATGTTTATAGTTGATATGCTTGTTCTTCATTTATGAAAAAAAATATTGTTGATTGATTTACTTATTTTTTTTATTTTACATGTTTCCATTATATTTGCTACTTGTAAGGGTAAATACACCGTACTACTTTCAAAAACATACTGTTTTCTTTAAATTTTTTGATTATGAAGAAATTAATAACAAAGAACAACTACATTGCTGAAACCTGTTATAGAGTCGTTTTGTCCGTCTTACTTAAATTAATTTTTCATCAGTTTACTGATAAAAGTTTTACCTACAACCTTAAAATGCCCTAAATGAATATGTCGTAGGACCAGGTATTTTTACAACCTTAAATTCAGAAATTTAAATTATATACCAAATAAGTAAACTTTTTATAGTATCTTCAAAGGATAGATTCTTATATTACCCGTTGAATTATTTTTATAGCCATCCTCTTGGTACCAACTCATCCACTATTTTATACGATTTACGCTTTACAACAACCGATACCTGTTCTTTGTGAATATATATACGACATGTGGTAAGTAAGTACTTTTATGTGGACGATTACTTTGCGTCATTCGATGAAGAAACTTCCACACAACGTTTTACAACTGAGATTCGCTTACTCTTTCCAAATGTACAAAGTTTGTGTCTGAAGCTGGATGGGATCATATCACTTGATCGAGAGCCTTCTATGAGAGATCTGTTGATGGATAGTGCCGTCGGTTGAGCGAACTTTAGAATTTCAATAGAAAGTAATTACTAGCACACTAGAATTCGTATTGGATGATTTGAATAAACCAATTACCCGAAGAGGGGTGCTGTCCTATCTGTCATCACTGTTTGACCCTGTGGGGTTAATCGCATCCTTTGTACTTTGCACTAAGTCATTTCAAAGAATATGTAAAGACAAACTAAACTTGGATGCTATGTTGATAATGTCTTCGACAACTGTTGGTTAGTAAATACTTTACCAGTGTATGCAGACAATTTAATCATAATATCGCCTAGTTGTTTCACGTAGTGACCATCTGACTCCACATTTTAGAAATCGCCATTACGGTATTAAATGCCACTAAGGAACCACCTAAGTACTAGCATCTACTGAAACTGAATATCGGATCCTCAAGGACGGGAAAATGACAGGTGAAGTAAGTGTATTAAGTGCCTGTCTAAGAAAAACTGGTGGCTCCAATTTTAAATCGATAATTATTTTTGATTATGTCGGGATTCATTACCTCGGACCATTTGTGATTAAATGGGGTAGGGGGGGCGTGCAGGAAAAATGGTTGATTATCTGAGCCAGAATCAGAGTTGTGCTCTTGAAAGTAGTTCGCGCCCTATCATTCAATCAGTTTCTCTTAATTTTCGAGGTGTATGCATCGCAAAGAGGGTGGGGGGGGGGTGAAAAAGTAATATTCAATGGTGAATTGGTAAAGAAGAACATCAGGGGAGTTTTCAATCTTCCACATGATCGCCATCGCGATGTTCTTTGGGCAAGGTTCCTAAAAATCTTAACTGCAGTAATCAACGGATAGTGTTGAACTGTGAGAGCCTTTGTAAGTGGAGCAGAGCATTTAAATGATAGGCTGTTACAATCAGTCGCCGATGACGTCAGGGATCTCAGTGTTTTGACGCCTAACAACTAACTACTTTGTTGGAAAAGAGGATTTTGTGTAACTGACTCGGAAGAATCCGGTCGCTCGAGGATAAAGGCAAGCGAAGCACTTACCGAGTATGTTATGGAAAGTTGGTTAGAGGTATACATTGCGACACAGCATATTTGATACATATCAAAAGATGTAAAGAAATTTTCTGTTCGGTGGAGTTGTACTTGTAGATGATAGATCAATATCAAATCACTGGCTACTTATTGTAGTGGTTGACGCCCGTGCATGTGAGAACATTCTTGTAGGAACTGAAGAAGCAACGACTGAATGGGTTGCTAACAAGAGGTATGAGGAGTTTTGCTTGCTAGAATGCTGTAATAAAATGCACCTAATTGACCAAGAAGTAGAAGATTTCCTTGACGGGATTTACTGTAAACGTTGAAGCACACAGACATTGTTCGGAAGGTTTTAGTGAATCATATAAAGTTTAACTGAGGTGCATTATTTAGTGGTGCGAAAGATGGAATGCCGGTTAGTTTGATCAAATATGGTTTCTCAGCCTTCCCAATACTGCTTGCCAAAATATTTAATTTCCCGTTAGATAATCGAGTTTCCCCGTGGTAGTAGAGAATGACATTCATAATTCCTCGCTTTAAGAAAGACTCTAAACCGAATGTTGAAAACTAGTCCGATTAACCACTTTTCTGTCGTATCCAGAGACACGGCGAAAGTCATAATGCAGATTCACAATACTATTTGAGCATGAATGATTTATATCTTTCCAGCACGGCTTTATGTTCAAAAAATCTTGAATAACTAAACCTAGAATGCTTTGATAATATAACGAAGAAATAGAGATTAAGAAAAAATAATTGTCACCTCATACTTTGATATCATGCAGGCGTTTAACAAAGTACATCATTTATCTCATATAAATTAAAAGCTGAAAAATTGTGTAACTGAAGAGCTTCATTTTTAAAAGTTTGTATTTGTAAAACCTTTTTCGATAGTTCAGTGTGAAAATCCCTACAAGTAACATTTGTACTATTGTAATTCGTTGTTTCGCGTTTAAAGGTGGATTTTTTCCCCTTAATCTGTTTAGCTGTACATTCTAATGACGTTTTGACTCTAAATGAGATAGTTGCTAGTTATTTTCATTGTAATACTTGTTTTTCCTTGCGTTTATACTGGATTTCTACTATTCATATGGACTTCATATACTTTGTTTTGCTGAACATTTTGGTGGCTGGGATATTAGTCCGTTTCTTTTCTTGATTGTATTGCTTGATTTGACTGGTTTAGTGCATTTTCTGGTTGTAAATTGACTCACACTTCCAGAATTTGAAATATTGTGTTACGACAAATTCAAATCCTACTTTCTGGACAGGCAATACGCGATCTATTTCAAAAGGATAGAATAACATTCTTGTTTATTTCTTGAAACTGAAATGATTATTTCAATTTTTGGTATAAATTTTGTTAGAATAACTGGTGTTGACATTTGTTTAAAACTGTAGGACTTGAATTAATACAGTTTCGATTAAAGAGTAACTCCAATGACTAATTTAGTCACAAAGTGTCGGCTAGGTAAAGTTACCGGTTATTTTGAGGTACTTGGGAAATCGGCGTAATTTAAGCGACCTCCAGCATTATCGCGGATAATCTCAGGTCGTTATAATTAACTAACTTACCCACCGCTGTTTCCAAATTTACTTATTAACTCCCCATACACTTCTTTTCGAACTATCATCAACACCTTATGGCCAGCAATTTCAAGCTCATTAACCTCTTTAGATACCCTAGATGGACGGTTCCTTCGCTACTTGATGGATTTTATAAACCATGCTACAGCTCTGACCAACTTCATCCACTCAAAAAAATTGGACAATCGGAGAACTGCATTGTTCCAAACTACTTAAGCTAGCCATAGCCAGCGGTTTTTTGAACGCATTAATTTTATGGATGGGTTTCGAAAATCTAGTCGTCATTCTAGAAACACTAGTGTCCAACAATACAGGACACCCAACCATTTGTTCTGAATTTCGATTAAGTAAGAGTACGCATATCTAAACCAATATTGACAGTTATTCTTTAATTCAAACTGCCTCAGTTTGGATCCTACAGTATTCAAGTAGTGAAACTAGGATAACTCTAACGTCCTCAAAATACCACTAGTGGTGTCTCCCAGGGTTTAGTCATAGGACCTTCATTGTTTTTATGTATAGTAGTGATATATGCCACTGTTTCAAAAGGAGGGGACGGTAAGTCTCTATGTTTTCGGACGACCTCAAGGTTGTCTATGCATTCTACTAAGGTGGAGGTCGAATTGTTAGTGACAATACAGAGAGATCTCAACAAACTAAATGGATGGTGTAATACATGGTTTCTTCCCCTAAAACACAAAAATCATAATATTTATAATTAAGGAACCTAACGCAGAAATCAATCTACAACTTAACAAGCATAGTTTTCATCAACTAAGTACTATTTGTGATCTAGTGTTTAAATGTTTATAAAGCTCATCCTTTACCGAGTAAACTATCACAAGTCTCTGAACTGTAACAGATGATAATACTTTAAAGTATGCTCAAAAACTAGGACTCAAGGAACCGAAATTCTCTAAAAAGATTATCGAAGGCCTCAAATAAATTAAAATCCCTTTTCTTCGTTGAACGCCATGCCAACTTCTGGAATCGGTTACCAGAAAGAAACACGACAAGGCAGCTTTCTATCACAGTTTAGATTCTCAATAAACTTCCACCTAAAGATTACCTGCATTTGCGAATTGACACAATATTAATGATGCATTGTCACTTATGGACCTTCTGACGTCTAATCATTTTAGTCTACCCCAAAAAAGTCTACTTGCAGAAGCACACTTTATGTTCATTCGATTATAGACAACAAAACGTTTTTCTTTTCTTGCGAATAGTGCTCTGAACTTTCGTAATATACTTGCATTACTGAGATACTTTTTATATCAGGCTATGGTTTCCTGAGCTGTCTATTTCAAAATAGATCTATAATCTATTTTAGTTATTTTCAGTGTTAATTGGTTTTTTTATAAGAAACAAGAGATAACAAATAAGCCTTATTCCATATAACATCCACCTTAGGTTTCACCGTAACTGTTATACGTAATTGATCATCTGTGTCCTCTTACTCCACTCTTTTTTTCTTTATTTTTCAGTTGCCACCTACCGTATGATATGAAAATTGTCACTAAGCGTCTTTGCTGAAAAAAGAAGTGTGTCTAACCACGATACCTTAAAATGATCTTTTCGGTCTCATTCTCTTTCGAGACGCTGTCTACACAAGGTCATGTTCGTACTGGAAGTCACAAATAACTATTCAAAACAACTCTCTATTATGTGATTTTTCTGGTTTCACGCTTATGACTTCCCTTAATCTAATTGATTGCGTTCATTGGCAAATGTTCTATACTTACAAATCCCTGATCCTGAAGGATTACAAAATACCTTCAAGTTGGTAGCAAACTGTTACATACTTCTATGTGATCTCCCTATACATACACCAGTATATTGTAGATGTTATTGCTATCCATGTACTTATTTCTGTGAATATTATGTCGTTTTGTATAAAAAATTAACCCTTCCGTATCATTATGACCATACCTGTAAATTTAAGAGTCTTTCAGACATTCTATTGCAAGTCCTTAATGTCAACCATCTGCAGTACAACATACTTAAAGCACAAGTATCTACCTGGGAGTTCTTGTTCTAAATGTACAGTTTTATTACTTTGTATATATAGTTTGACAATAATCTATCGTCTCTTCGAGTATGGTCGTTAGACGCTATTTAAGTTGCATTAATCTTCGGGGTGGGGGGGGAGAGGAACCGAATTCATTTTTATCCAGAATTATATTTCTAGTCATCCTACATATCTGTTGCATTATTTTAAACTTGGTGTACTCTTACACCAGTGGTGCAGTAATAATCGTTTTGTGGCAACGTGGCGTTATTCCATTTGTGTTTGGAGATAATAGTCAAAGTTGGTGCTACAATTAATAGAACCGTTTGTTTGATGGAAGGATTGTATGAGTGTTCTGAACTCCAGTAATTGCTCAGTCGTACCAAATTAGCATCATTAATTTGACAGATACGTATGGTAAATTAAAAATATAAGTTTATCGCACAGTATAATATACGAAATATTATGAAAGTTTATGCAGTTATACAAGTTATACTGTAAGCTTACAATTTAGGTTATCTGTGCAACGGCGATACTTGGGTTCTTGAATCGCTTCAAAATGACGCTACACTCATTATACCAGTGGTATCTGGACGGACTAGCGAATAATTGTGATACTGCGACAGAAGCAGAAAAGTTTATAACGATGCAGTAGAGTAAGGCTGTCATGAAAAATAACTGCTGTCCCTCAGTATTGACAAACTAATGACAAATGTTAACCAGTACTGGTGCGTTATAATGTCGTTGAAACCAGCCAGAGTATAAATGTTTATAAGCACAGAGAATAAAAAATACGGTACAAGACTACTGCCCTATTGTTTCACGTATGCAAACAATATAACGAAATGAGAACAATGTTAATAGGTTCTTTATCAAGCTGACACTGATATTGATACTTTACTTTCAGAGGTGATAGTGGTATTTTTCCTTTTCTAGAAAAATTCATGATTTTGTTAGCTATTCTAGATTTGACGCTCACTGTGATCTCATTGGAATTTCTCAGTTGAAGTAAAGACCCTTGTACCAATTTTTACTGTACTCATCAGTGTGCACCCCACATTTTTTCCGAGTTGGTTTTGTGTTTTAAACCTCACAGTTCTTATACAATCCAAAATAAAGCGCCAATATGAACTGTCATATACATGCATATGGTACTAAGGGAAAAATTGGTTCAAAATTTTGAATCAAAATATGAGTGCACATAATCGGATGTGCTGCAAAGAATTAGTAGGTATATATAACATAAATACAGTGTGAACAGTTTTATTAGACAACCAATATTGAAACGCCAGACTGCAAAAGTGTCAACGAAATTGTTAGTGGCCGTATAAGTGATAATGGAAGATGGAAAAACCTGGCTAATTTATCTATATTCCCATTCAAAAGTGTAGCGAGATAGCCTTCAAGTGTAGCATATTTTAAGCAGTTCATATAGGGCAGGGACCTTTCCAGTATATATTGTTACATTTTTCGGGATAGCTCAAGAGGCTACATAGACCTTTATTTGACAGGTAGTTATTAAGTAGTCTCTTGGATTTAATAAAGGATTCGCATTAACGAAGGTTTTTTCAGAGTTTATTTTACACTGTTGGATATCTAACAGTAAAAATGTTTTAGTACAGCTGTGTATGACATCTCGGGATAGTGATGGTGCTTTCTTTATTATGCAGGTTTTGTAAGCAGAAGGTATAATAGTCCTGAAAGAAGACCAAGGAACAGGATGTATCACTTAAAAAGCCACTACATGAAAGTAAGATTTAACTTAAGACGTCAAATCCCAAGAGGTTTAAGTTTTAAAATGTCACAGCGATGAGGATAATCTTCTGTGTCACAGCAGCCTAGTAGGCTTTTGGTGAACTCTCTTGATTTTTTTCAATTCTATGGGTCCACAGTCGCTGTAAAGTAGACAACCATTTTCTAGTATGGAAAAAACAATTTCTGTATGGTAATAAATTTGGGATAATGTTACCGAAAACCCCGCCTGTACCCCTTCTAAGGTTACTGCCAGTCTTAAGCCCGGGTAAAGAAGAAGGGTTAAGCATAGGGCTTGCATCCACATCCCGTGAATTACAAGCTTGCTAAAAAAACGCTAACTAGAATAAACCATTTAAACTCTGCCCTGGGAGTGGAAGGAATGTTTATGACGCTTCATGATTGAAGGCGTGATTCTTAGGAAGTCATGAAGTCGATGCCCCCTTCTAACAATCAGAGCGGTACAATAATCCCCCACAAATGCATACACAAGGTTACATGGGTCTCACCAGATCATACTATAGAGAATCAAATTGATCATATATGCATCAATAGAAAATTTCGAAGATCGATGGAAGATGTGAGAACCAGGAGAGGAGCTGACATAGCTTCAAACCTTTGCTTGGTGGTTACCAAAATTAAATTGAAGCTAAAAGCAATGGATAACTGGAGTAACAGCATTAAAACGGTTCAATACAGCTTCTCTTCGGTATACTGACAAACTCATAAAATTCGAAATAGCTCTTAACAACAGGTTTCAAGCCTTAAAAGATCTACTGAACAAGGAAGAAACCACTATGGAGGACAACTGGAAAGGAATCAAAGAGGCACTAACTTCAACTTGTCAAGAGATTGCGGGCCGCAACAACTACCATCATAAAGAATGGATTTCCACAGAGACCCTGTGCGAAATTCAACAAAGGAGTAAAAAGAAGGCAGAAATCAACAACAGCCGAACTAGAGCAGAAAAAATCAAGGCACAAAATGAATACACAGAAGCAAATAAACAAGTAAAGAAGAGCATTAGAGCCGACAAACGTAAGTATATCGAAGGCCTTGCAACGACAGCGGAGAAAGCTGCAAGAGAAGGAAATATGAAACAGCTATACGACACAACGAAGAAACTGGCAGGCAAATATAGTGAACCAGAGCGACCGGTCAGGAACAAAATAGGCAAGCCAATCACTGAGATTCAAGAACAGATAAACAGATGGGTAGAACACTTTGAGGAACTTTTGAATAGGCCAGCTCCACCAAACCCACTAGACATCGAAGCAGCATCTACAGATCTCTCGATAGATGTCAATCCACCAACGATGGGAGAAATTAAGATAGCCATCAGACAGATCAAAAGTGAGAAAGCAGCAGGACCTGCAATATACCAGCTGAAGTACTCAAGTCAGATATAGACATAACGGCGAGGATGCTCCACGTTTTATTCAAGAGGATCTAGGAGGAAGAACAGGTGCCGTCAAACTGAAAAGAAGGATACCTTATCAAGTTACCAAAGGAAGGTGATTTTAGCAAATATGAGAACTACGGAGGGACCACACTATTGTCAGTCCCAGGGATAGTCTTCAACAGAGTGTTGTTGAATAGAATGAAAGATTCCGTGGATGCCTAACTTTGAGATCAACATACTGGTTTTCGTAAGGATTAGTCGTGCACAGACCAAATCGCAACATTACGCATCATCGTTGAACGATCAATTGAATCGAACTTGTCACTGTACATCAACTTCATTGGCTATGAGAAGGCGTTTGACAGCGTAAAGAGGAGATCATTATGGAAACTTCTTTGAAACTACGGTGAACCAGAGAATCTCGTCAACATCATCCGGAATTCTTACGACGGACTTCAGTGCAAAATCGTGCATGGAGGACAGCTGACAGATTCATTCCCGGTGAATACCGAAGTCAAACAAGGCTGCCTACTCTCGTCTCTTTTTTTTTAGTGGCTGATCGGATCATGCAGACTTCCACCTTTGAGGCTGAGCACGGTATTCAATGGACAAGTAGGATGCAACTTGATGGTAATAATGTTGCGGATAATCTAGCTCTTCTACCCCATGCACACCATCAAATGTAAGTAAAGATAACCAACGTAGCATCAACCTCAACATTATTAGGCCTGAATACTCATGAGGGATAGAGCAAGATCCTCAAAAACAACACAGGGAGCACCAAGCCAATTGAACTTAATGAAAAGACTCTGGAAGGGGTAAATACCTTCACATTACCTTCAGCATTACCGATGAACAAGGAGGATCTGATGAATAAG
Organism: Schistosoma japonicum; assembly: GCA_025215515.1. Taxonomy (NCBI): domain Eukaryota; kingdom Metazoa; phylum Platyhelminthes; class Trematoda; order Strigeidida; family Schistosomatidae; genus Schistosoma; species Schistosoma japonicum. The sequence continues at coordinate 272,287 of CM046069.1, forward strand.
TACAGGCAAATATTGGCAAAGCAAGGGCAGCATTCCTACAGTTGAAGAACATATGGGACTCAAAACAACTGTCAACCAACCTTAAAGTCAGACTCTTCAATTCGAACGTCAAGACAGTTCATCTGTATGGAGCCAAGACGTGGAGAACTACTTCGAACATCCTCAGGAGGGTACAAGAATTTATAAACAACTGTCTTCGCAAGAGTGTCCGTTGGCCAGATACCATCAGTGACAGCCTACTATGGGAGAGAACAAACCAACCTCCAGCTGAAGAGGAAATTAGGAAACGAAGTTGGAAATGAATAGGAAATACATTGCGGAATTCATCAGACTGCATCACGAGATAAGCACTAACTTGGAATCTTATTGGGAAACGGAAAAATGGAAAACTAAAGAACACACCTAATCAACAATTGGAAGCAGACATTAATAGAATGAACAGCATCTGAAAAAAGCTTGAAAGGATTACTCAGGACAGAGTTGAATGGAGAATACTGGTGAGCGGCCTATGCTCCCCCGGAAGGAGTGACGGGCGTTTGTAAATAAGTAATGTCACCGAAGTTTTTTCTCGTAAATTTTATTTCTTTTCTTGCTTTGGAAACCTAAAATGCTACGTGCTTTGAAAAGCTTATGCTAACACTATGTCGAATTTTCAGATAATGAACAACGCCAATAGGCCTCATATCTTAAATGCTAAGATTTTAGGTTTCAATGGCGGCCAACGGAAATATATTCACTTCTTCCTACGTTTAGGAGATGGTGTCGCATTTTTAGTTCACTCAGATAACTTGTCGATTTATTCTTCGACTGTTTTTGTAATTGTATTTTCATTAGTGGGAGGTGGCAACAAGTAGGATATTTTCAAGTCACCAGCATAATGGAAGACTGAACTACATGCAGGCTGCTAACACACGTCATTCACAAAAAGACGGAACAGTAATGTTTCAATTGTGCTTCTTTGTAAGATTCCATTAGCTTTATTCACACTATCGGTTTTTTATTTGTTTTTTAGCGTCAACCCTGCTGTGTTACTACTCGCAATCATAGTAATAGACGATATCTATATAACCTGGCATCGGAGTGTGGGAATGCATTTTTCAAGCACTTGGTTGTAATGTATTCAAACTGCCCCATTACTCATGTGATCCTACACTACTACCTGAATATTATAAAATGCTAACTAACAGTCCGCTGATGATGAGTGGAACCTCTACCCGTGTCGCGAAAAGAATGGAAAGAAGGGGTTTTGAATCGAACTGGGACTGATAGGGTCAGACTCCTGGAATATTCACGTGCATCCAGCTAGGAAACCATCACGAAATACGTTTGCCAGAGCATATAGACCTTGACTTCTCATTTGACTCAGATAACCCCAAAACAAATTTTCTCTAACGTAACAGACTTTGAGAGTTCTACCTCACAAACCAGGGTAAAATAATGAGACGAAAATGTTGAAGGCCTCTGCGGTCTTGGGACAAAAAAATCATAAAATGTAGCTGAAAATATGTCAGTATACACTACTGATTGCGCTAACAATGAAGCGTCTCCAAATCGTGATTGTTCACTTACACCTGCTTCAACTTTCGTTAAGGATAAAGTGATTGCTGTTAGATCGCCGTTCCATCGAACTAAAATTTTACAACTCTTGCTTCATAACCAATTAACCGACTATCCAGTATTGTGACAGGCGCCGGCTCTTTCTCACTAATTGTTCAAATACACGTGCACCTACCCTCATGATACATCAACCTGCATATGGACTGCCTTAGCTGGAGAGTATTACGCACTCGAGGAGGTCAACCTCCTACATCTGGCACTCTCACAATCACACTGAATCACTTCTCAGTAACAAGACTGGAGTACAAAGAAATTAATAGTTGCCTATTAGAGAACGCAAAAACAGGTTAAAGCGAATTTCTCATCATTAAATGTTTGCTCTACTTGGAATGGGCTACCAGATGAATAAACTACAGCCTCCACATTGGCTCGTTTCAAAAAGAAGCTAGATGACTGTGTACTATCAGGTACCAAGATCCTTCTTGGATAAAGGTTAAAGAATAACTTGATATTGGTTTTAAATCTTGGGCCTTAGCATTCTCAATTTATATTTATTCCAGTGTATTCTTTCAAGCCACATAAACCAGACGACCAAGGATGGAATGAAGGGGCGGTGATCAGTGCATTACGAGGGTTTCTTAAGTAAGGAAGAGCTTAAAAACGAAATAAAAAGAAACAGAATGGAAAACGTAAATATAAAGGAAAGAATTGTGAAAGGAGGTAAACATTTAAAAAATAAATAATAGTAATAATAAAATCTGGTCGAAACTTCCAGGTCAATACCGGTTGTGTAGCCAGTCAACTACAGAGAGAAGCCAGAGACCGGAATTCAGAACCGCGATATACAAGACGCGAGCACACAAAACATCCCTTGTTTAAAAGTATCTCATCGTTTAGATTGTGGATATTGCACTGGTTTAAACTAGCTAGTTATAGAGATATTGGATTTGGAGGTCATTGCTACTTTGGCGCAATATTTCTTCTTTATGGGCTTGTACACTATCTTGAAAAAGCTTAAACAGAAAGAGAAGGAAGTTAGAATACTAATCTTGTAAGTTAGCAAACACTTTAACGCCTTCAGAACGGTTGTTTTCTATGAGATATGTATATGAGATACAATCCTCCAGATTTTAATAGAATTCATTACAATAGAGTTTGTGCTTCCATTTGAATTACTGAATTTTTTTTCATGTTCCAGTTGATAAAAGCTATGTGAGCAGACGTAAATGTAGACAACTCAAACTGTTTTCTGAACTACAGATGTTTTACTTCCACACCAGCAGTGAAAATGTTCACTAGTGTGCATATCAATATAGTTTATTCAGAATAAGTGAACGTCTGAATGCGTCAACGTTAATATTTCCTTTTTCCTGTATGCAGTGGTCTTTGTTAGATGGCAGATTTCCGCGGCAGTTTATTTTTGAGGAGAGTACTTTCATTCATAGTATTCTTTAGTGTTAGAACTATACTTTGGGTGGCTATACTGTTGTGTTAAGTTCTAAGATGTCTTTACTGTATTCACGAGACTGATTACTGTTGTACTCAGGGTTAAACTTCCATTCAATTTAATAAGTAGTTGTGTCTTTCTATATTCCGCTTTAATATGTCAATTTGGGCCTATGAGCATGTGCCGGCTTCTACATCGTTCATGACTGAATTCACCATAAACCACGCGTTTTGTGTCAGGTTGTGTCATCCTTTAGATATAAAGCACCTAATTTCTCTTTAATCGGATTCTTATGAATTTCTTTTAATGTTGAAAACTGCGAAATGGTAAGCCAGTGCTGCTTTTTGCGGGGTTTATCATTATTTGTTTATCGAATAACTTAGATATTTAAGCAACTCACTCAACTGCATAGTTTAATATCAATGATTATAGGATTCTTATAAGTATTTAAGCAATGTCATTCATACTCTTAAAAGTAATTTAGAAAGTTTTTGTTGATGTTTCATCTGCTGTAGTTTGGGTAACTAAGTAGTGAACACTTGGATGTATTCAGCTACTGACTGATAATAAATTTTCTTTAATTTTTCAGTGTACATGAACTCTGTCACTGAAACCACACATTAAAATATTACTAATGTTTCGGCACAGAATGCATATTCCAGTCGCTGATTTCTGTCCCAGAAAGTTTAACTTAGATCAATAGTCAATGCTTTTGCATCTCGAGAAAACTCCTCTTCTAGTTTCAACAGAATGAATATCGTTTTGAAAGCTATATTATCTATGGTTCCAACTAAGAACTCACTCCTCTAAGAAATATTTGTAGTATAGCGTAAATCACTGCTAAAAACACTAATGAGCTTAAATGGATCTGCCTACACTTAGAGTCGCTCAATTTCACTACTCCTCTTCAGATTTGTGATTGATGACATTCTGAAATAATATTTGGTGGAAACTGGTATTGCTAGAGTGGATTTTTTACCTGGAGAAAGACTTCGACCTCGAGTATGCAGATGTTATTGTATTACTAAGAGACGTCAAACTGTCCAAATCACCTTTAACTAGTTGGTAATTATTATCCGTAGGTACATCATATACTTTGCATCTACAAAGTATCTCTGGAGAACTGGAAGGGGTATACAGCTACTATCACTGTGGCAAACAGTTAAAACAAGTTGAAAAGTTCGTGTTTTTGGGTAGTTTTGTGAATAGTGGTATTAGATAGAATTAATCTATGCATAACGAAACCTAGATAGACATTCCAATCTGGGATGTTTTTGGCTCTTTTTTGATGTAAGTTTATAACGCTTCTGCTCTGTGATTGCGAAACATGGTCTTCGAGCTAAGGTTTTTCAGAGTCTCTCTGTGTTCAGCCATCATTTTAACCATATGATTGCTGACATCCGGTGTCAACATCACGTTAGTAATAGCGAGGTTTGACAACGTGTGTTCCTGTGCAGTAATAACAACTTTTCATAGTGTTGTGCTTCAAATTGTGTGTAAATTTTTATCATAATTCGTGTGTTCAAATAATTAAATAACAACTGACGTGTTATATCATGGCCATTAGTTTCCTTGCACTTCGTATTTTGAATGTAATTTTTGTGCTTACCCTGCAATTTTCCAAAATCCTCTTGGAGCTAACTAACGTATTTTACTTGCTATCTTTCTTTTAGAGGATTAGACAATGCCGGCAAGACGACTATCGTAAAAAAATTCAACGGTGAAGATATTAACAGTATATCTCCGACTTTAGGCTTTAGTATTCAAACACTAGAGCATATGGGGTATTCAATCAAATTACCAAGTCTTTTGAGTACACATTTTTTAGTTTCAAATTGAATATATGGGATGTAGGAGGACAAAAATCTCTACGATCATATTGGAGGAATTATTTTGAAACTACTGATGCACTTATCTGGGTAGTGGATAGCTCAGATCGACTTCGTCTAGAAGATTGTCGTATAGAATTGTCTAAATTATTAGTTGAAGAACGATTATCTGGTGCTACATTACTTGTGTTTGCTAACAAACAAGTAAGCTCACTAGCTCTGTTTTTTATTAATTACTTGGAGTAAGTTAGCTTATTGTAAATTTTTCAATTCAACCTAAAAAGAGCTTTCGAATAAGGTTACTGCAGCTAAGTAGGTATCTATCCAATATCTTTACTTAGAGTAATAGACTCTTTGATAGATGCGACAATTTTTAAGTTTTATATACTATAAATCTCGAGTTTCAATATTGTCTCGTAATTCCTACTGATTGATTTCGTTTGTTCTTTTCTAACTGTTTATTGTATTCGGTCGTTATTATTAATGGAGCTACCATTATTTCCCCCCAGACAACCAGTTTGACATCAATACTGCCTTCCCACAAAGGAAGGTTGAAGTTAGTAAAGGTCAGCTCTGAAAATGCACATCTCACTTTACTCCAAGAATTTCCTTCTCTGGCGGTAATTGAGCATGCTTACCGACGTCTGACATTAATGGTATTCCTTGACCTGATGGCAGCTTTCGACTTCGCATTTCGGGAAGTTCTGTGACACTGTTTGTCATTAAAATACTAACCTCAAAAGTACATAAACCTCATAATGGCTCTGTTATCGAATACGACTGGTGGAGTTAAAGCTTATGACCAACTGACAAGAGTTTTCGGCCTCACGTGGGGTTCGTCAGGGTCTGCTCTTATCTTTCTCTTTACCTATTGTCATCATAGATATTCTCCTAGAAGTCACACTTTCTTCACTTACTCCTTTGGCAATTAATTTTCTTCCAGTAAACTCACTCGTCGTCTTAGAATACGCCGATAATATAGTCCTACTCGGTGATGATACTGACAATATGCAATCTCCTGAACACCTTCAGTAACACCGCAAGCATATTTAGGATACGTTTCGCTCTACCAAAATACAGAATGTTACTCTAGGATTGGTCTCCATCATCGCCTAGATTAGTCATAGAGAGTGAAGTAGTTGAGTACGTTGATCAGTTCACTTATCTTTGAAGTCTCATCATCCTTATTGGATCGGTATCTGACAAAATCTCAGCACATTCAGAAAGCTCGTTTGGCTTTTATCAGCTTACGTCACTTGTAGCGTGGGCGAGATATCTGTCTTTTAACGAGAGCCCAAGTATACTATACAACAGCCTGCTCTGTTTTGACCTATGGATGCAAAACATGGGCTATGAAAATAGAAAACATATGTGATATATCACGTCCTTGATCATAAAATTCTTCGTAATATCGTCCGTATGTAAAGGAATGACTGAATAAGTAGTATTGATGCTAGATACATTATACAAGGGGAGAAATGACAAATCAGTCGAAGAGATCGTAAACCTTTATCGACTAAGATAGTTGGGATATGCATGCCCGACTGTAGCTGCTACCTTGATGTGGTGGTCGGGCTTGCCTATCGTGATGACCCAACCGAGCTTTATTGGCTAGAAAGCATGTTCCACCTGCACCTACCATGCCAAGCAGGTCTGTTGCAAAGCGATAAGACTAAAAGCAGCAACCTAATATCTGAGGGCGAAGTCGTTCTGCTGACTGCAGAGGGGTGTGACAGCAGTAAGGCATTCCCCTCGGATAACTAGCATCTGCAACGATGCTGCCTTCTTAACGTGAGATAGGGGTTAAAATAGATTGACCCTAAAAATGTTACATTTTACCTTACTCCATGGATTTTCATCTCCGGCAGTAAGACCTTTTTAAAGAACGGAGCTAACACTTCAAAACTTCCCATAACAAAGTCGTACGTGATCTGTCTGGGCTCTGTGATCGCGCTCCCACGTCACTATGACCAACACTAACCCAGTTTCTTTTTCAGGTACCTCAAGAAGTAATATCCTTCCATGGTCTGGGCAGTCAGGAAGTGAAAACCGCCCCCATACCTTTAATAACACACTAGATCATCTTGTTCGAGGTCATATCCCACCCTCAACTCTTAATAATTCTCTTATCCCTGTAACTAACCCTTCTTCCATAACTTTATCACCTCGCGCCACTGAAACTGGTGGTTCGAGTTCACAAAATGTTATTCCTGGTCCCCTGAAACTGCTCACTAAACTATATATCGGAGCTTTTGGCGTTCTAACCTTATACCAAATAGGACAACAAGCCTCCTTAACTATGACTCTAAAATCCCATCAATCGTGACAGTCTGGTGTCTTCTGAAATCTCGGCTCGTATACATAAGGCCCTATCGGCTTTCGCCAATTTGTATCATTTGTGGCGCAGTCGAGACATCTGTTTATTGACCAAAGGACGTGTTTACTGCCCATCAGTTCGATTCGTTTTACTTTATGGATGTGAAATATGGCCATTAAGGATAGAGGATATTCGTAGACTCCCAGTATTTGATCATAGATGTCTCCGAAACATTGCTCGTGTATGCTGGGACCTTTGAGTAAGCAATGCGTGGGTTAGGAATAGAGTACTAGGTAAATACGGTAAGTCTATCGATGAAGTAGTCAATCTTCACCAGCTGAGATGGTTAGGACATGTGTTACGTATGCCTGACCACCGTCTACCTCGACGAGCAATGTTGTCAGTTGTGGGAGTAGGCTGGAAGAAAGCTAGGGGTGGCCGAACGAAAACATGGCACCAATCCATGAAGTCATTGACAATTGGGTCGAGCCATGTTAATAGATGCAGACTACCTGGTTGGGCCCCACGTGATGATCGTAACAAATGATTAGAGACTTTAGGTGAAATGGCTCAAAATCGTTGGCAATGGCGCAGGTGCATCCACTCCTTGTCTTCCTCCGAATTCTAGTTTTTGAGCTCTTCATAATTTTTTCTTTACTGAATCACTTTTTTCGTTTCAAGTCTCATCTCTGATCTCTATGCCTTTCCATTAGTACTTACTCTGTTACTACCTTCCCTACTCTGGAATTCGGTCCGACAATTTAATCTCTGTCTGCTAATTGAGGCATGACAACTTGAACATATTTACGCACGTGCGAAATTCTACGTTGTACTGACTGACTGACTCGATATACGTTACGTATGCCCAACTACCGCCTACCTCACCTCACAATGCTAGCTGGGTTAAGAGAAAGATAAAAGAAGATTTGGGGTGACCAAAACATGGCATCAGTTAATGAAGTCTTTGACTGTTGATCTGAGTCGTGTTAGTAGATGCAGACTATCTGCTGAGGATCCGCGTGATAATCGCAACCCATGGCTGGACATTGGGTGACAGCTCAGAATCGGTCACAGTGGCACAGGTGTATTCTTTCTTAATCCTCGTGTATATCTTAATTTCTGTTATTCTTTCATGCACACCTTTTATTTATCCTTCCTTTTTGTATCCTGTTATCGTATTATTTTTGTAAATTTGATCTCGTCGTGGTAATGTGGTACGACAATTTGAACCTAAGGGCATATTTGCCAGGTCCTACTTTGTCGATGACTGATTGAGTGTTAATCATCTCTGTATGTTGATCTCTATAATGTATTGCTTTTTCTGTGTACGGTTGTTCAGCTAGAGTAAACGATGTCGCTAAAAGAAGAATTTGTCTTCCTGAATATTCCTTATTTTCCTATCTACGAAATAGGAGAATGAATTCACAGTGCATCACTGGGATTCTTAATGCAGTTTTAAATTATCCGACATGCATCTGTGTTAAAACTCTTCAAAGACAGCCAAACCTCGTTGTTGTCCAATCTGCATCACTGCGAACTTTGATAACATCTTCAGCTTTAGAAATACTGTATCAGGTTTCTCATCCAGTGACGGCATTCACAACCTTGACCATCAGCAATCGGAAACTGTTAGCAGGACAGAACTTTCGACGAGGGTTAATTCCTCGGTGAAATAAGTAGTAAACATAAAAGTTACATGAGATAAAACGGAACGGGAAGATAAAGGAACATAAAATAAATTTATCTGACCCATCATCATTATCATCAATAACATAGAGCCGGACAAATATTTGCCGATAGGTTCAAGTCGCCATACCACATTAGCACTACGAGATTGTAGAGGTAACGCAATAACAGAATACAAGAGAGGAAAGTAAAGGTGTACAGAAAGGAATAATAAAATCTAAGATCTAAATGAAGTTGAAGAGTGAATACACTTGCGCCACTGTGACCAATTCTGAACCATGTAATCCAGTGTCTCCAGCCATTTATTGCGACTATTACGCGGACCTCAACCAGGTAATCTGCATCTACTAACATGGCTTAGACCAACAGTCAAGGACTTCATGGACTGATGCCATGTTTTAGTTTGGCCCCCCTACCCTTCATCCTACTTCAACCCTAGCCAACATCGCGCGACGAGGCAGGTGGTAGTCGGGCATGCGCAATACATGTCGTAAGCCTCTCAGTCGATGAAGGTTAATAACCTCTTTGACTGATTTACCATATTTCCCAAGAACCTTTTGCCTAACCTCAATATTACTTAATCGACTGTTCCATGATATATGAGCGATGCTACGAAGATTTCTATGGTCGAATAACTGAAGTCGACGCATATCTCGAGTTTTCATGGCTCACGTTATGCAGCCATACGTTAAAGCGGTGAGGACTGCTCCACAGTAAACCCGGCTTTCCGTTGAGAGACAGATATCTCACCCGCGCTACAAGTGGTGTAAATTGGTGAATGCCAATCGGGCTTTTTGAATCCGTGCTCAGATTTCGTCAGACACCGACCCACCAGGGGTGATGAGACGTCCGAGATAAGTAGAGCGGTCAACGCATTTGACTACTTCACTCCCCATAACTAATCTAGGTGAAGAAGCAGACCAATCCTGGAGTGACATTTTGCATTTAGTAGGAGACAAGCGCATCCCAAATATGCTTGCATTATTACTGAAGGTGCTCAAGAGACTGCATATTATCATTGTCTTCACCGAAAAGGACTATGTCATTTGCGTATTCTAAGTCGACGAGAGAACTTCCTGATAGGAGATTAATTCCTAATGAGTTAAAAAAATTCAATGAGACTCTTAAGAGTATATCTATGAGGAAATTAAATAGAAAAGGGGATAAGAGGCAACCCTGACAAACCCCAATTGAGGATGAAATTTCTCGTGACAATTTGCCATAGGCTCTAACTCGACCGGTGGTGACCGAGTAGAGAGCCTTTATAAGGTTTATGTACTTTTGAGGTACACCTTTGAATGACAAACATTACCACAATACTTCACGGTTTCGGAGTCAAAAGCTGTTTTCAAGTCAAGAAATACAACTATAGTCAGACGTACATATGTCTTTGTTCGAGAATCTAGCGCAGGGTAAATATTTGATCAATGCAGCCACGTCTAGGTCTGAAACTAGCCTGGTTTCCCAGAGTCTGCTGTTTTCTAGTGTTGGATAAACGCTGAATGATTATAGAGGATGATATTTTAGATATTATATTAGTCAAACTGATTCCTCTGTGGTTATCACAAGAGGATTTCTGTCCCTTTTTGTAAATTGGAACGATCAGCGAATAAGACCATTTAGATGGGATGATGTTCAGTTCCTAGACGTCGGCTAACATATCAGTGAACCTGCCAGCTAAAACTGGAACACTATCCTTAAAGATATCGGTAGACAACCTACTAGGTCTTACTGCTTGCCCTCGCTTCAACTTATTTATAGCCTTTTCAACCTCACTGAGAGTTAAGAGGGACCTGTGTCAGTTTTCTATTCAAGTAGTTTGGGGATATTAGGTAAGCTAAGAGTGGCTGAAGGCCAGTTTAACTGTTCTTGAAAGTGTTCCCCCCATCGTTCTAATCTTCTAGACTGAGAGTAAGTTACAGACCCCCTTTTTTCGAGATAATTTCACTAACCGCCGATTTCTTAATACCGGTGTTTTTGATAAGTTGGAACAGCTGTCTATTATTTCCTGCCGCCGCCGATGCTTCCATCGCCTTTGTTGCCCACCACTGTTCCCGATCATTACGCAAACTCTTTGTCAGTCTACGTTTCAATTGTCGTCGCTCTTCATCATTCTCCGGGTTTGCTGAAATGAGTTTTCGAGCCTCTATCAGTTCACTATGAGTTCCGGAGATCCAATGGTCTTTTATAACCTTTGGATTGAAGCTAGATGCAGATAACGCTGCTGTGTTTACACCTGATTTGAAATCGTTCCAAGCTGTTTCAGGATGAATCTGTTGGTTGTGGGAGACTAAGTGGTTAACTAAACCATTTCTAAATGCAATCTTGGCATTTTCAGTCTCGAATTGATGTCCAAGGGGTTTTCCTGATGTGACCTTTCTGCGACCAGCAAAATGCATAGGGATACGTGCTCTCACTAGAGCGTTGTCAGGATCTAAACACGTGCCCCAGAAAGATCGGCAGTCTTCTACACATCTCCAACGATAGCTGATGCCGATGTGGTCGATTTGTGTCCATCGTTGTGTAGTTGTTGAAGGTCGCCAGGTAAAACAATATCTTTCTTTATACCTAAAGTTTGTGCTAGCTAAAAATAAACGGTAGTCTGAACATAATTGCATCAGACGATCTCCGTTATCCGTTCTTTGGGCTGGAATGCCGAGTGACCCACCTAAGTGTTTTTTTAGCCTGTTTCAACTTACTGACTTGGGCATTAAAATCCCCTGCTATAATTACTATGTCTGAGTGCTTTGCCTTCTGAAGGAGGCTAGAGAACTACATACAGAACTCGTTTTTCACTCAATCCGTACTGCAGTCAGTGGGGGTATAAGCAGAGACAACAAAAAGGCATCGGCGTGTGTCCCTATCTTTCCGAGTTTATACTGTGGCATTTAGACGGACATCACATAATCGATTATCTATAGGGATCCATTCGGGAAGTGCCTGTTCTGTCCGTAAGCTTGGTTCTATGCCTACAACAGCCAGGCCATATGAACCTGCTGTAGGGTCTCCAGATAAACGAGTGAATTGTGCTGTTGTGCTGCATTGATTAGGTGAGGTCAAACGGATGACCATGCTGGGGTCCTGTGTGTGTGTTTCGAAGACAGCGTACGTCAATTGCAAGAGGTTCTAGTGTTTTAGCTAAAGTAACTTGTTAACCTATTTGACACAACGTATGTACGTCAAAAGCTTCAACATGAAGTTTAGATCTTGGTTTCAGGAGACCTGGTATGGCATTTCGAGAATTCGAGCAACCAGTACAAGTGATACGCATATAAGATGTAGTGGGAGAATTGCAAACAGTAGAAACCAGAGAATGAGAATGTGTTTGATCGCGAACAATGTGATCTCGAATGCTGTTAAAGGTATGAGGGTGGTTATCACTTTCCCGTTGCCCACACTAGCAGTGTTTTTCTCAAGGTACCTGCAAAAGAAAGTAGATTAGGGGAGGTCTTGATGACCCGAGAATGTGATCGCAGTGCACAGGGGACAACTGTTTGAGGTCGGTGTTATGATGCGTGAAATTTAGTGGTTGGTTGGCCGAGTGCCAATTACTTGTGCCTAGTCGGTAATTGTGCGTCTGCCCTACGCCCACTGAGTCCCAAGCCGAAGTAAGAAGAATACGAGCCGGAAAACCAATTAAACAGAATCCTATTGTATTTCATACATTCCTTTATATATACATGAAATCAGAACGCACAGCAAACTAATTAGGAAATTAGCATCAATACAAAACAAAGGAAATAGTGGTAGTGAATAGGAACAATTTGTACACAGCTAATTGACTGTAGTCCATAATAAGAGACAATATAATAACAGTAAGTTTTCTAAACAGGAGGATAGAGTGAGAGGAACGTAACAACCACATAAACAAAATGTTTACATTACACACAGTTGAAATAATTGAAATAGTGTTCTTAAAACACAGTTCTGAGAGTTTGTTACTCTTCTTTAGTGGTCCGGAATAACAGTCGGTCAGAAAAGACATCGAAAAAGCCTAGCTTTTATCATGGGGCGTCATAACTCTTCGAAGTAAAGACCTACCAAATCTCAGGGCGGAATTTAAGGGATTTAAATGGTTTTCTTTGATTTCCACTTGTTTTAGCAGGGTTATTGTTTTTACGGAATGTGTTTACTAACCCTATATCCAACCCTCCTATTAAATCTGGGCTTGGGACTGGAAGTAACTCTGAGAGAGTTCCAAGCGGAGTTCCTTTGACCCAGTCGTAGTGTAAATATAGTTTTGCGTAGTGTAGGATGACGAGTAATTCATTTTCGTAGATATTAGATTAGATTTGTATGTAAACTTAGATAATGCTAGGACTCCCAGGCTGAAACAAGAAAGTTTTCCTGTTGAACTAATTCCCGAATCTAATCTACAAGAAAGGGAAATAATATCAGAATATGCCGATAATCAGAGTAGGTTCATACACCTTTTTTCAGAATCCTCTTAACCTTGAAAAGAATCTACAAAGTCCATGTTGTACTGAGATGCACTTGTCGATGACACACTTTCACAGTTAATCTTTCTATTATTTTCATCAATTTATCATTAATAATTAAAAATATTGTATTTTATTTTTTAGGATTTAGCTGCTTCACTGAAACCATCACAAATACGTGAAATGTTACATTTAGACGAAATTACAACACATCATTGGTTAATTCTTGGTTGTAGTGCAGTAACTGGAGAAAATCTCCTGGATGGTATCAATTGGTTACTTAAAGATGTATCTTGTAGAATATTCTCATCAGATTAGTTCAGTTTTTGTTTTCTGAATCTGGATCCTTTTTACTAGTATCTCTTTTTCTTTTTTAATTCTTATCCGTTGAATATATTCTCTTTTGATTATATTCACTGATATTTTGATTAAGTTTATCGTCATTATTATTGTTCAGTTTACAATATGCATTACATCTTACATTTGTTACATGCTAATGTGCATAATAAATAACTGGTTAGTATATATAACTATGTACATATTATGTATTATTCTAAATAGATGTATTAATTTGAAGCACTATTTATGTATTGGAGGTTATTTACAATATTTTTTAGAGTCATATGCTTCCTACATGAAAGGATTTGATTTTGACCAATTTGGACTCTCGTGCTTTTGCGGGTATGAGGGCAGTTGTTACTTCCCGGCTGCCCACACCGTGGAAGGGTGTTTCTTGAGGAACCTGAAAAAGAAGGTAGATAAGTGTCGGTCTTAAAGACCTGAGAGCGTGACCGCAGAGCCCAAGGGATAACTGCTTGAGGCCTGTCACGCACGGCCTTTTTATGAAGGGTTTTTTGAGTATTAGCTCCACACTTAAAAGCCCTTAGTGGGCACCCATACCGCTGGAGACGGAAATCCGTGAGGCAGGGTGAGGTGTGACATTTTTAGGGCCGACCTTTTCTAACCCTTCCTTCCTTGTGAGAAGGCAGCATCGCTGCAGATGCTGGTTGTCCGAGGGAAACACCTTACTGCTGTCACACCCCTCTACAGTCAGCAGTACGACTTCGCCCTCAGACCTTGAGTAGCTGCTTTTAGTCTCATCGTTCTCCAATCGACCTGCTTGACGATGGTAGAACCTACAGGAACATATGTTCCAGCCAGTATAGCTCGGTTGGGTCATCACGATAGGCAAGCCCGACCACCACGTACAAGGTAGCAGCTACGGTCAGGGATGCTTCCTACATACTAAGTTTCAGTTAATTTAGTGGCCGGCTGTTAATGAAACTATTTTGAAGACCTTAGTTCGGTATTGACAAGTCTCTCTACTTTTAACCAGATTAATAAACGTATAAATAACTTGAAGCTAGTGAAAGCCGCCTAGACCTAATAGGTTGATCTCAAATATCTTTAAGGATGGTGGTCCAGCTTTAGCAGATAGCTTGAATGGTATATTATCTAAAGTATGAGAGCTAGACTACTCTTTATTGTTGACCGTCCCAATTTATACAAAGGACAAGAATCTTGTCATAACCACGAACGAATCAGTTTGACCAACGTGGTATTTAAGGCATCATCTATAATCACCCGACGCTTGTCTGAAAATAAAGGAAGAAAAACTCCAAAGAATCAGGCTGATACTTGCCCCAGATGGGAATGGAATGATCAGATATTCAATATTCTTCAGGTTCTAGAACATAGGTGTGCTTACCGAAGTCCGATAGTATGGAAGGATATCAGTCAATCATGGACAACGTAGGACCTGGCACATATGCTCATAAGTCCAAGTTGCCACTCCACATTTCTATGATGAAATCTAATTGACAACCATTATATGACGGTAGAGTACGACAAGGTGGGGTGGGGGGGAAACACAAAGATGTATGTCGAAGAATAATGGAACTTAAGATACAGAGTAAATAGTTGATGTGAAATGTTAATTCCTGCATAGAGAGTCATTACATGTTTGAAAATGGTTATGATTTTACACTTCATATGCATACAGTCCAATCTGAGAGATAGTCTAACTAGAATATTTATAGCTTTGCTAATAATATTGGTACATTTGATTGGTTTTCAAAAGGTTGGTATTAAAATGTCGATAGAGTTTTTCAACATCTTCCTTATAGAGTTGTTAAGTTAATTGGATCATTCTATGCTAGTTAGTAGTAGAGTAAAGTATGATCATGTATGTTCTATGTTGAATAATGAATTGTGTAATCATTTTCAATAACCAATTAACTTCATACACAAACTTACTGGAAAAGAAAATACAGAACTAACATTGTATTATTCGTTGGCTGCAACATTCATGGGTAGTATCAACGAATGTTATCGGTGAATGCTTCCATTTGGAAACTAAATCTATGCAGAGAACCTTCCTGTAAGAAGCTACATAGACCAATCAACCTATTGTGTTAATAACTGACTAGTAAGAAAATTTCAATAACTTACTGATAACAAAGGTTATACTGGTACTAGTATTGGTAGGAGTGTTAAGTTTGGATCCACAGGAATGGAATGGGAGAGCTATTACTTCAGCTTGTCTTGAAAACACTTCCTGATCCGTATCAGTTTACTTACAGATGCCTTTAAAGTAATTATCTTACTACGTAATATGACGTCTTTCATTTCATTATGAAATTTACAAATTTCTGGGTGTTAATATGGACAACTGTAGAACCATCTGACTATATTCCTATTTCTCCGGAAGAGAACAGTGTACTGTGTACAAGAGAAAATGCTCCACTTACCCATTAACAATTTGTTTCTCCATAGGGAATAATGAAAGAAATGTTTGTGTTAATTTTACTTTAAGAAATGAAAAGGACTTAAACAAGCTTGTGTAGTATGGTATTTGTATCTTTGATGATTATGAAGTGTAAACTTGCCGTGGTGTAACTTTTACTTCTGATCTATCTTAATCTTTGTGTGTTATAACAGGACAAAGAATCGTGAATCACAACCTATGGAGTCTATTCTCTGTAGTATCGATACCCTTTATTGTTAAGATAAATCTGTTAAACTATTATAATTGCATTGCTTCATTTATTAGTTTTAAAAAGAAGTGTTTGTTTTGCATTTCGAGTTATTTTAATTTTCTATGCGCCTATTATCCCGATTTCTATACACAACTCCCCTAGTTCAATCCTTAATGTATGTTGTATATCCCATTACTGGTTGATTGAAGATGTAATATAAAAAGACCTTCATTTCTATTCGATAAACAACTTGCGATTGTTTCCTACTTATTGGTGTTTTCTCTCTCTTTACCTTTGGAGGAAGAGGGAGGCTTCTAGTGACTTTTGCTCCTCGCCAGCCAATCAGCGTTCACATAGTTAGGTCGTAATTACAGTGCAAGTGTCATTGGGTCACTTCAACCTACTCAGTTATCTCGTATTCTACCTTCAGACCCACACACCTTAGGTCATTTCAACATATTTTGTCAAAATGAAAGACAATTCCTCGTTTGACTTGTCATGTATAAAGATTAATTAGTTTTGGCATTATCAAACATGATCACAATTAGCAAATTCTTGTATGTCAATAAATTGTTGTATTCTGTTAATCTATGTTAAGTAGAGTAGTGAAAGTTAGTAGTAGGGTAAGTGGTAGAACATTACAATTTATTATAAATAAGACGTATAAATATACATATGAGACCTTTCAAATACATGATCAAACTGATACTTCGGGCACCTAAAGAAGATTGATTATCTTTGAGAACTGTTTGTTTTAGACTATTTCACTTATTTCGGTTGTATACAAAGTGAACATTTTATTCCTATTATTATTCAGTTTCCCTTTTTCCCTATGCTCCCGTTTAACACATTAACTATTAGCATATCATTTCTCATTTATGAACTACAGTTAATCAATTGTGTATACATTGCTCCAGTTCATATTCACTATTACTCCCTATTTTACATTCTTAATTAGTTGACTGTGAAATTAGGTTTTGTGCATATCTAAAGGAATGCCTGAAATATAATACGATTCCGTCTGCTTGGTTCGTTAATCTTTTGTTCTTCTCATTGTAACTTGGAATCGATTGGGTACATGTATAGGGGTTAGCTAGGCACTCATTATTGATGTTTGTCATCAGTCGGTCAGTCAGTTACAACGTAGAACTTGGAACATGCGTACATCAGTTCAAGTTGCCATGCCTCATTTAACAGATAGAGATTAAATTGTCGGACCAAATCCCAGAGTAGGGAAGGTAGTAACAGAGTAAGTACTAATGGAAAGGCATAGAGATTAGAGATGAGACTTGAAACGAAAAAAGTGATTCAGTAAAGAAAAAATTATGAAGAGCTCAAAATCTAGAATTCGGAGGGAGACAAGGAGTGGATGCACCTGCGCGATTGTGAACGATTTTGAGCCATTTCACCTAAAGTCTCTAACCATTTGTTACGATCATCGTGTGGGCGCCAACCAGGTAGTCTACATCTATTAACATGTTTATCATAGTAACTTCATGTTCACAAAGATCATATCGATTAATTGATATCATACATCAACTATATAGTGAATTACTTGTTACGTCATAGGAGATAGTGAAAGTGGAAAAATTCATATTGTATTAAACATACTATTATTGTTTACTGTTAGTAATAATAATAGTAGTTAAATGTGCAGATTTTACAGTAGTCAACATAAGTCGACTATAGAAATGGACAATTTCATCAAATCATCTAATTGTTAACTTGTTGGACCAATTTCTTTTTAATTTACGATTTAATGTTGAAGTTAAATTGTTTGTTGATGTTTTCCAATGATTATTTAATTGACTAATTGAATTAGTTTTTATGCCAATCTCTGTATCATTTAACCAATTTTTAACTAATTGACAATAAGTCGGTTTTTTATTCAATGTCATATTTTGATTTAATTTCATTTCATTAATCCATGTATTCCATGGTACAATAATTTGTTTCGGTGGAATAAGTAGCTTCAATTGATCATTTGTATTAGTTGGATACCAAATTAATGATTGTGCTGCATTACAATGTGGTGGATTTAATGCTGATAATGGTAATGTTCTAGCATCTTCTAATATAATTGGTTCATCATATTGTTTATCAAAAATAGATTGTAAACGTTTACCAATTGGTTGATATGAATCTATTATCATATGCAATTGATAATACCAACGTATTGTATTCAATATATACACTTCATCATGTTGTATATTGAATTTATATTGTTGTTGTTGTTTTATATGTTTTATAGCAACTAACCATACCCAAAAATGTTGTTTTCTTATTACATTAGTTAATTTTATTCCATTGTAATATGGTAATTCCCATGCAATAGTTGGATAGAAATGATCTTCATATGTTAATTTAATTAAACTATTAGATACATTACCACGTTCTATTACATATTTACTATTAATTAATGAATAAAATGGATATTGATATCCATCACTATCATTTACCATTTTATGTCGTCCACTATTTAATGGATGAAATTCCCATAATGTACTACCATAATTACCATAACGATTCTCTAAATACATATAATCACATGCTTGTATTAAGCCTATACTCCAATATTCATTAGCAATACATTCATTCAATGTTAATTTTACATGACAATGAAAATGTTGACTTGTATATTTTAATAAACTACTTGTTTCATTTATTTGAGTAGTTGTCTTTCTATCATAATATGCATTAATTGATATCACATTGATATGTTCTATGGAGAATTTCGACATAATCATATCACTATACAGTTTGATTTACATTGAAAGTTTTCTCTTCTCTTCAGTTTTTCTTTTTTTAGAAAAAAAATCAACAAACAAGAAAATAAATAAACAAACTAACGAAAAGAAAGAAGTATGAAGTAAACAAAAACAATAAATGATGATGATGATAATGATTCGATGAAGAAGATACCTTGTTGATTTAAAAGTTATTGAATATCAATCAATTAGAGATCAATATATATAGATAAGATTCATGTGAATTTAATACTACTGATTAATAGTTATACTAACGACGATCTAATGTAGATGTGAAAGCGCGGATTTGAAAGGCGAACGTGACATTTCTACAACTGAAAAAATATATGGAACTCATACCAGCTGTCAAACAATATTAAAGTCAGAAGTTTCAATACAAATATAAAGACACTTTTGTTGTATGCACCTGAAATTTGGAGAAGTATAAGAAGCATCATCCAAAAGATACAAGTATTTATAAACAGCTATCTGTGCAAGATGCTTCGGATCCGTTCTCCAGATACCATCAACAACAACCTTCTATGGCAGAGAACAAATCAAGCAGCTTCCAACCGAGGAAAAAATTAGGAAAAGACGTTGGAAATGGATAGGATATACATTGAGGAAATAATTAAACTATGTCACAAGACAAGCCTTAATCTGGAATCCTGAAGGCCAAAGGAAAAGAGGAATACCCAAGAACACATTGCGTCAAGAATCGGAAACAGACATGAAGGGGATGAAGAGCACGTGGGAAGAGTTAGAACGGAATGCTCATGACAGAGTTGATTGGAGAATACTAGTCGGCTGCTTATACTTCGCATAGGGAAATAGGCTGATTAATACTACTCATTTTAATGACAGAATAATGAACGACGTAGAGAATTTTTATAATGGCAAAACCTTGTATTGATTGATGTATGCAACCAATTAATGGATTTGGCCTAGTATGCACGAACTTCAAATAAAGTGTCAGTGAATGTGCCTAGTCGGTCCCCATAAATTTGCCTAATACCCCCTCAATTTTAGGTCGGAAACAGGGAGAAGAAAAGTCGATAAATTAACCAGATAAAATCATATTATATTCCAGGTATTCCTTTATATTTACACATATTCACACCACACAAACAACCAATTAAAAATTTAACATCAATACAAAACAACGTGTACACAATTAATTAACTGTAGTTTATAAATAAGACATAGTATACTGTAGTGGACACTACTCATGGTCATCCATAAAAAGAAGGTAGCTGAACGTCTCGGGTAAGTGGAAACGTTAAAAAGTATACGAGGAAAGTTACGAAGTGACAAAGAGCAAAGTTTGATCACAAAAAGTAGGAAAAATGAAGACAACCAAGGGAAGCAGGGCTATAGCCAACATTGATCGAAGAACACAAAGAACGTGCAAATCGATAATTAAATATATGCGTAATTTATGACGTTATCTATTTTCACCAAACAAAGCAAATATGCTAAACAGGAGAAAGGGGCACGAGTGACACAATAGTGATATGAATTCAATGCATACATTGCATATAACTGAAATAGTCTTGTAAGACATAGTACTGAAAGTTATTCTTCTTTAATCGCTCAACATAACAAGAATAAACAGAGGAACTGATTGTATTTCGTCGTTTCTACTTTACAATGACCGGTGAAATCGGAGCTTATAATGAACTGTTAACTGAAATTGTAACCTCAAGTAATGTAAGTTAAGGCTGTTCACTATCTTCACTTTTGTTCAAATAACGCTAACCCAATCTGAATTTTCAATAATTTATCTCTACATTACGAAAGTAGTGTAGTTATTCTCAGTGAAACTGATCAAATACAGTCTTTTGATGGGATTCAGAAACAATCCCTAACACGAGTGTGATTCATTTTTCCCTTCTTTTTAGATGCTTTAGGAAGTCTCCGTCTACATCTAAACTAAAGATAGGAAGTGAAGTAATTGAAGTTCTAATCAGCTCTCATGAAATCTCTGTATTGGTTCAAAATACTCATTCGGATTTAGCCAGCATACATCACCTACAGAGTAGGAGAGATATTCACAAGCTAGAAAGAAGACGAGTATACTGCACAGCAGTCCGTTGTTTCACTGTATAGATCTGAAATGTGAATTGATGATATTCGTTGATTATTCGCATTTGATTATTGTCTTCGAAACATCGTACTTGTTAGTTGGGGCCACCGGGTAGCTAATCCTAAATTTAGGCCTAGTGTATTAGGTAAAGGTACTAAATCAGTTGGCCATGTTACGAATCTTCATCGGTTGAAATGATTGGGACATGTATTCCACATACCTAACTACCATCTACCTTGACGCGCAGTGGTGACTGATGTTGGAAAAGGATGGAAAAATTGCTAAGGGCAGCTAAGTGTAAACGTCTGATCAGTCTATGTAGTTATTAGTCCAGGCTGTATTGGTTACTGATTATTTTATCGACCGCGAAATCTCTGTTATCAATTATTATCTCGTCTAGGTTGACCGCTTGATTCAGCTCCTAAGCTTTGATACGATCCCCAGGCTAAAACTACACTTTAACGTGTACACGAGAGTGAAGGCAGGAAATACAGCAAAATAACGCTTTACTGCAAGACTCAATTATGAACAGAAAACTAGGGTATTTATAGTATCATAAATGTCCTTTGGGCTTCTAGAGATTTCTGTATCCTACTAAACACAGTAGTAGTACGATAACTGTCCAATCAGAGATATATCACGTGATTTTCCATTGTCTAGAAGTTTCTGGTAAAAAAAACTACGTGTTGATTGGACACAATGTTTCCGATTGATTTCTACGCCTTTCGAGCTTTTCTCAAGGGGTTTTCTGGGTCTACCCAACGGTTACTTGGTTGTGGTGCTCACGATTGTCGTAACTGATGAATGCAGAATTTTTATGACGTGGCTTATTATTCTCCAACCTAACATTATTGTTGAAATATATAATAGTACTTATCTTAGAAACAACATATCTTGGACTCACTATGTCAATCAAATTGATATTATAATCCCAACTTCATGCTACATCCAGTTCCGTTTAACTCATCATGCGAAAGAACTTAAATTAGAACAGAGGTGGGTTAAGTTTTGCATTGCTGAGCGCATATTATAGCAATTAGAACTAAGAACAAGATGTGTTGCTAATAGTGTCGTTGCTCATCATCTACTTAATATGGAAGTCTATGCTATACAATTAGTATTAGAACAACACCGTTGTTATCAACAGGGTGAAAATAAACTTCTACATTCAGAAAGATATTGTTATCAGTTTAACACTTCCCTCGTAGCGCTTAACTGTTGAATCCACCCATTATATATTCATGATTACGCAACTACTGACATTCATTCTCATAGTCTAAAGGCTTGCCTTTAAGATTTCCTTCTAGAATGTCCATAGTAGTTAACAGTCATTTTGATTGTAATTCACATATCATTACTACAATTCTTCGTCAACATCACCTGAGATATCATGAATACAATTCTTCGTAGATGATGGACCGGGCAAAGAATGATCTACAATTTGTTCGTATTTACACAAGGCGTTTTACCTAGATTATTCGCATATTCTCACCCTAACATTCTGTTCGACTTATAACTAGTTAATTGCGTACATGTTAGCTCAATTACCTATTGTTGTTGTCTTTGTTCTGAATTAATGCTCTTTTCATAATTGGTTGGGTGTACGGTGAGGTCTTCCATGTATATAAAGGAATGCTCGAAATAAAAATTGACTAGGCTTGTTGGTTTAGATATCTTATATTCTTCTATCCGGCTTGAGACTAGCAGGATTGGGGCATCAATCAAACAGTCTTACTATTCTCGGTTACCATACTGGTTTCGGGAACGTCATATCAGTAAATGGTCAACTGTCGGAAGTATCGACCATACTTCACAACATAGTAAGCTGAACAGCAACATCAGTAGAAGAGAATCGGTCAAACACAATCGATTTACCTGACAATTTTGTGTTACACAACTGAGATTCATGATCCCAAATGAAATAACAATATAAGTGACCTAATGGACACATTCATGGTAGAAAGTGGTTGAAATAGAAATCAATAACAAAGGCCATTGTCCAATGAATTAGAAGTTTTCAACTCCACTGCGACGGGACAAACTATTTATTTACTTAAATATATAAAATTTGATAAAGATGAGCACCAAAAATACATGCGCCACACAATACTGTTAAGAACTAAAGACGGAAGGTGATTACAGGTATAAGGAAACGGTAAGATTTAATAAGACAACATGAAAATTAAAATGGTAGGACGTACAATTCCGTTAGAATACAAGCAACAAATGTTTCGTTCATTATATTTTCATGAAGATAAAATATAAGAAAACTGATAGGATCTCCACTGGCTTCTATTCTGAGCCATATCTCCATCCACTGACTCCCACCACCTCTAAAACCTCAACTAGACATTCAGGATAGACCAACTAAAGAAGCTCCATTATACAGTTATTATTCTACGGCGACTCATCACAAACTGGCTACTTCTTCATACCAGTCTCAGCATCAAAAAATGATGCATGATGTAAAAGCCACTGGGATGATATTGGCAAAATATGACTAACCTATTGATGTCAATGCCTTAAGATGGTAACATCAGCTGAGTTGATATCACTGTTACCGAACCTCGACGTTACTAAATGTTGACACTGGATGCCAGCAGTCATTTGGTGACAACAACAACCTTGACTAAGAGACCGTTTCTTCGGCAGAGAAGTAGCCTCACTGAAGCGATATAAACTCAACTTTTTCATTATACACATCACGGCGGCACTAAAGATTTTCAGATTAGGGAAAAATATTTGTTTTCTTTAGATCAGAAGCTTCTCATGTACTCACTGACGGTTATCATACTCTATTTTGTTTATGAATTTTTGTGATTTTACGTGAAACCACTTATCCAATTTTCGCACACATGTACCCTAGTTTTATCTTAATTTTATAATGTACTTTTCATTAGGAGGTTTCCCATCAAGTGATGTATGAAAGTGGCCGTTTTACTCGTTAAATGACTCTACTTGGAGGTATATTCTGTCGTATTTCGCACTCAAGAGGCCCTTGGTCAATCGTTTCCCAAATCAACTAATCAGCATTCGCATAATTTGTGTCATAGCTCGTAAACGTTAATATTACTGGTTTTTTATCAGAGCAAGGTCAGATCATCATCTCTCTCAAACCCTACCAAGGTCAGCTCACTGCTGCATTGTCGAAACAATCTTATTGAACAATGCATCACGTGACTGGAAAAATCAGTAAAGGCCAGTGAATCATTTCACTTTCATTGTAAATATGTGTGATATTTCCAAAAAATATTAATTCCTAACAAGGCTAGACAAATTACAGGAAGTAAGAGGTTGTGAAAGGTAACTCACATTTGTTATCAGTTAGTGTATCAGTTTTAATAATTGAATAATAACCTGATTGAATATGTCATAACTGGAATTTGAACTAATTTAAGGTCAAGATTTGTAGTTAGAAAGGATGGTTTCAGCTAAATAGTGTTTTCTGAATTAGATGGTTTTATCGTCATACTAGACGATGGCATCGGTAAAAACTAAAGATAGAAGTGACTTATGAGAAATTCACTACAAGTAATAAACCATTATTCATAGATGTGCTGATAGCCAGAACCAAAATAGGGAAACTAAACTGTTTTGGAAAGTAACACATACAGACCAGATACCCAGTTAAAACTCGAGAATTCACGAAATTGACTGAGTGCAAACTCTAATCCATAGAACAAAAACACTACTGCACGGGGAAATGAGAGAAAAAACATGAGTGTTCTTTAAAGGAATGGATACCTACATGGTTTCATCAAAAACTGACTTCCAAGATTCACTAACAAGCACAAAACCAGAAGTGGTCATGAACAGGCGAATTATCCTACGAAGTCACTCTTATTGAAGCTGTACTAATGTGTTTTAGCCCTGTCTAGTATTCTACGATACGACAACTTTCCCGACTTGATCCCAATTCGGAACAAAATTCGAGTAAGTAGCAACATATAATCGAAAATAGGAAAAGCGGAGTGTAAAGTGAAAAAATACATCAAAGTTTACATAAAATTCACCTCGATTGTTCGTTAGCGCTGATTGAAAATGGACAGCTTCGCAGACAGACAGATACACCGTAGGACCAGGCACATAAGTGCATCGGTCCAAGTTGCCACACCTCAACAGCATAGCAAGATGATCACCGAATTCATAGAATCAGTTACTTTAATGGTAGTAGTATATAAAAGGAAGATTGCACATAAGGATATAATATGTAGAAAGAGAGAGAAAGAAAAAAAAATTAGTTTGTAGAAAGAAAGGTAGAGTAATTTTAGTCTCAAGGTGTACGTGAAGATAAAGAATGTATACAACTACGCCATTGTGATCGATTCTGAGCCATGGCGTAGAATCGATCACAAGCATGTTCTAATCAGGACTGTATCATGCTTACACCATCCATATGTGAAAGATACATAAAAAACTACAAGAAGACTTTCAAGTTAATAAGGAGGTCTCGCGTACAATCTAACAAAATCACTTTATTTTAACTTAAAAGATAAGCCCAATAATGTTTACAAAAAAGCAGCTTAAACAGTTGAAAAAATTACATCAGACAAAGCGTCGAATCGCCTTACTTACATCTACACGAACACCAATTAGCTGTTAAACGCCATGATTTATGCTCTCTTACATTAATGCAGGCAAATAGTTACAAATATACCTTTGACTGGGAAGACGTGATTTTAGATATGGAAAATAAAAAGAAGACTAAAGAAATGCTTACTACTCAGTTAAGTCAGTCATCAATAAACCAATTGAAGTGGATACAATCTACCGACCAATTAGAAAGATAATAAACAACCACAATTCTATAAATTAAATCAAGAACGAAGGCAAGCAGAATAATTGTGCAAAAAATAACAAATAGCTGTTAATAACACACTAATGAAGTTTAAATTGACGCATTCAAACTAGTGGTTATTCGTGCAGAAATTTAAATTGTTAACTTCCATCAAATGTATACACTGACGTAGTCGTCTAGAATGAAGATAGAAACTCTTCAATTGAACTATCCAACTTAAAACACGCCGAAAATTCGTAATATAAATGTCACAACATCGAGTCATTAAAAGACACCAAGATCGAATAAATTCATAATAATGGTAAAGAGAATATGGGATCATATTTAACTTCATTTTACAGGCAATATACAATTAACAAACATTAACGATGGTTATTCACTAAAAAGGGAACAAAGTATTTAAAGTCTTCGGGTTGATTTTTGAATAGTTGATGACCTTGTCAATCTTTTACTAGAATTAATTGATGCTGGAGATGAAACTGCGACTTTTTTTTGAGAATGCTTTAGCTTTTTATTATTACCACTGCGAGTAGTAGTAGTTTGACGAGAGTTTTTTGCTACTACTGGATGAAGTTTCACAGTTGTACTACTACTGCTACTGCTGTTTAAACTTTCGTTGTCCGAACTTTGAAGAAAAACTTCCCTACTTGATTTAACTGATGAAATATTATCTGAATCTTTGGTAGCAACATTCTTTCGACGAGTACTCACAGGATTCTTTTTCGGCTTATATTTAACTGGTGAACTAATTCTAGGAAGTGATGTATGGGTTGCGTCACAGTCTACATCATCATCATCATCTTCATCGGAGAAATCAAGTAAGTTTTGGTGTGATGATTTATCTGTAAAATATTTCAAAGCGACAGTTGTTGCTTAATAATTAATATATACAAGATATATGCATATGCTAAACAAAGGAAACAATTGTACTAGGTATGCTAAACCATCACCTACCTTGACGTGGAAATTTGGCTAGGGTAGGAGTAAGCTAGAGACAGTCAAACCAAAATGTAGCTTCGATCTATGATATCATTGGATATTGGTATCAGCTATGTTAATAAATGTACACAATTTCGGTTGGGGTCCATATGATTATTAAGAATAATAACTAGGATAAAAGGTGTGACATACCTCAGAAACCCTTACATCGACGCATTTATTAGATTTTCAGTATTATAATAGTTTATTTTGCGTATTCATTATCAATTCTTAACACATTTCTAAGTGTAATCTTTTATCATAACTGTCAATAATACAATCACTTCGGTATTCACCTTGAAAATCTCATCACGTTGATCTGATGTGAAGTGCAAACATCGACCAATGTACATATACAGCAGGTTATGATTGCATGTATATACAGCATAGAACTTAGAACATATGTGTATCGGTCCGAATCGCCACATTTCAGCGGCACAGCAAGATCAACATCAAATTGATAGAAATAGTAGTTACTTCAATGGCAGTAGGAAAAAAAGGTGAATAGACAGCGCACAGTAAAGGGAGAAAAAGTTAGTTCGAGGAAAGGTATGTGACAAGTTTAAGCTCACAATTCGAAGGAAGATAAAGAATGAATGCTGATTCTGAGCCACGTTATACAGGTCCGTCAATCATTGGTTACTACAATAGTGAGGATCTACCGATACTGATTAGAGAAATAACTTTAGAGACTGGTGCGACGTTTGCACCTGGTCGCCCTTAGCATATTTCCATCCTTCTCCAACATCAACCACCAATGAGCATCAGGGTAGGTGGTAGTTGAACATATGATATATATGCCATCAAAAGCAGTGCAAAATTTGTTATTTTCAATTCAGTACACGTCAGTAATGAAAATATGTTAATGCTAAACAGAAATAGAAATAACTGTAGGTTACATAGCGAGTGCATTACCAGTAGACCAATGAGTTGATAGACAATAGTCAACATTTACAGTTTCACATCACAATGTGATTGAGGTCAGACAGTTATTAAGAGCTTGGATTATTAACAATCTCCACAACCACCACACATAAACCATTAAAGAAAAGCGTGTAGCCTATAAACAACTGAGCTGGCACACGATCGCTAGCTTTACTGACTTTAATCAATTTGTAGTTAAGTTCAGTAATATTCTACCAAAGAAAAAGTTGCTAGCTAGTTGATTTTAGTTTAATGAATAAAATACGAGATTATAATCGGGTCAATCTACAATTTTTCTAACTAATTAAACAGGTATCGATTTGGATATTAATTACTTTAGAGGTACCTAGTTGGGAAACTGGATTGGCGAAGACGGGACTAGAACATACGATTTAATGAATGAACGCCAAACGCTTTAAATACTGGGTCACTGCTTCTCAAAACTTGAATAGTCAGCCTGTTATAACGTAGAATTTTGTACATGCGTACATCAGCTCAAGGATTAGAGATCAAAGATTAGATTTAAGAAGATATTATGAATTCAGAATCTTAGGATTTGGAGGAAAACAATGAATGGAACTATTCTGAACCAACTCATCCAAAGTCTCTAACCATTGATTACGACCATCACGTGGATCCCAACCAGGTTAGTCTGCATCCATTAACATGGTTTAACCCAATTATCACTGTCTTCACAGATTGATGCCATGTTTTGACTTGGTCGCCACCAGCTTTCTTCTAGCCTACTCCTACAACAGACAGCATTGCTCGTCAAGGTATGTGGTGGTCGGGCATACGTAACACATGCGGTAACCACCTCAGCTAATGAAGATTTATCACTTTATTAATCGGTTTACTATATTAACTTGAATAACAATAGAAATAACAAGAAACAAACATTCGCCCACCTAATAATGAACTTTTACCAACAGACTGATTTTTATTAGATTGATTAAATATCATTGTACCATATCCCTGAGTTTTTTCAGTTAAATGTTCAGATGAATGAACTAGATGAAAATTAACACGTGCAGATCCAAGTAATGTAGGCTGAGATTGTTCATTATTTACCAATGTATGATTAGAGTCATCATCATCATTATGATATGGTGGAGTATCTAGGTCGGTCATTATTATTTTGAGATACTGTAGATTCGTCCAATTTTGCAGGGTCGATTCCGAGATGTTCTGATTTCGCAACTAGCTGTTTACGAAAACGATGAAGCATAAGATTTAAAGACCTGTCAGAAAACTTTTGGATAAAAAAAGGAAACAAGGAAGTTATATTAATAATGAAACAAATGAAGTAAATTAGTGAATTTAAATCTAGTTTGTATTCTTTGACAGCTAGTATTAACACCCGATCAGCAAAACTAAAGTAGGTGCATCAGATATTGTTACAGTTGTATTGTGAGTGGTAAGCGGAGTTCAGAATGAGCATTTTGTCCCATTTAGGACTCGTTGGCTGGATAAACCTGTATCTCAGTGTTGATGTTTTCACTGGGATTCGAATTCAGTTTATTTGGTGCCATACGCCACCGAGTTCACCACTAGACTAGTGAGTCTAGATAGCCATACTTATGCAACGGGTATAAATATATAAATAAAATATGTTTGCCGACGAGCTCCAATAAGACGAAACGCGTGTTTCGGAATACGCTTGCCGGTCATAACACAAACAATACTTGTGAAGTATGGCCATATCGAGGCGATCTGCTCAGGATGCACAAAGACTGATCAATTTCAGTCTAAGACAAATCAACAGGAAGATCCATACATTCTACTTAGAGGTGCACCAGAGATAGAGCTAATGGTTTATATTTAACAATCTTTTACACAGAAAAGGAAATCAGTCTGATAAGCAAAACATTAATGGAATAATGATTAGGTGGTTTAAGAGAGATATTGAGTGCTGTTAGAGCAATGAGGGCAGTTATCACCGAAGATGATATCGTCATCATGAGAAACCTGAAAAACTGGGTTACAGGTGATTCTGACGATCGAAGAGCATGATTAGAGTGCTTAACGGACAATTGGTTGACAAAAGTCGCGAAAACTCTTTCTAAAAAGTTTCAGATGCGTTAGCTTCGCACTTGTAAAGGATTTACAGAAAAAAACATAATTCTATGGAATAAAGTGTAATATTGTGGCTTATATCAACAGGGTCATGCATGTATGATCAACATATAACCTGGTACATATGTGCGTTGGTACGTCTGTCAACCAAATGACGAGAATACGATGCGGTAGTCCGTACTGTAATAGCTCATGGTCCATGAAAATGCATAGACTGCACTTTCGCCACTAAGACTAATTCTGAACTACGTTACATGGACTCCAATCAAGCAGTTTGCGTCTATCATAAAGAGCATATAACATACCAACAGTCAATAACTTTATATACTAGTGACAAGTTTTCGTTTGACAGCCCATAGCTATCTTCTGCTTCGCTTCAACATCACTCAGGATTGCGTGTCAGTGTAGGCAATTAGTGATTAGACGCAACACACAACCTAACCACCTCAATCGATCAGCTGATTTATCATCTTTATCTAATACTCTGAGTCTAATCTCATTATTACTTAACCAGTAGTCCCAACTAACATGAGCGATGCTTCAAACACAATGATAACTAGATACTAATATAACCTACGAATATCATTTATCCTCAATTACCATGATTCATTAAAACAGACATTTTACAAAAGATTAACTATGCAAAAGACTAACCTTTGACATTGAATCAACTAATTTTAATAATTCTTTATGAACTTGTTTATTTTCTGTAGAAGGTCGTAGCTGGAAAATCATACGAAGATATAGTTTAGCTTCAGCTGATTGAGGTGCTTTCAACACTTCAGTAGACAAAACGGACACTAAACGATCATGATGTGGATTATTCTAAAAAGAATGGGTATATATGTTTATTTACCTTAACAAACACATAAAATAATAATTTAGTGCACTCTGAAATATACGATACAAAGAAACAATACAAATCAGCTAACAGTTGTTGTCGTACATCTGGTCATCTATTTCCGTCAGAAACATCATTCAAATTCATTTAGAAAGTAAGGTAAAGTGGTTGTTTTAAAGGAGACTGGATGAGAAAGTTGTGCTTAGAGGGTAATTTGACAATTTGTTACTTTAAGCATGATGTATTCGATCCTTTATTCTATCATAGTCCCAACTCTTTCATAGATTATTGTCATTATTATTATTAATGGGCTATTACGTAACTAATAAACGATCTTCTATAACTTTTATAATAATGATGCAAATTTCTATTTGTTGTTTGTATTCGTTACAGAATGATCTCAGTTAACGACCACTGAAAACCGTAAAGTATTGGATAGTTGTCGTGTCATAGTATCGGACTTATTAGTGCGCAAATACAATCCCTATTATTGCTTTATTATTGTCTAGTATTCTAAAACAGGATAACTTCATTCATTTGACACCGAATCAGAATAGGACTTAAATAAATAGAAAAAATATATTCCAAAATAAGAACAACGAACAATGTAAATAGAGAAATATCAGAACTTATAGAGAATTAACATGATAACCTTCTAACACTTATTAGATTCGTTAGTGTTGATTTGTTGAAAACAGACTAATCATTATACATCGTCGCAAACATATTTCGAGCATAATTTGATCAGAACTGTATCCTACTAACACCTACCAAAAGCTAACAGGTCTCACTAAGAAGTTTCAACCACCAATGGTATTAGACGATGTATGCGTTATGTTACAAAGTGATTGGAGTGGGAATTCTAATGCTGAAGGTTAAACGCTTATGGCAAGATCTGAAGGTTCTGAATTTGATCCATGGTTATGTTGTGCATGTGTATTGCTGAGGAGTTCAGTACTAAGAGGCGACAATCGTCCAGTGTGCCGTGGTTCTAAAGAGTAGTCACGTGGAATCGGTTTTGTCAATATAAACAACAAATTATAACTAAACCACTTAAAATTACTTCAATTTAACTATCGACCCATACCATAAAGTTCAATCAACCCAGTCAATCATGTGAAAAGTAGAACCTGGAACATATGCACATCAGTCAAAATCCACATACCACATTACAACGACAATATCAGAGTTACAAGATTAGTGTCATAATATAATTCAACAGCAAGCAATAAAACAGGTATGTATCAGAGAATAATAGAAATTAACGTAGATACAAAGTTAGAGAGTGAATACATTGACGCCACTGTGATTGATTCCTAATCAAGTCATCTAGTGTCTTCAACCACTGATCGTGATTATCGGACGGAGCCCAACCAGATAGCGTCTATTCACCAACATAAATCACATCATCTGTCAAAGACTTCATGTATTGATGCTATGTTTTGGTTTATCTGTCCGTGCACCTGCGTCATTACGAACGATTTTGAGCTATGGACTGACGTCATGATTAGGTTTGGCCGCCCTAAGCTTTTTTCCAGCCTACTCTTACACCAGATAGGTGGTAATCGGATATACGTAACACATGTGCTAACTACCTCAGATGATGAAGATTCGCTGCTTTATCGATCGATGGTAAAAGTATGTAAATATTTTAGTAATAAGGAAAGTCAGATACATCTAAGATTGCGAAGTTTAAGAGCGCCGAATTGAATTGCATCGTCAGTGAGTTCTGTCGAAATTGTAGGTATGCCTTACTAACAAGTGTAAAGTAGTGCGAAACCTGGATAATGTGCAATTTTCTTCTGATTATATTAAGCGACCAATATTATAGCCTGACTGATAGAATTGCATCGACGTTAAAGAATAGACAAAAGTGATATGAGTTACTATGTAGTGATTGGCGAAAAAATGACATTATGAAATATCATAGTTATTAAAAACTTACAATTTTTTCATCAGCTGTTCCAAGTGAGATCGGTTTCGATTTATTTACACCTAAACGTGCATCTTCATCACCATCATTTACTTTTCCAGTGTTTTCTGCATTCTTATGCATTATTTGACTTTTCAAATAAGTAGTATCCGTTAGGCGAGCCAATAAACTAGCGACAACATTCGGTTCAACTTCAGATAAAGGTGAAGAGGCTGGCGCACGAATTAATGTGGCCAATGTAGGCAACACAGCATCGGTTAGAGCAGACTGATGTTCAAATGCAACGACACCATTAGCACAAGCATAATCTGAGAAAAAAAGAGCTAAACCATGGCGAAGTTGTGGAGACTCTTCACTAACTGGATTAAACCATAATAGTAACAATAAACTAAGTATGTGACTTGAAACAATACGATCATAGATTAGCAATTTAGCAAGACCAAGAGCACTAGCCGAACGCAATCCATCATCATACTGAAGAGTAAAAAGAAAGGAAAATAGGAATAGAAAAACTAACAATCGTAGCAGAACAATATGACTGAATGTTGTATTGAAAAGAGGAATTTCTCTGTGTGGAACAAATTATTCATTGAAACAGACAAAATTGAACGAATTCTCACCACATGTTACTTTCAACAGTGGTTTACCGGTTTGCGTGTAAGACGGTTAGTATACGCACCTCTGAGTTCATTTTACGGTAATTAAGACTAAAACATCAATAAGTTTTCAAAACTGTGATTTTCCATTACCTGCTAGTTAATAGACGAGGTTGACATCATAAAATCTTTCAAAATAAACAATACGTAAACACAATCGAATTTGTTACGTTTCCTTGAACATATTGCTTTAAAAGAGGCTGAGACTAAACTCAGACAACGTCCTGGGAGGCGACTTGTAAAGAGCAACCCAATTTTGATAATACTTACGAATCAAAGCTGAATCAGCGCCGGAAAGTACAATCTGTCAAGTGCAGAAGAGTGATTTTCTAGACTCAGTATGGGTTGAGTTCGAGTTTCGGTATGAAAACCAACAGTGAGATGTGACAGGTATATGCAGCCGACGACTCCAAAATAAAATGAAAAAGCGTGTCCCAGATTCTGCTTGTCAGACAGGACTCAACTCTAATCACAGTAGATACACAGTTCGAATAATATATATACATTTCTTTTCACGAAGTAGTTTGCTATATTTAATTATTTCTTAATACTACCACCTTAGCATTCATATCCTGGTCAGTGGCCTATGCTCCACGAGGGATAATAGTCAAATGAATGATGACTTTAGTATTCTTGCTGTGCGACCTGGATTGACGCACATATATGCCAAGTTTTAGTATGTTTATGACTGACTGCAGTGAACTTTGGGCTCAATGGTTTAGTCGCGAAGTTTTCGTCTTTCTGTTGAACACCAACATTAACGATAATTTTAAGTGGGTGTCTTACGTTTTACTGGCTTCAGTTATTTGATTAAGTTAGCCAATTTCATATATATTGATTGTGTGTTCATCTGAATGAAAGTCTTCGGTTACTTTCTAACAATGCAGAATATTGACAACAAATACACACAATTAACTACAACGAGAAGTAATCAACAAAAATTCATAATTAGTTATTTACGTATTTACAACTTCATAAGTTACGTATTAATGAGATTATTAGAAATGGTATAACAGTTACAGGAGTGAGTAACTTTATCGCATATTTATAATCTATTTCACAGTAAGCAAATTACTCATAAGTAATATTTAAAAAAAACTTTATTTTCAAGTTATGTACCTCTCCTTCTATAAGTGAAGTGATTGGCTTTAATAAACGATAAGCTGTTCTAGACATTTCATCACATCGAACCAACGTACCCTGTGTATTGTTATTACTAGATTGATTCGTTGAAGTGTTAGAATCATGAAAAGTCTGTCGAGTCAGTACAACATAATCATGTGGAGCTGGAAAAAAGGAGTTAATAGAGTGAAGAAAAAATTAATTTGCTTTTAGTTAGTAGTATTCACAATAAACTTAACATTTAAATTAACATATATTTTTTTAACTTAGAGTAATAAGCAAATACAGGAAATTAGTTGGTGAGGCTATGAGCCTTCACTGACCGAAGTGGTCATCTGAAGGGATAATAAAGACGGTTCTTTTTCTGCAGGTATTTGAAAAGAAAACTAGGTTACGGGTGGTCTTAATGACTAGGGAGTGCGACCCCAGAGCTTACGGAATAAATGCATGAGGATAGTCACACTTGATGCTACAGAACAAATAGAAAGCAGCATATATAAAGGAACAATATAACTGTGGATATAGAAGAATGAAAGTGTCTGTGCTACTATGATCAATCTACAATCATGTCACTCAATATCTCTAACTACTGATTGTATTACCTGTACAGAAACCAACACCGTGTGTCCAGGTAAGCGGTGGTAGCCATACGTAATACATTTCCCGACTACCAAGCCTCACAAAATCTTTGCTTAGTACTATTTTCTTAATTTCAGTGTTGGTTACCTTAATTGCCCTAGCACACGCTATTGATGTACAAGAATCAGAGTTAAACATGATCCCAAAGTCACTCATGTGATAAACTAATTTTGACTTTTTTGAATATTGAACCCTAACAGCTATACCCTCAATAGCGTAGAACTATAGTGGCTCCAGCATTGTAATGTATAACTATTAAGCTCCCTAGTCTTTTTAGTTTCGTATCAGGTAAATAATCAGTCGCTAAAATGCTGATGGAGGATTTGAGAGGCTATAAATTTTAAGAGGTGGGATTGTTTGGTTGCAGAAATCTTATTATCCTAGACAAAAATATTGGTGCATACTTCAAGTAAAAGTTAGTTATTAAAATTTCATCATAACTGATCTAAATCACATCTTAAAATGAAATTTCGCTAGTTGATGTTAGTGATTCATGAAAAAACAATTGAAGACAGAGGACTTAACACTTTCCTAAAATTCAAAAATAAGAAAAAAACGGGAAAACACCAAAATTATTAACTTCGACTTACGCGCTTTAAAATCCAGTTCATCATCGTCGTCATCATCTATGACAATTGTATTAGTTGGCAGAATTCGTGCATTCGGATTAATATTGGCGTCATGAAATGGACGGAAACCATAAAGCAATAAACAGTCAATAATGCAACCCTAATGCAGTTTCACATATCATTAAGTGATCTACACGCATTGCCTAAAAAATGTACAGCATGGATGAAAAAGTATACTTACAAACTGAAAATTATTAAAAAACTTTAGAAAAAATAAGTGAAGCGATGATTCAGTGATTAAAGGATTAGACTTTCAGTTAAGATGCTTTCAGGTTCGAACCCTGTTCAATTTACTTCAGTTTGGACAACCAGTAATTACAAGTAAAGTGTGGCAGATAGTTGTGGTTTACCTTAATCACGAAGCATCATGCAACTCAACAGAGGTTCTGTGGCGGTAGCGCAGAATTATAGATATCCTTTCAGAAATTACACTCCATCGACTACCTCAAGATGAGAGTCCAAATTGTAAAAAAGTGAATTTTCCAAGTTATTTTTAGAGATACTGTATTTTCAACAACAATTACATAACTGTTATAGTGAATTACACAACAAGGTAGATGAACAATGCCTTTCATTAAAATCTCTAAAACTTTAAACAACTTATTTGCAAAATAAAAGAAACTTACTGAATAGAATACGTGGATATATTGTAATGTCAGTGGTAAATCCATTGTACAGCAAAGGCCCAGTGCTAATATAGCTTGATTACGGACAGCGACATCTGAATGTTGCATACTTGGTAATATCTAGGTAGAAAATACACGGATAAAAGTCAATCTACCTTATAAACTCATCCACCTTGTTGTCAGACGACTGTAAAATGAAACTAGTTTATACCTATTTGATAATCATCAAAACTATGTGGATAGCAATGGAATAGACGACGCTTGACACTCAGCTGAATGCACCAGTACCACAGTATTGATTTCATACTAAGATTCAAACCAGGTACCTTTCGTTATCAGACCTAAGTTTGAATACCGATAACAGCATAGAGGCACAAACTCTGACAAGTCTCAGATAGGACGAAACATATCCTCCTGGATTTCACAGCTAGCCATATAACAAGTACAATAAAAGTTGTGACTTGATACCATAGCGACAACTATTTCACAGAAAATTACACATACAAAACATACTATGCTTAGATTCTACAGTTGTAGCTAAGAAATCTACTATTAAGCCTACAATTTGAAAAATACACTGCTTACCAACGATTTTAGATGTCAGTGGTAAAGCCTGGAAAACATAAAGTTAGCAAAATAAGAAGTGATTGTGTAACAGAGCTTTATTTATCTAAACATCAGACTTTGTGATCACTTTCCT
The DNA here is from genome assembly GCA_025215515.1 of Schistosoma japonicum. Taxonomy (NCBI): domain Eukaryota; kingdom Metazoa; phylum Platyhelminthes; class Trematoda; order Strigeidida; family Schistosomatidae; genus Schistosoma; species Schistosoma japonicum. The sequence goes on from CM046069.1 coordinate 309,295, forward strand.
AGGCTGGCAAGACTACTTTATTAACCGAGCTTCGTATTCTATCCTCCCTAATAACAAATATTCTTTTATGATATGAGTAAATGAGAAGTTACAAAGACGGCTTACACACATACAGCTCATCTTGATATTGATAAAAGCAACCAATGATTAAGATAGAAAATTTAAACACTTGTATCAGCGGCAATATTCTAAGTACGAAACATACCAAACTGTCCAATAGTGAACGTAGTGAAGCTGGTAAACTCCACAGAGTAGGAGATTGTTGTACAACGAGAGCAGCCATTCTATTTGCTTTGAACAAAACAGATGATGAACAACGTTGAAAAAGATGTTGAATTGCATCTTCAGCAGCATCTACCTTATTGTTATCATCATCTTCATCATTTTTATTACAATTTGCAATTCCATTAAAATTTTCAATACCCAAAGCTTCTTTATTATCAACTTTATTCTCTTCGCTAGAATCTGATGGTGACTCTAGTGGTTTATCTGTTCTATAAGAAAGGTAGAATGATGCGAATACGAGAAGTAAACAACCATATAAAGTGAATTTGATGCTATAAGGCAACACCAGTCAGTCTTAAACAACAATCAAGTACATCTATATGTTAGCTCTAATTGGAATATAACATTAGAGCGACGAAATCAAACTGACAAGATGCATACCAAAGTATATTACAAGAAGAACCAATGAAAAGAATGAGAGAACTTAAGATCTAAGAGGTGAAAAGTCAATATATCAGCTTCACTGTGATCGACGCTAAGCTATGTTACAAAATATCCACAAACACATGGCGACTTTCATGCGGAACTCAACAAAGACTACTGAGTAGTAGACTCGTCATTTGATTGGCAAACGGATGACATGCTTAAATTGCAAGTGACGTATGTCGGTAAGAGCTAAACGACTTTTATGAATCCACCTATATATTTCGTCGGACAGCAGCTCAAGGCTTCAAACATACGTGGGGTAATCGATGGACTCCTCTACTTCATTCCTATGACCAATTTAGGCGATAGTGTAAACTAATCCTAGAATAAAAACTTTCATTCAGATGGAGAGAAACGTATTTTAAATGTTTGTTGTCACCCAAGTGCCTAAGAGACCCCAAGTCGATGAATGGCATAAAGTCGAGTTTTACCAAATAACTAAGCCTTTGCTCCACGAGGGCATTATTATAGATTAATATGAAATGATAGTGCACATATAATCGATTCGAGCATGATCGGATATAGATAGAAATTAATACAATAATCCACGTATCAAGTAGCAATATATTCATGGCTAATGCACTGATTTCATAATGTTAAGAGGAAAACTAAAGACAGGAACTAAGAAACTTACGATATTGCAATATGTCCATGTAATTCTTGTAATAACTCCTGTACGTTCAATGTCCAATTTATTACAAGCATCTCGTAGTTCAGTTGCACGTTCAAATTCTTTACGAGACACACAATCATGTAACGCTTCATTCAGTTCATTCATACGTACTTCAAGACTGGCAATCTAGTTTTGTAATAAAAGAGGATACGAAATGTTGTTATGAGTCAGGATGCATTGAACCTGTGGAATACTCTCAGGATTTAAAATGTTGTTGACTGTAATTGGTCGACCTAACTTGCAATATATTCCTATTGAATGAGTTGGCATGATGTAGCATTTATCACGAGATTTTTATATATTTAGTACACAGTAAATAGAGAAATTCAGAAGAAATTGATGGTTAACTGAATGCATTAGCTTTGTGGATAGTACGTTAGTGTATAACGAGAAAGGTACTGATCTAGAGTCTCAATATGAACATCAAAACTACGATTGTGCTGTCTGCATGACATAAATCTACCTTAGTCATACCAATTCATATAATCATGCAACTAATTAATGCTTCATAACAACAAAAGGAATCAGTTTTCAGGTTGAGAGCATTAGCAGATTAATTCCGCATACAAGCTATATGAATGCGACTTGGTGACATACAAATTACTTAAATCTCACTTAATCTGGTTATCAACAATATATAATATGCGTTTTGAAATTCGGAGTACTTCTGGAACTGAGAAAAGTATGTGTTTACAAGAATTACACTTGGCAGCGAAATAGTCGGAAAGCAATAGAAATATTTGTTTAGCAGAGTTGATGATATGACACTAAAGATTAATTTATGCAAACTAAAATTCCATGACGAATATGAATTTCGTGCCAACACTTTGCCATTATGTTAATTAGCTGGATAGGATTGAGTTTGTAAGCTCTTATGCTAACAGTTCTGTTCTACAGTAAACAAACAGACTTTAATTGAATGAATATGAATGATGTTTAAATTTGATGTGATTTCTTCAACGGGTTTTTTGTGTGACTAGGTATGGTGTAAACTTTTATTCAACCGATGATATTATTTTGAAACAACTCTGCATAAGGTGAAATTGTCAGAGATATTTATGAACCTAATATTCAATATTCTGTATTCAAATACAGACAGACAGATACAACGTAGAACTTCGTACGTAAGTACATCAATTCAGGTTGCCATACCACATCAGCACAGAGACGCAACTGTCAGTTCAAATCTAAGAGTGATAGCAATAGTAGAAGTATTAGTAGCAATGCAGAAAGTTAGGGAGCGAAGATATGATTCGAAAAGTACAATTCAGTGAAATTAATTTGAAAGGAAAAAGATAGAGCATTCAGAAGGTTAGATTTTGAAAGAACACAAACAGTGCATGCACCTGCGCCATTGCAAACGATTCTGAGCCATGTCGTTCAAGGTCTCTAACCATTGGTGACTTTCGTCTCGCAGACCCCAACCACGCAGCCTACATCTACCAACATGACTTAGTCCACTTGTCCGTGACTTAATCAATTTCTGCCATGTTGTGGATTGGCCGCCTCTAGCTTTCTTCCAACCTATTCCTACACCGCAAAACATAGCTCGTCGAAGCAGTCGGTAGTTAGACATGCGTAACACATGTCCCAACCACCTCAACTGATGAAGTCTCAGTACCTCATCTATTGATTTGCCATCCTTTCCTAGAACCCGTTTCCTAACGACAGCATTGCTCACTCGGTTGTCCCACGATACTCGAGCAATGCTTCGGAGACACCAATGATCAAAGACCAGTAATCTATGAATGTCCTCTACTCTTAACGGCTATGTTTTTCTCCCGTATAGTAGGACAGAGCGAACTGCTGCACAGTACACTCGTCCTTTGGTTAGCAAGCGGATATCTCGCCTGCGCCATAAGTGACGCAACTTGGCAAAAGCCAATCGAGCTTTCTGTATCCGTGCTGAGATTTCGTCAGTCACCAGGCCATCAGAACTGATGAGACTCCCCAGATACGTGAAGCGGTCTACACGCTCGACTACTTCACTCCGTATCACTAGTTCAGGTGCCGATGCAACCCAATCCTGAAGCAACATTTTGCATTTCGAGGGGGAAAACCGCATCCCGAACATGCTTGCATTGTTGCTCAGGGTAGTCAGAAGACTGCATTTTGTCAGCGTCTTCACCAAATAGGACTATGTCATCAGCATACATCTAAGTCAGTAAGCAAGGCTCCTGGTAGTAAGTCAACTCCTGAAAAGTCAGACGAAGACATGGTTATATCTAGGAGCATGTCTATGACAAAATTAAACAAGAATGGGGAAAGCGGACATCCCTGACGGACACCACTTGAAGTGAGGAATTCCGATAACAGTTCACCATAAGCTCTCACTCGACCTGTAGTTTTAGAGTAGAGAGCTTGTACAAGGTTAATGTACTTCTTCGGTACACCTTTCAATGACAGACACTGCCACAGAACCTCACAATCAACAGAATCGAATGCCGCCTTTAGGTCCAGGAAGACAATTATTGTAGGACGCTTAAATGTGTGTCTGTGTTCCAGGACCTGTCGCAGTGTGAAGATGTGGTCTATACAGCCACGTCCAGGTTTGCATCCAGCCTGGTTTTCTCTAGTCTGCTCTTCACGAGTTCTAGTTAGGCGTCTAAGTATAATCGAGGCTAATAATTTAGCAACTATATTAGTCAGACTGATTCCCCTGTGATTGTCACAAGAAGACTTTTGTCCTTTCTTATAAATTGGGACAATCAGGGATTGAGACCAGTCAGATGGTATTACGCCCAGTTCCCAGATTCTACCTAAGATTTCAGTCAATCTAGCTGCTAAAACTGGACCACCATCCTTAAAAATCTCAGGGGTATGCCTATCAGGACCTGCTGCTCTACCTCGCTTCAGATTTCCTATAGCCTTCTCAACTTCATAAAGACTAGGAGGAGTTAAGTCGATTTGCCATTCAGGATGACTGGGGATCGTGGGCAACCGAAGTGTGGCTGAAGGCCAGTTGAACTGATCCCTAAAGTGTTCCGCCCATCGGTCCAATCTCCTGGACTGAGAATGAATTGTAATCCCATCCCTTTCCGAGATAGTCTCACTCACATTCGGATCCCTAATACCAGTTTCCTTGATAAGTCGAAAAAGTTGCCTACTGTTGCCTATCGCCGCTGCCTTTTCCATCGTTTTTGCTTTCGCCACCCACCACTGTTCACGGTCGTTGCGAGGGCTTCTTTTCAGCTTGCGCTTAAGCTCACTTCGCTCTTCATCATGTTCAGAGCCAGGTGGGATGAGTTTACGAGCATCCATCAGTTCGGTGGATGATACTGAAATCCACGGCTTCATCCTAGCCTTATGATTTACCTTACTAGCAGATATCATTGCTGTTTCTACAGCCTTTTTGATATCATTCCAACCTGCTTCCGGATGGCAATCGCTTACACGGTCGCCTAACTGTTTTTCTAGTTGTTCCTGAAATATATTCTTAGCTTTATTATCATTAAGTAAAACCCTAAGAGGCTTCATTGCAATGTCTCTCCTACGTCCAGTAAGCCTCAAACAAATACGCGCTCGCACTAAAGCATGATCTATACCTACTATACCTACGCCAGCGAGACCCCGGGAAGCAGCATCCGGGCTACTCGGATACACGAAGAGTAAATCGGGCTGCTTCTTTGTTTTGATACGGTGAAATCAGGTTAACGATTTTACTAGGATCCTGTATGCGCGTTTCCGAGACGCAGCATACATCGATTGAGTGAGATTCTAAAGTCTTAGCTAAGGAAGCCTGTTGCCCTATTTGACTTAATGTCCAACTATATCGTCTAGAACGGGGTTTCAAGAGACCAGGAATGATTTTTCGTGAGCTCGCATCGTTTGCATTAGCGGTGCAGTGAGATGAAGGAATGTGAGTAGAGTTAGTCGTAGAGATAAGAGAGATATTATGGGGTGTAGAAAGGATATGATTTTGACCAATTTGGACTCTCGTGCTTTTGCGGGTATGAGGGCGGTTGTCACTTCCCGGCTCCCCACACCGTGGAAGGGTGTTTCTTGAGGAACCTGAAAAAGAAGGCAGATTAGTGTCGGTCTTAGAGACCTGAGAGCGTGACCGCAGAGCCCAAGGGATAACTGCTTGAGGCCTGTCACGCACGGCCTTTTTATAAAAGTTTTTCGAGTATTATCTCCGCACTTAAAAGCCCTTAGTGGGCACCCATACCGCTGGAGACAGAAATCCGTGAGGTAGGGTGAGGTGTGACAATTTTAGGGTCGACCTTTTCTAACCCTTCCTTCCTTGTGAGAAGGCAGGCATCGCTGCAGATGCTGGTTGTCCGAGGGAAACACCTTACTGCTGTCACACCCCTTTGCAGTCAGCAGTACGACTTCGCCCTCAGACCTTGAGTAGCTGCTTTTAGTCTCATCGTTCTCCAATCGACCTACCTAGCATGGTAGAACCTACAGGAATATATGTTCCAGCCAGCATAGCTCGGTTGAGTCATCACGATAGACAAGCCCGACCACCACGACAAGGTAGCAGCTACGGTCGGGATTCAAATACAATTACTAAGTGTCTGAATTATTCATCTCTAGTTCCTCCAAACGAACTCTTAAGCAAGAGGATGAGGTTGTTGTCAATAGGTCACATAAAAAAATAATCTGGCTCATATAAGCCTCAGTTCATGTCTCCATACCCCATTACAACAACAACACAAAACTAACAAGATTAACATGACAACGTAGCTCAGCAATAGGGAACGAAACAAAAGCATGTGTAGAAGAACAATAGAATTTAACATTGAGACAGAAGATAGGAGTGAATGTAGCCGAGTTTCTGTGATCTCCTCTAAGCCATATCACTCAGTATCCCCAACCAAGTGGACCCCAACAAGGCAGTTCACATCTATCAATACAGGTAAGATCAACAGTCATTACGGCCTAATGCTAATTCGGTCGTGGTTGTCGTACCCAGTATATTAGATACTAATTTTAGGAGTAGGAAACAGTAGAATTACAATCCGTATTAGTAAGAAGATTAACGACTTAGTCTAAACGTTTTTGGCCCCCCCCCTCCAACTATTTAAAAAACAAAAATAAACCAATGTTTCATTCCCCACTCCGATTGACAAAAAAATACACGAGTGTTTATATACTTAAGGGTGTCCTTCGTTTTCTGCCGGTAAATAATGCACTTACTGGCATAACTACCAAGTATTTACAAATACAAAATAGCATACCTTTAAACGAATATTGATCTCTTTCTTTTTTGATAACACAGGCTGATTTGTAGGTTCTGCATCCTTTGTTGGACAATGATTTTCATTTGACATAGTTGAAACCGATACGGAACTCGAAGAAGTGTGAGGCTCGACTGGGTCACAAAGTTCACTAATCATTTCAACCACATTGTCTACACGACGTCGCTATGTAATGAAAAAGATGAAGTTCAAAGAGAATATAAGAGCGAATCAACTAGTGAATATTAGCCATACGCATAATACACATACACTGAAAATAAGGTATTTTTCAATCTGAAACGCTCTAAACAATACAATACATAACTATATGAAAACCTAAGCAACACACGTATCCTGCTAGCCAGGGACTTTTTAGCATGGTATACTTGCAATTGGAGATGAGGTTATTTGGAATTGTAACTGATCTGCTTTACACCTTGATATTAATCACCAAAATCTAATGAAGTTTTCGAATGAGTGTACTTAGAGACCACTACTTACAGGAAACTATTAAAAACATTAAAATGATCCTATTATTTCGAAGCCTTTTCTCTAAGGCAATGAGCAAATAATCTACATAAATCGAAATTACTTCATGATGTAAGTAATGAACTTATCAAAACTATAAGTACCTATAAAGTTATTAAAGTTTCACATTATTGCGATCTTAATGTTGTAGAGGTCTCATTACGAAATCATATTCATTTAAGTGTGGGTCAATTCAGATATGACACATTTTTTTGAATCGTTTTTCCATAATCATAGAGGATTAGTAATACTAATCGGTTTCCTAAAACAAAGTAGGCGGAATAAGGTTCAAACCTAAGAATTAGTGGAAGGAAAGAAGACACTTTCATTGAGAAATTGCTCTATAAAAAAAGCCCTGAAAAACAGTTACATCTTAGTATGGAATTCTTTAGAAGTGTCCATTTGCAACCCCACATGATGATAAAATCATGGCATTTAGCCAACAGGGTGAGAAATTAACCTATAAGGAAACTGAGTTGAGATTAATGCATTCACTTATGGACCCAGTGCGAAAAATCCACATTTACACTGATATACAGAAAATGCTAGCTGAGTGATGAAAAAGAAAAATTGGGTTCAGTGACGCGTTTGCAAATGCTCCTGTCACGATTCTGACCAGTTGTATAAAAGTATCATCACAACAAAAGAACCCCAAAATGTATCAGGTAGTCATGTATAAGGTGAGACCTGAAATATATGCACATCAGTCAAAATTGCTAAACCATATTACCACAACATCACAATATAATTCAACAGAAAGTAATAAAAGGCATGTATCAAGGAATAGTAGAACGCAAAGTTAGAGAGTGAATATACTATCACTATTATAACTGATTATGTATCTGTAAACAATGATCACAACTATCACCTGCATTCCATCCAGGTAGTTTGCATCTACCAATATGAATTACACCAGCGGTCAAACGCTTTATGAACTGATGTCGTGTTTTAGTTTGGTTGTTTATAATTTTCTCTAACCTACTGCTACGCCACCCAACATCATATGACGAGGCAGGAGGCAATATATGCCCCAACCATCTCAGTCACCTGATTTGTTATTGTTTATAGCATTCTATGTCTAAAATCAATATTGCTTACTTGGTCATTCTACGACAGAAGAATATATCTATAATCAAATGCAGTTTATGCATATCTTTCATTTTAGTGGATATGCATCGGCTAAAGTTACAAATTGTCTTATGGTTCTGATTGACTCGGCTTTACAGAACCGCAAAAAATGTATGGGGCATTCTAAGCACACATATAAAACACCACAACTAAGAAATAACTTTTGATGATCTTAAAAAAATTCAAACGACTAACCAAATTAGGCTCCAAAATAGCATGTAATTTCAATAATTGAGGTGCTAAAGTACCCGATACTTGTTGATTAGTTATCCAATCATGAACTAAGGATACTAAACGTCTGCGACCGAATTCATCACTTAAATCAAGTGATCCTGCCATTGATAAGATTTGTTCAACAACACATTCTTGTTCAATTGCTTTCTCATCAAATTCTTGAGCAAGAACAGCTTGGACAAGTTTATCTACGGCACTAGAAATAATGAAGGCGATAAGTGCAGGATCAAATATTAAGCTATACGTTGTGTAAGGATGAATTACAAGTTAATTTATGACAATCTGAAAACGATCAACACTGATGAATTTTTTAACCTTTAACCCATAATATCCGTCAACCCGGTCTAAATGCCAAATGTTCGCTTTCGTCCTCTCACACCCCGTCAAATATAGTAATGGCTGGTGATACTGTTTGGTTGCCTAAACTGAATTCGGTGGAAATGTTCAAACTGTGACATAGTAGCTGAAAGCTGAATGTCACTAAAACCCTACTGAGACAACACTCGATGAACAGCTAGGTATTAGCATTATAGCTCACTACAAGACAGAGTGGAGTTCCGATCCAAGCACATAAGTCATCCTGGCTAATTAATCGATATATTGAAGCCAACGTTTATGATACGATCTATATTCCTCAAATTGTATTGACTTAATCGTGGATTCACAGGCTAGCAATAAACACAAACAAATACAAACTAACCTTTTAGCTAAGTCCACATAAACGCTAACAGATGGTTGGACAAGATCAGCTAATCGCTGGAAAGAATTACTTTCTTCATTAACATCTTCATGTTGCATTGAAGACTTTATTACTGAATTATTTGCGCTAATTTCTTTCTTATGAATAAATTCTACCAAAGCTCTCCAGAAAAATGTTGCTTCAGGTGTAAGACAGTCAGGTTTAAGTATTCGACTGAAAAGGAATAAAGTTTACTTTTAAGAAAAGTGTTATTCATATTTTAGCGAGCAAAAAACGTTTAGGGCTACTCCCTGATAAAGAAAAACCTAGCTTTTTCTATTCAAAATGAATACACTAACTCATGAAAAAGGTTTGTGAAAATTCCGAAAAGTCTCCGAAGCCGAAAAAAATATATTCAATCACTAATCATTAGAATATCACTTAACGAAGTGTAGGGTGGTTGGGCAAACATCATATATCTCAACGGCCCCCCATCGATGGATATTTATTACCTCAACAAATGTAAGTTGTTTGACTAAATTTATTGAAGTATTCATTCAGCTGAAACAAAATATCCACGTTGAAACAACAAATATATAAAGTTAAAAAAAAAGTCAGATGTGGAGAATACTATAAACTTACTCCGAATTTAAGTAATTAGGGTACCATTCTTGAACAACTTTCAATAGGTCATCTGATGATAAAACTTCAAATAGACTATCCAAAGCCTTTTGACTTGTACCAGGATCACTTTCTGGATCTAAGCGTCGTAATAATAGTACTGGATCTCTGTTACTTCCATTAAACCATGCTAAAACTAATTCTTTAGTTGCTTTACGAACTTCCTCTTTAATCAAACATATAAAAGAACAGAACATTATCATTGAACAATAACTATAAATAAAGTAAATCAAAGCTTCATATTTAATACATATGATACTCAGGTGCCAGCCCTAAAAAACTGGGATCTAGTGATAAAATTATGCAAACTTTGAAAGCGTAGAAGCAAAGTGACAAGAATTAAACACATTAGGTGGTTGGAAGCAGTGGGAAGGAAACTCTAGTCCTAGATTCCATGTTAATTGTCACTCGTGGGAAGAAAGGAAAAATGGCAATCACAAAAAACTTATGTTTACTGTGAGATTCGAATCTCTGCATCGTCTAGCTTCACCGTTATAAGTATTTATCTGCTCAATACAGTAGAATAGTCTGGGAGTATTCTGGATAAGCAGAACTTTCGAAACAGTGGGTTGAGGTTTGTCAGGCTATCACGTGATATTTCGGAATTCAGTGGGTGAACGTTATTACGTTGCTGGTAGTATCAAGACAAAAATTCTAGTTGGTCAAGTTATGGTAACACAATGTATACAAGATGTAAATGAGTTCCATATTTATGGACATTAAGCAAACCAACTAATACAAGGCAAATCACATTAAAGACAAAGTAAAGCCTTTAGTAAAAATAAAGAATAAACGTTAGGATGCATTCTAAAGTTTAATATACAACAAAAAGGAGAAACTAAGCAGCACAATGCAATAACGATAAGGGAAAATAAATCAAAAAATCGACCTACCTGATCTATCGGATAATCCATCCTGTAATATACGAATACGTTTTGCGATTGATAATGGTCGTAAAATACCGCGAGAAGCCAAAAGTTTATAAGCAGCTCGACGCACATTATCAGCAAGATCGCGACAGCGTTCAACCAAACTTGGCAATGTTCGAGTAGTTAAAACCATTGCTGCTAATGCTGCACGTCGAACTTCTGCAGTAGGATCATGTCGTGTAAGCCAAATAAATGCTTCCACTACAGGACATTCTGCATCAGTGGGATCTTGCATACGAGAAAGTGCTTGAATTGCTTCAACTCGTACAGATACCTATAAGGTATAGGTGAAACTGATTACAAAGGAATATAATCCGAGAAGGGTAAAAAAGAATCTCAGGGCCTAACTAAAAATTGATTTTAAACCACGCCAGTCAGATGTAAAAGTACTGTTGATAAGTGAACAGTATGGGAACTTGCTGACTATAAAAAACTCAATTATAGGTAGTGTGAATGTGATGTATGACTTTTCAACATATCTATCTAGTTATGAATTCAGGTCAATAAAACTTGAAAGCTTAAAGATCCCCATGGAGTAATTAGAAATATTTCTTATTTCTAAAACTTGAAAAGATGATAAATATTAGCATAAATGAACATCTTATGTTTATTCAATTTTTAATCAAGTCTAATATGAAATGAATAATCAATATCGCCATGAGTTTGTTACAAAGTCAAACTTAAATGTTAGCAATTACCAATACTTTCGATTAACGCAAAATGACACGTCCGAAGTAGTTGACGAGTTCTTCAATCTTACTAGTAACGTAAGAAATAGTACTGTGATAAACCAGACCTAGATTTTGTGATAGCTGACACTCACCAGTGACTTATATCTGGAGTCTTGAAGGAACTAATACTCATTGTTGGATTCAAACTCACGTAATCTGACTTCAGCTTAAGATTTTACTGCTAAGGTAGTCACGTCGTGACTAACTTCTATCTCAATCTATCGGACTAAGATATTTACATTGATTGATTACTGAGTGATCAAATTTCGTACAGTGATAGAGGAATGTATGCCAATTTTTGACACTACCATGATGTCACAATCTGATTACAAAACCCTGAGTTTTGAAGCGCTTTATAAACAAGTGTACATTTGAATCAGATGGATTTTCTACTATAAGTCGATTTCTTTAACCTGCTAATTAATGTTCTTATTGATATTGCTTCTATTATTTCTTCGCAAAACGATTATTGCTATATGTGGCGTATAATTCTTGGTGATTAATAGCAATAAGATTTCAAGTTCCAATAAGCAGAGTGGAAAACTAGAAATTTTTCTATGTACTTAATTCGAACCATGAAAAAACATATTACACTGGCGCCTTGACTTGTATAAAAGATACCTTTGCTTAATTTAGCTTTGTATTAAATGGGGTTATTTTTATAGCTCACATCCGGTTACTAATTTAGCACTGATTATGACCCATGTCACCTAACATCTCAAACTGTTAATCATGGTTATTGAACAGACGACAACAATAGTGGAGGAATCCAGGTTACCAATAAATTTGTTTAAATTGACTCTCAATAGAAGTAGAAAGGAAATACAAACTCTCACAATTATTAATGATTTTTTGGTTGGTAAACGCATATGACTGTATTGGTGAAGTTAAAGTGTAGCAGATTTTTATTGAGTGAAAGATTTGTTGAACTCTCCAATTATTTATCATGTTTCTTTGTAGACAGACAAGCGATTACTTAACTTCTCAAACACAGAGATTCAACTAACCTTTGTATCATAGACACGACGAAGTAACATATTTTGCAATGTCCTGTATAACTCTTCAGGCATTATTCCATTATCCCCAATACCATCCAATAGTTTGTGAATAATCTGCATACATCGAAATCGTACAGCAGGGTTTGAACATTCGTTGTACTGTTATGAAAAGTAGACCGATAGACAAACATATAAATATATTAAGTATAAAACAACTGTGAGGAATAGTCAAATCATGCTACTTTCCACTTAGTACAAAACAAGATTACAAGGAGCCAATATCAATTATAGTACAAATGGAATATAGGATAACAATATTCAGTACGGTTCAGTAGTGTGAAGATTTCCGAATTAGATAAGATTAGTTGAATTGGGTTAAGTATCTTCTGAAAACTAAGAAACACTTGACAAACGGCAATTCTCAAGCTCTAGAATGAAGTGATCAGTGGAATTCGATTCGTGATAACAAATCCAAGTAATATTTGGTACAGAAAAAACTATTCTATAACATCCTGAATTATATTTTACTGACGAGGCATGTCCGAAGTCCCAAGTCAGTGTGTAACCTGAAGAACATGTATCATAGAATAATCGTTACGTCAGTTTATTAATCTAACACTAGTATGAATAAATAAAAGTTGGGATGGAAGTCGTAACATGTAAAAAAATGAGGCTATCGAAATTGTCGAGGTAGCTTTGCAAATCCCGTAACTGCCAAGGAATAGTATGTATAAGACCTTTGCAAGGATACGAAAGAACAACATAAATAACCTTGGTTGGATACAGAGCTACAGAATTTATCGGGAATTTATATTTTTCCATAAGTCATGTGAAGTTTGAAGTAATATCAAGGTGCGAAAATCTAAATCAGAGTTTAATAAATTAAATCTTCGACAGAGAAACTCAAAGTGCACTAAATTATATCGAGGTTAGTAGTACAGTAATTATCAATTACTCAAGATTATTAAGCCGTCTGGCTTACAGAAATTTGAAAAATTCACTGGGGTTAAAAATTGTCCTACATTTGGACGGAAACGATGTAGTTGGAATCAGTTTCTATTTCATTTTGTAGTTGATAACTGCATGTCTGGACTATGGGTAACAACCGATGAAATGAACAGTTAGATGTTTGGATAAACTCCCTATATTTAGTCAGTATCTGAGTCATGAAGGTGACAACTTCCACGAGGTCATGCATTATGCTTGCCTGTTTTTCATGAAATACTAAAAATATGAGCTTGGAACTATGCATTTTTTTCGGCATTTTTCATTTATTAGCATGACTATTACATGAACTAAAACATATTTGTATGTTTTGTATTATTATTACCATATGAAATGTTTTATCAGAAGCATTTACGAATGTAATCTAACTAGCAACACGCCTGATTTCTTGAAACAATAGTTATATGAAAGTTATGAATTGTTATAAAACATGAAAGCGACTGAGCCTCACAGTTTAGTAGATCGTTAGCTATCAGTTACAATCACACTCTTTTGGGTGATCAATCTGACTAACACTGCTGTTTACAAGTATAGTTTTAACAATAAAAAACACGCAGTTCCAAAGTGACATATTACCTGTGGTTTTAAGACTACTTTAGAAAGCCTGTCAAGGATAGTTTACTCTTGGTTACGGATCAAAACTGATGCTTACTTATGATGAATTATGTTGAAGTAATTTGATTTTCTAGCTTCTGAACTGAAGCAATTAACAATATGTTTCTAAATTTAGTCTAAACGACTATGTAAACACTAACACAGCATAAAACGAGAATTCAGTACAATAATAACAGTTAATTAATGAATAACTTAATTAACCTTCAAATCTCTTTACTCTTATGATAAGATCATTAAAATTAATTATCGCCATTGTAGAAAATTTTAGATTCTACAGAAGAAAAACACCTACCTTAATACAAAATAAGAAAAGTTTCAATAATAAACGATTGTTCAGTGTATCCTGATTGCTATTTTCTGATTTTCCACAAAACAGAGCAAACTTAGTAATGAAGTCAATAGTCCTCTCACGATAAGATGATCGTTCGCCAGATACCAAACTGTACCGGCAAAGTTCAAAGAAATCATCGGCGAAATGTGTAAACCGCGTCTATTTAACAAAAGAACGAAAATTAACACAATAAGGACAAGATATTATTTATGGTCCACAATATAACAAAAGTTCAACAATCAGTCCTAATGAACGCAAGAACTGGGATGTGTAATGGTCTATAGTGTCACACTATATCAACAACGCGAAAGGAAATAAACGACATTAATATCAAAGAAGCTGAAGGAAAAGTAGTGTTGATGATAGAAACTTGAATGCAACCAGACGATCTAGACTTCACAGATGACTAACATAGCTCATCTATAACTTAGCAATAAATGCAGGCAGAGATGGACAGTATACCAGGAGAACCCTGCAGCCACCAGTAGGCCTCAACATACACAAAGGGAAAAGCAAGATCCTTAAATACAGCACAACGAGAACTAACCCAACTGAATTTGATGGAGAAGTTCTGGGAAGAGTGGGAACTTTTACATACCTAAGCAGTATCATTAATAAACAGGGGTATCTGATTCAGATGTGATAACACGGATTAGCAAGGCAAACAAAAGAATGATTAAAAATAAAGAACATATAGAACTAAAAACAACCGACAGCCAACACCAAAATAAAAATTTTCAATTCAGATGTAAGTCAATTCTATTGTGAAAAGCTGAAACTTCCATGAACTATGAAGATCATCATTCAAAAAATACAGGTTTATATGAGTCAGTCAGTTACAACGTAGAACTTGGAACATGCGTACATCAGTTCAAGTTGCCATGCCTCAATAAGCTGATAGAGATTAAATTGTCGGACCAAATCCCAGAGTAGGGGAGGTAGTAACAGAGTAAGTACTAATGGAAAGGCATAGAGATCAGAGATGAGGCTTGAGATAAAAAGTGATTCAGTAAAGAAAAAATTATGAAAAGCTCAAAAACTAGAGTTCGGAGGGAGACAAGGAGTGGATGCACCTGCGCCATTGCCAACGATTTTGAACCATATCACCTAAAGTCTGTAACCATTTGTTACGATCATCGCGTGGGCCCCAACCACGAAGTCTGCATCTATTAACATGGCTCAACCTTATTGTCAATGACTTCATGGATTGGTGCCATGTTTTCGTTTGGCCACCCCTAGCTTTCTTCCAGCCTACTCCCACAACAGACAACATTGCTCGTCGAGGTAGCCGGTGGTCAGACATATGTAACACATGTCCTAACCACCTCAGCTGGTGAAGATTGACTACTTAATCGATAGACTTACCGTATTTACCTAGTACTCTATTCCTAACCCACGCATTCCCTACTCGTTGGTCCCAGCAAACACGAGCAATGTTTCGGAGACATCTATGATCAAATACTAGGAGCCTACGAATATCCTCTATCCTTAATGGTCATGTTTCACATCTAAAGTAAAACGAATCTGACTGCTGAGCAGTAAACGCGTCCTTTCGTCAGTAAACGAATGTCTCGCCTACGCCACAAGTTGGCAAAAGCTATGTATACGAACCGAGGTTTCATCAGACATCAGGCCGTCAGGACTGATGAGGCTCCCGAGATAAGTAAAGCGGTTAACACAGTCAATAACTTCGCTCCCTATCACTAACTTCGGTGCCGAATTAAGCCTGTCCTGAAGTAGCATTTTGCATTTGGATGAGGAGAATCGCATCCCAAACATGCCTACGTTCATGTTTAAGGTAGTCAAAAATTCTGCATTTTGTCAGCATCTTCACTCAGTAGAACTATATCATCGGCATTTTCTAAGTCAGTAAGTTTATTTCCTGGAACGAGGTCAACCCCAGAGAAGTCAGACGATGACAATGTTAACTCTAAAAGTATGTCCATGATGAAATTAAATAAAAATGGGGAAAGCGGACAACCTTGACAGACACCACTAGAAGTGATCGATCCCGAAGACAATCTGCCATAAGCTCTAACACGACATGTGGTGTTCGAGTAGAGAGCTTGTATAAGGTTAATGTACTTCTCCGGTACGCCTTTCAGTGATAGACATTGCCACATAACCTTACGACCGATAGAGTCAAACGCCGCCTTAAGATCAAGGAATACAGCTATTGTTGGGCGTCTAAAAGTGTGCCTATGTTCCAGAACCTGCCTGAGTGTGAATATTTGGTCTATACAACCCCGTCCGGGTCTGAAACCACCTTGGTTTGCTCGGGTTTTGCTCTTCACGAGCTTTAGTTAGACGTCGAAGTATTATTGAAGCTAATATGTTCGTTAAACTGATTCCTCGGTGATTGTCACACGAGGACTTCAGTCATTTCTTATAGACCGGAATGGTTAGTGTTCGAGACTAGTCAGATGGGATTACGTCCAGTTCCCAAATTCTAGCCAAGATCTCAGTTAATCTCGCTGCTAGAGCTGGACCACCTTCCTTAAATATCTTAGGGGTTAATCCATTTGGTCCTGCTGCTCTCCCTCGCTTTAAGTTTCCTATAGCCTTCACAACCTCACTGAGACTTGGGGGGACCAATGTTAATTTGTTATTCAGATTGTTTGGGGATGGTGGGTAACTGGGATGAGGCCAAAGGCCAGTTGAACTGTTCCCTAAAGTGTTCTGCCCATCGGTCTAATCTTCTGGATTGACAGTGGATAGTGGAACCATCTTTTTCTGAGATAGTTTCACTTACAGTTGGGTTTCTGATACCCATTTCCTTGATAAGTCTGAACAGTTGCCTACTGTTACCTATTGCAGCTGCATTTTCCATCTATTTAGCTTTCTCCATCCACCACTGCTCCTGATCATTACGTAAGGTTTTAATCAGTTTGTGTTTAAGTTGCCTTCGTTCCTCATCATGTTCAGAACCAGACGGGATGTGTTGCCGGGCATCTATCAGTTCAGTAGATGCAGCTGAAATCCACTGAGTTTTCCTAACCTTTTGGTCTAGTTTATTAGTAGATATTACTGCTCTTTCAACAGCTTTCTGGATATCATTCCAAGCTAGCTCAGGATGAGTACAGTTTACGCCGTTTACTAAATGGTTTTTTAGTTGTTCCTGAAATGTATTCTTGACTTTTTCATCATTAAGTTGAACTCTGAGAGGAATCCTTGTCGTGGGTCTTTTACGTCCAGTGAGACGCAGACTAATACGCCCTCGTACTAAGGCATGATCTGAGTCTAAACATGTGCTCCAAAACGAGCGGCAGTCTTCTATCGAGCCTCTCTAACGATGGCTGGTAGCAATGTGGTCTATTTGAGTCTAGCGTTGAGTTGATTTTGGAGGCCGCCATGTCAACCGATGTCTTTCCTTATGCTTAAAGTTGGTGTTTGCGAGAAATAAACGCTTATCTGAACATAACTGTAGTAAACGGTCGCCATTGTCTGTTCGTTGAGCCTCAAGACCGTAGGATCCACCTAGGTGCCTTTCGGTTTCATCTAGTCTACCTACTTGGGCATTAAAATCACTCGCCACCATTACTACATCAGTGCGCTTAGCTTTACAAAGAAGTTCAGAAAGCTTTCTGTAAAATTCACCTTTCACTTCATCTGAGCTGCAGTCAGTGGGAGCGAAGGCAGAAACAACAAAGAGACAACGGGGTGTGTCCCTATCTTTACGAGTCCTTACCGTTCCATTAGACGGACAGCGCACAAGAGACCGTCTATTGGAATCCAGTCGAGGAGAGGCTGTTCAGCTTATAAACTTAGTGCTATACCTACGCCAGCAAGGAGTCGATTGGTAGCGGTGAGGTTCCCGGAAACACGAAGAGTGAACCGAGCCGGTTCCTTATTTTCACAAGGTGAGGTCAAGCGAATGACTGTGCTTAGATCCTATATACACGTTTTAGAGATGCAGCCTCTAATGCTAATGATTTTAGTTATATATTGGAGCTTTCAACGTTCGAACGCTATGTCAAATAGGATAACAGTCTTCGTTAGTCATGACTCTAGAATCCCGCTAAATCGATGTACGGTGCATCTCTGAAACGCGAATACAGGATCCAAGCACAGTCATTCGCTTGACCTCACCGAAGTTAGTGATAGGGAGCGAAGTTATTGACTGTGTTAACCGCTTTACTTATCTCGGGAGCCTCATCAGTCCTGACGGCCTGATGTCTGATGAAACCTCGGTTCGTATACATAGCTTTTGCCAACTTGTGGCGTAGGCGAGACATTCGTTTACTGACGAAAGGACGCGTTTACTGCTCAGCAGTCAGATTCGTTTTACTTTAGATGTGAAACATGACCATTAAGGATAGAGGATATTCGTAGGCTCCTAGTATTTGATCATAGATGTCTCCGAAACATTGCTCGTGTTTGCTGGGACCAACGAGTAGGGAATGCGTGGGTTAGGAATAGAGTACTAGGTAAATACGGTAAGTCTATCGATTAAGTAGTCAATCTTCACCAGCTGAGGTGGTTAGGACATGTGTTACATATGTCTGACCACCGGCTACCTCGACGAGCAATGTTGTCTGTTGTGGGAGTAGGCTGGAAGAAAGCTAGGGGTGGCCAAACGAAAACATGGCACCAATCCATGAAGTCATTGACAATAAGGTTGAGCCATGTTAATAGATGCAGACTTCGTGGTTGGGGCCCACGCGATGATCGTAACAAATGGTTACAGACTTTAGGTGATATGGTTCAAAATCGTTGGCAATGGCGCAGGTGCATCCACTCCTTGTCTCCCTCCGAACTCTAGTTTTTGAGCTTTTCATAATTTTTTCTTTACTGAATCACTTTTTATCTCAAGCCTCATCTCTGATCTCTATGCCTTTCCATTAGTACTTACTCTGTTACTACCTCCCCTACTCTGGGATTTGGTCCGACAATTTAATCTCTATCAGCTTATTGAGGCATGGCAACTTGAACTGATGTACGCATGTTCCAAGTTCTACGTTGTAACTGACTGACTGCATTAGAGGCGCGAGTCGATAAAATTATGTTAGAAGGATTAGGCATGGTGGTAAGAGAGTTATTATAAGTGGATGGTGGGATTCGACGTCGAACAAGACGATCGCATGTGCTGTTAGAGGTAAGGGGGCAATTTTAAGTTCCTGGCTGCCCACACCAAGGAAGGAGATTGCTTCTTGAGGTACCTGAAAAAGGAACTGGGTTAGTATTGGTTATAGTTACCTTGGAGCGCGATCGCAGAGCCTAAGTGACAACTGCTTGCAGCTGATCACTCACGGTCTTGCTATGGGGAGTTTTGAAGTGTTAGCTCTGTTCTTTAGAAAGCCTTACTGCCGGAGACGGAAATCCGTAGAGTAAGGTGAGGAGTGACATTTTTAGGGTCGACCTTTCCTAACCCCTTCCTTCTGTTAAGAAGGCAGCATTGCTGAAGATGCTGGTTACCCGAGGGAAACACCTTACTGCTGTCACACTTCGCTGCAGTCAGCAGTACGACTTCGCCCTCAGATCTTAGGTTGCTGCCTTTAGTCTTATGGCTCTCCAACAGACCTACTTGGCATGGTAGGACTTTGAGGAACATGCGTTCCAGCCAATATAGCTCAGTTGGGTTATCACGATGGGCAAGCCCGACCACCACGTCAAGGTAGCAGCTACGGTCTGGACAGGCTTATATAAAGCTATCTATACAAGATATTCCGGACCCGCTGGTCAGATACCACCAGCAATAAACTACTGTGGCAGAGAACAAACCAACTACCAGCTGAAGAAATTAGGAAAACACGCTGAAGGTGGGTAAAACACACTGAGTTACAAGTCAGGCCTTATCTTGGAATCCTCAAAGGTAAAGGAAAAGAGGAAAATCAAGGAACGCATTGTGCCGGTAATTATAGGTAGACATGAAGAGTGAAAAATACTAGGGAAGAACTGGAAAAGAAAGTATAAGACAGAGTTGATTGTAGAATCCTTGTAGGCAGCTTATGCTTCATGAGAGGTAATAGACATTGACTGGTTGGTCAAGGTTGAGGAATTTTGAATAAAGATTACATCAAAACATCTCTAGCACATCATGGAATAATAGGGAAACTTTGTAGAGGAATAAGATGCTCCGAAGATCTGTTTTGTAATTCGTATTCTATGGATGTGACGCCACACCTTGAATATTGCATCCAAACAGCTCTATCTAACAAAGAATGTCGACACATTTAAGCGGGTTCAACAGGTAAGTAACGAGTTGTGTGCTAACATGTCTCACTTCTCAAAATACGCTGATTATAAACATGTTTCGAAGATGTGATCGAATAAACTGCCAGTGGGGAGCATTGCCCGGAACAAGTCAGCCCTACTACTATCAAGACGAAGCTAAAAATTAACTAGGCAAATACAAAAAAGACCGACACATGACACCAGACTAAATACCTTCATTACTTAGGCTTGAAATTAGAATGATCTCAAACTACCTTTCAACGCTCAACTTTGCTTGCTAGAATTAGCGAACAGGTGTTCCTTCAAATATGCGTCTAGATACAGGAACTCAAGTGCGATTGAAAATAAGGATATGATTAAATTGACTGTGAATATTGATTAATATTATATTTACATTTATGAACAAAATTTAGCGATTCAAATCAAAAACGAATAAATAACTATTAGGAAACCTTTGCCTTAACTTACGTTGTCATATATATTCTTCAGTTTTATACACAGGCGGTCATGAGACAAACCACTAAGTTGGCACTCTTCGAAAACTTCGAGAATCCCCGAAACGTTTCCTACTGCGGAATTATCCATCCATAGACCAACTACGCATTCGATGCAAACCTACTACGAATTCAAAAATCTCACTTAAGTGCAGAAACAAAACTCTTGATGCGAACAAACAATAAACTATGATTGGCAAACTTAGTTAACGTATTTTTTCTAAAGATACACTTCTGAGTGGTGGGAAATTTTTTTTTTTAAAAGAGAGGTAAAGTACTTTCTGTGAAACTTCCAGGTAAAAGCTACTGGTGATGGACTGTTTGTGAATGTAATATTTGTTGACTTCAGTTAACCAAATGATAAATTGTTCCACGTCGGTCTTATATGGAAACTACAAAAATTCGGGATAAAAGGGCAAATTTTAAGTTAGTAAAGAAGACTCATATGAAATCGGAGACAGAGATCGAGTTGACGAAACACACGCTTAATAAAAGTCTGTGTAACGGTGACAGATTCACGCGTTTAATTTTCTGCTGTCGTAATCCCACTTCTGCGTGAATTGAACAGGTACGTCACCCCTTATTTTTTCAGTCCCGACTTAGTAGAACCTTATGACTAGCTAAAACGATTAATTCTCAAACGCGGAGATTTGTCCGACAGACAACATCATGACAAGTTGTTCCACAGCATCGAAATCGGTAGCGGTTTGATGACGGAAATGCTGTCACGCATGAAAGAAGTGATTGGTCAATGCACTTTCGAACGCGCCATCGTGAGGTTTATTCCATTACAGAAAAGCTTCATCCGACTGAAAAGAAAGTGACAAAGTTGTGCAATATTCTTTCTCGCTTCCTCGATCTATAGGAATGACACCAACTAAGCAATTTTGACGACGAAGTTCTTCACGGAGATCCTCATCTCGACCTCGACGAAGGTAATACTTACATTGATGCTGGTATTACAACAGCTATAGCACAGACTGGAACAAGTGTAGAGACTCCTGCTCTTTTCCTTTACACTATCCCGCCAGCACGCGTTAGCGGCAACCGTAGCCGGTTCGCTACCTTGTCGATATTGGCCCAGAAGTCATCTTCTTTCCTTAAATTTCGTTTGATGTCTTGCATGATTCTGCATTCGATCTACAGGCAGCGGACGGGAAGGAACCAGCTACGTATGGTAAAAGATATGTCTGTTTGAACGTGGAATTATGAAAACCCGTACACTGGATTTTCACCATCGTTGACGCGTAAATACTTATCATAGGGATAAATTTTCTTATACACCACAACTTGCTTGTGGACCCTTGCAAAAGAGGCTAGCTGACGGCAACACAAAGCTATACGTGCGTGGAACCACTGCAACAGGTTGTAGCTTATGTCCTCTTCGTTTTAAGCATTTAACTAACCTTTATTTCCAGTCAATACTTGACAAGTATTTTGACCTAAATAAGGCGACGTCGAAGTAATCATGTGTAACCAGCAATGTTACACATCACATCACGACTACAGATCGACCTGTATTCTTTAGATAACTCCGACTAGCACCCGAAAAATTAAGGACTTGCGATAAACGAATTCGATCATATGATTGACCTGGGAATAATCCGCGTATCTAATAGCGTTTAGTCATCTCCATTGCATATGGCCCCGAAAAGAGATAATTGGCCTCCCTACCCGTGATTACCGACGTCTCAACGCTTAAACTACACCTGGTCGTTATCGTTTACCACACATATACGATTTAACGGCCACCTTGAAAGGAATGACTGTATTTTAAAAAATCTACCTAGTTAAGGCGTACAATCAAATACCGATGTCCGAAAATGACATACCCAAAACGGCTACTTGTAACCCCTGTTCGGTCTTTACGAATTCCTCCGAATGCCCTTCGGTTTGCGAAATGCAGCACAAACATTTCAGCGTTTCACCGACGACGTGTTCCGCGAGCTTGATTACATCCATGCAATTGTCGACGACAGCCTGATAGCAAGCTCAGACGAAGAAACACATATGAAACATCAGGGACACAGCTTTTGGAAGACTACAACAATATGTAGTTACCATAAAAATACAGATATGCCAAATTGGAAACAACCTCATTGGAATTTCTAGGGCATACTATTAGTATACAACCTCAAGAGCATAAGTTGGCGGCTATTCTAGAGTATTCGGAACCTACCACTGTCAAATAGTTGCGAACTTTCAATGGATTGGTAAGTTGTTACAGACGATTTATACCCAACCTGTGCATTCATAATGAAGCCACCAACGGATCAGCTTTCCGAGAATAAAAAAATGATCACCGTAGATGTAGAGACAAAGAAAGCCTACACTGCTGCTAAAAAAGCAATAGCCAATAGGACTGGGCTGACACATCACAACACTGAAGCTCCTGTCAGCATCGCGGTCGACGCATCTGACTGAGCCATCGGCGCAGTTCTATAAAAATTGATTAATCAGGCTTCATAACCTTTAGCATTTTTCTCAAAACGATTAAACGATACTGAATCGAGATACAGCACTTTCGAACGGGAACTTTTAGCCATGTACTGTACTGTACTACATTTTAAACATTCCATCGAAGGCCGGAAACTTACAATATTCACCGATCATAAACCACTGACGTTTTCGATGAAGTCATCTGCCGATAAATACTCTCCTTGAGAGTCGCGTCATCTAGACTATATTTCCCAGTTTTTATTGATATATGACATTTATATGGTATTAGGATCGCAGTCGCTGACGCCTTATCGAGAATACATTCCTCGAATCGTATCTAAGTAATCGACCTTGTTAAACTAGCTCAACTTCAAAGTGAAGATATCGATTCTCATCACGAGTTAGCCTGCAACAACGCTCCAAACTAAAACGATTGGAAAGAGTAGGAACACTTTAATTTGTGATTCTTCTACAGGTACAGCGCGTATAATCGTCGCCAGGAGTTTATCGACGAGTCATCTTCGACACATTGCACAGCCTTTCTCATCCTGGAGTTCGTGCTACGAAGTAAACTGATTACTGAGAGATTCTGCTAGCCAAAGATGAATAAGGATATCAAAGAATGGGCATGCACTTGCATGGCCTGTCAGAAGAACAAAGTAATTCAGCATAATAAATGCCTTCTAAGCACTTTCTGAACGCCTGACGTTCGATTCGACCACGTCCACCTTGATTTGGTATGACCTCTACCAGAATCAAACGGAGTTTCTTATCTTTTGATATGCGTTTTTTCCTATCCACATGCTGGCCAGAAGCGATTCTACTGAAAGATACCACTAGTAAAACGAGTCTTTGAGCTTTCGTTAAACGATGGGTAGCCAACTTTGGTTGTCTATCCACATTAACAACAGACCGTGGACGTCAGTTTGAATCTGGATTGCTTTCACGCTCTGACCAAACTCCGCGGAACTACGCGTTTCAGAACAACCGCCTACCACCTATAATCTTACGTTTTGGTAGAAAGGTTTTGTAGACAAGTGAAAGCATCACTTTTATCTACAAACATCCCATAGTGGATCGACGCTTTACTACTAGTGTTACTCGGAATTCACAGCAGTAGGTGTTGAGTGCAGTATTGCCGAATTAGTCTACGAAACTACACCTCAACTACCAGGTGAGTTTGTGAAAGCCGCTCCAACTTTTGGAAAACCTGGATGTCAATTCGTACGTGAACAGGCCTACAAATGCCAGTCGGACCAGTTAATCTAGTCCAAACTCGATAACAATCGATGGACGCTTTTATTCAACCCTTTTTTAAAATAGTATAAACATTTACGTCAACCTTTCGATGCAACTTACGAAGGGCCATACAAGGTCCTGAACTGCGAAACAAAGTACTATATGGTCGACAAGAATGGCCATGAGGAAAACGTCAGCATTGACCGCTCCAAAGCAGCCTAACTAGAAGTCAAATCTTTTAGTGTCGAATTCGCCACGGCACCTAAGAAACTCGATATGAACGAAGTCACTATGCCTCAAGGAACGACCAACGAGCATGTGGAAATTTCAAACATTTCCATAACGCCGAGAGCTACACATTCTAGTAGAAATATACGATTTCCAGAACACCTGAACGAATATTATGTCTATTAATTTTTACTAATTCCTCACTCTTTACGGATTGTAATTTTCCTTAAAAAAAGCAAAAACTAGAATAAAATTATTTGTATAAATTTACGGTATGCATTTCGCACACTTTCGTATGTTAAAAATTTTTTAAAACATTATTTGTTTATTCGTGTCAGTGTTGTCAATATTTTAGAGGTTTTTGTAATCGCATTTAGCTGTCAAACTGTTTTTTTCTGTAAACAAAATGCGCAGACTTAAAATAAGTTTCTTGTTCTTTGAACTTCCAGGCCATCTGGAAACTAACAGAAGAACGTGGAAGACAAAGAATACACTATGCACAAAATGTTTTATGTAACGATACCCTAGCGTAGGCACTGATGTTCAAAAGCTACACAACATTGCTGGCTATCAAAGAAACGTTAACTAGTATCTAACGTAATGGGTTTTATCCTTTGGCTGGTACGTCATAGAGTCCTCACAACTCCATTAGGGAGGAGAGTGAACTGTAGCCGTAAATGATCCCTAAAATAAATAGCTGCATAAGTTTTCGACATTGATGCTGACACTGTTTGTTTAGTGGACACTACTAGTTGAAGGTGCGTGATCACATATTACCACTAGATCACATAAGTATCTCTCTCTAGTTAACCAGCCTAGGCGTTGCTATTCGATTAACGTTCTACTTCCGATTAAATATAACTTCTCCATCCTAATTGCCTTCTGATTTATTCTCATTCTTATGAGTAAGTTCAATCGTTAGTAGTTGTTCTGGTTGTACGACAAATGTAACTTGGTTATGTACTAGAGTGCACTTTAGCTGCGAACAAACCTAAGACGATTTGACGTCAACTTATGTACTGACTGAACATGTGTCGTCGCATCCATGGTTTATTGTGTCATCTGGTTTTCTGAACATTATGCATATTAGCAACATTACCAAACTTACTGACCCCGGTAGTGTTAGCGCAGTACTACTGTGATAGCCAATCATGACCAGAATTACTGAACCATTTGATTTCAGCAAGTATCAGATTTATGATGGTCTAATCGTACCACCCTTTGTACTCATCACAGTGCATGCCACAAACTATGGGGTAGAAAATCTCGGGTGTTGGAAATAACAATTTTAACAGATTACTTTCACTTGGTGGTGCTTTCCTTAAAAGAATACCCAAGACATGTTTACACACACTACTATACTCTTGACAAAAGTGTCAATGACATATCTAAAACATTTCATAAAGGTAACATCCTTACTACACCAACTATATTACTCAATATTACCACTTTGCTTCGGCTCTATCTATTACCTTTATTTACATGTCATTATTTCAAGTTTATCAGTCACTTACTACATTTCCAGGTCTTCTTCATTTTGCTTTCTGTTCACGTGGTGATCTTGATCAATGGCATCCCTCCTCGTAGCAATTTGGCTACTACGTTAACTAATAATTTATATGACACACTCCCATGACTTCTCAATCTCTATCATTTGACCTTTTATTCATTCTGATTACCTTCTGCCCATTTTCTCCACCTTTTAACATCTCGGTATACTTAAATGGCGACAGAATTGTACATAAACTCATATTTCAGGGGGAACCATGTGGAAAACGTAGTCTTTTTTCCAGAACCCACTATACATAATCCTTTGGATTAAGTCGACTTCATTAGAGGAGCGTTTGTCAAAAAATGTCTTCTCGACTTTAAACAGACTATATATATCATTACCAAGGTTAATTTTGATAATTTCAAATAAATTGAGCATTGGATAGGTTGTTTATAAAATGAGTTATATATATTTGTAAAATTCCAATTAGTAGAAATTAAAATTTCTGACGTTTCGCGGCTTAGTGTAAGTCGCTTCTTCAGAGAAATGAATAACCGAATTGAATTAGTACAAGATTAAATAATACAATGGAACAAATCAGAATCAAAATAAGTTCGTACAATCAAAATTGCGAGTTTCGATCATGTCATGTCAAGTCATTTGGGTCAAGGTAGTTTCAGCTCCATACAGAAGAACTGACTTGACGTTTGAATTGAAGAGTCTAACTTTGAGGTTGGTAGACAGTTGTTTGGATTCCCATATATTTTTTAACTGTAGGAATGCTGCCCTTGCTTAGCCGACCCTTGCCCTTACATCCGCAACGGATCCTCCTTGTTCATCGATGATGCTCCCCAGGTATGTAAAGGTATCCACTTCTTCCAGAGTTTCACCATCAAGTTCAATTGGGTCGGTGCTCTCAGTGTTGAATTTGAGGATCTTGATCTTTCCCTTATGTATGTTCAGGCCTATTGATGCTGAGGTTGCTGCTACTTTGGTTGTCTTCACTTGCATTTGCTGTTGTGTATGGGATAGAAGTGCTAGATCATCCGCGAAGTCCAGATCATCAAGTTGCATCCTATTTGTCCATTGAATTCCGTGCTTCTCCCCAGATGGAGAGGTTTTCATGATCCAATCGACCACTAGGAGGAAGAGGAAGGGCGAGAGCAGACAGCCTTGTCTGACACCGGTTCTTACTGAGAATGCATTTGTCAGCTGTCCTCCATGCACAATTTTGCACTGTAGTCCGTCGTAAGAATTCTGGATGATGTTGACGAGTTTCTCTGGTATACCGTAGTGTTGAAGAAATTTCCATAGTGATCTCCTGTCTACGTTTTCAAACGCCTTCTCATAGTCAATGAAGTTGATGAACAGTGACGAGTTCTATTCAATTGATTGTTCAACGATGATGCGTAGTGTTGCGATTTGGTCTGTGCATGATCGATCCTTACGGAAACCAGCCTGTTGATCTCGAATTTGAGCATACACTGAGTCTTTCATTCTATTCAACAACACTCTGTTGAAGACTTTCCCTGGTACTGACAATAGTGTGATCCCTCTGTAGTTCTCACATTTGCATAAATCTCCTTTCTTTGGTACCTTGATAAGGTATCCTTCTTTCCAGTCTGCCGGCAATTGTTCTTCCTTAAAAATGGGGATTTAATATTGAACAGCAGTCAGTTTCACTACCCATATGCATATAAATCTTTTATTTTCCAACTATCATCCAGACACCTGGATATCTCACTTACGTTACTATGTATTATTGCCCAGGCTGATTATCACAGTCTAACTAGTTTGCTTAACAACTTCATCCGACTATAGTTTATTATGCTTTTGTTGATCATATCCTTAAAAATGATCTACTTCTGACATTAGGAAACTAGCTATTATTTTTATGCCTTTGTGCCTATGCGTTCGGTACCATGGGTACACAAAGAAACATACAATGTAAAGGTGATATGTTTAGGTGACAATCTTGGACTCTATATACCTTCTTAATAAACAAAATAGCCATATTCTGTCTATGGATGGCCATATTGAACCAGTTTTATAAAAAAAGAAATAACCAAAACAACAAAACAATTATCATTGCAATAAAATCTTGAAGTTTTGTAAAATAGATCAAAAGATAACCATTGAGACTAGCATATTGTTATGTCGCAATATAACGCCTACTGCTGTGCACGAACTAACCGCAATTCTAATCGGAAACTTATCTGCGCCAACTGATACTCGCAACCGTGAGCAACGACTCGATACTGACTACTCACCCCAAGACAAAATCAAGAAGACACCAACGCAGCACTAGGAAGATTCTATTCTATTATAATTCAACTCTGTATATATAGTTACAAAAACGACTTTGGGAAAAACAGAGTAATTAGCATACTAAAATGATATTACAACCAATCACAATTAACAAGGTCCAGCGAAGGAAATGAAGAGCAGTACCGGTTACCGCTCACTTTACACATATATCGATAAAAACACACTTTAGAACCCACTTGTAATTAATACTAAATACCAGTCGTAAGAAGATGAGAACAACGAACAAAACTACAATGACAGAGATAAATAATAACAAAGCAACACCAAATTCAAATTAAGAACACTTGTCCGATACAGTAAACTAGAGGGATTTTGTGACGAGAAAACAGTTCTTTAAGGGTCAGTTGTGGCTGGGTTCTATGTAATTTTATCGACCCTTGAGGCGATTTCTGTGTTAATCTACCGTCGGCCATCTTAATAATTAAAATCATTGATCATTAAGATAATTGTACTAGCAAAATACATTTTAAAAATTTAATAGGCATTCTATAAGGAAATCAGTTAAACAGTTCATTTTGTCAGGTAATGTGACTGGACATATTGTTGCTTCACTAAGATGGATGTACTACTAAATATGTACTTACTTTGCAACTAGGAAAAATACAATTCATAACATGCACCTGTTTCTTTATTACTTAAAGCTGTAGTCTTATCTTATTTTCAGTTCATTGATTAGAAAGACTTTTAGTGTTTCAGTTACACCCATGCTGATACGATTAGTGTCGTTGAGTGATAGATCCTTGCAAACTCATCAGCAAATGATTAGTCATTCTGTCCCACAGTTGTAGTATCCATTATATTTACAGCTTTGTATATGTGGCCTGTTTTCGTTATTTCAATAACCATGTTTTTACCCTAAATAAACAGAGCATTATTACGTAACAGTGGATTAATGTTACACAGTCGAACGTATCATAAATCGCCTGGTAGACTGAGGCTGTTCCAAATTATTTAATACTCCGTAACAATTTTTTGTATTACTGAACACATTTTCGGTTACCATGTTACAGTTATACTTGTTTCTAGGTTGATGAGAATATTAATTGCTATAAACAAGCGTATGCTTAGATCAGTTACAAGATGGAAGATACATTAAAACTTTATGTATCCTATCATTACAAAATATCATAGAATTGACATATTCTTTAAGTTTCGTCACTTCAATTCGTAGTCTTCTATTGCAATAGGCATTTTTAGTTATAGACAGTGAGTGATAATGATATTGTATGATTTGAGGTAATCTGCAGAGTGAGTTCAGTGTGACAGAATTGTTTTTATTCTACTTCTTTTCCCATCTTTTTTAATCAAAAGGAATGTAGTATTTCATAGATGTTTGTGTAAGACCAGTTGCTGCATGTTTGCTAATGTTCGACTAAGGTTTAAAGCAATTTGAGCGAATATTCTTCTCTTGTAGACAAACTGTCTCATTATCATAATTTTAGATTCTTTGTTAATCTGTTAATGTGATTACAACATAGTAAATCAAACAGAAACAGTTTTTGAATACTAGTTTACTGGGTCGTTGAGAAAGATTCAATCACTGAACTTTCTACCTTACTATCATAAAACTGTTCTATATGGACTGCAGTTACTGTCTTCTCTACAATGTCTCCGTTCTTCATATTGGCATAATATGCACGAGTGTCATCATCATCTGAATACTTAAGATGTGAACACATGTAATTGTTTTCGTAAATTGGTTGTCAAGTGTATGGACAAAATACCCTTCTTCTCAACTCCTTAACACAACTCAAATGAACAGCCGATCTCTTGTATGACTCATCTACTTGACACTCGTTCAATTTATATCTGTCACTTGTCTCAAAGCATTAATTTCCACCCCATTTGCATGAAAGATTTGTAGAAGCCATAATTATCTCTGATCATAACAACTTATACATTTATATGTTGGTATGTATGTTTAACGTGAGACTAGATATATCTGACTTTCATTGGCTTGTTTGGTTTTTGAGCATCCTAATCTGTTCTAAATACACCATTGTCTAAATTGTTGTTATTGACTTCTCTATATATGTGTGATACGTTTATTGCGTACTGGTATGGAGTCAGCGAGTATACTGGAATTCGGATGCTCTCTGGGTGTGTATGTAATGAACTGGAACATTCGTCGATGTCCTTATCTAAAGATTCTTTTCAGGATAGAAATCTGAAAACTAAAATAATTTTGAGTAAACGTCATTTTGAATACTTCTTAGGTAATAGCAGGATGAGGACTTAACAAAAGTTTTAGTCACCTCACAGCAGTAGTTACATAACTTATTGGTGAAATTCAAGACTTTAGTTAGTAGGAACTACCTTCCTTCATATAAAAACAGAATGTATTAAGTTTATATTTCTGTGACTTTGTTAAAGCTTAAGAATATATGAAACTTGTTCCACCATTTGACTACTAAGCAGTCCATAATGCCTGACTTATATAGCCTTTCAACTGGATGAATGATAATCAGCACCAATGCTAACATTCAATGGTAGGATTTCCGTCTCAGTCAGTTTGTCATAAAACACAACAATCATCATTCAATTCCCTAGATGGCTAGCCATTTTATTATCAACATATCTGAACATCATCAGTCACTGCATTTCACTAGAATTTCAGGGATATTTTCAAGATATTCATTAGTGAACTGAAGTGTACACATCCTTAGACTGAAACAACAACGCATTAACCTATACATACAATAGTTAAACAAAATATCATACATTCGTCAAATCAATTTTATGGTTACATTTCATCTAAAAAGAAAAAAAGAAAAATTCTATTGGCATTTTCTGTATTAATGATGAAAAATGTGTTTGTTCATAACATTCATTGAATTGATCCCATTGTATTCTATGAATAAAATGATATG
Source organism: Schistosoma japonicum (assembly GCA_025215515.1). Lineage (NCBI taxonomy): Eukaryota > Metazoa > Platyhelminthes > Trematoda > Strigeidida > Schistosomatidae > Schistosoma > Schistosoma japonicum. Next base: position 340,985 of record CM046069.1, read on the forward strand.
AGAAAACAACACGTGATCATATTGTAATTGCTATGATGTAATATACAAAAATGAGTAATAGTAAGTGTAATACTAATATTACGTAACATTCTCTACATGAATTATCCTATAAAGATGTTATATATTCAATCGACGCTTCAGATGTTACAATGAGTTGTATATGGAAGAAACTGGATGTTTTTAATTGTAGACTAATCATTGAAATCACTTAACTATCTGATGATAAATTTGTAGAATACTGAAAGAGTTTGCTGTAAAAGCTGTTGTGGGATGACAGAAAAAACCGAATTTTACATCTACTTTGAGAAGTAGAGATGTTGGATTGAATTTACTACCTGATATGTAAGTAATCTTCAAGCATTTAATCATACTCTATGTCATTTAATTTGTATTGTGACTGGCAAGTGGAATCCAGGACGCACGTTTCGTCCTATTTGGGACTCATCGGCTGGATGTACCTGCATTCCAATGTTGATGTTCACAGTGGGATTCGAAATCAGTCCGCTTTGTGTCATATGCCACCGCGTACACCACTAGACTACTGAGTCCAGACACATATTTGTGAATACTTGTGAATAATCGCTATATCAAGGCAATCCGTTGCACATATAGCAACAGTGACTGACCAGCTTCAGTCTATAACAAATCATTGAGAATATACAAATTCATCCTAATACTCTATGTCACTTTGACTTCACGTACATACACGAATGATTATGTACACATAAATTAAGAAGAAGATACAGCAGATATATGAAGCCGTACTTAAAACCAATTTTAATTCAACAAGTAAAACATTTTCAAGGAAACCATCAGAGAAAGAAAGGAGATCCACTCATACGTTTAACATGGACACAAATAGAAATGTACAATATAAAATTTGATATATTCAGGAGATAATCTAGGCCTTTGCAGATTTCGATAGACAAATGTACGACATTAAGTAGCTTAACTTTTAATGCACCCGATCATCATTAGTCATTTTACGTCACAAGAAAATTTCTTTATAATAATCATACTGGCGAGTTGTTTGATCTTTCCTACTTTATGGGTTTGAATCTTCGCCTATGAGATGAGAAAATATTTGTAGGATACTATTATATGATGATAGATGTCTTTGAAGCGTTGACTGTGTTTCCTGGGACCACTGAGTAAGCAACACATGAGTTAAGAATAGGATACTAGGTAAATATAGTAAGTCGACTGATGAAGTAGTAAATTTTCATCAGTTGAGGTGGTTGGAACATATGTTACGTATGCCCGACCGTCATCTACCTCGATAAGTAATTCTGTCTGGTGTGTGAGTTGACTGAAAAAAGCTACAGACAGCCAAACCGAAACATGGCACTAGTCAATGAGGTCACTGACAATTGAACTGAGCCACGTTAATAGGTGCAGACTACCTGGTTGAGGCCAGTGAGATCATCATAACCAGTCGTCATGAACTTTGAATGATATGGCTGAAAAATCGTACGCGATAGTGCAGGTGCGTCCATTCTGTGTCCTTCTCCGAATTCTAGTTTCTGAATTCATCATAATTTTCTTAAATGATTTACGCATTCTTGAATGTTATCCTCGATCTCTAATCCTTTTCAGTTACTACTAATTCTATAGCTACCTCTACAACTCTAGGGATTTTAGTCCAATAATTTTATATTCTGTATGTTAATTGAGGGCATGGCAACTTGAACTGATATGCACATGCAAGCCGTCTAAGTAAATGACTTTCCATAATTATCGACACTATCAAGAGACTGCATTTGAACAGTGTGTGAATGAATAACTATTTCCACTTCAGAGGCTTTGGTAATCCACAGTTTTATACTTGAACTCTTTGTTCAGAAGTGGCTGGCATACGATCATAGGATCATACAATGCAAAATCGTTAACTTGATGTTGTTTGAATTCAGTCACAGATTGATTTCCAGTTGTATACCATTAAAGTTGAAAAGAAGTGACTAAGTGTTTTATCATAGTTTGAAACACTTAATCAGTGTACATCTACAAGTCTATCAGGAATAGTATTTAAATTTTTTCATTTGTATCAGTAAACACTTGACTGTTAGGATTAGTTACAGGTTTCGAACCATCACTTCAAATAGTTTATGGTTATATTAGAAGTACACTAACATGTACTTGTCTATCAAGTTGCATTAATTACTATTATACAGATTATTGAATAGATTCAATAATAGACATTCCAAGAAATTCTTGAATAGCTTATTAGAAAGAATAATACATTAAGTAGATGATGAACAAATCAGTGTTTTAAGCAGTACACATAATTACATCATCTCCATTAAGATAAGAACTTAAGATTGATTTACAAATGAACTGATTGCAATTTGTTAAGTTAATTGATGGTAAGAATATGAATAGATCAATTTCTTTTACTAAATGTGATTCATAAGTAGATTGTCCTTGATAAAGCTGTGTCATAGATACTTCCTAATCCTATTAAATCGTATCTGTAAGAGCATAAACTAAGATGAATGTTTCATTTCAGTTGGGATTCGTCAGTTGATTGTACTTTTACATTAAAATGAAATGCATAACTTAGATCCATGTTTCAGTTACGATTAGCTTTTAATGAAAAATAGAAACATTAGTGAATACGTTGTTTGCATAGAAATGAAGTGTAGCCTACACAGTATATGATGATGCCTGGGAATATTAAGTTACATTCATTTTAATGGATTTCGAGGTTTGTGAAGACTGTCAAATCCGATGATTGACTTTGTAATTAGTTTGTATTAAAGGCGAAGTGGAATTCACAGAATATAGATAAGATGTTTCTATTCTAGTACAGTTACTTAAGAGGATTGAGTACCCATTAATAAATAATGCTGACAAATGTATACACATTCATCTACAATGAAAAATCAACAGCAACGTTTCGATTAATTCTAACTCCTGGTATAACAACTCCAGTTCTATGAATAACATGGATTTTGTTAGCATAATTGTTTCACAAAAAAATTGAAAACAATTTTATTACTTGAGTTGGATTGTGACTTAGGAAGCAGAAATCAGGACAAACACTTCGTCCTATTTAGGACTCATCAGCTGAGTTTACCTGCATCCCGGTGGTAATATTTACACTGGGACTAAAACACAGTTTGTTTCGTGCGAACACCACTGCGCTCACCACTATGCTACTGCATGAACATCATAACTTGGATGCAGGTACATTCAATTGGCGAGTCCCAAACAGGATGAAACGCCTGTCCTGATTTCTGCTTACCAGTCACAAGTCAACTCAAACAATACTTATGAACTATCTCTATATTAAGGCAATTAGCTCAGGATGAACATATGGCAACCAAGAATGTCCTAATTCCTTTCATGATAAATCAACAGGAAGATCGTAATACACTCTAATTTCATTACTGTACTGTTAGTTCGTATGGAGACATTTAAATGATGAGTGCCAATATTGCCTCTATGTTACCTAACAGAATTTGGATAGAAAGTGTTAATTACAGATTGATATTGTAAACAATTCAAAGTGTCACTTAGTTATTATTCTGTTGAATTAAACAAAAAAAATACATTGTAAATTAAACACTTACATGAGTTGGCTATAATGGTCACATTATTCTCCATAACTGGAATACACAGTGTTTTGATTCTCTAAATTAGGAAGTAAAAAAATCGTTAGAGACAAACTATGGTGTATTTTTAAAGATGCAGTGAGGTTATTTTACCAAATTCTAAGTTATTCCATAACATTTGTAAGAGACTCAGTAGTGATAATCATCACTGTGTCATCAACAATGATAGACAAGGAAGGGGGTGGTATCTGATGCAAATGTCGATACACGGATCTTTAAGGTAATGGAAGCATTTCAACAACTGAATAACATCTGGAACTGGAAACAACTGTTAGCCAACACTACAGTCAGAATTATAAATGCAAACGTTAAGCCAGTTAGTTATATTGTGTTGAGCTGAAACATTGAAGAACAGCGAAAAGCATCATTTAAAAGATACAGGTATTTACAAACAGTTGTTCGAGCAAGATACTCCAGATCCATTGGCTAGACAACATCAACAACCAACTTCTGTGGCAAAGGGCAAACCAACTTGTGGACAAAGAAATTAAGAAAAGACGCTGGATAGAAAATATATTGATAAAACTATCAAAAAGAGTCACAAGATAGGCACTAACTGGGAATCCTCATGTATAAACGAAAAGAAGAAGACAAAAGAACACATTCCATTTAGAATTAAAGGCAGACACTAACAGAATGAACAGTACTTCGGAAGAATAGGAAAAAGAATTTGAGAACAGAGTTGGTTGGAGAATACCGGTCAGCAACCTATGCTCTATAGGAAGTAACAAATGAATAAACGAATGAATATGACACTAAACAATCTTGGTTTCCCTACTTGATCTGTTTAAGCTCATTATTTAGAATTTATTTCATATTTTAAACAACGTGTAACACTATCAGTAGTTATATCCATTTAAATCTGTAACAATCTATATCAAATGCCGACTTTGCTTACAACACTTTGAAGTCTCATAATCCTTACTGTTTACTTAACCTTACTCAGTGTTTACTTGAGACTGCCATTCACAGTCTTCATTGAGTTACTACATTATTACATAATTCATCTAAGTTAAATTCATGTATTTGAATCTGTTATCATTTGTTAACATTCTGTGTAAAAAGTAACCTGTTCATCGTATAAAGAAATAAATTATGAGGAGTATTAAACGAAAAAATGATCGTTTGAGTTGAATTGTGACTGCAAGCGGAATCCAGGATAAGTGCTTTGTCCTCTGATTGTGCCATATCGGTTTGAAGGATTTAGTTTACACTATTCAGACACTATGAAAAATTAAAAGCGAAAACAAACAATATGTCGTACATGTAGATAACATTTCTCAGTGTATGTAGCGTCTGAGCGCCTATGATGTGTTCATGTCTCATGTTTAAGCAATTGTCCACTTTCGGCAAAGAATTGAAAGGTAATACCATAATAATAAAACAAATTAAACGTTAAGAGTAGTTCAAATGATTCTGAGAAAATTAATAACTACATCATAGTTCAGATGAAACTCTACTATTCAATATAAACTACTGTCTAATAGTAAGTAGTATAAATAAACATACAAAACAGTAAATGAAAAACTGCGATGAGTCCAATATGAGTGATTACTTTATTGTGTTGATTATTTTAATAAATTATCCAATGAAAACTATTCAGACTATGCGGTAGAACAAATGAACGAAAGGTGTAGAAAGTGTATGTCAGCTGATCACCAGTCTTGAAAATTAGTGTTTTGGAGGAGGGAATATGGGAGTGATAGGGTGGGGGGGGGAATTAGGAAGTTGAGAGTGCCAAACTTTTCTAATATTTTCCGGCGTATACCATCTGATATAGTCATCGAACAATTGAAAAGAAACTATTAAAAAAATCGAAAAATTGAAAGTAATTCACTGATTGTCTTCTTTTCACTTACACCTTCCATGTACATTTTAATTTCTATGAAGACAGTGATTGTTGTTTCCCCTTAGAATTCTACATAATCATCATTAGATGTCTAGTTAAAATGGTTTATTTATTAAATGTTCTAAGAGAGTTTTTGTTATTTCACAAGTTTTTCACATACAGAGAATTCTATCTACAATTCACCAGTTTATTATAATTCAAAGTTAACTTGAATGCTTTATACAATCCAGATGCTTTTATTAAATTTGAATGACAGTCGTCACAAGAATAATAATGACCGAATTGATTGATTTCATCAGTTTACTTCGTGGCTTCTTATCACTTGCTACAGACAGTCAAAAAAATCTCTGGCTGATTTTATCTATTGAGGTTGAAATAAGTGTACTAAATGAACATAGGAGTTATAATAACTAGAAACAAAAAATTTCCAATACAAATATGAAAACAGTTCTGTTGTATGCAGCTGAAACTTGCATTGAGAACTAAGAAAAGCATCATCCAAAAGATACAAGTATTTATAAACAGCTGTCTGTGCAAGATACTTCGGATCTATTGACCAACTTTCTATGGCACAGGACAATTCAACCGAATTCCAATCGAGGAGGTGGATGGGATGCATATTTACGAAACCACCAGACTGCATTATATAGCAAGCACTAATTTGGAATCATCAAGGCCAAAACAAGGGGAGAAAACCTAAGAACACACTGCATGTGGAATTGGAGACAGACATAAAGAGAAAGAACAGTACTTGGGAAGATCTAGAAAGGACATAGTTGGTTGGAGAATGCTGGTCGGTGGCCTATGCTACATTGGTAACAGGTATTGATTGATTGTAACCGTAGTTATAATTGACGTGTATTCTGTATGCTGTAAATTTAGAGCAGAAAGGAAGGAGGGCGGGGCAGTTACATAATCAAAGAAAGACGATACAACGTAACTGCAAGGAAATCGAAAAAGATATTGATTACATAATTATTCGATGCATTTTGAATAAGGAAATTTCCATACTCACTATGGTTATGAAAGGCCTATTATACTACTTTTTCTGTATAAGAAGGTCGGATTTTAAACGTTTGACAGCGATTACCTCGGTAAAACGTAGTATTATTGGTGTTACTTGTTTGTTGAAAATTTTGAATGCTTCTAGAATAATTATATTAGGTCCACTGTCGGAAACGGTTTCTGAAAATTGTTATTGTGAGCACATTGTTACTTTTCAGACATAAGATTCTAGGAACATGTTCTGAGAACCTGTTAGAAGTCCTCCGTTCAGTCCTCCTTGTAAACTTTTCTACTATAAGTACGTGTGATTTTGTAGATACAGTCAGAGATAGCATCTAAGGAGTATTGATTCACATTTGAGTGGTTTCACTAACGTCTCGTGTTATAATATGAAACTAGATTGAGCCTGCAGGATAGAAACTCTTTGGTGCCATCCTGATTCTATCACTAATTCTGTCAGAATGTCTCATCTCCTTTTAAGTGGTTGACGTGTAATTACAGGCTTTATTTACACATGTCGGATGCTCCTCGTTTATAGGATTTATCCCTTTCGTATCTTTTCATAACTTTCTCCGCGTATTCATTGTTTATTAGCCGCTTCTAAATTATTGTCAATTTCTAATCAATCTCATCATCTGAGCATAACATTTTGGCTCTATTAATCAGCGTTCTTACTAGACAATCTTGGAAACTATCAAGATAAAAGCTCTTCCGTTTATGTTTCTTTTCTGTATATACTTTACTCATTAGTCCCATCTATTCTATGTTTTATATTAATGTCTAAATAAAAGTGGAAACTGGATGTTTTTTATAGGTACTAACGACATAATGAGATGCACGACAAGTGTGATTAATATCATCACATATAATGAAGGTATCATTGGCATACCTAAAGTAGTGTGTTGCGATCTCAACTTATATATGACTATCATACATAATTGCTGGGGATTAGTATGAGAATGACGTAATTATTTCAGAAACAGATTACATAAGCACCATTTCTGGCGTTGATATATATTTGTATTGACTGTTTTGAAAATTACTTTCAGAAATCAAAGTAAATATACACACGATAACAGAGTACGATTGAGAGGAACGCGCTCTAATCAAACATTGATTATTTACTGGTGGTGTAGACATTCATTGGCTGGAAATATAAATATGACGACTATTTAGGGCTTCGTGAATGAAAGGTAAAGAAACCTGTATTTTACTACTAAACAACCTAAAATGTAACTAACAGATTGAATTACTTTTTGTTTAACTGTTTGTATTCGTCACACATAGATGTAAGTTGGGTACCAATGAAAACCAAGGACTAGTAGATAAGTGTTTAGTCCGATTCTGGAACTCTTCAGGAGTATGCACTGTTGATCCCACTATATTATAAATTAACGGAAGTGGGAGTTCCACTACGTGATACCTCCCCAGTGGTGCCGTGAGTTAAGCGTTTGCTAAAATGAAGGCCGTGGGTTCGGTCCCCTAATGGGATCGATAGCATGTACTACTACAGGGTCCCATACCTGTATGGAACATTTGTCTAAAGCCCTCCGGTTCGCAGAAGCAACTATCCTTCACCAAACTGTGACGAATAAAGACTTATTTCTAGAAAATCATATTGATTCATATTCTACCATGAATGTATTATGATCATCGAAGAAAGGACCCATCTGTTTATATTAAAAGTGAACAGATAAAATAAATAAATAATCTAATTGTGTTGAATAGAAGATAAATAATAAACTTTTTGAGAATAACAACATGACACACTTTTTCTGTTGGCCCTCATCAGCTACATTCAACTTAACGAAATAGATTTCGTTGGTATTTAGATTATGTAACATAATGTAGCCCATATTCAAAGAATATTGTTAGGGCTAAGTAGAAGATTGTACATGTACTACATAAGATACATAAGACACAAAAGGAGGCTCTAGAAAAGTTAATCAGTTTAGAAACAAACAATTATAAGATTGAAATAAAGTAGTTACATAATAAAGTAATGGAGGACAAGTTGACTAATCCAATGAATGGAATCAGACAATAAACTACAAAAGCATAATGCTGTAATAAAGTAAAAGTTAAGTTACCAAAGGAAAAGAGAGAGCGAAACTACTATTTCACTTTCCTTTTTAGTTATACTCTATTCTCTGAAATGGATGACTTCCATTGTCATTCTTGAAGAATTCATCAACACAATCGTCTATTTCTTTAAGGATACAATTTAGATTTCAAGTGTTTTAGAAAACATTTAGACATCATTTACTAAATAAACACCATGAAATACTTCAAAAATAACCCCCCGCCTCTTGATTATCTGTTTCAGTCAGATACCTTTAGAATGTGCTATTGAAGTTCTTATTCTCTTTAAATGGAGATCCATAGAAATATGTATATTGATTGTGTAGTAGATTGTTTATTCATTGCTATCTTTACATAGTGACAGTGATGATAAGTCACTTAAACTAGTTGTTATGACGTCAAAAACTGTCAATACTTAGAGAATGTGATCGATTAGTTTATGCTCACGAAATTACAATAACAGACGCCAAAGAGTTCCTAGCTGGTCTCTGCACGTCTGCCTGGTATCCATTTAATCCCAGGTCAGAAGTGGAAAAATACTAGATTGATGAACAAGCAGATAAACCACATTATATTTCAATTATTCCCCTATATATACACATAAACCAGATCGAACAGCAACCTAATTAGGAACTTAACATTAATACAAAACAAGGGAGACAGTAGTAGTGAATTAAGGTAATGTGTACACAATTAATTAACTGTAGTTTATATATGAGACATGATATACTAACATTTAATACGTTAAACAGGATGCTACGGACAAGGGATACAATAACGACAGGAAAGTGAATGTTCACTGTACACACAACTGAAGCGATTGAAATAGTCGTTTGAAGCATAATGTTGAAAGTCCCTTGTTCTTCTTTAATTACCTAATATAACACTAACGTTTACATTACAACTCGGTCGACAGAAGTCGACAAGCAATACAAAGTACTTGATGAACATCAAATCGGTCACTACACTGTGATGTGCTGATGAATATAGGAATATGTAATGACTTGTTGTTAAATACTTATAGATTCAATGTAATTTTGTAGGTTAGTATTGTGATTCTACTTTATCACTATAACACGATAAAAGAACTGTAAAGGCATAGAATTCAAGCTTTCAACAAAAACAAACTGGTTTCTTCAAAGTACTTTAGTCAAAATAAATGATAAAATTAACATCCCCGCTATGCAGAACTGCGTTTAGAGATCAAATTGTGTTAATTTCGATGTCTTTTGAAGACTATTCTTGGGAAATGCTGAATTACGTACCATCTACACTTGAGTTGAATTTTTTTACAGAGACTTATGTGTCTTTCATCAAAGACTGATGTTGGTTGGATACTGCCATCGTAAATTAGTGAGTAATAGACAGATATCTCGTCATAATATAAGACCTCCCTTCAGTAGTACACACTTGACATTAACTCCATAGCCCTTTAGGTTTCTTTTTCAGCAAACACTTAACTATCAAAGTTATCGTTGGGTTAACTGTAGTCTGCTGTTAGATTTTCATTTTAATCATTTTGTGAGATAAATCTAAATGATCAGTCGTGAAGTTGAAGGTATACTTCATGTTAGGATGAAATAGCTTTCTAGTTTTCCATGATTTTGGTGAATGGGATTCTACCGAGATCAGTCTAAGATGAATAAAAAAGCATATAAACTATCATCTCAATTCCCTGAGATGCTGAATCACACTTTTCATTATCAATTACAGTTCCCAAAATCACTCACAAACATCATTGGTATAGAATTAGTTTAACCCAAATAGTGTAACTTCGGCACTAGCAGACTTATTTCATTTCTGATTGTATTTAATGGCTTTATTTAAATGTACATTATGTGCATACATTATGTACTCATTCACTGAAGAGGTGTTCTACGGTCAGTTACGAAACATGGCAAATTTTAATTTCTTTTCATTTGTATATCACAAATACTACTGATTTATTTCTATTAACAACCTACCTAATGCTTAAACTAACTGATATCATCGAGTTGAACCTCTTAATAATGGGACTTATAGAATGAACAAATTTATTCCTCATTCTACTGGTGCCATCTGCATGTTTTATATATACGTAATAGTAACCATATGAGAATGTATATGATACTACCCGCTAATTTATATTGAACTAAATTGATCAGTCTCTATTGCTCACTTGTCAGCCATAATCCAACTCAAACAAACGTTATTTCATTGTTGAGACGTCAGACATTATTTATTGATTGAATGTATGTATGCATTAGGCACTTGCGATACACATGTAACGGTTCAACATTGAAGTTCACATAAATAAACATTCCATATAATATTCATTCTGACGTCTAATACACACTCGTCATTGACAGGTGTTAGATGGTAGGAACTGTGAAGTAGTGAAATATATTAAACATATACGAGGCACAAACCATCATTCCTAGAATACTAACCATGTTTCCATGCAGCCATTAAACTATACATATACACTTTTATTCATGTAAAACGTAGAACCTGAAACGTATATCATAAGTTTGAGCTTCCATACCACACTGACAAGACGTGATCCATTTCACAGGACTAACAAAATGATACAATTCAACAGGAGGGAATCGAAAGAATGAAAGTACGAAAGAATAATCGAACTTAGGATCCAGTAGAATACAAACAGTTAAAACATTTACGTCAGTGTGACTAATTTTGAGCCATATCACCCAGCATCTCCAAACACTGATCATGACTGTCACGCAGACCCCAACCTACGTAGCTTGCGCCTACCAAAATGGCTTAAACAAAATATACAAAATATATTGTAGTTATCATAAGTGTAAAATTGAGAATATCACTTACTTGTAAAAATGTTCCTGATGTTTTGAAGATTTTCACAATCATTACAGTTGGTATAAGAAATACACTGGAACTAGCTATGAGCCAGCCAACTTTTACAGCCCATCCAGGAAATTGATATGGTTCAGAAAGGGAAGCACGTTTATAGTTTAATTCTTCATAGATAATAACACTGATAATGAAGAGAATCTAGAAATATCAAGGAAAGAAATAATGCACAGTTAGAACTTCTTGGTTAGTTCTTTACTTTATTTCATAAGCTCACACTATGGTTACAAACTAGATTTAAATGCAAAATACAACTAATCACTTTAAGTTATTACTTTTTAGTTATTAGGTCATATTGTATTATAAGAATTACACGATGCAGTGAACTGACTATTTAAGTTCTTAATTCAAGGGATTGTAGATGATTTCATGAAGTCTTCACTCATAGTTATTGTGTTCTGTATTCTATCATATGGACTGTTCATCATCTACATAAACCTGGAAAGTTCAGAGAGGGCCAACCGAAATGTTACTTTGACACAATTATACCTACTTTATTTTTAAATCACTCAACAGATTACTACAATAGTTTTGAGTGATACGAAAAGGTGAACATGATATATCATAATCTTTCATAAGGTTACTATTTTTTGTCGTTTAACAACACACCTCATCACACTGATGATATCATTTAGAGTATAAGACTTAAAGGAATAATACGAAGTCACACACAGTGATAGATGAGTTATCGAACAAGAAGAAGAATATCAAATAATTCAACCTTACTCATGTCCATATACTGTATGGATGTTAAACGTGGACATTAAGGGCAGACGGCATTCGAAGGCTATTGGTTTTTGATCATCAATATCTTCAAAACAATACTCGCATCAGCTGGGACCACCGAGTAAGCAATAAACAAGTCAGACTACTGATGTTAAGCAAAGTGGTAAATAAATCGATGAGGTTGTGAGTCCTCATTGACTGAGGTAGTTAGGACATACTTCACTCATGCCCAAACACCGTCTACATTAACGCGTAATGATGACTAATACGTGAGTAGAATGGAAGAAAGTTAGGGTCGGCCAAATCAAAACTTGATATCAGTTCATGATATTACTGAATGCTGGTTTCAGTCGTGTCGGTAAATGCAGACTACCTAGTTGAGAACTGTGCGAATACCGTAACTAGTGGTTGGAAAGGTTGAGTGACATGGTTCAGAATCTGTCACAATGGCACAGATGTATCCACTGATTATCCTCTCTTAAATCGTGAGCTTTAAATCATCTCATAATTATCTTTCCACGCTCTATCCTCTTTTTTTCATGAATCATATCCTATGTGTTCACTTTTCTTTGTTTTCGCTTTTATTATTAGTATTGAAGTAACTTCCACTTATAGCAATATCATGTTAATCTTGCTTTGCTTTTGATGTACGGGAATTCGGACCGATGTCCACATGTGTCAGGCTATATGTGGATCATACCTAAACAGACATATACTTATGTAAATTTCTAAATAATACTCAAATCAGATCTTCGGATTTCTCCAAACTGTCTTTAATTAACCATCATTATTAATTAACTGTCTATAAGTCGGTCAATACAAATAACACTCATCCATATTCCAACACTAACCGAGTTTCAGATAAACCACTGGAAGTAATTATTTTATTCTCGAACTCGACATGCTTAACTTATCACAGATATTCATGGATGAGAACATGACCATCAATATAAATGTTCTATTTAGTAAGTTATGTGGATAATTTTTTAATTAGATGCTTGAATTAGTCACATACTGATCTTAGTGATCAATGAAGACGATGGAACACTGAACAGCTGTTTTGTATTAGTATGAGACTCTTCAGCATTCCAGTTTTCCATGATTTCATGTTACTTTCAGTGATGCCAATATGTAGTTAAAATGAATTACATACTGATCAATCTCTACAAACTCTATCTTTTGATAAATCAACCTTGTTTCAGTAGACATTATTTTAAAAGTAGGACATTTTGTAAACGATTGAAGACTTAGTCATTTGTATAAAGGATTAGTGTACACCGGGAAACCTTAATTTCTACGATCCACTCTTTGTTAAAGTGTCTCACAGGTGAATAGATCAAGTATCCAGGATTGCTTAACTAAGTAATGTCAGTTTGCAATGTGAAATTTAAGATTCAACAGACTCCACAACATCTATCAATAACAATAACAGACGTCTTTTTGTCCACTACTGTATCAATTCACTATACATTCACTATTGAATTCATTTCAGGTGTAAATGATACAATCAAAAGTGTACTTACAAGACAGAAAATTGGTGTTGTTACACACCAGAATAAGAATACAATCCATTTCAATGAATATCCATACATCAATTTCATATCTTTGGAAATTCGTTTATAGCCTATAATTGCAAAAAGTAATTAAATGAAGTGGAATATACTACTACAAGTTAATAAGTAGCTTGAATGACATTAAATCATACTGTAAATTATAGCCTTGAAGATTAGCAATATATCAAAGTACCAGATAGATAAACATAGAGTATTAAGGTAAGATAGTCAGCTGATTGAAATGAATAAAATGTATTCTATTCACTTCACCGTCACTTGTCTTAACATTTAATGTTTACTGCTATAGAAGTAGAATGGTGATAAACTATTAGTTGTCAAATGAACATGTGGTACAAACTCATGACGTTAACTATTACTGGAGTGAGTTTTGTTAGCATATGCAGACCAGTAGATTCGGTTTCATATAGTAATCGTCAGAAGGAGTTGATGATATTTAGTGGTATATCTAAGAATCAGTTGTAATTGAATATAAACTTTCAATCTGTTTCTCATGTTCTGTTCATTTTTATCTTGTATCTTTTACCTTTAATTAAATCTTCTATATTTAAACTCTCATCTGTATATCATATCGTTTTTTACTATCACTGATACAATTACTACCAATAATGTTACTTTGGTATTCATTTCGGTACTTTCATCTTGACTCACTGACGTTCAGTAGCAAAATGGACTTGATGTGTTATACTCAACCTGACTGGTAACATAAATATTTTAAGAAAATTTAATGAACTTTATTTAAGCTTACCGTAAATGTATCCAATCACTAAGGATTCTAATAATCCTACAATCAATATGATACGACTTCCACTATAATAGTCGAATAATAGAAATATATACATTCCACCCTGTCAAAAAACATCAATAAATAGAGAAGTAGTGGGAGAAATTATTACATAATAATGTAAGACTTAAGAAATTGTTGAAACTTATGACAACTTTATTGGACAACAGTAGATTGAACAACTCGTAAAGCTTCATTTCATTGGAAGGGATCTTCTACAGTAGTAATCATGATCAATTACACAAAATGAAAACGTCTCGAAATATATACCAATCACCGTTGATTATCCAACGAATAATGTCTATTTACATTATTGAAAATCAAAGTAAGTAACAACATATTAGAGTAAAAACAACAACGGAATGAACGAAAGGCCACTTCGCAATTAGTTACACATTAAGGCTCTGTACTAATATATCTACATACAAATGATAACAATAATGATAATAATAGAATCGATACCAATTGAATCGGAAGGTTGTAGTGGCAGTGGTGTGTGTCAGATTGCAATGTATAACAAGTACCAATGGGTTAATGAAAATATTTCTGAATGATTAACAATGGGTAAGGTAGACAATTGAGCTATTAATCAAAGGTCACGATTCACGGATGAATGCACTAGAATCAAGTTGATATAAAATAGATTGATTGCATAATATCATTCAAGAAAATAGAGAACATGTTTTTATAAGGGATCGGACATTAACAGTTTCAGTTGTGAAGATAGTAGGTCGGATGAAATGCAGTCACTCCTGTAAGTGTTCACCAGTAGTGTTGATACCACTTGTACTGGTAGGGCATTACAATAATTCACTACTCCATAGGAAAAGCGAAATCTCAATTTAAATTCATTCTATCGAGACATTAGGACCTATTTATTATCGCCTTGGAGATAATAGATTCTGGAAGTAGTAGAAAGATAGGACAAATTAGTATCCAAGTCTTCATTGAAAATACACAATCGTAATATAAAATCTCCTCTTAGTCTCCAATATGATATGAGAAATAAGTCTAAACGTTTTAATCGGTTCTCATGAAGGAGGTTGATGAGTGCTGTTGCTAACTTAGCACATACTCGTTGAACCTACTCAATAGTATCCGTACCTTTGATTTGACATTTGATAACTGATTGAATACAAGTAGGTCTTAAAATTTGAGAAAGTCACATATTTTACTAACTTTTGAAGATGATTCTACTAACCACATTTTAAAGTTAATTTCATATGGAAGGTGAAATTATCGTCAATCATAGATTGAATCAACTTACATTAGTTACCATTGATAGACCAACTAAATAGGATGCAATGCATACACAACCGACAAACACACAACGAATCCATTTGTCTGCCATCTCATACGGAATATAATCTCCTACAGCTGTGATAAAACCTTCAACTCCAGCAAACTGATTAATAAAAAACGTATATGAAATGAAAAAAATACCATAAGAGTAATTAATAAAAGAAAGAATCAGGTATAAGATATAATGAGAAACAGTAGATAATTCTTCACCCTCCCCTCCTCTGAAAAGTAACAGTTATGTGAACATTCAACATTGATGCTCACCGTATTCGACTTGAAGGATACTATTAGCTGAAGGCGATCGAGAATCCATCACAATGCAGCATAGCATCGAAAATAACGTGTCCTCGAGATATCCAGCGTGACAAGGTTAGTCTATCTACCTTCTATCTACAATGAAATATACCTTACTCGTCATTTAATACTGTTGTATCATCAGAGTTAGTATGTTCTATTTTTATGTAACAGTAATGATTATATCAAGTAATGTTTAAGCTGGATTGTGACTAGCAAGCGGAAAAACAACTTAAACATTACTTGTAATTGATACTTATATCTGCTCAGTATGCATAAATGACAATAGAAGGTGGTCAGTTTCAGTCCATGATAAATCAAGGGGACGACACATACTCATCCTAATTAAGTATCAAGTCAACTATTTTCTATGCATTAACAATCAACTGTTATTGAAACATCAGACACTGTTTAGTTGTTGTATGTATGTATACAAGGGATATCACACTTGCTCTTGCAACTTTTTAACTTTCGAATACACGCTCGTTGCTTATTACAGTAATAAACTTTTCATTTGTGCTTAGCTCTGACTTCAAGTATATGCTGATTGTTGACTGTGTTTCATCAGTGTAAGTCAATTAGATCGAGAAATGAATTGCATATGATATGTGTCGTTCGAATTACGCAGCCTGAACATTCATGTTAAGAGCATAGGCTATCTGCGCTTTCTACATTAACACAAAACTGTCTTTCAATAAGCTAAGTTGGTGCTCTCTATCGAATAAGTTTCATACAGTATAGTTTTATTCATTATGCAAATCAAGTAGAATAGAACAAAGGACTATGATTTTTATGAGTACAAACATCAACTTAATGGTCATGTACATCTGAACCTGTCAAATTCCGTTGATAATATTTTATAGATGAAGCATTATAACTCAATAATTTTAGGTGTCTGAGTAATGAAACTGGTAAGTGTTGTGATTGTAAAGATGTCATTGAACAAGCTAAAACAGATCGGTGTTACAGCCTCCAGTCTAAGTGACTTCTACACACAATGTACTGTGGTTTAATGTGAGGAAGTAGTTTGATTAAAAACCCTAGAAACTGACATTTTTCAGCCATTACTTTTCAAAAAAGAACATCTGAAATCTCAAAGGAATTCGTACTGTCTTTGCGATTCGAACCTGACTACTACTGAGGTCTTAACTGATGGATCACTGACATTTTTCTGTCAACTATCTACAACTGTCAAACATTAAAAAATAAACTTTACTGGTTAAGTATACTTAGTAGTTATGACACAACATCAACAGTAAATGACTTCGAAATCTCACTTACCATACTATCAATACCCAGTAGGATAATCATAGTAAAAAAGCAAATTGACCAGAATGGGCTTCCAGGCATTGTACCAATCGCTTTTGGATAAACAACAAAACCGAGTCCAGGACCAGATTCAGCAATTAAACTCAATGGTATATTCGATATATACGACATATAACCAAGTGTACAAAAGATAACACATCCAGACAGTAGACTTGTTATTGTATTGGCCAGAGCAAATAGGCAACAGTCTCTGAAATACAGTTGACATACTTTTCAACAACTCAATACTTTTGTATAAAAGAAGGCATGAAACTCTAAAATAAAAGTCTTTTCGAGCAATTCGTTCACTCTCTCCTTAATAGTAAGAATAAGAATTATTTGCTGCCTAGTGATAAAATTCTGGAGGTAATTTTCGACATTCCAACAAGAAGTTGTAATATGTATAGTTTAGTCAAATCGTAAGAGGCGTACATACTTATTAAGTTCCTCAGATGTGAGTTGCCTTAAACCACCAAGTTATGGATTTTAACATTTGGATGTCAGCTTAGTGATTTGAAAGTTAAACTACTAACAGATTCTAACGGAGCTGGAGGTATCCACTATTGAAGAGTTCCATATTAAAACGAAACAGTTGTAAAATGCTTCCTGATTTTTATTGAGTGTTTAAGTGCTGTCAGTATGTGATGCACAATCATTTTTAAGTGTTTATAACGCGAACTTCTTTTCACCGAAAAACGTCAGGTCGAGGTTATCAGCAACGTTTCCCGTATTCACTGGTTATTTTGAATATAGCACTTTACGTTATGTAGATGTTTACTGTGCATTTCAAGTGTAAATTATATCATTAATTTCACTTCAAATATTTCAAGTTGCTTGTAACTTACTTCTAAAAGCCTATCAATGTAATACACTTCAATGTACTGGCGAAGAAATACAAATATTAGTGAAGGTAAGTCATAAAATGGAATTTATAAAAGGAATTTACACTCAGTAATACAGTACTCAATCATTAAATAGAAGATGAACCAAATGTCTTGAATGTATCACACTGAGTAATCATTGAGAACACTTAGGATTATCTAGGAAATAGTGATATAAGTTGGTGAAATGGAACTACTTTAAATATCCAGGATGTTACTAAATTATTCTGACGTAATAAGTCGAAGGTGTCTCAATCCTATTCATATTTCACCTCAGTATTAGATGAAATAACTTATATCACTACATGCCACAAGTTTCATGCACTTGTATGTATGATCAACATAGAACTTGGCACACGCTCCCGTCGGTCCAAGTTCTCATACCTCTATAACACCGCATTAGTAGTAGTGAAAGTTACTTCAATGATAATAATAATGATAATAATAATAATAATAACAAGAAGTGTGAAAATATAGGATATGGTTAATGGAAAAAAGTGATAGAGCGTGGAAAGATAGTTATGAAATAATTTGTAGCTCACGATTCAAGGGAGGACAATGAGTAGATACATCTGTGCCATTATGACCGATTCTAGATCACGTCACTTCAGTGTTTTTAGCTACTAGTTATGGTATTCGCACAGATCCCGACTAGGTAGTCTGCATTTACCGACACGACTGAAACCATCAGTCAGTGATTTCATGGACTAACGTCATGTTTTAGTTTGGTGGCCACTAACTCTCTTCTATTCTACTTGCGTATTATTCACCATCAGCGAGTTAATGTAGACGGTGTTTGGGTATACTTGAAGTATGTCCGAACCACCTCAGTAGATGAGGTTGTAAATCCCCATCGACTGATTTGCCATCCTTTCTCAATCACCTGGCATCTAACGTGAGTTGGAATAAAACTCTATAAATGTATAAGTGTTCTAAAAAATCCAACGTTAGTCCGATTGAATTAAGTCAAAGAACTGCTATTCAGGAACTACGATTACTTAACTATGTAGCTGTATCTAGCCTCAGTTTCCGGTCATTATTGTCCTTGTTTTATATGAATGTTATTTTTCTTATTGATCCGCTGTGTGGTAAGATTTTGTATGTATATAATACAAATAAGTAAAATACAATTTGTCATTCTGTGGTTGTTAGTTCAATTATCTTTAGTTCTTCATTCGCGGCTTGGGGATTATTCATTATGGGAAGGGGGTAACTTAAAGGTATGGAACAGACAGTCTTCATATCTGGTTGTGTTAACACTTCTAAACAATGATATTGTTTTCCATATAACGTGATTGGATAAAGGTTCATGACAACACCCGATTCATTAGAAACTGGATGGAATAGAAGGTGGTGTGGAGATGGTTAGTATGAAACGTTATTTCATCTGGACTTCATACTGTCTAATACTTATCATCTTGGTGTACTTGCAATCTTGTGAAAACTGCTGTTACTTGGTAGATTTTTATCACAAGTCACCCAGTTTCATAATCTTTAATTGCTGTCAGTGAGCTATTCAAACCCTCCAGTGAATGAAATAACATTGAATAACTAAATGTGAACAGAGGAAACTAAATTTGTACACTTTAGTATTTTCAGTTTCTAACTCACCGAAAAGAGTTGTGTTGAATATCATTGTAACTTCCAAACGCAGTCAAACCACCTAAACCAATACTATAACTGAAAAATATTTGAGTTCCTGCATCAGACCATACCTTGAATGAAGAAGAGAATCATCAATTTTGTAAGAATGAAAGCAACAGTAATGTTGGTAACACATGGCATTGACATTAATATGAAATATGCAATAAATAGTCAATAAGTGAGGATAACGATGAATTACAATTCAACTAGATGCTGAGTTGTGTTGAGATAGATGGCTGAATTAAGAAAGCCTTTTGTGTGTAGTTCTAGACAACTTTAGTCTATTGTATACTGGAGTGAAATTTTATCTACATTATGATCTTTGAATTGGATGCTTTCCGATGTGTAATGATTCCCTACTGATGTAGAAATTCTCTTAGCTACTTAGAATTTCATTAATCTGGAGTAACCGTGGTTGGTTTAATCGAATTTAGATCTACTGATGGCTTTATGCATAGCTATCAGTGACAACGAATTATTCATTTCACTGTAAACTTGTATTCAAACTATTGGTCTGACAATAAGTAACCGGCAATGGTTTCATCAATAATGATAAAGAAAGCTGTATGACTGAAACCATTCAGGTCACAGAACTTAACAACATCAATCGTTAATTATAATTTCATCACTAAACATCTGGCAGATTGAAATATTGTCAAAATATCACTCCAAGAAAAAATCATAAGTTAGATCATTTCGACGTGCATGAAGAGTGCTTCAAAAATCATCACCAGGATTCAATGATCATTAGAAATCACTGCCACTCAACAATCACTTCGTTCTATTGTATGCAGGTGAAATGATTAGAATAACACAAATCCAAAGTTACCTACAAAATACATTGTATGAAATGTGAAAACCAACCTAATGGGCTAACTGGATATTCTCTTCACTTAGGCATACAAGATTACAAGCTAAGTGTGGGACGACATGATTCCTTGTTGATTTTTAATGCATACTGGCAACAGTTTAATGGAAAAATGTCAACAACTACAGATGTATGTTTCGTAAACACAATTTAAACTATCAACAACAATAAGAAGTCAGCACAAGATGAGTAGTAGTAGTAGTAGTAGTAGTAGTAGTAGTAGTAGTAGTAGTAGTAGTAGTAGTAGTAGTAGTAGTAGTAGTAGTAGTAGCAGTAGTAGTAGTCGTAGTAGTAGTAGTAGTAGCAGTAGTAGTAGTAGTAGTAGTAGTAGTAGTAGTAGTAGTAGTAGTAATAGTAGTAGCAGTAGTAGTAGTAGTAGTAGCAGTAGTAGTAGTAGTAGAAGTAGTAGTAGGTTGTCTTCATTGTTTAGCAAGTGCATAGTGCCCAATTTATTTCAGTAAATGTGTGTTCATACTGAATTTACATTGAATAATTCATTTTTTTTGTCTGTTTCTAATTTTTCTGGTGAAAAGAGAATTATGTTCTGTCTAGATGTAGTTAACTGACTAATCCAAATTGCCGCTTACAACCCAACTTTGATTGAACTTATGAGTTAACACTGTGTCTAGCCAATCTGTTTAATGTTTAATCCTTAAAAACTATCATTTAAAGAATGCTAAACGTATTCGTTTCACTTGGCTGAATATCGAGAACATTATGAACAGTTTCAGTGAGAAGACCAAACTATTATAAAACGGACAATAAAACTGATTTATTATCATAAATTGACGTGAATTAAAAGAAAAAATTAATGAAAAACAAGAAGTATTCGAAAAATGCTTCATTCAAGCATTTGATCCTTCAGTATCTTACAGTAAGTACCTTCGTAAAGTGGGGAGTGAACTCAGAAGAACAACAGTGTACACGACATTTGTACTTACTGTCATATCGGTTAGTTTTGACCAATCAGGTTTTAAATAATGAATTAATCCAGTTGATGCACCGTCAAGTACAGCTGTTCGTATCAGTAGAATAATCATGAATAAATAAGGCAAAAGTGCTGTCACATACATAATCTACAATTCATTGAATAACAATAAAATAAACAGAGGTACATTTATAAGAAGTAGTTCAATTAACCATAGAGATAATTCAATGAAAATCACTAGATCCTACATTTTACAATCGTCATATTTTTATTCATAAGATGAATAAATAGAATCAATTTGAATATCTTCACAAAACGACAAGTGTTCTTCTACTAACGAAGATGTTGTCACTTTAAGTACATAAATTAGAGACATTGTTTGAATGAAATTCTCAATGAATATCACAGAGAAGGTGAATATATTATGTAATGATTGAATTAAGTTTCAAAAGATATGATCTAAGAACAATCATTCAGAAAGATTTTGAGACAGTTGATTCAGTCACGAAGAATCTTAATATAATCTTAATATGGTTTCTTCCCCACGAATCTATATACAAACCTGGAGCGTACAGCTTAATCAGCGCCCGAACTGTATAATCCACCAAAAGTAGGTTACTACTTTACCCAGTTTTATACATGTTAAAGTTACCTTACCATTTAATAGTGCAGTTACTTCGTTGTAAAACCCAATGTAAACGATGGTTTTAAAATATTTGAATGTCAACGAGAAATTTCATCATGTCGTGAGACTTGTCATCACTCACTACATTTGAACATATCCCTTAACGGTAACAGTTAATTCATTATGTCATAAACTGAAAGGTAGAATGATAAAAGCAATAATCCCTATTCTTTTTTTGAAAGAATCTACTACGAAAATTAACTTTTTATTCAGAATCACTTTTACGAGTCAGTGTTACGGAGTTGTAATGACATCATCACTATATTCAGTCCTAGAAGATTTCCTTTTGAAAAACGGCCATTTAAAGTGCATCAGTATAGAGCTAGAATCTCACTGTCGTTAATTGGATAATATACTCATAATCCTAAAGAAAACATGGATAAACTACAGAATTCAAAGGCATATATAAAGCTGTCACTTACAAAACTGATAAAAGGCAATAAACAAATAGCAGCCGCAAATGCTAAAAGTAATTATTCTCTTTTATGGACTAGTCGATATGATGGAATTTCTTCTTAACCTTAACAAACCTGCTCACTGCAAGGGAGAACTGTGTAGTTATGTTCGACTGTCAACTTCAATAAAGCTTTCTATAATGTTTCTCATGTAGGAATTCTTGACTAACTGTCTCACTTAGGCATAGCATAAAAATGTTAATCATGGATTGGGATCGCTGTGGCTGACGACGGAGTCAAAGTAAGTGGTACTCTATCTGAATGGAAACATGTGTATAGTATAGTTCTACAAGGTACAATACTGAGCCACCAGTTATTTTCGCTATACATCAGTGAGTTTTCAAAACTCTTTAAATCTTCCTTACCTTTGTTCGGAGATGACATCAAAGATTGAAGTGTGATACATAAGGCCGTTGATCAACTCCAGTTTCGTAGTGATTTAGATGATTTAACTGCATGGTTTAAAGGCTGTGATTTAGAAATAAAGTCTACTAAAAATGCAATACTGCAAATCAGACACGTGAATAACTATCAGTATGCAATGGATGCTTCACCACTGGTGTCACTTATAGATTTGGCGGTAATCTTTAGTAACAATCTGCAAACGTCGGCATATTATAACGCAGATTCAGCCAGAAGATGTCGTGCTTTATAGTTACATCGTAGAGCTTTAGGATGTTTTAACAAAATGATGTTAATTATTCTCTATCCTCACAATGTATGACGTCATCAGGAATATTATAACTAAGGTCCTAGTTCATACCTAATAAAAAATATGAATATTATTGAGTATGTGCAACTAGTGTGTATTGCGCCTGCAGCAGGACTCTCCAGCCTCTTCCTTGAGGAACGACGATAACGTTTAGACTTATTTCTATGTCTTATTGTAATATTTATGTTGAGTTGTTACTGGTAAGTGAAATCCAGGACTCGCGTTGTGTTTTATTTGGGACTCTTAGGCTGGATATACCTGCATCCCAATGTTGATGACCACAGTAGGATTCGAACTCATTCCGTCTCGTTTCAAACGGCACCGCTTTTACCACTAGACTATTGACTCAATAGTCTTATTGTAAGGGGGCGGGGGTCAAGTCACATTGTGCATTTTGAATAATCAATGAATACTAATTTGTTCCACGTTTATACCACTTCTAGGACTGATTACCTCCAAGGAGATAATGAAGATGTTTTAATATCCCGATTGAATGAACTTAAGTGTAGATTTTGCTTCTCCTGTTGAGTAGCGAATGATTGTAATATCCTACTAGGACAAGCGGCGTCGATACCACTGGTGAACACTGAAAGGAGAGAATTGATTTTTTGGGAAAACACACTGAATAAATCATTCGACCTACTATCCATACAAATGAAACTGAAACTTTTAGGCAAACTCTTAAATACTTTATTAGCTGAGAGGTTCAGATGGGACAATAGAAACAAATGTTCATTAAACAATAACTTCTTTAAGCTGATATACTCACCGTCCCACAGCATAAGAGACATTATGGATCATTCATTTAGGATTAACTTAAAACTATCTATGAAATGTATAGTCGAAATGGATATTCATTAACACATTTCAACAGAATATGTCTGTAAAACAACTTAAAGTGAAATTGTTAATCACAATGGGTAGATTTCGTTCTACAAATATCACTTTCAAAGGCAAGTTACTTAGAGCAATTGTAATGTATGTTAGAAAATCCTCTGGAATGATGTCATTAAATGACGACAAGCTGCCAAACTCAGCCATCTTAATGTTTATTTATCAAATTGACAAATAACAAAAAGCCAGTTACATTGGGCATACGATGAAATGATTCCCATCATCATAATTCTACATAAATTAACAAAGTTTAAAGTAGAATGATAAGAAGTTCCATTATTGAATATTTACTGGACATGAATATCCGCCTGGAATCCCCTCCACCTTGGGTTACTGCCGGTTCTAGACCTGGATAAAGGAGAAGGTTTCAGGGATTAGGTTGGAAACCCCATCCCTTAAAAACAACCTTGATAAAAAATGTTAACAAGAATAAAACATTTCAACTCTGCCCTGGGAATTGAAAGGTCTTTATTTGGAAGAGTTATGAGGCCTCATAATGAAAGCCTAGTTTCTTTGGATAACTACAGTAACAATTAAAATAGATACATGAAATGTTCAATAAACATCAAACTTGGTGAAAATTCAATATTCGAAGCGATAAACCAAATTCGATTGAACACATCACATACCACTAAAAATGTGACTTTCTGAGACAGCATAGTCAACACTTATCCATTCAAAGAACTTTAACTAGAATTGACTGAAGTTATTAATATCAACAGTGGTTCATTGATTAAGCATACCCTGCAAAGAATGAAGTTTTTAAGCTCAATCCCTGATGGGGTCGCGGATACACTCTGCTAAGTACCATATTAGGATAAAACAGTTGTTCTGGTTGTCAATAATGATGCCAAATTAAAATACAATAAATTAGCTTACCTTACCTACCGATTTAAATTATTCTTCCTCATACTTAATTGTGCGATCTTTTTGAGATTTATTCAATTTAAAGTTAGCTTATCGTTAATGAACGACATCAAGTTTGTATCGGTAATCGCAACATTGCATCATACCATATCTAGTTAACAAATTTTATTGTTTACAGTTACCATGGTACTTCTTATTGCAAAAAAACAAGAATGTTTCTGAGAGTAGACATTTGTTCTCGATGAATTCGTTACCCCAATGGTATACAACAGTCAACCTTTGCATTCTTCATAATAATACTACTACTAATCGCATTTGTTATTAACACTAAGTAAATGAACATAGCAACGATAAAATAAACGTGATTCCTATGATATATTTGAAAATGTAGTTGAGTACTCATCAAGAATGTTATAGAAATTGAATGAAAAAGTTACGTAATATACTAAGATGAAAGTATTTCATAAAACTATGATGAGTTATGTTCATGAATGAAAGTTAGTCACTTAGGGATGATAGCTGAATAAGGAGGAACAGAGGAGTAGTAATGGTCTTCGGAGAAGAGTATTTTATGTTTTGAGTTTAAGATCAAGGTAAAAATAGAGGTTGAACGAATTTCTTTTGGATACATAATTTTGGCTTCAGTAAGTGTATAATCAAATCTTTAGCAGTTGACAGCAGACGAAAGACAACTGTCATTAGTAAGCTTTTGTTGATTTTATAAATGACTTTAAACAAAGAATCTGTTTGGATTGGGTGGTCTGTATTCACAAGACATTTAGTAATTAAGCTTCTTACTGATTCACTACCACTTCATATTAATCATCCTAGATGATGTTCTTAAAATCGCTTGGATAGAACTTTCATCGAATGACCTATGCTTAATCAAATTGACAAACACAGCTAAATGTGGTCAGGTGAAGTTTATCCTCCAGATTGTTGTTGTTGAAAAAAAGGCGGTTAGATAACTATAATCTTGAATTCGTTGAAAATTACGTCGTTTTAATTGAGTTATAAATGTTTCTCTTTAGAATATTTCAAGCTTTGTCGTCGTGATAATTTTGGAATTTTGAACATTAGGATCTTGTCAGTAAACCTAAGTGAATATCCATTTTCAATAACCATTTTATTAAGATGTTTAATCTTCTCTCTATAATAATAGAACTATTAATTCTACAGATTTGGGTGGAGAAAGAGACAATTTAATTTCACTTTCAGACGCAGCTGTAGAATCTTGATATTTGACCAACTAACAATGATTTTCTGTAAGTGGACATTTTTAGAGTTTTATCAGGTTTCATTGTCAGTAGTAGGTCAAGAGATGTTGTAATTCATATTTCCAACTTATTTTGGATAATAATCACCATCTATAGTGTTAGTCATGATATCAGTTACAATTCAAACGTAGTTGAATTGTTTCAGATTGGATATCTTACAATGAATATCGTAGGTAAGGTTTTCTAAAGGATCATAATCTAAAAACAAAACAATAAATAGTCCCTAGTTTCCACTAGGTCTGCAGTTAGTCATTGAGTTTGACATTGTAGAGTTTTACTGTTGACAACAACTTGAGGCGTAATTCAAACATGAATTATTACACAAATTGAAAAAACCATTAGTTACTTACTTTTGCTGACGTTTTAATCCCTTTCCAAATACAGAAATATATAACAATCCATGTTAAAAGTAGACATAATGCTAATTCCCATTGTATTGTTCCAATGTCATGTATCCCACCAGATATACGCAGTACACGATTTCTGTTTCAACAAAATAAAGTACAAGCATACAACTTTCTATTAAGTTTACTAAAAGAGTCAATTCAAGATTTACTAATATACAGCACTATAAATGGAAATTACAAATGATAGTTTCATCAAATAACGACTTCATCAGAACAAATCTATGGATACAAACCTCCAGACGTTCATTTTAACACTGTATTATTGGTTACATCACATATATTAAGTACCCTCACTTTGTTAATAAAGTCCTGATATATGTTTAGAAATATAGGTCACTTTCATATTCCATACAACATACTTACTGACTTACTTACTCACCCCCGTTACCCATGCCGGAGGAGCATAGGCTGCTCACCAGTACTCTCCTTTGAACTCTGTCCTGAATAATCCTTCCAAGCTGTTTCCAGTTGCTGTTCATCCTATTAATGTCTGCTTCCAATTGTTGATTCAAAGTGTTCTTTGGCCTTCCATTTTTCCGTTTCCCAATAGGATTCCAAGTTAGTGCTTGCCTTGTGATGCAGTCTGATAATCTCAAAATGTATGTCCTGTCCATTTCCAACGTCGTTTCCTGATTTCCTCTTCGGCTGAAGGTTGGTTTGTTCTCTCCCATAGTAAGCTGTTGCTGATGGTTTCCGGCCAATGGACATTCAGTATCTTGCGTAGACAATTGTTTATAAATATCTGTACCCTCCTGAGGATGTTTGAAGTAGTTCTCCACGTTTCAGCTCCATACGGAAGAAATGTTCATACAACATATGTTGAACAAATTCATGAATGTAAGTAGCTTGATAAGACGATTGTTTTGAAGAAGTTAGTGGGATATCCTGGAAGTAGCTTATTTGAAATTTTATTATAGAGATCAATCGTAGCTACAAGTAGGGGAACTCAAATTCAAAACTAATACTACTAAGTTTCCGTTTGTGGGTTTATGAATACTTAATTCTGAGGAGTATCAGAATAGGACGAAACATTGATTTAGTATGTTTTGGTTTTCACTGGTTTTCTAACTCAAATCAATTCATGATATCATATGCAGAATCGAATTCTCATGAGAGCATATAATTTCTTAGCATTACTGCTTAATCACTTTTTGAACAGATTAAAGGATACTACTAATGTATTTATTCTCTGAACAACTGGACGATAAACTATCGTTTAAATTACATTCATTAAACTATAGAGTCAGGTTATTGATCATTCACAATCCTTCTTATAAAAATTATCAAATTAAATTCATTCAATTACTCCCAATATTCTGTAGTTGCATCAACTGTCAGCACGTTTTGACTACTAATATAAGTAGTATTTCCAGTTATATTTGAATTAGTTGATTGATTAGTGAAAACACGACATGCTGGTGTATTCCATGCTTGACCACATCTTGTCCATGGTAATTGACTTGTAAATGATGAGAAAATAAAATGAAATGCCCATGCCAATATTACGGTGTAGTAGCAGTTGAGAAAGAAATTGATCAGTGTACACGCATAACCAATACCTTTGGAATCAATGAAAAGAAGGCGGGAAGCAAATTAAACTATTGAAATAAATGATGAATTGGAATTGAGTTCAACCAGAACTCTGGGAGACTGTTTATCTTTCCTAGTTATTTATATTAAAGAGTAGTCTATACACTACGGAACGGCATTCAAATGTCACATCACACTAGTTAAACTAAGAAGTTTTAGTGGAAAAATGTGAACAATGTCAACAAGCATCGAACAACCTACACAAGATTGACTTTGTGATATAGTTAGAACCAGAAAAACCTTGGGTTAGATCAGTTCTATAATTTTCTGGTCCCATGTCAGTAAGTTACTACTAAGTGATAGTAGTGACACTTCGAAATAACAAGAAGTCAATATTATGATGACATCAACTTCACAGTGGTATTCACAAATGTACTCGTATGTAATGAACTTCCAAAAACGCTAGTTAAAAAACAACAGATATCATTATACATTGAAATGGCTAGATGAATTTAGTTAGTGGAATATCATTTCCACACTTTCGTAACTTCATATCACCTGCTGTCAAATGAGCAGATATAAGGTTTTATGGACACACCAAAAACATCAGTATTACAGAAGATGTTGGAGAGAACTCTAGTAGGAACTAATCAGTGTTTTTATACTGGTGAACATTTATTCATCCATTTGCATGTTACCTCTTGACTTGTATAGGCTACCGGCCACGATTATTCGCCTTCACACTTTTTACCCAATTACCTTTTCAGTTAGAAGTTGGTTTGTTCTTCACCACAGTAGATTGTTGCTGATGGTGTCTGACCAATGGATCTGACGTATCTCATACATACAAATGTTCATAAGTACCTGCAACTTTTGAATAATGCTGTATCATATCCCTCCTTTTTATCGATTTTGCTGCATTGACCGCCTCTACATTCTCCGTCATCACCTCCACTTCTTGTCATGTATGGTAGAAGAACTAGGTTGATCATCTGCAAAGTCCCAGTCGTCTAGTTCCACTATATTCGGTGCTTCCCATGAGATATTGAGATTTTCATAATTCAGTCAGCCACCAGAAAGAGCGACAGTATACAGCCCTGTGTGACACTTATAATGAATCTGTGAGCTGCCCTCCATATACGATTTTAAGGGTGTAGTCCGTCATAAGAATTTCTAATGATGTTGACTACCTTCTCGGATACATCATAATATTCTCCTGATCATGCTGTCAAATATTTTTTCATAGTCAAGGAATTTGAAGTAAAGCAGTAAATTTCAGTGAAGCTTGGCTGTTTTTTTATCCACCTTCAAATATTTTGGAGTGTCAACCTGATATCCTGTATCCAAGGGATGTCTATATATTGCATTGCATAATGTTCTCCCACTACTTCATCACAGACTTTATGGAACGTGTGAAGAACATCTAAGATAATCTTCTTTCTGTTCGACAAATGGAGCTATTTTGACTGGTACTTGTAAGTTTTCAGACACATTTGAAGGTAACTTGAAGCGGTAGCCTATCTTCCTTAAACTGAGCCAATGAACATGCTGTCTCATATAAGACTTTTAGTTTACCTACTGGGTAGGTTCTGTCTATTGTAGTGTTGAGCCTTCAATAGACTGTACCTGGTACAACGTCACCTTTAAAGTTGTGCTAGACGAAGTTGTGTTTCTATCAATGACATACTTTTCGTTTAAATGTATAACCCTTTGGTCAGTCTATTACGTCACTTCTTATACATGTTTACAGTAATCGGACAACCGACATTCATTTATTACATTAACCTAAACATTTTTAAATGTATGATTTAAAAGTATAGATGGAAATCTCAAGCACATTGTATGCATATTAGCTTTCGAAAAAGATATTTATCTGTGGATTTATTAGAACATGTATGAGTAGTTGGCAACTGACTAAATATCGTATCCCTAACAAGGATAAGCGATAAAGGGATTCTAAGTGAGTTGATAGCTCAACCAATTACATAATGGACGTATAATTCAACAATACCAATAGCTGCTTCATATACTACTTGTATTTCATGAATGATTTCAGGGAATCCAAAGTTCATATCACTTCATAAAACTAACACAGGTCGAGAGTAGTCAATTTGTGCCTCAAGTGAATTCCAAAGTATTCAACGTATCTTATTGATTGTGATTTTTTCGTAAACTGAACATATACTTGTCAATTTGATACCACAATCTGATGTGAATTAGACAACCATTGACTAACGGGAAGTACTGGACACTTGTTTCGCCCTAGCATGGGACTCTTCACCAGTCCCTTTCCACGACCCTACCAAGGATCTTCTGGCTATTAGGTGAACGCTTTGCAAATAGACCACTGAGTCGGCTCCCAATGGAAGATATTTCTAATTCGGTTGATTTGTGATACGTTTGCGTGACCTCATCCATCGCTATCAGTGGGTAAGTGCCTCACATCCGACTCTACTGATCATGTTTTCTCACTAGAACTTCATGAATTATTTCGAAAAGTTAGTCACTAGTGAGCTAATATTAATTGTAATTGGTTGTTGCTGAGGTTATTGAATATCAATTTGATATCAGGAAATGAACTCCTTAGCTGAAGAGCCTCGTACTGAGACGAAACAACTGTCCAGTGATTCCTGGTGGTCAACAGTTGTTTAATTTACACCAATTCGTGATGTCAAATTGACATTCAGCAATCTCCAAAACATATATTTATATTTATACCTATTTATTTCAATTTCACTCATGATTACAAGGGTTAGTTTGTCAAGATTAACAGTAGCAAATCTGCAGACATATCGTAGTTTATGAACATTATCATTTTACAAGACTTCAACATTCAATGTCAATATTATGTACAAACATTTACCTTGAAATAATGGGCATATATTCCATGCAGCGATAACACCACGACGTGTTAACTGGCCAATTGTTACTTCTAATAGAAATAATGGTATACCAGCTAAGAATACACTGATGAAATATGGAATAAGAAAAGCACCTAAATAAAACAAGTAGGAAAGAGAGATAGTCATCTTAATTTACTCTACAATTTATTTATATTAAAATATCTCATGAATTTGAGTTCGATACGGTGAATTGATTTGAGTTAAGAAAGCCATCAAGAACCAAAAAGCAGTTGAAAACTGTTCCGTATCAAAATGGAATAGCTATCTAGTGCTACCTAGTTTAAAATGATAATCTAACTGATGTCAATTCGTGATATCAAATCCAAACCCAATAATCTCCTCAACATTCAATTATATAATAATGAATACTTATTCTGAAACAGTATGTTTCATTTAATTGTTAAATGAGCTTTTCTAATGGTGCGATGCCCTTCGAAAAAGATCTCTATATGTGAGCCATTATTTCTTAGAAAGACAAGATCTTAATAAGATGTAATCAATGAATGATTAATTGGCTACAGCAGAGGAGAGGAATGAGCTTGGTCAGTGTACAGTACAGGGATATACTTGAGCGATTCCACAAATATTCGCGGTAAATAATCATGTTAGTTAGTGTAGATATTGGAAATTAGAGTTACCAATTCAACAACTTAGTGTGATGAAATTTTAGTTGGTTAGTCAATGTAAATGAATAATTTATTGAAATGAATACATAAATCTTCCTCATCCTCTCAATGGTATTTTCTACTTGCAAGCTAGAAAAGTAACGTCATCATCTTCGATGATTTATATAACATCTGTTCTCTAAAATGTTTTAAAAGAACATAAATAGTCGTTAATCCACTAGTAAATTGCTTCCGTTTGGGCGGAGTTGTGTTATGGTACGGGTAGTTCTAATTATAAGATTTGGAATAGGGTAAGTTTAGATTTACCTTTAGTAATAGTATAAGAGTTGATCTATGTGGGTTACTTATTCCTTGTTGGGCGACAACTTAGTGCTTCATATCAATTATTAATACAATGCCTTTCACCCTACGATGAACGTAGACCGCCGACTGCCAACAATGTCCTCCGCTCTCCTTTACAGTTCTTCTCAAGTGTTGCTTATTCTTTTCATATCTGCCTCTAAATCCCTGTGCAATGTGTTTTTTTGTCTTCCTCTTTACTTTTGGTCTTGAGGATTTTAAATGAGTGTTTGTCTTGTGATGCAGTTTGATGTTTTCCTTACTCTGTGTCCTAACTATCTCCAGCGTTTCTTACTAATTCCTTCGTCAGCTGGATTTGGTTGGTTTACCTTCTGTCGCAGAAAAATTTTACTAATGATATCTAACTTATGGATTCGTAGTATCTTGCACAGATAGATGTCTATAAATACTTGTATTTTTTAAATGGTAATTTTCATATTTTTCCAAGTTTCAGCTCTATATAATATAACTAAATGGCTTGACGCTAGTATTCAAAATCCTGACTTTGAGGTTGACTGACGACTGGTTTAAGTTCCAGTTGTTTTTCACTTCTGGAGACTTCACCGTTGCCTTTGCAATCCAAGCCTTCATCTCTGCATTAGACTCTCCTTGTTTATCGATTATGCTACCCAGGTGTTTTCTTCATTTTTTTTCTTCGTGTATTCTATCTTCTAATTATAGAAATATGATTCTGTGGCTTAGACATTTAATGATGTTACTTTGTATCAAATAAATGTATAGCTGTGGAGATGAGTATATTGATCAGTCCAAGTGTTCTTCGTAAGCATATTCCTATTAGAGACTAAACCATCCTTCTAGAAAACAGGACATTTAGGAATGATACCTTACTTTGCTACTAATTTCCACTAATATAATTATTGGAGTAATAATTATGATCATAACCATTATACTTAACTCATTATTACAATGAATGTCCTTATCAAGATTTCTCGAATTATATTTGCTATTACTTCAAAAACTGTTATGGTTGATATGTATGTCCCAATAATGGATATGTTTATGTGCACTTGAAGCTACAATAACAAACGCCAATGACAGTGCCTGGTCGTTCCCCGTACGTCTGTCCGATGCCCACTCAATCCCAGGTTAGAATAAGAAGAATACAAGCCGATAAATCAACCTGACAAATCGTATTGTACTTCAAGCATTTCTTTATATATACATAAACCAGATCACGCAGTCAACCAATTAGGAATTTGACGTCAATACAAAACAAGGGAGACAGTGATAGGGAATCGAGGTTACGTTTACACAGTCATGACATACTAACAGTAAATGTGTTATACGAGAGAATAGGACATGAGAGACATAACAATGATAAGAATTGGCATGTTTACTATACATAAATCTAAAGCAACTGAAATATTCTTCTGAAACATAGTTTTGACAGTTGATTGTTCTTCTTTAATCGTCCGACATAACAGTATCTACCTTAATCTAATGAAAATCACAGTTACTGTGTCACTATCCTATTGACTATGCATTTCTCGTATTTTATAAACCATCACTCTCTTCACCTTCATCAACCACTCGTTTAATTGTTAATTGATTATTTAAAAATTCGTTATTCTCTATTTCACATAACAACAGATGAAATTCATTCAACAATCTCTTGACCTTTAATCAATCACCTATTTAACTGTATGAAAATGAAGAAAACAATAAAAAGTTTCTAATCTCTATGTGAAAATAATGGACAAATAAGAAAAGAAAGAGAAAAAAATTTAGTAGGATGAATTTGTATATTCCCACTGAAGCTGGGATGCAGGTACATCCAGCCGATGAGTCCCAAATAGGACGAAACGCGCGTCCTGGATTCCACTTGCCAGTCACAATGCAAATTAAAGAAAAAAATTTGTAAGAAAATGAAAAACTAAGATGTGTATCATCGAAAAAAAAAGAAAAACAAAACAAAAGATAAGAAAATATTCTACTGTATACCAACAAATAACAGACTTGTTTTAATTTTTTTTTTATCTCAGAATTATTGAACTCAGTTCATTTGGAATAATGTGGAATGTGACCATAAAGTAGACTATTTAGTTTGTTCTTATGTGCTTAATTGAAGAGAACAATATTCGTATTAATTAACATGAAATGATCCGATACTACTGAATAGAATAATAATAATAATAATAATGTTAGTTGGTATAAGCATCACATTTAATAGAATAACAATGTTTGACAATGAAAGTAAGCGTTATTATGCACTTGTTTTGAGTTGAAATCCAGTAGACACTTTTTGTCATACTTGGGACTCGTCGGTAGGTAGTACCTGAACCTTAATGTTGATGTCCATGTCGAGATTCGAACTCAGATCGTTTCGTGTCAGATGCCACTACATTCACCATTATGCTACTGAGTCCAGATAGTCACACTTATGCGATGTGTATGTGTACATAATATAATATAGCCTACTGGTGAACGCGGTGATGTTTGGCACGAAATAACCGAGCACGAATCCCGGTGTGAACATCAATACTGGGATAAAGGTACACTCATTTGATTAGTCCCAAATGGAACGAAACGTGCGTCCTTGATTACGCTTGCCAATCACAATTTAACTCTAACAATACTTCTGAGCTATTGCTACCTACTCAGGGTGAACATTCGACTACAGGGACTGATCAGTTTCAATCCATGATAAATCACTAGGAAGATTCAATTACATTCCAATTATAATCTACAATAATTCAGAGTAAGAGGTCAACATTTCTTCCATAGTGTAATCTTCAGATCTACTTGATCGTGGATATGATGCAGACATTTCGAAATCATTAAGTTTTATCGAAGCAAACTTCATCAAAAGGCTTAAGTTATTTTTCCACTTAAAGTGATACCGCTAACAGTCTTCGATCGTTTTTCTTTGAACACATTTTCAGAGCTTAGTTATGTAACATTTCACTTTATGTCTACATTTTTTTTAGCTTTACAATTCGTTATGTTAAAGGAAATAATACTCGAATACATCTGAAGAGTGAATATCCAGCTATTAATAACAGGGTAATAATATCATAATGTTTATATAAACATCCACAGGAGATAAACCTAGGTGGTTTTGTAGAGATAGATATTCAGTTCAGTTGTTTTTATTTGTCACAGATTGATGTTCGATCGAGATTACAGTTGGGTTCGGATTCCCTATGAAAATTAAATATGCACACACCTGAAGATTTCTACACTGATAAGAAACAGCTTTTTAATTATTCTTGGATTTGACTACTGCCCAACTAACATCAATTTGTGAAGAACACAAACAGCTAACAACATAAGTCAAAACTAAAGTGTTGACTAGTTTTGTTTTAATTCCACCTCCTCCATAACCTCTTCCATCTAAGCATATCTGTTTTAACATGCCAACATCGTAGTTTATTTACTACTAACCTCCATATAATCAAACATCTAAAATGTTTCATAATGGAAGATAATCAAGCACAAGTCTGTTAATTATTTAATTAAATATTAAAGTACTCAATTTGGATTTATAGTAAGGTATGTTTAAACTACTTAAAAATGAATGATGGCACTCAATAATCTGTGCTTGCTATACCGTTTAGTGGGATTTGTCCTCATACACACGTTAAAAAGTAAGCTTCAGGTACGTATGATGTACATTGTTCATCAGTAACAAATAAGTCAGTCATTGTTTTTGTAACATTCACCAAGAAGAATTATTTATTAACAAGTCTGTTAATAGTTGGATGATGTTGTCACTGATTGATGTAGGTATGGGTACGATTGAAAAAGAGCGAATACTAGACAGATGTCTCATTCTATTATGAGATTATTCAGCAATATGCACCCTAGATCACACCCCATAGGCTTCGAACTTGAATAACGCCTATCCTCTACACCATTGGACTAGTATCAGTTTGTAGAATTCTGATTTCTATCAATTTATGATGTGCACGACTACAATCCATTGTCATCTGTGGCAACTGTCTTACTCCTCTCAAGTCTGAACTCCGCCAGTCACGATTTCTCACCAATCTTAACTCAAATCTGAAAATAATTGAATTGATTGGTTTTGAAATTAGAATGGCTTTAGTTCAAACATCAGAAATGGTCATGAGCGCAGGCTGTCATTGACGAGTTCTATGCTTGAATGCAATAACTAATTATCCTACCCTAGTTTCTATTGGTATCCAAACAAGATAAAACAGTAAACATAAAAATTATATACAAGAAATTAATGTTGATTTGACTCACCTCCACCATTTTTATAGCACAAGTATGGAAATCTCCATACATTACCTAAACCAATTGAAAAACCCATGCATGATATAAGGAAATCAATTTTTCGTTTCCATTGATCACGCTTAACATATTGTTCATCAAATAAAATTTTATCAAATTTTCTAAATGATTCTATATTTGTTAATTGTAAATTAGAATTTGTATAATTGCAGTCATATACATGATAAACACCAACAGACATTGTTACTAGGATGTCTATGGGTATACTTATAGAAGATAGTTTCCTATGTAGATGATGATGATGATGACGATGATGAATAAGTTGATGCTTTTTTATAATGATCTGATAAATGAAGAATCTATAGATTTATCTAGAAAAAGAAGAAAAGAGATACAAAGAAATAAACTTATAATTATATGTCTAACTAGTTAGTTTGTATTCAGTGTGTTTATCTATTTTATGTCTATCTATCAACTTAGCATTTTACAACTACGCTGTAATTAGTGAATTTTCAGCTTATCTCGTAAGAGAATTATTCGCACGTAAGCAGTAATATGATGTTTACGAAAAACAGAATAATATTTGGAATAAGTAAATAAATCGACATTCAATGTAGTTTGCTCAAATATTTTAGTTGATCATTTTCGTCATAGATTGATGTTAGTAGCGTAACATTGAATACAACGAAGTACTGGACAGAAAAATAACCTTGATGGACGCCTAACCCTCTTCATCAGTGAGCACCAAATATCAAATGGTAGAATTTATTCTTCCAGTAGTCTGTGATATAGTACAACCATTATCTATTGTCATCACTAATATCTATTTCACTAACGACAAGTTTGAACTCCACCAGTCACTATTTTTCAGAAGAAGTCCAGGATCATCCAAAAGTAGTTATTGAATTTATGAGGGTTTGTAGGGATTGTTAATGAGTTCTTCAGTTGACAGGTTCGTCACAGACTGACATTGGTTGGGTTCAAATAAAAACTTGGGAACACTGGACAGCTGTTTTGTCCTAGTATTGGATTTCTTGTCATTGCATGCCCTAAGTCGTCAAGCTATAATGCAAATTACTGAACGTGAGAATTCTACCACTGGGTACTGGACTTAGTCATTTGCCAACCTGAAGACTCATTCCCCTGTCAAAATCGAGGGTGCATACTAATGAAGTTTGCCTATGTCGGTGCGAAATAGCTGTCCAGTGCTTCCTTGGTTTCGAAATAACCCTACGAAAATCAATTTGTGACGACTTCATCGACTGAAAATATTGATACCAATCTCTACAAATCACCATGATTCATTTGTTCAAATTTTTATGATTAACTACAACTGTAATGTATCTAATCGTAAATTTGTACCGATGAGTTTTTGTAGAAGAATATGAGCAATCAATTGAAAATATATAAAATCCATCACATGAGTAAAGTATGTCCTTAAGGCTGTTGTCTACAATATTTCAGTAAAAATGCGAATACAAAAAGCAAGCAAAAACGAGGGCAAAACAATTATCATATTTGATAACTAACTAAGATAAATAAATGTGAGAATATTCAATGAAAAAAGCGTTTCGTTCGGTTTATTCTAGGATACCCTCATTGTTGTAGCAGTCTGTGATGTTCTAATTAGCACTTAGAATTACAAATTGCAATCCCATAGTGACACAGTTAGAACTCAATAATAATAATAATAATAATAATAATAATAATAATAATATTGTTAGTAGTAGTAATAGAATTATACCGCAGTCCTCAGTAGTAGGAATCGTAAGTAGCCGGCAGTTAGTACTCAGCAGTCCAGGGGCCAGCAACCAAGCAGTAATACAAAAATACTGTTTATAAGAAATATAACCAGGAATGTATATGTACGTAGGAATAACAACGCCCCAAATATGGATAGTCATAAATGGGTGAAAACTGGACAGCCAGTGACAAATAAGGAATGAAAGGGTCAGACTAACATACGTCACCAAAACAATAGAACATACGGATGAGCAAGCAGGCACACACAGAGTGGAAAAAACCTGAACTACAAAATATAGTAACGCACTTCTAAAAACATCGGGGATAAGAGTTTAGAATAACATTATTGTCTTAATTCACGTGGACTAGATTTTGGAGATCACCACAAAATCGCTAAGACCTACCTGACGATCATACTAATGAGTTTTATTAT
Organism: Schistosoma japonicum; assembly: GCA_025215515.1. Taxonomy (NCBI): domain Eukaryota; kingdom Metazoa; phylum Platyhelminthes; class Trematoda; order Strigeidida; family Schistosomatidae; genus Schistosoma; species Schistosoma japonicum. The sequence goes on from CM046069.1 coordinate 379,801, forward strand.
TTTAACATCTGCTAATTTACGGCTTGGATGTTGTAGTATGATCGAACACAGAAACCGATATATCTTCTTTTGCCCAACTTGTCTTGATTTCGTCCCTGTCGAATTTATGTTTATTCCAAATATATTTCTTTCATATTCATCTATATTGACTTCCACTGTATATACTCATACTATGAACTGCGGATGTGTAGGAGTTGATATAATACACAGTGACTTATAGGGAGTTTGAAATTATATTATCATGGAAAGAGAGTTATATCGTAACAATGTTAAAAGCTTTGGAAATTTAAATTATATAACTGATACCAAATGCCAAATCTGTGTTTAGTAAAGACTGAATTAAAAAATTCAAAATGACATGTCATATAGGACCTAGTCTTGAGAAAGCCACGTTGAGAATCAAAGATATGTTTCTAGTAAAAAAAATAATCAAGCATTTCGTCCTAAACAATTTTTTTCATTATTTTGGAGGTAACTGGAGAGACATTTATGGACCGATAGTTATGCAAGTTTGCCCTGTCACCTGATTTAAATCGAAGGCATATGTATGAGGTTTTCTATCTATTAGGATAATTGCCGACTGTTAAGGAAAGGCCAAACAGTTTTAACAGGATTAATGGTAAATTAGGTCCATCGAGTTTGAAGTAAATGGGTGTCATTCCATCTATTCCATAACTTCTTAAGGTCCTGAGTGAGTGGGATTTGTAAATGTTGTTATCAGTGAAGGTAACGGATTCCATATGGTTAGTAGCTAAGTAGATAGCATCTACCTCATTGTCGTCCAGGGGTTAAACTTTGTTGACAAACAAATCGCTAGACAGGTTGGCAGCAATATTAAGGTCGTTAACAATTAAGTCATCATGTGAAATGCAAATAATCACATTATTAAGGGAAGGTTTAAGGCATTTATTGAACATCCGTACCAAGTTTTGTAGCTTAGGGTTACTGTGCATTGCTGGTAACCCTTCATTAATCGCCTTTAACCTGTAGACTTATTAATTCGGCCACAAGTTATGGTAATTTCCACGAAAGCTGAGAAGTAATTTAACTTTAAACAGCACTTTTGTGGGCTTCTTGTCTATGTATGGCAATACATTGGTATATACAAATCATTTGACTTAATTATACTGCTAAGTTTCACAGTTGCAATTTAATCTAAACACAAGTCATTAATTTAATAAAAAATATCTAGTATATCTGTAAGACTATTAGATAAAAAAATCGTACTAGTTAAAGCAACTTAGAAGGATGTGCACAAGACTCCACTCCACATTTTTATAATCTCGATATTGTCTAATTTTTTTGTAATATATGATTACTGGAGTGACTGAAATTAAAGGGTAGGGTACATAGAACTATTTTGTGGTTACTGCTTCGAGCTTTTCTTTAACTTGAAGTGACAGAGGAGTGACATCTTGACAGAAAACTAGGTCAAAAATGTTATGATGCCTCGTGGGAGTGTGTACACACTGTGTCCAATGAAGCGCATCTAATCTTGTAAGAAGACATTGTTCATCATATGGTGGAGTTAATTTTAGTTGAGGTGCTCAAATGAATAAATTGTAAAAGCCGATGATAACCCCTGATATAATATTTCACATACTGTTGTATGTATACTCAACGTGTAATCGAAATCAATTTGAGGCTTATCACTTACTTCTAGCGGTAACCTTAAACCTCTATCGTTCAAACTCACTACTACTGGCTTATCCCTCACACACTTATCTTATAGATTGTATGTGTATATGGGTCAACGGAGAAGACTGTAACCAATATGTAGATTGGAATTATATTATTGATGAACCAAGTATTGGACAGTTGAGCAATGCCAGAGTGGTAAATCCAATTTCTCTGGTAATAAGGAGAAACTGACTGCCTATCTAAAATCGTGGTTCGCACGTCTGGAATACTACTTTGTGGGTTCACTAGTGCTAGAGGAATTTATAGGAAACGATTGAGGCATTTTGTTGACACCACTTAGCGAAGCTCAGTATGACTACCTTAAACAAGCAGTTGTTATATCTGTCTCCAGGGCATTATCAGAAGACTGAATAGTTAGCTAATAATGCACAGTTGGGTGAAAGAACCCTTTCATTGATGGAAAACACAAGCAAATGATACTCAATGATAAAAAGGCTGATACTTTTTTTTTAAGTTTCCGCTTAGCAGATAGCAAATATCATCGTTTGGTAACCACACAGCTAACACTGGTGAATTAGCTTGACAACTGACTGCTTTTATGAAAGTACTCAATATCCATCATTAGTGATTATAAGACGTACATCTGTACCTTAAGGTTTTAGGACTCAGAGAAACGTATTGAAATGCTGTCACAAGGTGCCCATCATGAAAATGAGACATGGTCTCCGTAGATGAAGAAGCAGGCCATGGGATAGACACAGAAGTGTTAATGGTGAATGAGAATACTGCAAGAAACATGAGATGTCGGCACTATCGAGCGCTGTTTAGTCAGACGGAGTTCCATTATTGCCCGACACTAGTTTCGAAACTGCTTATGCTAAGCGTTCATTTTGTCGACAAGAGTCAGTGTCGTTTAGAAGTATAATCCTGTCTATTGTATATATTATTTATTGCACAACTATAGATTTTGCATGATTATGTTTACAATGGTAAAATTATAAGTTGCATCATAACAATGTATCTTTTATTACAGTTGGAGGATTGAAAATAATACTATTACAGTCAATTCAGGTTCTATATTCATCTTCTGTCCGGAACACCATTTATATAATATCCAGAGACTCCATTATCAGCTGTCACTCAAACCCGACAAATATGACATGACGCTATCATAAAATATCCATTGTTCAATTAGGTGTGCCGGACCATGTGGCTTAGTAAGAAATTCAAAAAACGAGCTAAACGGCCGTTTATGACAGCTGCTGTGGACACCTAACCCATTATTAACTGTCGTCTGTCTTAAGTAACTGATCATCTATTTGGAGCCCAATATAAAAGGAGCAATAACGATTACCATGAGATTAAAGTATACAAGAAAAAGGTAGATAATCTGTGAATAGTATAACAGGTAGTGATCAAAATATGAAGCTTTATTGCATCAGCCGAATTGGCGTATCACAGTCTTCAACTTGGGTGATTACTCAATGAATCTATCAGACATAAACTTAAATCCACCAATTACGATTATCAAAAACTACGCCGAAGTCAGACTATATTGAATGTTATGGTAGGATAGAGAAGAACAATGTGTACCGACTAGTTGAGCAAATATGAATGATGATAAAACCAACCCCGTCAAAAAATGATAATTTGAAAATGGTTTATATAACATCAGGTGAAAAGAGAAACTTTATGTGCTGACAGTTTAATGTCCTTCATTTTTAGGACTAATACAAGCCATTCAGCCTTCTGTACTTATCAAACCGAACCGTATAAATTAGCCATTGATACCATGAATGTTTGCGCTCATTTTATCTTCGTGCGCTACTATAGTAACTTGCTCTCTATTCTCGTTACTGATTACTGTAATTTGAAAGCTTTCCAGTTAATGTGCAAAGTGTAGTCATTAGATTTCGCTTTATATTAATAATCGGTAGTGTAATATATCACTTTTTACTTCACAGAAGATCTTAGATTGCAATTCACTCTGTTTACAAAGATTATCTGTACGATGAAAAAAATAAAATTCTCTTGAGATCTATTTGTATTTCAGGAAGCATAAATACATTGGTGTCAATTGCTCATTTTGGATATTCAGCTTAATCCCACGAAGTGATTAACTCTTCTTTGATTCCCTTCTACGATATTCCCACAATTCTAGAGTAGGATAAGGAAACTAAAGACAAATAAAATTGTCGAAAGTAGTGTGGGGATTTCTGTAATAAATATGACGAAAGATGCTATACACAGTTATTAGTGGAAGATTAGCTCTGAGGGCTTAGTCGTCAGCTTGCATATTATTAAAATTTATGCGAAACTATAATGTCTTTTTATATTGGTTAGTTGTTTAAAGTAAAATTACTTAAACTACGTTTATAGCTTGTTTTGTGCCACATGCGGACAAACCTACACTACCGAGTCGAGAGTTAATCTATTGTTATCTGATCAACTTGTAAGTCAAACTATATCGTCCTGAAAGGATACTCCATTCCAAAAGTTTATATCACTGGTAATGCTTTTCTCGGTAGACACTTTCGGAGAGCGGCCGTATATGTTTGTTTAGTACTAGCATTTTACATTGGCCAATTTTCTCGAAGCCATCACTAAAAGGTCCTAAGGTCAAATAAATATAAGTTGAGATCCCGCTCCTCTCATTTAGTAGTCAACACGTGGAACACCCTACAAGGACAAGTAGTATCAGAACTATAGATGAACACCCTCAAGGAAAAACCCAATCTTTACTGGAAAACACTGCAATAAATAATAAGGGTCATTCATATAGCTAAATTCTTTTATCCTTTTGGATTCTAAGACCAAATATAGAATTATACTTCTCCATATTAAATAAATCACTCTCAAAGTCTAGATATAGGTTACAGTTTTCTCAGAAAGCTTCGAGAATTGGTTTTGTTAGTAATATTATTGTATTATACGTACATATAGAAACAGTCTCTAGTTCGAATTTGTTAGTTGGATTTGTTTATTCACTCGTGATTATCTAGTAATGCGTTCTCCTTTTCTAATGAAATGTTACTCATTTTGGCAGTAAGAATATTTAATACGAAATACTATATATTTATTCATTAGATTTGCTTCAGAACTCTTTCAAGAATATTTTTTCTTCTATTCAGCTTTAGCAGTCTAACTCATCTGTCCTGTACAAACTGTTTGATGGATTTCACTGACATTCAATATAAATGATATGGACAAGGCAGTTGCGTTGTTTAAGGTAGGTTATGTGACTGTTGGATGGATATCATGCATCATCTCTGCACCCATAGCAGCTTAATAACTTCATGAAAGCCCTATTCCCCTGTCATCAATATTTTTTAAATATGTATTGCTTTAATTTGTTTGTCTCTCCTTTACGCAACAACTGTTGTTGTCTTTGTTCTCTGAAAACTGCGTCAAGCGAATTTGTTAGTCTCTGTGAATATCAAATATCGTCTGAAATATGTAATTATTACTCCTGAACACGTGGAGTAATTCTAATATATGTTTGATGATTTTGTTTTCAAAGGTATCATATAACTGATCACCTATGTTTATTGATTAACACTGTAAACTTTTAGCGTTTCTCTAAGTTGATATTGTTGAGACCTGTCTTTAATTGTTCACGTTTAACAATTATTGTGTACTGTGGTTGATAGGGTTCGTTTTATTCTTTATCAAACTGCTACATTGGTGTTTACTGTTGACATCTCAAAAGTAAATCCAATTTTATCACATGTCAATGCAAATTGTTTGTTAGTGATCAGTTTTTTGATGTTGTGCTCGTGTCCTCTTAGTATACTGTTCGTTACATAAATTGTAGGTTTGTAGTTCAGAACATTGGACAACCGAGAAATTTTAAAAAACATTGATAGTTTTAAAGGAAATCTGACTCATTTGTTATTTGATTTTGACTTCCATCAGATGCACTGTTTGAAACTCGTGTTATGTTCAGGTAGTTGGTTTACAAGGATAATAATGAATGGAATAAGATTTGTTAATTTGCGTATCAATCTATCATCAAGACAAGCACCGCTATTTTTAGTCACTCAGTCTAATGACTACATTAGAAATCTGATCTCACTAGAAAAGTCTGCGGGTGGTTGTCAGTTTTACGGCTACTTGCATAGTGGAAGGGTCCTCCTTAAGGAGCCTGAGAAGTAAATTGGGTCGTGAAGCGCGGAGGTCATCCCGCCCAAAAGGAAATTAACTAAAGAGAGTCACAAATGGCTTATCTGCAGGTAGTTTCGACATATTAACTCTGTCCCTTCCATATCTTACAACCAGCGGAAGAAATCTCAGAATCAAGGTCAAGTGTGGAATTTTTAAAGTTGATTTATTTCAATCTGTGGTTGTGGCTAGGCAGTGTCTAAAGGAAACACCTTGATGTCGTCATACTCTTTTGGGTTCAGGAGCGCAACTCTTCCCTAAGACCTTGAGTTTACCCTCTTCATTTCCTCCATTCTTCAACCTACTTATCTGATAGTCTGATTTAAAAACTCATGTGCTACAGATAGTGTGGCTCAGTTGGACTACCACTCAACTATAACATTGGAGTTGGTATTTACACATCAAATTGATCTGGCTGTATTAGGGCTAAGGTATTAATAGCATCTTGGCTATTACCGGATAATAAATAGTTTACGTGCATATATGTTCATAATCCAAATGAAACGAGAGCTACAGAATTTGCAGAATACCTTCATTCTGCTGTATTTCGTTTGTACTTATCAGTTATGTACAATCGAATTAGAGAAATGCTTGTCACTGGAGATCTACGAAATCGTACAGAAGGTCAAACTAAATTGAGGCCTAAAACTTTTCATGGTGTTTTTTGTAGATATTTGTGGTGAAATAAAAAGAACAATCCAATTGAAATAATTGAGTAATAATCATAATTATGTAAAATATGAAAATTAAACTTTGTTACCGAGGTAATTAGAAGTTGACTAGATACCTTGTTTTAGACACATATTCCTCCGGGTTTTAATTTACTTATTGCAATAGACTGAGTATTTTAATAGAATTGAATTGTTTATCAATTATTTCACTACGCACACTTTATATTGAGTATCAAACAAGTGACGTGCGACTGAAACTTCAGATTTACGCATATTTTATCTGTCGAATATTAGACTAAACAAAATTTATTCTCTAGGCTTGGTATTCTGCAAATTTTATCACCCTTGCTTTATTTATATTTGTAAGTAGAGACAAATGTATAAAGTGTTAACTACTCGATCACATTATGTATTTACAAATTTTTCTTTAATTTTATAGAATCCTGATTTCAGTATCAAAGAATTAATTTATTCATTGTATTTAGATACGCTGTTGATAAGACAATGTTTTCAAGCAAAATTTATTCTATTAGATAGTAAGTATGACAATAAATCAAATTGTTCTATGAGGATGTGTCCAACAAATTTATTTATTCTTCAAGATAATCAACGAATCAATGTTCCATCACTGCTTACAACAAGTAATACTGGTAATATAACATCATGGACATATTCACCGTTTACTACAGATGAGAATATTGATTGGTTACCTAATTTAATTATTCACCAAACTCCTTTATTAGTTAACATACCATTGAGTCCAATAAATGCATCCAAATTGTCTATACGTTGGTTAATTTGTCTAAGATTGACTATTGGAATTAAAGATAAGACTAATTGGAAAGGTCAATTCATAGCATCACTTCATCCACATGTAATTAATTCTTCTATTACATCTATTTCATGGTTATCACCAAAAATTGTAATCAACCTACAACATTGTTCTAATGAACAAATAACTTTAAATTTATTCGCTTATACATCAAATGATATTTTCTATAATAATCATGATTACATAACTACTGATAACAATTATAGTAATATGACAACTATTCATTTAGGTGTAAATTTTATTAACAATTCAAATTCATATAATTTACATTTATTCAATCCATTTAAATTGTCGTTTTCAAGTTTTATTCATAATTATTATCATCTTCATAATTATTTTTCAATTATGTCATCATGCATGATATTGAAACCGATTAATTTATTGCCTTCATGTATTTATCCATATTGTAAACAATGGACTTTAGTTAATCATGTAACAGATCAGTGTATATCTTATTCAATTGCTAATCAACAATTAATAAACAACATTATAGAGTCAATATTAAATGAATTTTGTATATGGCATTTATATAAAGTAAATAAATGTATATTCTATTTAATTACTAATGGAATTTTTAATGGAATATGTTTATATGTAAATGGGAATTATTCTTCATCTAGTCCATGGATTATTGAAATATATTCTGGGTAAGTTGATGTTTATCTTTATTTCTTTTTCTTTTTTATCTTACAGATTATGAATTAAACTACATGTACATTTGTAGTGTTTAGCTATTCGTAGTTTTAGGTCTAGTCTGAAAAGTACATCATATAGGAGTGTGTGGAGCATAGTACATAGGAATCTAGAAAATAGAAGAACAAAGCAGCTAAACCACTTAATAAATGAAAAACATCCATTAACTCATGAAATCTAAAAAATTTTTTTAAGTGAAGAGATCTATTTTATGCGATTTCATTTTCATAGCCGTACAATCGCATATATATATATAATTCTTATTTACACTGTTCTAGTGAAGAGAGAAATCTTTGAACTCAGGTTAATTAAACAACAATATTGATAAGTAACTTAAAGCACAAATTATAGCGTTTTGCTTCTTCTACGTGTATCTAGCAATTTACTCGCTCCTGTGAAGTAAGACATATTAGTTTTTCGATGGGCATTATGTTCAAGAGAGTTCACAAATATTATCCAGTGTGTGTATGATAGGGCAACAACATTAGCACTAAAAGCGCTATTGTTGAATATATCGTGACTACTAACCACTTAATCAACTTGAATTCCTCTTTCAAAGTTATGTACAGTGTTAACGAGAATCTGACAGTGTCGGTACGATTTCCGTCTTCTCTCTGTTTTTGGTTATGTTGCTACGTACATAGAAAAACCAGGACTATGTGTGCAAGAAATGGGTTCATCCTTTTGTCCTACTGCAGAATTAACCCGAATTTTTTATATATTGTTCTTTAGATCGTGATTTTATTCTAATTTAATTCTAAGTTATCTATTTTACAAAATTCTGATAATTGAAACTAGGAAGTTGATAGATTAGGGTTTCAGATACGTTACACATGTGTATTGGTGTAGTATGCGTCGTAAATTGACTTAGTTATAAACAGGCTCCATGTTTTTATCAAAACACTAAGCTTGTATAGCTAACCTAAATATTGGAATATTGTCCAGTGCAGATAATTATAGCAAAAGACGTGAGAAAACATCTTTAAATAAAACAAGAATGACAACTTAAGTCGTCCTAAATTTCGTATCACTTAAAGGGTACACTGATTAAAATAACTTCGTTAAAACTTTTAGGTAGCATTGGGACAATATCAATCAGTCATTAGTTACAAACAACGTATAATCTGGGACATATGCGTGCAGGTGTATATTGTCACACCACATTGGCTCGACGAGATCAAATTTACTTGATTAACGCGACAATACAATTTATCAAGAAGAAATAAAGCAAACGTATATACGAAAGAATAGTGGAACTTAGGATCTAGAAGACAAAGAGTGAATAAATTTCGCTCCACTGTGACCGATTTTGAGCCATATCACATTGTGTATCTAGCCAGTCATCGCGATTATCGCGCGGACCCCAACCAGATAATCTCGATTTACCAACACGGCTTTAAACAACAGTCTAAAACTTCATAGATTAATGCCATATTTTGATTAAGCTGTCTTTATTTTTCATCCATCCTGCTCTTACGCCAGCCGATATCATGTGACGAGGCTGTCGATATTTGGACATACACAGCACATCCCATTCATCTCAGACTATCAAGGTTACGACCTCATCGACTGATTCGCTATGTTTTTCTAGTACTCTCTATCTAACATTAATATTGTTTTTTTAATCGTTCCATTATATGTGGGCGAAATTCCAAAGATTCCTATGAACAAGCATCTCCTGGTCATTGACGACAAACCCCTGTTTTACATCCATATGTTAAAAATAGAGCGAACCACTGCGCAGTACATCCTAACTCCTTACATATTATCCTTTAAATTGTAATTCGGTTTTTTTTAATCTATCTCGTTTGTCTTGGAATATTCTCACGTAATATTTTCTTCCTCTCTAATAAAAATGCTTTTTCTTTGTTTCCATTCATCTCTCACTTCATTTTCTAGTTCATCTTAATACCCATTACTCCCAATCTTTTCATTCATTCCAAAATTTCTATATTGTTTACGTAATCCAGTTCCAAGGTTTCTTCTCTTCGCTACAATATTCTAAATACGAATATCACTATTTATTCCTTTTTGTAATGTTCCACTTCGCTATTCTGAATGTAACTCACACTTCATATGTGTTACCATGTTTGACTAAAGTGTTATTATATTTTCAATATTGTGAAAAGGAAAACACCTAAAAGAGATCTCTTCACTGAATCAGTTTCTTGTTGTCCATGACTCAATTGATGTTTCCATTTAACAAAACATTTTCTTTTTATTTAAAAATAAGAAGTACTCGACGACATGTTGATATTTCCATCATTAATAATGTTTATCAAAATAAGCAACACGTCTAAATGTAAATGTACAACTGTGGCTGCCACCGTGATATGGTGTTTGAACTTGCCTATCACGATGAACCAATAACACTATACTGGTTCGATCAATTGCTATTTTATGTCCTATCATGTTAAACAGGTTTGTTGAGGAGCAGTAACAACTAAAAGCAGCAAACTTTAAGTTCGAGGATGAAATTGTATTGCTGACTGTAGTGGGGTATGATATCTGTAAGACATTTCTTTCATTTGTACCTTTATTGAACTGAAGGACGGGATTAAAACCTATCAGCTTTAAAAATGCACACGTCACTTTACTTCGCAAATCTATGCTTCCGACAGCAAGGCATTCACAAGTACGAAGTTAACACTAATCATAAAAAGTCTGTATGTAACCTGGCTAAGTAGTTGTCCCTTGCGCACTACAGTCACTCTCCTAGGTCGTTAAGATCACCCTTCACTCAGCTTCTGTTTTAGGTATCTGGATCAGGAAGTGATATCTGTCCTCATACCTCTGATAGGGTTCGAGATCTAAATGTATGTATACTAAGAAAGTAAACAAGCCTACAAACTTGTTACTAAACTGTCGTTTAACCTTTGCTTTACTTCTACAGTTTACTTTTCATTCACTTTACACGATGAAATTGTTTTTTTGTTTTAGTTCACCTAAACTGCTACATCTGTTTGACCAGGTATTGTTGACCCGAAATTCTGTCAATGACTTCTCATTTATTCCTTATACTCGATCATTAGAATTGAATTGTAAATCGAATGTACAATGTTCAATAACGAATATGTTGAATTGTTTAATTAATGAAACTGAATATCTTATCAATCAAATTACTCAACTTATTGAATGTACAATGCGTAAACGAATTCCTGATCTATCGATATTCTTACAAGATTTAACAAATAATCTTGATATTGCACATCGTTCTTCTGAATGGCGAACAATAGTTAATAAAGCAAGTAGTATACCAATTGATATGAATGTATCACAATCAAACTTTCAATATTCTCAATTACAACTTCAAACAGATATTAGTGTTAAACAATTTTGTTATGAAAAGTTTATATGAATAAAGTGTATATATGTCTTGTGTATACTTCATTTATTCCTTTTTATTTCTCTATGAAAATATTTTCTCTACAGTTCACAAAGTATATTTATGAATGCATTCGACTTTATATTTTTTCTACGTAAACATATTTCTGTTATTAAAATGAAGGAAGGAAAGAGAGGGTCTTCTAGTCACTGTAATTAGGAGCGAAGGTGAATATCAACTCGACAGATTATTTGATTGTATGGCGTACCAAAAGTACCATAAACTTTGATGTACCTGTCTAACCGATTTTACCGATCATCACATCTCCATTTCACAAATTTGCTCAGTGGTCAGCGAAGCACTTAGAGTCGCTTCTTATCACATGGTTTGAAAGATATTTTGAATTCACTGAAGGAGAGAAATTCAGCATATTCGATGAATTCATGGTTTCGTTTAGTATATCATCACTCATTTGGTCAGTCAGTCAGTTACAGCGTAGAACTTGGTATGTGCCTAAATTAATTCAAGTAGTCCATGCCCAAGTTAGCAGATATAGATGAAATTGCCAGGCCAAATCCCAAGAAAGTAGAAGTAGTAACAGTATTAGTAGTAATTTGGAGGATTAGGGATCGAAGATAAGATTCAAGAAAATATAAATCAGTTTAAAAAAATTATAATGAATTTAGAGACTTAAAATTTGGTAGGGAGAACAAAGAATATATGCATCTACACCATTGCGAACGATTTTGATCCATTGTCATTCAAGTCTAACCACTTGTTACGAATATAATGCGGACCCCAACCAAGTACTCTGCAGTTGTTAACGCGACTCTGTCCAATTGTCAGTGATTTCGTGGATTGGTGCCATGTTTTGGTTTGGCTGCCACTAGCTTTTTTACCAGTCTACACCTGCACTAGACGGTGCTTCTCGTCGAGATGGGTGGTGATCGGGCATATGTAACACATCGTAACCACGTTGGCTGATGAAGATTCACTACTTCAATCGATTTATCATCTTTACCTAGAACCCTATTTCCAACCCGTGTATTGCTTACTCGGTGGTCCCAACAAACACGAGCAATGTTTCGAAGACATCGGCCATCGTATACTATTAACCTACGAATATCTATCTTGAATGGCCATGTTTTACATCCATGAAGTAGAACGGATCAGACTGCTGCTCATCAAACTCGTCCTTTGGTCAGTAGACAGATATCTCGCCTACGCTACAAGTGACGCTAGTCTGCAAAACCCATACGGGCCTTCTGTATTTGTGCCAATATTTTGTCACACACCAAACCATCAAGTATGATGAGATTCCTAAGGTAAGTGAAACTGCCGACATGCCTAACTACTCTCCCTATCACTAACCTAGGCACTGACGCAAGCCAGTATTGACAAAACATTTTACATTTGGAGGGGAGGGATCGCATCGCGAACATGCATTGATGCCTAATGTGATCAGAAGACTACATTTCGTCAGCATCTTCACCAAATAGAACTGTCACCTGCATATTTTAAGTCAACAAATGTAACTCCTGGAAGGAGGTCCTCTGAGAAATTAGTCGACGAAAACGTTAACTCTAAAAGCATGTCAGCGATGGTATTAGATAAGAATGGGGAAGACGGACAACCTTGGCGAGCACCATATGAAGTAGGCGATTCAGAGGACAGTTCGCTATAATCAGTTATTTGATCAGGAGTGTTCAAGTAGAGGAATAGTGTGGGGTTTACGTTTTTCTATGGCGCGCCTTTTAATGACAGATATTGTCACATAACTTGGCGATCGACAGAGTCGAACACTCTTAAGGTCAAGGACGACGAAGTGTGCCTATGTCTTAGAATGTGAATATTTGATCTTTACAATTGCGTTAAGTTCTAGAACCACTTTAGTTTTCGTGAGGCGTCGAATTATTATTGAAGCCAATATTTTGGACGTATTCGTTAAACCGATTCCTCTGTAAATGTCACGCGAGAACTTTTGTCCTTTCTTATGGACTAGGACGATTAGTGATCGAAATCAGTCAGATGGGATTAAGTTCAGTTCCCAGATCAACTGATATACTTCCAAATGCTTACAATTAGTGCTTGCTAGAAAGACACGGTTATTTGAGCATAATTCCAGCACACGGTCGCCATTATCTCTTCGTTGAGCCGCGGCACCGTCGAATCCACCGAGGTGCCTTTCGGTTTCGTTTAGTCTACCTGCTTTGGCATAAAAGTCACCAGTCATCACTATTACATCAGTGCGCTTAGCTTCTCGAAGAAGGTCAGTAGGCTTGCTGTAGAATTCATCTTTTACTTCATCTAAGCTGTAATCAGTGGAAGCGTTGGCAGAGGCAACGGCGTGTATCTCTATCTTCTCAGATTCTTACTGTCCCGTTTAGACGGACAGGGCATAAGCGAGTGTCTATTAGAATCCAGTCAACGATAGCCTATTTAGGCTTTTGAACTTAATGTTATGCCTACACCAACAAGGCCTCGCGTAGGTAGCGGTGAAGTTCTCCGGAAACATGAAGGGTGGAACGAACCGGTTCTTTATTTTAACAAGGATGAGATCAAGAGAATGACTGTAGTTGGGTCCGAGACTCAGTATACATCGATGGAGCGGGATTCTAGTAGTTACACCTATAGAGGTTTGTTATCATGTTTGGCACAAGGTTCAAACATTAAAAGTTTCAACACATAGTTTCGGGAGACCAGGAATAAAATTTTGTGAACACGAACTATTAGCGTTAGAGGTGTCTGGTGATAAAGCTACGCAAGAAGGGCTAGTCGTAGGGACAAGGGAGTTACTAAAAGTCGAGGGTGAGATTTGACCACAAACAAGACGTTCTGGCGTGCTGTTAGAGGTATGAAGACGGTTGTCACTACCTGGCTGCTCATTCCTTGGAAGGATATTACTTCTTGAGGTGCTTGAAACTGGGTTAGTGTTGGTTTTAGTGGTGTGAGAGCGCGATCACAGAGCTCAAGGTACAACTGCTTTAGGCCGATCACGCACAACTTTGTTATTGGGAGTTTTTGAAGTGTTAGCTTCGTTATTTAAAAAGGCCTTACCATCAGAGAAGGGAATTCATGGGGTAAGGTAAAATGTGACATTTTTAAGGTCGAAATTTCCTAACCCCTTTCTTCTGTTTAGAAGGCAGTATCGCTGCAGACGATGGTTATCTTAGGAGAACACCTTACCGCCGTCACATCCCGCCACAGTCAGTAGCACGATTTCGTTTCCAGACCTTGGGTTACTGCCTTGTCGCCCTCCAACAGACCTGCATAACATGGTAAGACTTAGAGGAACATGTGTTCCAACCAATGTAGTTTGACTGGGTCATCATGATAGGCAAGTACGATCACCACGTCAAAGTAGCACCTGCGGTTGTATGTATCATTATTATTCATTACAATCTCATTAGATGGTACTATTTAAATTATATGTTCACATACAGAGTTAGTTCCATTATTAGAGAGGAATCGAAGCAGTTTATATTAATTTGCACTCAAAATATTAATAATTTCAGTTTAATAATATTTTATATATTCATGTGATTACAGCGGCTATGGGTAACCCTCTGGATCAAATCCTAACGTATCTTCATGGTAAACCTATAACAAATAGTGATGAAATCAGTTATCACTGATATAACTTTTGTGCATCAGGTATGCTAACGATGCTTGTGTTGCTTGTAATGATTATCAACAAGCCACACCGAAGTTTCAGAATTACGGTCAAACATGTACATGACAACGTTTCATTTTCACTATGTTGATATAAGGCGTAATTTCAATGACTGATTAGATAGATGCATCTTATAGAAAGATATATGGAAACAAAATGTATTTGAACTTTAACAGCTTCTGCCCAGTTAGCAATAAATGAGTATTTGTTTTAAACCTTATTCTAACTGTACACGTAAACTATGTTGAAACGATGGAATTCAGAAAGAATTAGCTAAAGTTGAACGTTGTTTATGTAGAGATGAATATCCATAAAAAATATTATGGTAAGATTAGATTGAAGGAATCAGATTATATCACTGCTTAAAGAAGAATCATGTTTTTGATAAAATTTAAATTCAGAAGTGATGGAATATTTAGAATGATTGATTGTAGATTGAAGTCTATTCTGAAAAGGACTTATCCGACAGCTAATCTAGTCTTAATTTACACAACAAAGTACTTATTAAGATAGTTAAATGTGGAAAATATATCATCTTTTACATGAATTTGTATCTAATAACTCATCTAGTGTATGCGTACTTCACTATTCTACATCTACATGTCAACTTCAAAACTCTCCTGATATATAATGTACGTACAGTGTTCTGTTTTATTTTTCATAAAATTTCTTCCAGACTATGAGACAGAGGCTGAAGAGAATCTCTGAAATCGAATGATAAGTTCATGTCTATCATCTATTCAATCAATTTGAATTTCATAACCTAAAGTAACCTTAGACAACCATTAAACACTGTTAAGTACGACTAATAACTGTGCTTTATTAATATGAAACTCTTCAGAAGATCAAGATAGTTCTTCAATACTTTCCGTGTATCCAACTACCATCAAAGTCAACACTCTTCACAACACCAAATAAGAAAGAATCCAAGAGAGAAGAAGTAAATGTCAACTAAAGAATTTTAATATTTTGCTGTTGTGATTGTTGTACAAATTAACTGTCATCATCATCATGGTCATCATCATGATCGTCATCATCATGATTTTGCACTTCACCAGTGGTAGAAGTACACAAGAAATGAGAATATCCTTTTTTCATTAATTTAAAGTAAATAAATAAAATTTTAATAAAAAAAGACTCTATACAAATGAAATAGTTTTGTTGATTGTCGACAGTAGTCGACAGTTTCATATGCACATTAGATAAACAAACAATGAAAGTTAACGGTTGCACCGATTTCAGGGAAGTAAAATATCATAATTATTTAAAGTCTTTAATTATTACTATGTTCTTCATTGTCCATGTATATATATATATGGAGAGAGATAGATAGAGAGAGAATGAAATGAATCAGAATGTGTTCTCCGTCTTCTTGATGATGTTCACATCACTGTATATAAAGGAGTTTGATATGTAAGTAAACAGACGGAAATATTATAAAGTAATTGCTTCTTTGATAAATGAATCAAATAGCATAATGGTGCATATTTTTGTTGTCGATAATTGTGTATTTCTATTAAAAGTAGTATAGAGTGCCTCATCACGTTAGGCGAACCTTTAGTTATTCTGAATGTAAATGTTGATTATTCTCGTTTACAATTGCCTGAATTTGTTTAGCGAATTCTTCATCAGTAGGAGGAGGAAGATCATCTGGATTGTCTGTTGTATTCAGTTTACCCATATTATCAGGATCCACAAATATAGTATGTGTATAGTTTATATTAGATAAGCCTGGTGTAGAAGGACTACGTGATATTCGACAAAAATCATCTAGTTCTGCCCTGGTCGTTGATGAAATAGAAGTA
This sequence comes from Schistosoma japonicum, assembly GCA_025215515.1. NCBI lineage: Eukaryota > Metazoa > Platyhelminthes > Trematoda > Strigeidida > Schistosomatidae > Schistosoma > Schistosoma japonicum. The sequence continues at coordinate 396,602 of CM046069.1, forward strand.
GCAGTATTGTGTGATTTATAACTCCTATTACTCATCATCCTACTTCTTGGTATTGTCGATTGAAGATAATTATTGATTCCAGTCCCATGATAATCATGTAAAGTTGTGACAACGGCAGATGCTCCCATACGTGGTTGATTACTGTGCGATCTATGTTATGCAAAGGAAAGAATAAAGTCAGCGTCACTATCATAACCAGTTATTTGAAACTATGGATGGTGTAGGTCACAATCGGTGGCAATGGTGAAGGCACATTCACTTCTCGTCTTCCCTTAAATGCTGTTTTTTAAAATTATTACAAACCGTTCTGGAAATTAATCCCTTCTCGAATTGTATTCTCTTTGCTTGCCTTTTTACTACAAGTCATGTTACTACTACATCGATATTCATCACATTGTGTTACTGGAAACGACGGACATATACGCCAGGTTCTATGTTGCTTATGACTGACTTGTCATAGAACTGATCTGTTTATATATATTCCTCAGATTGAAATATCATCAGAACAGACAGACCAAGCACATTGAGGACTATACAGAGATCAGTTTCATGACAAGTCAATCATGAACTGAATAGAACCTGATGTATATGTCTGTCGCTTCCAGTAACTCCATACGATTCATTCAACACATTTACATACGTAGTAGATTATAAACATGAAAATTGGAAGATATTTACCCCCTTACTAACCTCAATGATTTCATATGTGAACCAGGTTGTAATGGATGTAGTCCAAAATTTCGATTAATTCCATTGGATGCATTTAACTTTATATTTGTATCAGTCAAGGATTGTTTATTTTGATCATCATTGTTATGATGCATTAATTCACTGTCTTCATAATCATAGATACTTTCAGAATAATCTTGTGATTTCAATCCATTTAAAGTTAATAAAGGTATCACAGACATTGATCTTGGTTCATTCTCATCAAAATTATCATTTTCATCTGGATTATTCTGTAAATCATCATTTTGTCTACTTGTCAGTTGTAAATTGGATGTATATTGAAGATTTGATGAAGTAGTATTATTATGAACAGTTTTACTGGCATTAATCAGCTGTGTCTGTTTGATTAATTCGCTTTGCCATAATTTTAATATTTGAACACGTTCTGCTTCATTAGCTAAGAGACGGGCTTGTGCTTCAGCTAAACGTGCTTGTGATGCATCCAATTCACTTTGAAGGTTTATTACACTAGTAGATGTATAATTCTTTTCAGTTGTAAAGTTGATATGAAGTAGAGAGAAGGGGAAGATTATGTGTTTAATCATTTGAGAAAATAATTGTAGTGGTAGTAGTACAATATTCAGCACACGTAACATAATAGACGATATGCATTGAATAAACTAAATAATCTGATCATAAGACTGTTTACTAATCTCTTGAAGGTTCTAGTAACCCTAAAGATTGATGGAACATTAGTAAGTACACACGAAGCTTACTAAACTTATTTCGCCTATAGAATAATTATTTGCCTATCAGAAGACAAGTTCTACTGGGTTAAATCCTCTCTATATATAGTTGTGAAACATAACGAATGAAAGCAATCTGCCTATGAAAATGGGAAGTATTTGAAAATAAGTGTACATGGAGGTCGGAGGAAAATCACGGAGTATGTATTGATGGGTTCAAAGAAATTATGGTTATTCAGTTTACATAGCTGTAAAATGTCATCAAATTCCAGTGGTTAGAACATGTTTTACGCTGACCACTTACTGTTTAAATCAATGTATATAATTGGAATAGAATGCATAAATGCTGGGATTGATCAGATTAAGTTTGCACTACTCATCACTTAAGGAAATGTGTCAGGAGAAACAAATTATCTTGTCCAGCCCTGGAAAGCCATTCCAAATAATGAAGATTGGCCGAAGTGACGAAGTTTTATTAATTATTTATTTCCTTATCTTGAGTTCTATCATCATAGGCATGTGTGTATTCCATTTTGTTAATCATCTATCAATATCTTAATGGAGTTTGCTGAAATCTAGATCAATGGAAACCTGTACATGGCATCATACTCTTAATGAAATGCAACAGCCTCAAGTAGTTTTGTAATTGTTTAAGGACTACTGGCCTGCGTTGAAAGTCTGTTGTGCATCTTAGTCAAGTGTTCAACATCTCTGAAATTTATGTCTGGAATATAGCTGGATTTAAAATCAATTTTCAAAATATACACTTACATTTATATAGTAGTAGTACAATAATAATAACACTAGTATCTCGGTAAAAGTACGACTTGTTGATGTATTTTAGCGAACCTTTAAGTGTCCACAACCAACAATCATTACAGCCAACCAAGATCGATTTAAGAAAACCAACACTAAACCAAACAACTAAACTTAATACCGATCTCCATAAAACCACCTCAATTCAACTGAAATAATCGGCTCAGCAGAGATTAACATTACAGTGTTTCTAAAGTTCTAATGTGAAATTGTGACTGGTAGAATTTGGTTATGTAAGAAGTGAGACTAGTCATATCCAATGACAGTAACTAATAAGCGGGTTACATTAAAAGTTGATAGAAGTGATAATTTTACCACAAGACCCCGGATAAGTGGTGGAAGGGGTTAATAGTTCTTGTGGAGAGCTGAAGGTCCTGGGTTCGGTTGCCTGGAGATATCTAAGATACAGAATGCGGCGTAGTCCTACGCTAGAACGAAACGGCTATCCAGTGCATCCTTCGCTGTTAGTTGTATTCAACCAACAACAATCTGTGATAAGTACTAACAGCTAAACTTCATATCTCTTTCACCATAAAACCGAATGAAGCCAATAAATTAATCAGCATCACACACTTTTGTTAGCTATTAACCAATAAGAAAATAGTAACATTGTTTTGTGAGTGTTAAGCAATACTATTGCAGAGGATACAAAGATTTTGCATGCTTCAAGAATTTACGGAAGCCCTCTAAAAGTTCTATTGTATGAAAATGTAACTCGCAATAACACACGTGTCGCCATAGTGACAAGCTCTTAATATGCATATTCCTAAAACTTTATTACAAATAAAATTATATTTTAGGGAGTTTTATACTGTTTCTAGGTGTAGTTTACAGTTAAGATAAAGAGATAAGAATTAGAGTTCAAGATTATGGATATGATCTATTCACATGTTGCATACAACTTACTTAGTGACAATTTAACATTCAATAAGTCTAGGACTAGAATTTTCAGCTTATACCTTCAAAGATTAGTTTTCATTTATCTGTTAGCATCTAACTGTCCTTCAATGGTTCCTTCAATAGTTCTTGTTAGCTAATAAAGTAATTCGTCATGAAAATTCGAAGTATACTTAAATCTCATAGCATAACATTCACATTCTTTAAACAGAGAGTTGTTCAATTCAATGATGTTTTGTAATCAAAAATTATTATAAGCTGCAGAACCACTGAAAACCAGAAAGCAATAAGCAATTGTTACTTAACATTGCAGGGCTACTCAGTAGTAAAGATCTACACGGATCCTGTCCGTAAGGTATTGATGATCGTCCAAAATCATTCGTTTTATACCTGACTTGTAGGGACACGTTATTTTCTTTCTAACAATAAGACGGTGATGAAATTCACGTAGAAGATTAAATTTATTCACTGATTCACTTTAACAACAACGTAAAAAAGAACAAGAGAATGAAACCAATACAGAACAAACTCACTTCTGATGAAAATAATCCAGTCCTCTTATTGGATGTTGGACCAATCGTATGAGGAGTGTTGGTTGGAATAAATTTCATCCGCTGAATTTCTGCTTGTAATGTAGAATTTCGATATAGTTCTTGTTCAGAAGGTGAAAGCTTAAAAGAAACCGGATAATTTATATTTTCCATACCATAATAATTAAAATCATTGGGTTCTACATAATTTCTAGTGGTAGAATAGTTATTTAGTCCAGTTGGCGAATTGGCATATTCATGACATTTTGGATGTGTAAGAGTGAGACGTCGATTCTTTTGTTCATTCGATATATATAGAGGTGATGCCCAATTTCGTCTGTCTAACTCTACATGATTAACATTGTTATTTACTGTAGAATTAGTTGAATTATCTTTTATTAAAGCATCAATCAAGTGGTCCGTTTCATGTGAATTAGATAAATTCACATACGTATGTCGTCGATTAGGATTTTGCATAGATTTTTTAGGTGGATTACAAATACTGAATGAATGATCGGCATTACTTAGAGTTATCACTTGATCTTGAATATTATTGGAATTAGAATAAGAATCAACTGAATGATAAGGATATAAAGGATTATTCATACTACTAACATCCATAGGAGTAGTAGATAATGAAGTCATAATGACATCATCCGGTGTAGAGATAATTGGTTCGATTATTGACGATTTTTGCTCTACAGTAGGTAAATCATTTAAAATATTTCCATGACTAGACATAGTGTGATAACCAGATGATGAAGAATTTCCAAAGTAAACTGGACCAATCTCGGAATGCTCAGTATGCTCTGGATTAACATCATCACATATGTCTATGGATGAACTATGATGATGTGATAGTTGATCAATTACCGATGAACTATTAACACATACATTTTTGCTAGTATTATCTACACTGTTTTCACAAATGATAGTAGGTTCTTGGGTTTTTCTTGGATATTGAACTCTTCGTCGATTATCACGACGTGTCACTGATGCAAAATCATGATTTGATTCAATGAATTTTTTCGATTCATTATGATTACTTCAAAGTGGTTGAATGAGAAGGTATGGACTTATTCACTGCTTTAAAAATTTGTTCACTATTTACATTTACATCATTTGAATGTGAAGTTTTAATATTCTCTAATGAATTATATCGTATTGCAGATTCTTGCATGATTGAACTGTACTGCTTTCCTTTTGATACTTCAAACTCCATATTTGAATCAGACTGAAATCAAAACAAAAATGATATTATTTGGGAAGGCTTCAAATTGCGATTTCAATTTGTGTTGTAGGCATTTGTTGGCCAGGTCAAAACATGGCATTAGTCCATGAAGTGTTTGATTGCTGGTTTGACCCGTATTATTAAATCCTGAATTCTTGATCATCGAAAGCTAATGATTGGAAACTCTGTGTGGCATAGCTCAGAATCGGTTAGAGTGGCGTAGGGGTATTCACTCAAGGTTTTCCCTTGAATAATGATCTTAAAGTTATTTCACATCTTTAATTTTACGAAACAATTATTTCTCTCTCTATGGTCAGACGTTTTTACTTACTACCGTCGATAACTACGAAATCTACTAATTTGTAGCGTTTATCTTGTTGTAAAAGCTACATATGTCAACTTTAACCGCAAAGCTCTACGTTGTACATGACTGACTGATTGCTTTTCTGATCAGCTTTACAGTGTTTCGAGGTTAGGTGACTGGATACAATCGGAAGGAAATCCTTTTCGACCAACTATTCATGTTAGCCAAAACTAGTCAACAGAGCGTACATGTAATTTTTAGGAAAATAATGCTGTCCAAACACGTGTCACTCGGTTTCAGAGACTAAAACTTTCATGTGCACCTTGATGATCAGAAGTAACTAGGTAGAAATATAGACCGAGTGTTTATAGCAATTATCCAGTAACTTTAAAATTCATGTTGTCTAATCTCCTTATTGAAGTCCACTCGGAAACCACGATGTGCTTTAAGACGTTCAGTAAAATAAATAAGAACCAGTTGTAGTAGGTACATTCACTATTGATGCTCCTTTAGGTTATTGGTTCGAGTATTATCACATACATACCTTTACATTCTATTTTCATGAGACATATTCTTTAATGTTTTATATAATTATTGCTACAACATTATTGGGATTTCTCCTGAAACCTATTATGTTAATCTTATTTCGTCGCCGTTATATGATTTGGCAACTTGACCTAATGCATATTTCCGTAAGGCTCTATATTGATTACGAATGACTGACTAATCTCTAGTTCCAGAGGATTCAAAAGCACGATTCAAAAGCACCTGTTAAATATCAAGTGTTCACACAACCATTTTACTAATATATATATATATATATATATATATATATATATATATATATATATATATATATCGAATGCACTAATCAAAAAAGAGGCACACATTTATGACAGACTTCATCGGCTATATACATGAATACAGAGACTCACAGTAATTGTTGACTGTTCTGCATAATTATTGCTACGATGATAATTCTTCTCAGGAAATCCAGCTTGTTTAGGTGATATTAAACTAGTGACTGATAAATTCGACGGAGATTTCAGTGAGATTGTTCCATCGTCAGCTACATTTATACTCTTATTACTTGATGATGCATTCATCAACTTGGATTTATTACTATTATATGTATACTCGTAGATGTAAGCATCATTACTTTTATTTACAGAACAATTTGACTGATTATTGAGTAAATGAACATGAGATGGTTTTGAATAGTTTCTATGCATTTCTTCATTGATGACTGTTGATGTGTTGTTCTTTATTAGTGTTGTTGAATTCTGCTTATTATTATTATTATGGTGGTGGTGATCATTCATGTTAATTTTGTCATTCCACCAATTCGGTTGTGGATCTTTACCAGAAGCAAGAAACATATCCACTTCATCTAGGATCAACTTCAACTCATTCACTTCAGGTATTCTTTTCTATACATTTTTCGAAAATAATTGTTAACAATAAGAAAGAGGGGAAATGTCTTATTATAATGAATAACATATAGATCAATAATAGGCAACATTCATTTTAGACGCCATGTTATTTTCAATCTTAAGCGATTAGAGGTAATCGACGATTTCGTGTTAGCCAGCAATACTTACTAAGTCATACTTGCACCCTCGATTTAACATTTCGAAACGTTACTATCGTAGAATCCTAAAAGGAGTATTGGTCGCTTCTAGATAGATGGTGAGTCTTGTTAAAGCTGTAGAGACCCAGAGTATTCCATAGACACACCAACTTTTAAATTTTATATTTTATTCGGTGCGATTGTTCAATATATGATTTAACTTCCTCCTTCTTTACCGGTTTACTTGAACTTGTTTCACCTGTTTGATTTCACCGGTTTTAAATATAGCGTCACACATCCGGTGTATCGACTTCTCTATTTCATGTGCAACTGATCATTGGTATATGTAAATGAAATCAAAGTGATATACGTCAGATTAAGTATCCTGAGGATATTCATGAATTGGAACTTAAGTAACTACAATGCAGAAACGCCAAGTTCTCATAACAGGAGTCATAAGTGGTTTTCCGGTCTGCTCACAAATACGGCTCCTATTAGCAAGAAAACCACGGTCACATAAGTCTTTCTATAAAGTAGCTTTAAGCATCTTTCAAGGAAACAATGACAATTCACTCAGATCAGTGACCACAATGCATACTGATTGACAGAATCTAGTTAGCGTTACAGACTAAAAATACATACAATGCTCAGTGAGAGATCAACATTTATGGTGTTTTAATAAGCAGGAAGTCACAACCAAATGTACAGCCTGATTTATTTGGATTTCGAACACACCATCTAAAACTTAAGAATACCTTAATCTAGCGAATAGGTCAATATTTACAGCTAACTCTAAATGGCTGGACTTTGGCTTTGAAAAACATTAAGCTACAGTTCACTAATTGTGATGAGTCAGTATGGTGGGTGGAAGGAGCACCAGCAGAATAATATATATGATCGCCTTGGTGTACTGCTGCTTGATGTACACTCCCCTGTGATGAGTTATCGGTAATTCTTTACCAACCAGAAAAATTGCTGAGAATGTTTCAAGAAATCTTTGTTTGTTGAAAATTTTCGAGAAATGTCCTAAGACAATTTATTATACTTCTCAATTGGGAATGAATGATTAGTAACTTTGTTTGTAGTTTCATCAGGTTTTTTCGAATACTTAGATGGCCTGTGATCCTCCACATACTTTATTGTTTCATAATACAAATTATTTACATCCTTTGTTCGAGACTAATACACTGTAGGCTCAAAAGAGACGACGATAAAGTTAGTGTCTAAAGCGTTCAATGTGTCTTGAGATGATAAAAACCAACAGCTCCCTACACCCTAGAAAGCATTTACCCTTGAATCTTGGACAAAAATGTCAAAGAGCTGTCTAACTCAAAGATTAGTTCATCTACATGACCATACCAGAGTACTTTTAGGGATGTATTAATCATTAGAATTACATAAGTTAATAGGTGAAAATTATTGACAAAATCGGTTGATTTACAAATATAATCCATCATTTTTCAGAACTTTTCAAGAAGTTTTCAAAGAATATTTCATGGAGATCCCTAATTAGGGATTCTAACACACTGTAGTTCACGATTTTCAATTACGGAATGATTATGATCTTCAAGAACTGGGATCAGTAGTGAAAAACACAATGTTATTATGATGAAAAATTACAACAAAATAAAACATCATAATAAACTTACATCTTCAGGCACTTTTTGGATTGCTTCAGATAATTGAAGATGACACAAAGCTAAACATAATGGCAGATCGACATGATCTCTTATACCTAAATGAGCATGTTGATTTGTTGGTAGAGGAGGCAATGAGATGGAATTGCTAACTGGCGTTGTATCTTGATATTTCTGTTGCTTAAAACTACTATTTACATTTGGACTTTGTATCATTCTGTGTATAAAATTCGAAAAAAAGAATAAAACGAAGATGACTAGTCAATCATATACATTAATTATATAGAAATTGGTTAGAATTCAATGAAATTCTTAGGAATGTGACTCTGCATTTTCCCATATGACTAGAGGCAATGAATAGAAACCCTTATTTGACTTAAGTTTCATGATACTTAGGCATTATTTAATCCTGAAAGAATCAGTACTTCTGTAGGTTCAAACCACGTTTCATAAAGTGAGATATCGTTGATGTCTGTTTTAGGTTACACATAACATCTGACTGAAGAGTATAAGGAAACGTTAATTGATTTATTTAATAAACTACACTCAGAATTGTGAAGAAGTATTTATTTATAGTAGACCAAGTTGAAGTAATGTGTATCAAACTGTTTCATGTGCATAGAAAGTAGAAAGTTTCAAATATTTCAAGATGTAAATTCTAAGCTTTTCAGCTGAATTCGCCGATCATGTGTATGAGTATTTAGGTTCAAGAGATGCTTTTGTTACGTGACGGCTAGTGATATCAACCAGTTGTTTAACCTTAAGTGAAATGTAGTTTGAGCATTCGACCTAGTAGGTTGAAAGCCGAATGCAAACAATCACTGAATCACCACTTCACTTATTAGGTATTAATGTAGTTCTATAAATATATTAAAGTGTAGAGATTATTATTATTGGCTGCAGATGAAACAATGTAGAATAGTGGTCAAACTATTAAATGATAGGGCTCGAAACCCGTTCTCTTCAGTTTGGATTTTGGTACATAGGAAGTATCGTTAGTTCTCACATTACTAAAGACCAAGTATTTGAATAAATTAACCACTATCCTACTTTAGACAAACTCAGTTGCTTGCTAAACAGTAGTTAATTGCTCTCAAATTTTGTATATAGGAAATCGGCTTCACCATTATTCATTGCGTTGAATTGACAAAAGAAATTATGATAGGTATTTTGAAGGTAATCTGCAGTAAAGCTTACTTCATCTAAGCTATTTAACATTCATCAGCGGTGCATGCTTTTAGCCTTAATGAAGCTGATACTCCCTGGCTGATTGAATACCAGATAATCCAGTTTCGAAAATCAAAACTGTTAGTGCTTTGTCAACCGTCATGCGACTGGTCTTCTGTAGGACTGAAATCATGAAATACTAACTAATTAGAAGTCTGTCCAGTTCCATTGTAGCGCTGATCGAATCGCCACTGACTATAAGTGATTCTTCATTGAATACACTATGCAGCAATCAAAGATGGTTTAGAGTTGGTCAAATCCACTAAGAAGAAACAATGTGACACAGATCAAGCACGGCTTCCAGCTGACTAATCTCCGAAACTACCTTCTATCACATCATAGTGCACACAAAATTGAATCACTTAGATTACTAGTAACATAACAACACTATTGACAGAATTCGATAAGCACTATGATGGACTAGACAAATATTAGATTGGTGAATATCCAACGATCAATTAATCTAACTGACAGCTTCTGGAATTCAGACTAGTCTCTACAAGGAATGTTTGAATACTCACTTCTATTTATATGATCTACTTGTTTTTAGCCTACATTAAAATAAACATATACACAACTTTCAACAAAACTAAATGTCGAAAATAACTTACAACTTTATTTATCTCTAAAGCAGGTGATTTACGAGAATGAATCAGAATATCTTGACAATCAGTATCACAAGTAAATCCACCATGATGTGATTGACTATTATTAAGAAAATGATTATTCCCTGTAGAACTATCACGTATTTTACCTTTACTAACAGAAAACGATGATTTTATACAGTTTTCATCAGAACCAACTATGTGTAAAGAATGCGGCATTGAACCATTAGTACTGTTATTGTTGACAGTGTTGTTATAAATATTTGATAAAGAGTTTATTGGCTTTAAAACTGTACTACTTTTTGATAACTTTTGTAATGAAGTGGGTTTTGTACATGGAGTTGAAATTGACTGTAGAAATTGTCGCATAGCTGGAAGTTGATCGGTTACAAATTGATTCATAAATTTCATGTAGGCTTCTTTTGAACCACTGAATAAACTGAAATTCGCTAATGTTTGAATAGTTTTAGCGACCTGTGTATGTTAGAGAACAACAAGATTACATAAAGGAAGTAATAAATGAAAACATCGAAACTATAAAATGTTGACAAAATAAAATTTCACTGTTGTTCAGAGATTACACTCGCTTCGTTAAAGGAGATTCGTATGATTCATCCTAACCATTCCAGGTAATATTCTCAAAGCCCTTCGTATAGACCATGCATAGAACTATATATGCCATGATCCGAAATAGACGATAGTCGATGGATTCACATGAAACTGCATTATTGACAACCTTGTTAAAATGAGTCATTCTAGTTAAAATAGTCTTTGTGTTCAAAATCATTTATGTGGTCAATAGTATCTCCCAAAACATGCTAAGCATAAGAATCCTTAACATTACTCAAGGCATCAATGTATGTTTAAATAAACGTATCTAATCTCTGTTTTTATCATGGTTTTAAGGTTTAGGTTGCCTAAAAGCTATCATTTCCTCCTTCTATATTAACTAACCCAAACCGACATATATTTAATTTTTGTCTCCATATCCATTCGTGAACACTTCTGTTTCTCCCAAGACGTTAGTAAACCTCTTACTGATACTGATGGAATTGGAAGTAATATTAATAAAAAAAGGAATAAGGAATTACATAAGTATTTGATAAGTTTCAAGCACGAAACTTGAGATGATTAACGAATTTGAGATAATGATTGATAATTCAAATAATACATTCCAGATGGAGTCGTGTAATCTAAATTCTTCAGCCTCCGTAGGCCGTAAGTGTCATGTAAACCGAAACCAAAAGGTTAGCACCATCATACATCGTTGAGTTTCAGTGTCCATGATATTTATTGGCATAGTAGGTGCGAAGAGCTTGTTCAACCAATAGTCATCTATCTCAATCCAGTCCAGAAGGGGTATTTTTCAAACCTATAGTGACACTTCGCTATCAGGAGCTTTCACATGTAAGTTGATTGGTCAATGAGTTCATCTACGTCACAATCTATAATTAAACTAGGAAATGACAGATAATTCTAATATATTTCCTGTAATGACGAGAGAGACAGAAGCCTAACACAAAGGCTACAAGCTGCTGTTTCATATATCATGATTTCTGATGTTACAAGAGTTGGAATAAGGGTGTTAAAGTGAGTTCATAACATTCATCTTTTTAGGACACTGTTAAAGGGACTTCATCTGCTTCCCATTGTTTGGATGCTCCATCATAATCCCCTATCTGACTTTGATTAGTACTTACATGAGTGTATCGACGGCATATTCTTATTAATAAAACAAATGCCTTTTTATGCAGTAGTATGCATTAAATTATCACTTACCAGCGTGAATGCACGTAATACACGTGGCTCACTAGGAAATTCATGCGTTAAATTGAATAATGAAGGTGATAATATAGCTGGGCATATATAACGAAGAAATAGGCAGGCTGAGATGACATGTTCACATAACGTACCATTGACTGTAGTAGGTGATGAAGAAGACGACAAAGAATTAAATCCATCCGAATGATTATTGTGAACATTATTCACGGATGGACAGTTACTTTTACTACTGTCTAAGTATTGTCGGATCTCGACAAATAAAGCTCTGAATTGTCTATAAACATGAGAAAGTGAATATTACAAATAATATGTTGCATAAAGACATTCATTCATTTCACTTTACGATGTCAGGTAGTATGCAAAGAAACCGTTTTACTAAAAAGCGATCAAGATTTGTTATGTTGGGAATTCAAGAAGGGTAAATAACTTCCCGAACTGGGTTTTCTGAAGATTATTTCGTATATTTTCAGTATATGTATATCTGTCATCTCGTTACTATTAATGGTATGTTCCGAACGCCCTAACCTCCTATTAAACTCATAAACTATTATCGTAACCTTTGTTATTCAAAAACTAGAGACAATTAATTGTGTAGATGTCCGCCTCACCACCACTCCCTGTCTCTAGTCCTTATTGTTCTCGTTATGTATAAATGTTATTCTTCTTATTGGTGCACTGAGTGGTTAGGTTTCGCATGTACATAAATGGATGAATGAAATATAATCTGTCTGGTGACTGGCTTATGTGTCTTGGGGACTAGTAGTGACGGTAATCAGTGAGTGAACAAAGCAACAATAAAAGAAACGTTATTCATATGAGAGATCTAAAATTGTAGTTGAGTGTTCATCAAGAAGTAATAGAAGTTAGATAGAGACTGTTAAATGTGAAAAAAAACCGTATTATGTTAAGATGACAACTGTTCTTCCACAGAACTATAATGAGATGTGTACAAAAATGAAAATGAGGCTGTCTAGAGTAAAACGTCAATAAGGGCAGAAAAGGAAGTAGTAATGGTGTTTGGACATAGGTAGTAGAAGCGGGTGAACATATTTCTTTCGAACGAAAGCTCCAGTCCTTTTAATCCGAATGGCTATTGCTTCTACTGTTTAAATAAATTTGGGTCTTAACGATGCCGGCAGACAGTTATCAACATTGTGTATTATTGAAAGTGATTGACTGATGCTCGCAGTATAACTCGTTTCAACTAAACGGGTGAGTACTGAGCTATTAGCTGTCTTAACTATTCCTTTATTTAGTCACGCTGGAAGATGTTCACTAGCACGGAACCTGCAATTCTTAGAATATCAACTATTATAGCATGCTCCACAAGAGGTAGTCACTCTAAGTAATTCATCTTTCAGTATCAGGTGTCACCGTCGACCTAGTGAAAAACATTGATTTTAGCTTTCTTGTATCAAACGTTCTCTAAAGTGTTCGGCGTGATATGATTTGTAGAAACATAATGATATCTATACTCGTCCGCATAGCTACATGATATCTACATTCTAAAACTTTTTATTAGAACTCAAACAGTGATGTATATATATAATCGCTATTATACAGCATTTGAAATGAATTCGATGAAAAGAGAACTCTTCACTGAAACATATTCTTATTTACACACCAGAAGTATGTGTTTGAATTTAATACTTTTTATTTAGCCATACTCTTAACTGCCTTAATTCCGCCTGGAGCCCCTCTAGGGTTACTGCCGGATCCCGAGCTCGGATAAATGAGGAGAGTTGGGCATGGGATTAGCAACCCCATCCCGTAAAACAACAACCGTTGCTAAAAAAACGCTAAGCAGTAAAAACCTTAAACTGCCTGACTAGCATGGTAGAACCTTTAGGAACGAGTATTCTAACCGATATAGATCCATTAAATCATAACGATAGGCAAATCAGATCGCCACGTTACTGTCGAAGCTACAGTCGAGATTCTGTGAAAACACCAACATTCCTTTACGATATAAATAAATATACGAATTTTTCGAGGAACAATTAAAATAGACGTAACGATAGTCAATCATTACAGTTCAGTAAATGGAATATCTACAAGTAATCAGTTCAATAAAATAATAAATAAATACCACATTGAAATTACAAAAATATAGAAAATTTACTCTGGAAATTCAACTTCACTCAATAAAATTCTTTTCCACTACTGATTCGACTAAACTTAACAGATTAACTTGATTCTGTGCTAACTGTGTAGATGTTTGCACTTTAGCTATATCCACTTCATAATCTATTGGATAACGATTAGATGTTTTCAATTGCGAATCAACTAGTTCGACCACTAATGACAACTTGAACAAATTCTGATAAAATATTCGATAAATATGAACCGCCAACAAGACGTAGATAAATTTCTGTTGCTTTCGTTGCTATACTATTGGCACGTAGAACCATATTTGGATCACCTTATAAACAAAGTTGTACAAGCGAATAAAATTTAAGTGAACATTGACTACAATAGGACATTGAAAATCAATACTACTGTTGAACAATTTAATCGTAATAAACATACATCCTAGGAGAAATGTTTGGCAGTTAAGTGAATCTCTGATCCATGCATCCCACTCTTCATAATGTAATATCACATTATGGTCAAACATGGTGTATAATGGAAACGATGAAATTTTGTATCATTAGAGTTCTGGCAATGCTAAAAAATTTCTAAAAGTATGATATTCTCGTTAATCTGCACTTAATAGACATGTCAACATAGAAGCCCTCTATCTACTCCTGGAGAAAAAGTCAACAAGAACACAAGTAAAAATGATGACAATGGAAACCATGGAGATAACTAATTAAAGACAAACCCACGAAAATGGACTAATGTTCGTGGAATAATGAAAAAAGTTCAATTTTATATAAAGTAGGTGCAGACAAATACCTACAGAAGGACAATTAAATCTCTTCAAGTAAACAGACTAACTCAGTGAACTCAATTACACCAAAAGTGTGTTATTCTATTTAAACTGCGTTCTGTTATCTTCCATAATATTTTTAGATGATATCATTCTGAGATATAAATCTTCTCCACCATCTCACTAAGCAAAGTTATGATGAGAATTGGCTCCCATTTGAGAACTCTATTTAAAAATAAGACGTACTTGATAGCCTCCTCATTATAATTTGAGACTTCAAAACAATATCCATTCACGAGTCTACAGAGGAGATTGAACTCAAGACTTTAAGATGCTATGAGAAAAAACGACACTTTTAAAGCCATTAAATCAGAATTCAATAGGCCAACAATTTTGGAATTACGTGTCAACCTGTTCATTACCGCGTAACCACTCATAGGATGTCATTCATGAGTTAGTGTGTTTCACTCCCAGGACAATTAACATTATAAATCATAACTACTTAATTTAAACCTTGAGACAATGTGATTTCTGTCAAGATTCTAATAATTCGCTGTATTGAAGAATGTCAATGCAATGGCGATCTCGAAGCTAATCATGGTTAAATAATGTAAAGTCGATAATATAATCAACAGTTTTTAAGGTAACAAAGATGACTGTATAGCACAAAAATTGATTTACGTATACCAAGAAACAAGGAGGAGAAACAAAGCTATTAATAAGACTTACTTTGTTTTTTAACTTCACATAAAATAAGACTGGCTAAAAATTCAGTGACTTGTCCACGAGCTTGTTGTAGAACAACTATAGCACCGGCTAATTCAGCTTTTGCTTTAACATTTAACCATGGATCCAAACTGGACAACAGATGGATTAAATCAGGTTTATTCGATGAGCATAACAAGGATAGGGAATTAGCGCCTAGTGTGACATCGTGTAATTTGTCTATATCAGTGAAAAATGATGCAGCCTTAGGTAGTTTAAATTGACACAGATTAGATTCTAAACGAGCATAACTTGTTAATGGTAGAACAGTTACAGTACGATAACGAATTTTCACACGAATTTGTACTGAGTTCACATTAATATCACGACGACTGGAACGTCGTCCTTTGGATTTAGTTTTATTTACATTAGATTCACCGGAGACCTTACCATCTGGTTGTTTTAGTTGGCCTGTGGATAGTTTTGACTCATCACTCAAGTTTGGAGTATACCAGCTTTCTACTTCACCGGAATTCGAAAGATCCAACAGGGAGATATGAACTGTTGCTGAAATGATATAAAAAAAGATATTTCATACTACACAGTCTCAATAGCATTACCATATGCTTACTAGTGACAACTTCAGGAAGTAATTTGCAGCTCAAGTAAGAAGATATGATCAATAGTGTTCAACCGCGTTAGGTGTAAGACGGTTGCCCTATCATATAACACTGCACAATTTCGCTCACTGCCACTGAACTTACTGAAGTTAAATATGCAAAATAATGAAAATCAGCTAAGTGATTTGAATGTCAATTGTTTACCACTGAAGTTTGAAAGTTCTTTACTTGTTAAAACAATCTTATTCTAATTCACGAGATCATAATGATACGATATTCACTAATATCATGTAATTTATTCTCATCCCCTCTCCTAAAGGCCTTTTGTGAATACTTACCATGATTGTTGCTGTTTAACTGATCCAACAGTCACAGATTCTTGTGCCTCGCAACAAAACATTTTAACTGACAGGGCTACTGAAATTATACCATTGCTGAAACGAATATAGATGAAGGGAGTAATGAACCTGTGACCCAGTGGCTAAAATTTGAAAGTCTTAACCGCTGAGTGACTACTCCACAACTTAATTTTATTTTCATTACTAAATTGATTATTCTGGTATATGATGATCAACAGTGGTTGGACAGATGTGCAAATGTGTTAAATAAGGCAATCGGCAATGAATTTAGTTCAATAAACGATCAATTAACGTCTTTTTTTTCGTTGTTAGTAACATCTTAAGCTGTAGTCGTAATGAATGTAGAACCTAGTGCATACATACATTAGCTGAAACCATCACACCTCATTACTACGACAAAATCAGATTAACAAGATAAATATTAATATCCACTTCAACGATAAAAAATTCAAAGGTATGTATGAAAGAATTATGGAATTTGAGATCTAAAAGAATGCTATGTTCTTCAATAACTTCAGCCACCAATAAAGATTGTCACGCTGACTTCAACCGGGTAGTCTTCACCTATCGACACGGCTCAGAACAACAGTTAACGACTTCTTGGAATTATACAATGTTGTAGTTTGGGCTATCCAACATCACATCCAGTGTGCTCTTACCTCAGCCATCATGGTGCGTCCAAGGTAGGTGGTTAGGAATGCTTAACATATATTCCACCTTATTTAATTGAGATTCACAACCTCATTAACCGAATCGCCATCTTTAGTTAGTACACTGTAATTAGCCACACAATTGCTTACTTCATGCTTATGTATTGTATAATTGAATCACAAGCAGTGCAACACAAGTACATTCTATAATCAATCTGGGTGATACTTGTCAGTAAATATTGAGGTCAGTGATATATTTTTTCAGCTTTGTACCTAAACAATATAAATTACAAGCGACAAGGAAAATGGTGAGTGAGATTTAAAATAATCCAAGATGGAACTGAGTAGAGGGATTGAAAGAGTGAAACTAACCAATGAGAGTAGGTTTAACTATTTTCGATGACTTGAATTTACGACGCTTTTGTCTTGATGCTTCTTCATCAGTTATAGTATTTGCAATGGATAAATCATCTAGAATTATCGAATTACGAAAGGTTGTAAAGTCAGGCGGTGAAACTGACCCATCATCTGTTGCCTTTGTACAAGCCATCATTGCTTTACGCATTGGCAATGGGCTTGTGTTTGTTTGTTGACGATGATTTGATGATATACGATGAGGTGAAGTAGTCCTATGACGATGAGTTGGTGAACTAGCTTTAGTATCACAAGCTCTCCATATTTCTATTGACAGATCAGAACAATTTGTTAGACCACTAAGAAAATAATCAACAGAAAATGAAAAATCAAAATTCAACCCAAATCAGACAAAACAGTATACCATAATAATCGTCATATTGATCTGTAAGCGGATGATCGAACGCCAAAGAAATACAGCACTGAAGTTGCAGGATGATCCAAGGAGACAATTGTATTCAAGACACTTAAAAAGTGGGTGTTGAAATGGTTAACAGAAATCTCGAAGAAGTTGAAAACTTTCCACCCAATCACTACTTACTAGAATTTTTGGATGCGATGTCATCCAATTGGTTAGTGGCACAACTCTGTGCTCCACGAATTGATTAGGCTCTAGAAATGATCTTGTTAAAATGTATGTATTTGTCACATAAGAAAGCGTCGTTCACATGTTTCCTACAGAAATGGATCTTATCTAATGTTAGTTGGAGAACCATGTTTTCGAGGCTGGTCATGAAAAGAGCACAGTGGTGATACCACTGAGACATCGCCTATTTGTTTACAGTATTCATCGACAAATTTGATTTACACGTTGAAAGTATATCGTAACAGTAATTTATTTTAGCAATATTTTGGTTTACCGATGTTGATGTCACTTTTGACATGAATCAAAGAAGAACTTAATTGTTCATGCATAAGATATGTTTAAGAGAAAAGAAGCTTTGTCTAATGATATCATCCCTATTCTGTGATCGATAAAGGATTAAGGACACGTCTTGTTTCAGTAGTTTAGATAACCCATATTTAACCTATAATTGCCAGGTTGAAATTCATATACATCGTACTCGGTTTCAACAGTTAGCATCACTAACCGTCATATAAACCAAGTACTATGTCGGGATTATTTTAAAACGTTTGTTAAAATGGTTAACGACAAATAAATGAGCGTAAATTAATGAATGGCGACAATTAACCTTCAGTTAACTAAAAAGCAGTCAGTTCGAGGAAATAATCAATTGGTATGATCATGTCAACAATTACTCCAAATGTTTTTAGATTAGAAAGGTTAAGAATGTGATAAGTGCATTGGCTAGAATACACATATTAATAACTAACATGTAATGTGAAGCCCATATAAACTTTTATGTGAACTGCAATTATGATCAACCCTTCTGAGTGGATTTCTATCGATCTTTATTAGTAAATGCTCGCCTATTTTGTTAAGAGTTTAAGAATAGACTGATTGTGACTAAGAGTAGGATCCAGGATGTGCAGTTCACTTTATTTGGGAACTTATCTGTTGGATGTACGTGCAATGTAGTGTTGTCGATGTTCACACTATGACTTGAACTCATTGCCTATCAGTTCAAACACCAAAACGTTATCCATTGAGCTAAGAAGTCCAGAAAGTCGTTAATTTGTAAGTGTTTCCAGCAAACTGTATAGAGTATAAGTTAAACAGGAAGGTGAGCATGCAGACACATCCAACTGACGAGTACCGAATAGGATGAAATATGCTTTCTGGATCACACTACTAGTCATTATCCACGTAATCTGAAATATTGTTGACGGTTTGGAAGAAAACAATAAAACAATCATCGACTGAAACTGTAGTTAAATGTCCAGATACATTAAAACTTTAAACGATGAATTCCTGACGCAATTTTGAATAACATCACTATCACATCGTAGTACGAACTATACATAAGTGGTAAGCTCTCAAACGAATAATAAAGTTAGCACTTCTATAACTGTTTTTCTTTATAATGGACGCTTATGTAATCTATAAGTCATACTACTAATGTAATAACTTTTCTCTTGCTTTATATAAAACGCTGAAGTTGATAGTCACTAATCAGGATGCTGACTGATATTGAATAGATTGGAAGACAGCTAGGAATAGCCAAACCAAAACATGACATCAGTGTATAAGGTTACTGACTACTGATCCTAGCAGTACTAGTAGATGCATACTGCTTTTCAGGGTCCACGATAATGCGGTAACCAATGATTGGAAACTCTGGGTGACATGGTTTAGAAACCGATACAGTTGCGCAGGTGTATTCACTCTTTGTATTCTCTCAAATTGTCAGCTTAAAATTATTTTATACCTTTACGTGAACTAATTCTTCCACTCCCGTGCTATATTCTATATGTTCATTTTTTTTACTACCATTGATGTAACTGTAACTTCTACTAAGTTGGTGTTCGTCTTGGTATACTGCTGAGGTGCAGCATCTTGGATTAATGTATGCATGTGTCAAGTTCTTCGTTGTCCATATAGAGATAAGATAAGAATATTTCGTTTTATTGTGTTATAAGTAAATTTCATGAGATTGACTGGCTTAAAACTTGGGTCAATTTTATTCTACATGAAGTAATTCAAGCAATCAGAGGTATCTGCTTCTGATTACTGGTTGAACCCACCAACGGTAAAGTATAGTGCACTAATTTTGAAATGTTTGATACTTGTAACGTTCTAGCTTAGATTTTTGAATAAACAGATTGATCACGGTTATTGTTAGGTGTACGGAAAGCTGTTGCTATTTACCACTTGCTCACACTATAGACAGATACTTCTGACTAAAGAACTTGAAAATAAATCTGTTTTAGGGGGTGGTTTTGCCGATCTGAGAACACGGTCTTTTTGTTCGGGGGACAACATTTTGAAATCGATTGTAAACAACATTTTGAGAATAGTTTTCAAAATTTTATCCGGATGATTTTCAAACATTATCATAAGGGAATTGTTTACTATACTATTTTTCAAAACGATTTGTTCTAACTCATTCTCTATTGTAGGGAGACAAAAGAGATTTAGATACTGGTTGTCTTTGAAGAATGTTCAAATGCCACCTAGTTCATTAGGGACAGTAAAACTTCACCATAGAACATTTAAGACGTTATTTTCAGTTCTCTTCCTCTCTAGCCGACCTGTCTGGTAATATTAGGAGATGAAGCAATGAGTGTTTCAGATGGCACAGTTCGAGTGTGTCTTCATATTGTGCATGTCAAAACATCATGTGAAAGTAGAATCTACAATCTGGTTTTGATCATGATTAAAGTGAAAATTCCAAAACTAAATAAAGTCTAATCTAAAATACACAATAAAGATTTTACGAAACAATCAGAATCCTTTTCCCATATATCAATGCTTAATTTACTTTAGAATGAGAAGCCAAAAACAATGCAGTAACTCACCTTAGATCGAATTCTTCACCCCAGAACAACATATCTGTCATTTGTTTAATTGTTGTACGTGCACAGATTGTACCATTTACTAATATTGTGCAATAATACCTTAAATAATTTAAAATAAATCATCAAGTAGTTAGTTCATAATGGTTCAACAGTTCTATTCTAATTGACTGAAGATTAACTTTAACTGTTAATTACTTTCTCTGTTGTCAACTATTGATGGCACTGAACTAATGTTCTTTCTCCCGCCAAAAAATATCTCATGTAATGTCCATCTATTTTATGAAATCGTTCAGGAAGCCATTCAATTACTGGCTCATTGTTTGCATTCAAAGTTCATGTATCATCCAGTGATAGTAGTAGTACATCATACTTTAACGATGAATTATTTCTTTTTAGCCCATTCATTCTTAAGCTTGATATTATATTATTTGAAGAAATAAGTGTTTTAGCCATGGCTACTAAATCGTCATGGTAGGTAAGAATGATCACTAGGTTCAGTGTAGAAGACGGAGCAGTATGACTGTAAAATAAGCAACGTGAATAGTTTGTCATTTCATGATGTAGTGTTTTTAATTCAATATCCAACGTCGATTACTAAAGCTAACGAAGTATTAACTAGGAACATTTCTAAATCCCAGGAACCTAGTAAAGTTAATACATCCTAAGAGATAATCATTTAGTAATTCTAGAACAGTATAAAGCAGAGTATATTTTGGTCACTGTAAAATGAATAATATCTACACTGATTAATCATTGCATAGTGATCAGGTGTCATGTATATTTTGTCTTTTAGTGCTAATGTGTTTCAATCAATACAGTCACTAGTCAAAGTGACAAGACATTGAGCACAGTATACTTTGGATGACAGGTGGTAATATGTTAATAACCGCTTCGAAAATCAAATCCTAAACCTCCAGGCCTTATTGAACACAATCGTCCATATTATCATCATCTCATTAAAATTGTTACTGATTGTTATTTACAACTCAAACTAACTTAACATTTACAATACAAACAGAAGGCAACACGATTATTACCTTCAAAGATGAACTAAAGTATAGAGATTTAGGTGAAGTTGGAGTCTCTAAGATGAGCGATCTAATTCTAAGATTTTCATCGCCATTCTAGACTAAGTGACACAAACTTTTAACAAAATTAAGCTCATAAGCCAAAAAATTACTTCAGTTAATTCACAGCAAACAGAAAGGCTAAAGAGGACAAGTTGAACATAATCTACTAAATGAACTGCTGTAATTGTGAAAATTACTACATTTAACAAAGCATTCAACCTCTTCAACCCTGTCTTCATGAACGCTATTGCATATCAAGTCTTAAGTCAGAGCATGTTGTCAACTATGAATACAAATTTGACTGAAAAAACGTTAAGATTACTCGTCAGAAGAAGCACAATAAAAATTAGAAATGTTTTGCGAACTTGATAATTAAAATGAACGTGTTATAAATGTCAAGACAAATGTTGACAATAACGTGCCAGATTCAACGCCTATAAAACAAGCTGCTAGTCGCCTTGTGATGGAATTTTTATAGTTCACTTCTATTAGACGTCTACCTAGACAACAGCTACTCAATTAAATCATACAAATGAGCTAAAAATCTTCACTATTTCAGTTAATACACTTACTATATCTGATAACAAAAACATTCGGTTCATAGAAAATGTGAATTTTCTGAATGTATTACTAGACTCAAATGATAGTAAATAATTTTATATTCAGTCCTTCGGAATCAACATCTGCATAGTGAATATTAACATTCGATTAATTAGATTGTCAGAAAATGATTGAGTAGTTACTAAGTTACAGGTTAACTATGCCGGTTAATTAAAACGATGTGAAGTTTAACAATATTGACAATGAGGCAGTTATGGAACAAAAGTAGTGGATAATGGTCTCTATGTATTGCATATTTGTGGATATCAATTCTTAAGTTTGAATGTTAGGTGATTGTTAGCACGGAATGAGCTTGATTGAAGCATTCTCACGAAGCTGTGTTGTGATTTAGCCATTCTTAGCCAACCAGCGCCAACGAACAATCAGAAAGTTTCTGGAATACTCTATACCGATGTTTATATAAACTCTAGTATAATTATTTGCTTTGCTTCTGCCCTTTGCCTTCTGTTGTTATTTTCCTAATAGATCTTGATACCTGCTCTACACTTGTTCTGAATTGGGATCAAGTCGCTGTCGTTGTCGAACCGTAGTATACAAAGCGGGATTAATACATAATATTACCGGGACTAATAGAGATAACACAACTTAACAGTGAGAATTAAGTGACTTGTAGATTTTGCGTTACATTTCTGATAGAGATGTGTAACCAAATAATACAGCTGTCTAGTGGTTTCTAGTTTTCGATGAATATCAATATGTGATGCAAATGTTAAAGTTAATTAAACAACTTAACCATTAAAACATTTGTTACTTACCTATTTTTTATAGTTAATCCTTTAGCTTCTTGAATCCAAATATTCAAACAATTCTCTTTACGACGCTGGGCATCTTGAGAAGGATTGATCAATCGTTTCAAACTGAAAAATACAGTTGATTTACATGCTAGATTTGTACACACATAAAGCTTCACATAAAGTGTATTAAACAGAAGTCTGACGTTTATTTTAAAAAATTTCATGCAATTAATACCTTTATGAATTTAAAGGAAGTATAAACAACAATTGAGGTTGAATAATATGAATTCATTTTGATTTCGTTGGTTCTCATCAGCTGCATTACTACCAAAATCTCATATAGGTTTATAACATTACCATAATGCGTATTCATCAGTATTAGTAATGGAAAATAAACAAAAATGAAGTGACATGGTATATTCATTAAATTCAACAAAGATGCAACTATGCCAATGTATGTTCAGAGTTGATTTAAAGAGAGATAATATTGAGAAGCTGAAGATGGTGGTGATAGTGAGATTATTTATAATTCGAAAATCGATATCATGGAGTGCATGACGATCACGAAACATTTAATGAAGAGTTCATAAACATTTTAAGAAATCGGATGACTGCAAGTCACTGGTAATTAGAATGATAACTATAAGTGTGTGTGTGTGTGTGTGTGTGTGTGTGTAGCGGGGTGGGAGACGAAATAATAATCATTTAAGTGCATATCCTATAACATAATGCAAAAACCAATATACTAAGGTGAATAATGCTAACAAGAAAATGTAATCTGATTTACCCATACACTGACAATCGTCGGAAGGATAGAAAGCAAAACACATTCATATCACCAAGCCTGTTCCAAAAAGTGTGAATTTAAAAAAGTTACCACAGTCCTGAATAATGTAATAGTTCAACATCTAACTGTCAGTAGTCATATTATCAGTCAATATTTCCCAAACTTTTCAAATAATCAACAATCAAATGAACGTCGATTCATTACAATACTCTGATGTATTGACAATTAAACATAACTCAAAGTAAGCCTACGCATTGAATAAAGCTGCTTTCGTTAATTTATCAATACCACAGCAAAACAGACTACATTCCTTTATTACTATTAATGTTCAACTTAGCATTGCATTTGTTTCAGTGTGTAACATAGGATATACTAGGCTGATTATTTCATACTGCACATTCTTGATATTATTAATCATAAGTGATTTTCAATCATTCATTGAAAAGTATGTGAACCTTTCATCACATATTCTGTGGTCGTCATACCCTTCATTTTATCGATTTTAGAGCCCTAAGTAATCACACTTTTGACACCTTCTACAACTTTTCAGTATTGTCTACCCTTCAATCGACCATACACATATAATGCTACAGACAACTTTATCAACTGGATGGATATACTATGTCACTTCGTTTCGCTTGTTTCCTATTGCCAACACTGATGAATATGTATTACGACTGTTATTAGGCAATAAAAAAATTTTGTTGTAATTCCGCTGATGAGAATCAACGAAATCAAAATGTGCTCATTTTATCCTTCTCCACCTGTTGTTTTTGCTTTATTCAAACGTGAAATTATTTTATCTGGGGAGAATTTCAATTTTCTTAACGATAAGCTTCTGCTTTGGACCACTGCAGTGCGTATTTACTAGTTTATTTGCTCAAGTGTGCTAATATTGACTGCATTAAAACAAACTCTTTCCAAACGAATATCAAAACATGATACAAAATCATGAAATGAAAAGAGAATACAAATGAATTAATAGTTCCATTGATAATCATCTAATCAATTCCTGGTCATTTATATCTCACCGAAATGTTCATTCCAAATTACTTATAATCAAATGGACTAGGTTTAGAGGGAAGCTGGTCAAGAAAATTTCTGCATAGAGTAGACCTTAACTATTCAGTCAATCCAAACCTGGCTTTTGTATTCAGAAACAATATATCTACCCTTTTACTTTACCATAAAATCGGATACTTTTATAAGATTTGATAAGTAATACTCGACAAGTGTTCGTTTCGCTGTATTCATCGACTGGATGATTGTCTTCTACAGCCACATTCTAAACGTCATTTTTATTCTGATTAACTTTCATGAATGGCATCATCTGTCGAGAACAATTTTCACTATCTTTTGATTCTGTCGACAATGGTGCAAAAATATTCTACTACTATGGTTAAAATAACCACTAACACCATTCTATAACTTCAGTAAATGAAACCATTGTGAACATTTTAATTGCTGAACTGTTTTAAATTGCATCAATTACACAAAAGGTCTAGTAGTAGACAGTTAATAATTCAATACAACAACACGGTGGTAGTTTATTGCTTAAAGAACTTGTCTTTTAGTTGAGAGGTTGCAGGTCTGAAATTCGTTCTATTTACATTAGTTCACGGAAATTGATAGGATCGATAGCATTCACGGAACTTGTTAAATAACGATTACTCTACAGAATAAGTCATTTCACACCTATTCTCGAGAAATTATTGTTTCTTGACTGCACAATATCACGTTCATTCTTCCTATTATTTTCATGTCCTCATCGTTCTATACCTCTATATAAATCGTTAACTGTTACGGTGATATTTACAAGGGATCAACCGGATCAACCTACTACCTTAATCCCACGTCATCAGTATCATTGTTCTGTATTGTGTTGCTTTATGTCTTATAAATGCATGTGTATATTAAGAGGATTAGTGTTGGATTACAGTTAGCAAGTGGAATGCACGGCGAGAGTTCCGTTCTATTTGGAACGAAGTGTTTCGATATAGATACAAATACTTTCTAATTATACATACACATTTGTTACACAAATGACTATTTTGACTCATTAGTTTAATGATGAACGCGATGGCTTTTGATACGTTAGAGATGAATTTGAGTTCCACTATGAATATCAACACTGATCCAGGTAAATCATAATGACAAATCTCGAAAAGGAATGTAACGTACGTCTTGGATTCCAGTTGTCAACTACTTTAATCCCACTTTAATCACACTTGTAAACTACCGCTCTATTGACGCCATCTATGTACATATAGAAACGAAAACAGATCAATTCCAAACATAAAATCACCAGCGAGAAAATACAAATGCTTCTAAATTATATTTAAAGGGTTGCTTGAAATAGACGATTCTGAATTGTCCAACCGTTAACTTCAGGTTGTCTCATCTACTTATTTGCACTAGATAGATGATTCTTAGCATGATAGCAAGATTTCTTGTCGTAGTTGTTAGTCGGCAGATTATCCAGTCACCTATGCAAGACGAAAGCCATTGGTCAGCCGAAATCATCTATGTTTCATAAACAAACAAAGTTCTGAGCATCAGGTTGTAAAAGTCTATAACAGACAATGGTCTAACAGTAATAAGGAAACTGTAGGAATAAGATATCTGTTAATGTAACGAATCCTGAATAATTACCTTAATCGTAATTTCGCATATTACAGAGTAATTCTCAATAAAAACAATTTCAAGCGTTAGGATATATTAGCTACTGTCTGGTACGAACATCATGAGTGTAGTACACTCTAATCCACAGGATGAAAAATACAAATATGGTTAATGATTGCACCGCAATACACGGAATTCATTCATTAAGAAGACAACAGAGGTGATCGAAACTGCTGCGTACAACATACCCAGTAGACATAACTCAACTAGAAAATAAATAGTTTATGTGTTCACACGGATACAATGATTATACACTAAACCAACCCCTTTATAAGTTGAAGGTATTTGTATCTCTCCTTCGTTGTTGTTATTCACTGAAAGTGATCAGTCCCTTAAACTATACGTGCATCGTTGCAGGTTGCCTCGATACAGTGGTAGTTCACAAGTAGAATATTAGATATCATTAATTCGCTTGGATTAGACAGAAAAGAATAGCCAGAAACTGGTTCGGATAGCTGTTTAGTAAGAGCATGAGACTCATCAATATACATCTACAATTCCCCTTAGAAACAAACTCCACAACATCTAGTTGAAATCAGATTAATATGACTAGAATGATCTGTTGATTAATATAGGTGATATACAGCAAACTGCACTATAGGAAGTAACGTGTTTTCAAGTATTCCAGTATGCTCGTAGACATTACATTCAACCAAAAACTCGTTTCCATTTTACTATGCCATACCATGGTATTATTAGTTCACAATTAGTTTAAAATAAAAGTGAAAATAAATATGACAGTATACCCATATCTGTGTTATCGATTAACAACTAAATTCCGTATTCACATATCAGATCATGTAAATTTCTTTTACATAAGTTTTTTTTGTGTGCTTTTTAACCGCCAACAATTTTACAGTATATAAGTGGTAGATACCGAAATATCAGTGAAGTAATTGTATGTGAGTGCAAATATGTGTGCACAATCCACTATTGTGCACATGACCCCAATTCTAATTGTATAACTTAGTTTACAGTTAGGTCAGTCGATGAAATATACGGTGACAATTCTTTAAAATTAGAAACCGTATTGAATGTTAAGACTAGACAATACTATTTACAGATGTATAGGTTAATTACAATTTAATGTGACTTCAATTGAAGAACAAAGAAGTAAAGGACAACTGTTTTATCCCATCACTGGAGAAATCTAGCAGTGAGCCTTTACGACCCGGTAATATAGAATGAACTTATGGATCTTTAGGTTTAGCGGTAAACATGAAACCAGAATGATATTAGGTCGGAAACTAAATAATCCATATTTACGAATTCAACCGATTCGTAATACAAAGTGACTGTCATTGAGCAGACAACGGCAATATTCGCTATACTCTGAATGTTGTTAAAACATAACTGTCACAGCTTTAGGGAATAATTCTCAAAGATGTGTAAATGATCATTATAAAGTCAGTGGAGTTTGTTCAACACGAACAGCTACGTTTCATGTTATTATTGTAAACATGCTACTCATATTTATTACTACAAATAGCGTTGTCTCGAAGGTCCTCGCTCATGGTGTATTGGTGTTTGTTATTGATAGTAATAAATTAACTTTGTTGTCTCCTCTCCTAATTGGGGATTCAAAGGCATGTGGAATTTGAGTCGGATAATAAGTGTAACGTAACAATTCACTGACTTCTTGGTTTAAAGATGGCAGACACGAGATCCCATCATCGTAAGAATCAATAACCTGAAAATATGCTCAGTTTCATGATATGAGGCTTATTATCACTTACTGATTTGCCTCCCCCCCCCAACGATGAAGTAGTACAGATGAGCATTTAACTGAGTGGGAATTAGGAAGAATATGCGATATCAAATTAAAATTCAAAAATCTTCACAACACTCAGTTACAATAAACGTCAGCTCACAAGTGAATAACTTCTCGAGGCAATTCCTGGAGTTCTAATAAGAAGATGTGACCCATAGATATCGACTATACTGGGTGTGAAGGCAGTTACCCACCGACGGAAATAAATGAGGTCGCGCTAACATATCACGGATAGACTGAATTAGAAAAAACCGTTAGTCTGATGGTAAAGAGTTCGCCGCGGAGCCGAAGGGTCCTGAATTCAGTACTTGATGGGGTCGTAAGTGCTTACTGCTGAACAGTCCTACACTAGGAAGAACAGATGTACTTCCTGGTGATCAATAGTTGTCTAATTCAGACCAGTCTGTGATATCAAATTAGTATTTGACAATCCTTACAATACCCAATTACACTAAGTAAACTGTTCAGTGTCTATCTTTGCTAGCTTCTACAGAGAGGTGCCACTTAGGCTAAAAATACTTGGTTAACAATTAGATAAGAAACTAATGTATTTGGTTTCATGTTTATTTACAAATATACACATACTATAGTACAATTGTGATAGCAATACGATATTACTATTGTATGAGAAATACTACTGATCAGCATCAGTAACAGCAGATTACCCTCGAATAAAACTAATGAGAATTACTCTAATCTGTTAGAATAGAAATGTTCACTATGAAAAAAGTCATTATATCGCTTACTGATAATAAATAAATTGTATAAACAAAATAGTTTCGTGCTGCTGACATCACGTACAATATTCGGGACAACTGGTTGAGAAGTAGGTGAGGAATCTAAGATTAATGAAATTCAGCTAAGGGAATTTGCTTATCAACGATATCATTCAATATAGCAGTATGATCGTATATATAGTCATTTCTACAAGATATTTGTCTAATAAAGAATAGAAAGTGATTACACAATAAGGTATTTAGAAACTTCAAGTATCAAAAGAATCACAAGTGTGTTACGTAATTGTCTGATTGATGAAGAAGAACTGTTCTAGATTAAAATAAACTTGGAAGAATAAGCTATAATTGTCCACTTGACCGGTTTGAAGAAGAAACACGTACTGGAGATAGCACTGGTAATTAAGAAAAGGTAAAAGAGGTCATTCAAATCGATTATAAAGTATTAGAAATTAAATGAAAGACTTGAAAATAGATCCAAAGTAGTAATGAATAAATGAAGATGAATTAAGGCTAGGGTAAGTTTAAGGGTTAGACGTACTGTTACTATAGGTAAATTTTTAGATGTTTCATGTCGAATTTGAAGAACACGGTACTTCTACCTACAATTGAGAGCTTTCATGTATATGAGAGATATGTGAACGATTCAAATTTACTTGTTCCAGTGGAATCTTGTTATATTGAAGCCTTGGCATTCCGGAAATTAAAACCTGATCACTGAGTTCAAAAGCAATATGTCCATCACTTAAACTTACCTTGGCCTTAATTCATCTTCATTTATTTATTACTACTTTGGATCTATTTTCAAGTCTTTCATTTAATTTCTAATACTTTATGATCGATTTGAATGACCTCTTTTACCTTTTCTTAATTACCAGTGCTATCTCCAGTACGTGTTTCTTCTTGAAACCGGTCAAGTGGACAATTATTGCTTATTCTTCCAAGTTTATTTTAATCTAGAACAGTTCTTCTTCATCAATTAGACAATTACGTAACACACTTGTGATTCTTTCGATACTTGAAGTTTCTAAATAACTTATTGTGTAATCATTTTCTATTCTTTATTAGACAAATATCTTGTAGAAATGACTATATATACGATCGTACTGCCATATTGAATGATATCGTTGATAAGCAAATTCCCTTAGCTGAATTTCATTTATTTTTTCACAATCATATATGGGTCTTATCTGCTAACTGAAGTCTTGCATGAATATGTAATAGTAGTGACACCAAACAGACAGCAGTTTTACACTATGACACTGTTAAATCGCACAGAAAAAGAGAAAATATTTAAGATGAAGTTATGAGAGCGATTCTCACTTTCTGGTGACCCACACTGTGGAAAGATTTGTATTTTTGAGGTATCTGCAAAAGAAACTGAGTGAGGAAGTCATCTTGACGACCGTAATGCTCAAGAGATAACTGCTTGGTACCAGTTACAAATGACCTTACAAGTAATTATAAGTGTACTAGCTGTGCACCTCATTGCCGGAAATGAAAATCCATGGTGAAGTAATTTTAGACTCACTCTGTTATAATCTCTGTTGTGTGAAAGTTACATGGGTGTAAAGCTGATTGTTTGGAAGAAAGCATCTTACTTACATCATACGCATGTTACACAGTAGTACGACTTCACAATCGATTTGCATTTTACAGTCATTTTACGCCTTAATCGATCTATCATAGTAGGACCTAAAGAAACAATTATTAAGGCTACTTCAAATCGATTGAGTCACCACGATAGATAAACCCGAACTGCCACATCAAGACAGAAGCTAATGTCGACTAAATATAAGATTTTGTCATTTTATTTACTCAAATATGATATGTCACCTGTATATCAACGCTTTCATTAATCAATCACGCCTCAATTGAGTAGGATAAATAATATGTAAACTACACTCCTTGATCATAAGGTATCAGCTGAGGGAAGTTGGAAATTTTGCAGTGATTCCCATTTTCAGATCTTCTTCTACAAGCATTGTTAGCATTTACCCATTGTAAAATAAAATTAGATGAAGTTATCTAGACTACTAAAAGCAAAAGTCTCACAATTAAATAGGCTGAAACACAGATTATGTCATAACTAGCTTACATAATCATAGTCTACATACACAATTCCATATCATCTCTTTTAAACTAACATCAAACAATCACTTTATAAAATGACTCAATTCTATTGTTATTTGATGGTATGCTATATGCACTCTTTAGGCTGATGGATACCAGTCAATTTCTGCTGGTATTGACGACAATCACAAAGAAATTGTCGATTTTTCACATAGTTACAGAAGAATATCGTTAGAAGAAACACAGAGAGGGGGGTGGGTGGGAGAAGGTACAGTTAAGTAATTCTCTTATACAAACATGTAGTCTTGTGCATTACCTATGATATGAGTATAACTCAGACATTCTTATTTCTTGATATCTGAATAGAAACAATTTTAAGAAGACAGTGAAATTTTCTAAATTAAAAGCATGTACCTATTTTAGTATTTATTCGAGAAAACTATAAAATGAAGTGAATTGATCGCTTTCAACCTCTTGGTCATGGGTTCGAGTCAAATTTCATTAAATTCAATCTAAGTAGCTGAATAGTTTTACTAGTCTTCATATATAACACATTCCTACTTGATTAATGAGTGACATCATAATTGACTGGGAAAAACACTTAGTCGAAAAGATTAGAAATAGGTGTGTATGAGGTGGTGTTGGGGGGAGGGGAGGAGGTAAATGATTCATTGAACCACCCTGTGTTCATAATGATTTTAGCATAATTTAACTTATTAGTTGATAAATGTGCAAATGTAAATATATAGTGTTTACTAAAAGTGATCATACTGAGTTGCTTGAATCTCTAAGCTCATTTCATAAGATCAATTACTTATTAATTCTACTGAATTCCAATCATTATTAGTCATTACTTCAATAGACAGCATCCCTTAGGTTTATAAGCAGAATAAATACACTATTACCAAATATACACTAAACACTTCACGTTTGAGTTAGCTTAACGAATTCAGTCAATACGTATATCTGTCGATAAGTGGTAGGTGATCATGCTGAGTCAACGTTGTCAAATGAAATAAGTAGATCAACACATGACTCATTCTCTAAATTAGATGAGTGACCGATCCTCATTTTGTTGGAAAACAATAGCCATATTTGAATGTTATTCTATGGTTATGAATGACAAGCAGTTGACAACACTATTCCATATGTAAATAGAGTGATAGAAGCAGATAGACCAAATCCGATTATTTTAAAAGCGTCGATTGTATGCTACCAACTTTCATACCATGGTTATGTAGTGTTGAACAAAGGATAATAGGGTATCAGCGATTCCCCCATTCCATTGAACGTCTGATCGTTGGTCGGTACCTGACGCTGGTGAGTAGAACGTGCTGGCGAAGGCATTCATGGAGAAAGTACAATCGTTCCTTTGTGAAAGCTTCACTTGTGGTAAAAATTCTCCCATTTTCGAACAACGAAGGCTAGACGAAAAACAGGTGGACCACAATCCATTCATAGATCCAGACAATCTAGGCCGCGACCTTTCTCTTGTAGAATTAAGATACTTACATTAACTGATCTCTGAGAGATGATCGATACGGTATTCATCTAGCCTTATATAGTCCTTCTTGGAAACTGAGAAGCATCCCATCCATCCATCGACACTGTTGATATATTTTGAAAGCGAATCCCTAATAACACAAAACTTAGATCAAGAAGAGTGCCCTGACAACTGGCACTAAACCACCTACTATCACAACATAGTGTCCACGATATCAAGTCATTCAAACTAATGGCCGTAGTGCAACTTAATGGATAGAAATACATAATAAATATTAGGTACCAGACAATCACTGAATTGGTAACCTTGTACCGACGAATCAATGCAAATCATTTGAGTTTTTATGAATGTAACTAGCCATTAGAAAAGGTGAAATAATTTCAACAATGTGAAACATTTCTAATCCATTTCAACTTCACGTAAATTAAGAAAGTACACGTAATCGTTTCCAGAGTAATAATCAATATTAGGATTTCAGTGACTAAGATGATCGTATATTCACAATGTATCGAAGCAATACACTTTATCTTGTAGTGAGTTCAAGGTGTTTGTGTATTTGGAAGAGTGAGATGTTTAAAGCATAAATGACCGAGGAAAAAAGTAATGAACAAACAGACCTTAACGCATAACATTGTACACAACATACACAAAATTAGTTTTACATTTGAGGTTACAGGAGTATAGAAGTGATTGAATTTGGTTATACTCCGTTCTGTAGTCAGAGCAAGCAACTAGACATTTATGTAGAAAATCTCATAGCTCGCTTCTATGAGAATTTCGAGCCCATGGAATCTCCGCAATTAAACTACTTAGCGCAGAGAACACATTATGATCATAACCATTCTCATGAAGTATAAATATTCTCTACTATCTTCACTAAATACTTCATTTCAAGTATTTTGAGTTATTCCCTCCACAATGAAAATGTCAGTTTGGTGCAACACTGTTTGAAGAGTGAAAAACGTAAATGTCGTAAAGTTTAGGTCACCTAATGAAATTCTTCATGATAACTACACGTTAAATTGTATCACTTCATCCACTAATTGAAAAGGAAAATACCTGTAAATGTTGCACACTGAATCGTTTCAGACAACCTAAGACTGTTATACTAAATGAACATTGAGGGAGTCCCCTATCGTTTTCGCTATCAGCTAAAAAGAATTAGTTTGCTGTTGGATTGTCTACAGTCTTGGTAACAGAGACGAATATAACAGCTAACTTCATTTATCCAACCTATCGAAATGTTGAGGTTAGTACTTTTCTCCTCAGAATCTGATTTCTCATCAATCTAATAGCTTTGATACATTTCATAGATACAAGTATATTTCAAAATAGAGTAAATGAACCTGTCGGATTCACTCATTTAAACTCTCCTACCTATTAATAAAGAAGTAATGTTACTAATCGACAAATAAATTTGTCTATCTGTATACTCCATGTCTTCACATTGTTTCATTAAGCCTAATACAATATTGAATAGTATGTATTTAGAGGACTAAAGCAACACATTAGTAATTGGATTATGGCTTTGTTCTTATTGCCAATAGCCAACGCATTATAAATGTAATTATCATAGGAATCAAATGAGTTATAAAAGTTTGACAATCTAACTCACGAAATTAATGATCTAGTCAATGGTGGTGTAAAACGATAATCTAGAATTGGTCGTTGTATTGTTGCCATAGATGTTAAACACTTCTTCTTATCATTCTCATTATGATTATCAATTTTTTCAGATTTTATTGAATAAATATGTGGCTTAGAAATCATTGTTGTAAGTGACGATTGTTGACAATTTACCAAAGTTAATTCACTTTGATTCCTCGACGATGGCATTGAATATTGTACATCATCATATAATTGTTCATCTTTCAATTTAGAAGTTGAGAAACTTCTTAATTTACGAAAACACTGATCCATTTATTATGAATGTCAATGAATTGTTTTTATAAACTATTCCAATTCATTATAACCTCTTGTGCATAGTTGATTCTGATGAATTGACTATTAAAATGACTTGTTTAGTCTACATTTCCATTGTGTATAAACTATTCAAGCTGACTCGATGATATCACTACTTTAGAATACATTTAACTAGTTACCATACAAATGAAATAAATTAGATGCACATGTTTAACAAACATACACAGACACACACATACACACACACACGTACAAAGACACATATACCTCATTTTATAATCAACACACAACTAACGCACACATACAACGAGTTAGTGAATAAACTAAACCGATTATGTGAAACAATCACTTGAGAGTAATACCAAGTGTGATGGAGTTAAATCATTTATTGATCAATTCATTCATTCTAGAATCTTATTGGTTGAAAAGATTATAATGCACAATTTGTGTCTACAAATCAATACGACTCTATCTGTCTGTACAACTGAGATGAGTGTACTTTTGTCTGGCAATGACAACATTGTCTAAAGGCGTAGGCGGTTATCTATTTGACATTCCTGTATGCTGATTGGCTAAATAACGTTAATGAAATAGAATACATTGAACAATGAAACTTTCGATAGACAATTTGAGTTGTGATGTTGAGTCGATGATATTCAACAATGTCCGGTATAATCCTTGGATGTATCAACTGAAAGTCATTACACATCATTATGGCTCTTCTACAATTGTTCACGTACAGACTGATTACATAACCTAGTTAATGTCAACATCATTGAGAATTCCTACAACTAGTTTTCTTTATGAATTTGGATAAAGTATAAACAACAATTGAAGCGAAAATAATATGAATTCATTTTGACTTCACCGGTTCACATTAGCTGCATTACGACCATAGTTTCGATTGCTTTACAACATCATCATAATGCGTATTGATCAATATTAGTAATGGGAAACAATTAAATTGAAGTGACATGGCATTTTCATTCAATTAATAAAGTTGTATCTATGACAATGTATATGCATAGTCGATTGGAAGATAGACAACTTTGAGAAGTTGAAGAAGGTGGTGAGAGTGTGATTATTTAGATAACTAAATTGATATGATGGAGAGCATGACAATCATGGAATATTTGATGAAGAGTTCTTACAAGTGTTAATGAATTCAATCAGTAAATTCCTGTTATCCCTGGTGGATCATAGACAATTGACCAATATTCTCAAACCAAGCCAGTCCTCAAATCTTCCAACTAGTCGTTTCTAAGTGCTGTTCAATAATGTCTGCCTCCTATTCTCCTCACAATGTGTTCTTCAGTTTTCCCCTTTCCTTGTAGCCTTGACATCCCCAAGTTAGTACCTGTCCTCTGAAGCGGTTTGATGATTTTCTCAATGTATATCCTATCTACCTATACAGCGTATTTTCTGAATCTCTTCCTCAGTTGAAAGTTATTTTGTTCCATGTCACGAAAGGTTTATGCTGATGGATTCTGGTCAACGGATCTGGAGTGTCTTTCGCTGACAACTGTTTATAAATATCTGTATCTTTTGATTGATACTTTCCATAGTTCTCCAGGTCCCAATTACATGCAATATAACTAACAGTCTTGATATTTGCATTGGAAATTCCGGCTTCACTGTTGGCCGACAGCTAGTTTGGGTTCAAAATGTTCTTCTTTAACTGCAGAAGTGCTCCCCTTGCTTTACCAATTCTTGTCTTCACATCTGCTTCGGATCCTACTTGTTTATCGATGACTCTGACCAGGTTTGAAAAAATTCCACATCTTCCTTAGATTTCCTCAAGTCAAGTGTGACCGGGTTGGTTCTCACTGTATTGTATTTGAGAGTCTTTCTTAATCTTTTGTATTTATTGAGGTCTATCGGTGGCTGCAAAGGCTGCCGCATACTTCATCTGGATTGGTTATTCTGCGTGTAATGGAAAAGCTAGGTTATTTGCAAAGTCCAAGTCATCTAGTTGCATTCATGTTGTCCACTGTATTCCATGTTTCCTTTAAGATGTAGTTTTCATAGTTCAGTCAACCACCAGAAGAAAAATAGGACGAGAGTAGGCATCTCTATTTGACACCGACCTTCGAATAAATCTGTGAGCTACCCTTCACAGTGTAGTCTATTGTAAGAATTCGGTTTTGTATTGACTGTCTTCTTTTCGAGGTACACTATATTGTCGAAAGAGGTTCCATAATGTTCTCCTATCCACACTGTCAAATGCTTTCTTATGGTTAAAGAAGTTAATATAAAGTGGTGAGGTGCATCCAATCGGTTGTTCAACAATGGTCTGTAGTGTCGTCATTAGGTTGGTACATAACCGATTCTTGCGAAATTTGGCCTGTTGATCTGGAAGCTGTTAGTCGAATGCATTTTTCATTCGGCTCAACAATACTCTGTCGCAGACGTTTGTTGCTAGTGGAAGTAGATTGATATCTCTGTAGTTCATTTAGTTGCTATGATCTCCTTTCTTTGCTATCTTGATGTGGTATGCTTCTTTCCAGTCTGTTGGTACTTGTTCTTCCTCCCATATCTTTCTGAAGAGAACGTGGAGCATCTTTGCAGTTACTTCCGTATCTGATTTCAGCGTCGCAGTTAGTATATTGTCCGCTTATTTGCTGCTCTTGATTTGACACTCGGATGGTGGATAGACATTTATAAGAAATGGATGATTGGAAATCACATGTGACTGGAAGTATATTAATCGTGTATGGAATGGAAGTATGAAGTGATTAGCCTTGTGTACGGTGCGTGATACATTGTAGAGGCATAATACTAAGATTAATAATAATAATAGAATTAGATCGAATTTCTCATGTTAGTGATACATTGACACCTCCAGCATTATGAAGACAAGGATTTGGCTCAGATTCTTTAATTCACGTGTATTTCTCAAAGCACATACACTGGAAGAACAGTGAGAAGAGTATGCATCCTAATCTCCAAGTATGTTCCAAGAAATGTGATATTAAAAAGTCTCACACCCCCGAAAACTGCGATAGCTCGTCACGTAACTGATAACAGTCATACAATTATTAATTTTCATAATAATCAACAGATAAAGGATATAAGATTTACTACGATTAGTAGTCAAAGGAACTCCAGCCAAATCGTGGTATTTAGAAGATATTGTTATCAACTGATCACCATTGTGATTATTACTTACCCAAATATTATCTTCATTTGCTCGCACTATGTTATGCAATTTACACTTAGATTATCATTATTTCATACTCTCACCCCAGACACACTATTTTTCTTCTAATCATAAGGGATTTTCAATTACCTAATTCATTAAAACATTTGTGAACTTTTCATCAAATATCCCGTGATCGTTCTTCATTATATCGATTTTAGAACCCTAAATCAACACACTCTCACCATCATTTCCAACTTCTCAGTGTCGCCTATCTTTCAATTTGACCATGCGCATGCAATGTCGTAGATGCATATTTGTTGAACTGAATGGATATACCATATTACTCCAATTTGTTTGTTTCCCATCATCAACTCTGTTGAATATGCATTACGATGATGCTAGTAAGTAATAAGAAGTTTCGGTTGTAATACGGCTGATGAGAATCAACGAAATCAAAATGGATTCGTATTATTCTACTTTGATTCTCGTTCTCACTTTATTTACATTCTTTAGAAATTAGTTGAAAACGAGTAAGCAAAAAAGACGAAAATGAAGTAAACTTTAGAAAATTGCCTTGTTTAACCTGTAGTATACACAAAATTACTTACAATTGTACCCATCGATCTCTTTCTAGAGCTGATGAACATGAATAATTATGAATTACAAATGGGATGTTGACAATTTCTTTAATGTTGCCTTGTGAATCATTTGTGGTTTGAATGAGGTTTGATGAATTGATTTTCAAGAAATTGTCATTGTTTATAAATTTCGTATTGGGCTCTAGACGTGAACATTGAGCATCATTAATTTGTTTAAATGAACTATTAAGTTGAATGCTTGAAGCTTTAATCATTTTTCGAGATGGTGACATAACCTTTTAAACAAACAATTGAAATATATTCAAAGAACTTTTACTAATAGTCAGTGTTAGTTATGCGATAAGTTCAAGAAATTATAAAATGATAATGACTTACATATTCATGAAACAACCACTAAACAAAACATGTACACTCCATGAATAATTTACAGTAGATTGATGAAGATAATGACTGTCTTGTACAAGAAACTGCATGAGCCTGGTATTATTAGCGGTTTACTCGAATTCTTTGGTTTACTTAAGATTAAAGATAGTCTACACTCTTACAGCTGAAACTTGAATTCATATTTATCAATATGACAATCATCTACAGAAACGTAAATGTTATCGAGGACTGTCATCCTTTTTGGAGCATTTGTATAGGTTGTGGTCATGACTTAGAATGAAACAAACTAATCTTGAGTTTTGCTATTTAATAAATTTATTGTATTCAGTGGATTAATATCAGAAAACTGGGTGCACCTACTTTACACATCAGATATCAAAATGAGTTGGAAATAAGGCTAGTTGTTATCCTGCAAAAATATGTAAATGAGCACAAACTGTATTGCACTGAATCAAGATAATAGAAAGTAAAGTGATTTACGGCTATTCTAAACGTTTCGCTTATGAAGGTCACGTTGAAAAACAAAGACAACTAACTTCTATTTCTTTTCAAGGATTGAGGTCAGCTTTTAGTTAAAGAACTGTGTGAATTTGTTAGGTCGGACCACAAAGAAGCGTAACAAACTTTCAGAACTGTGTTCTGAAAACACTATTTCATTTATTCTAACTGTCTGTAATGTAAACATTTTGTTTCTATTATTGTTACGCTCCGCTTGCCCTATCCTCCCGTTTAGCATAATCGCTGTTATTATATTGTCTCTTGTTATGGACTACAGTCAATTAGTTGTGTACAAGTTGTTCCTATTCACTACCACTATTCCCCTCGTTCTGTATTCATGCTAATTTTCTAATTGGTTTGCTGTGTGGTCTGATTTTATGGATATATAAAAGAATGCTTGAAATATAATGGATTCGATTCGATTCTGTCTGGCTGATCTATTGGCTCGCATTCTTCATATTTCGGCTTGGGACTAGGTGGGCACAGGGCAGGCGCACAATTACCAACAAGGCACTAGCAAGTGGCACTCGGCCAACCCAATCACCCCCCATCTTTCTCTCGTCATAACAGGATTGTTGTGAAAAATTCAAAATGAAGAGTGCTTTACTATACTGAAAGAAATGGACCGTCGTCTCTCATCTCCAAGAAGCGCATTCTTAGTGTATCCAAAAAATATTAGGGCATCAATCTCTTCTCCACTAATTCTAATCTATTAGGATTGTAGAACTCCCTAGATAATGAAAATCTTGTGAAACACTGATTGGGGGGAGATCTGGTTGTGCTGTTTTCATCCAGGTTGTGAAACTAGTGGTTAGCTTTTTACCTTCTTCCAGAGAGCGGAATATAGCCATAGTTATCATATCTTGATATCAGATCCACTGTGATTTGAGATTTCATTTAATGACGGGTAGGTTGAAATGTTTATTAGTATTTTGTAGGTAGAATGAAGGGATACAGTCACCCTTATCCATTGTTCCAGTCCAGTGATTGTGAAAGGATTTAAGATAGCATTGTCTTTCTATGTGATGACAAGCAGGTTATCCAAACCGCAGTTTACTGATATCTATATGTACAGTATGCAATTTTTACGTTCTATATGCAAGGTACTCTTAAAAACTGAAAGGACCATGTGCCTGAACTTACTCTTCATAATGAATCGTTAAATCTAATCGAAACAACGTATTCTGATAGTTAGCTAATACATCCAAACACCTATAAACATTCAATAACTGTCATGACTTTCATTACGAAAGTAATTTACAGTGATTTAAATTCTCAAATGCAAATTGGAGAGTACCAGTGTCACTTTTCATATTCAAATATCTTTTTAAGATAAGAAAAGAGATCATCACTGGCCATCTCATTGAACACAACCCACCAATGGCTCAGAATCAGCCATAGTTGAGTAGGTGTATTAACTCTTTTTCTTTCCTGAAACCATCAGAGTAAACTTATTTCATACTTTCCTTCCAAATAATTCTACCTCCCTGCATCACATTCCTTATATCTACATTCATTTTCTATATTGCCACTGAAATAATTCTCAGTTGTAGAACGTGTTATGCTAATGAGATGTGGCCACTTGAACTGAATGCACATTCATGCCACGTTCTATATTGCACACGCATGCATACAGTAATTGTGATCAATTCAGAACAATTGTGTTAAGCCCTAATGACACTGATATTAGTTATCAATTGACTTACCTTGAAAATAGTAACTACAATTATTGCCTATCAAACTCGGATCAATATTACATATTTGCACAAGATGACCAACATCATCAACATTTTCATCATTTGTTCCATTTGATGTTAACGAGAACTCTGTAGGCTTCAGACTAAATGCATTGTACAATTCTCTTGGTAATTGAATTTGTTCCCCAAGGCATAAAACTGCCATATGATTACTAGTGAACTGATGAAGATCTTGGAAGACAGTGATCAGAATTGAATACGTAATCTGAACGACTGGATATTAAAATGAAAATATAATATGATATTGATTACAAAGAAAATACTGAGTGTACTACAAAAATATCTTAATTACTGAATAAACCGCTACTCAATTAGAGACTTAGTAACTAAGTGGAATACACTTAACTTTCAAGTCAGATAGATACTAGTATGAAAACAACTTTTGACCAAGGCAAGTAAAAATATAGAACGCGATGCATAATAAAAGCACTACCTTTAATTGTCTATTTGCACGTCCTATACGTTCCTCGATCCATACTACTGGTAAGTTTGCTTCCACTAGTTGTTCCATTTTTCCTACGTATTGTAATGAGGCTTAGCTTCCTGCCCCTCAGTAACTCATCTAATATACTGTTTCTACTTACATGCGACGGTTCGGTATCCGCTACTTATGGACTGACCATATGAGTAACAACCACTACACAAGTTACAAACGTGTCGTAAGAAATATTGATTATTTCCGTGGAAAGAATATGGCTCAGTGCGTGCTACGAGCCTACAATATTTGTTTATCATGTTGATTTTGCAGGAAGTTAATATCATTCCCTGAATGGATCACTTGAAAATATTACTAACTGCAGGGATTCTTTAAGATGGAGTTGACTTTCATCATTAAACAATATCAAGTAGATTGTTGAAAACTACTTGCAAGTCGAATGTTTCAATAAAACATTCTCTTATCGGTCTTCTTATATTTATAAGTTCTCCAGCTGATATAGATCTGTGATGAAATAAATTGATGCACAAAGTGTACAATAATAAAGTCAGACTTATTAATACATATGAGAAAACAGTTCTGTATGGAGCCGGAACTTGGAGAACTACGAAAAGCATCATTCAAAAGATACAGACACTTGTAAACAAATATTTGCTAAAAATACTATGGATCCGTATGTCAAACACTATCAGTACGAACATTCTGTGGAAGGGAACAAACCAACCGAAACTTAGTTATGGAAGCAATTAAGAAAATAGGCCGTAGGTGATTAGGATACACACTGAGGAAATCACCAATCCTCTACACAAGACAGGGACTTATACCCAATCATCAAGACTAAGATAAAAGAGTAAAACCGAAGAACATATTGCGATAGGAATCGGAGAAAAATACGAAAAGAATAAATGGCACTTGGGAACAACCGGTAGGGAGATTTCAGAATAATGGTGAGTTGCCTATACTCCACTTGGGGTAACAGACATTGATTAGTTAACAAAACACTTCGAAAATAGAGTACACTACTATTTTATGAATTTAGTAGTTAAAATAATTGACAAAAAATTATACGAATCTTAGTTGATTGCAGATATTTCAGTTGAATCATAACATTTAATTGATTGATGCAGTTTATCTTGAGAACGTATCTACTGTAGGGAGGATAAATTGAAAGTTCTAGATGGATCTTTTAAACAACAAAAAACTTTGTTTTCTCAATCGTTTTATGACGATAATAAATTCTGAAAATACTCATCATTGATTTGTATACCTGATGGACTTACTTCGTTCTATGGTGTCACACAACACTCTCCTGTTTTAGATGAAAAAAGATAGGTGATGATATTTACGATTGTATGTGATAGTAAATACTGGTTAATTTTCATTGGTGTACCACTGAAATCAAAAAATTCTGGATAACTATCGGTTTCATACTATTATAAGACTATAAGGGAGTGTAAATCCAAAGCTGCTCTGTAAGTCATTTTAAGTAATCTTACCGTATACCATTAAGGTTTAATAACGTGGTCCGTATTCGTTTGTTGTACATAGTAGAAGTTTTGTGAAT
Source organism: Schistosoma japonicum (assembly GCA_025215515.1). Lineage (NCBI taxonomy): Eukaryota > Metazoa > Platyhelminthes > Trematoda > Strigeidida > Schistosomatidae > Schistosoma > Schistosoma japonicum. Next base: position 439,935 of record CM046069.1, read on the forward strand.
TCGAATCAGTAACCCTAGTCTAAGTATTTAGAAGAAATTTATAGCAACCTTTTTTACTTCCTTGGCTAGATATAACTTAACAAACATTTTCAATAACTTGACATGTCTTCTGTTTTGTTGTGTAAAGATATACGCTACTAATATAGTAAGATAAGTAGTAATCAGATTAACACACAAATGAGAATTGATGTATAGAACTATAGAGGTACAGCGTTATGCATAGAAATAGTATTACACTAACTAGTTATAGTGTCATATTTGCTGGTATAGAAAACTCTATTCGATGTATTCTTGCACCGAATTCTATAATTATGACTTGAAAATTAATTGTCATAGACGAATAGCTAAGTTGGAGTTAGAAACAACACTTAGAAAATTGGTTGAATGTACATTTGAGACTGTCAGTTGTAGTTAACTGCATGCAATGTTATCTTATACAGGTTTGAAATGATACTTAAGATGATCAGATTAATGTCATGTTTGCTCTGAATACCTCTGAGAACCATAGAGTATGTGACTCCTGTTTCATCTGGGTATGGGACGCACGCCCAAATTGGATCGATTAGGATCTAGTGTTTAGATTCATACTGAAGTTAATTTTCGGTATTCTGCAATAATAACTCTATACTGTTGGTAATAAATCTCTTCTTTCTAGCTTATTCTGAATGTCATCAGTCATCACTTTTAACTAGGAACTTTCGAGATAGTTTTAACATAGGTCACTAGTGAACTAATCACTACACTTGTTGCTGGAACTAACTGACTATATACAGATGATGAAGTTTCAGAGAGATGAAGTTTCAAAAGGTTTACAATTAACAATGATGTTTCGGGAAAGATTAGACAAATAACAATAACCAACTACTCGATTACACAATAAAAATCAACTCCTGAAAATCTTTTCACCTAAGTGACTAGTTCACTTACATCATTGTATGACTTACTGAATGGCTGACTGGCTGACATTACATATTTCAGTTATCACCAGCAAATTATCTGAAGTAGAGTTTAGCATGTTAGTTGGTAACAGGTTATTTCTGTAGACCATAACAACAATAACAACTAATTAGCACTGAAACTATTGTAGACTATTTTAGACATACACAACCTAACTATTCAATTCTATTTTAGAGTTTGTCATAAAATATGCTTTGCATACAAATATGGATACATACACTGTCAGTTAGTCATTTAGAATCAACTGAGAATTTAGCACAACGATTTAGCATCAATTAAAGTTGTTGCCTATCACATTAATAAAAATGTGATGGACAGGAGTCGATTCAAAGAGTGACAGTTGCACAGAAATCAATCTCACTAATAAAACGTTTAGAATATTAGCCTATTTAATCAACTGACAATTAATTGAATCAAACTACTGGTTCAGATTTGGATGTGAATACATTGTAAAAATATTTATTCTTCGTCGGGTTGATACTTACCAACGTTGAAATATAGTAGCAGTTCAATTTAGTGGTAGTATTCAAATCAATAGACAGACAGATCTTATGTCAATGTTTATCACTAAGAGGTGTACCTCATAAGAATAGATACCATAGTAAAGTTGTCTGCTTGAATACTACTAGGTGAGTTAGATCTTATGACAAAATGTCAAGAGTACTTGTCAACTTCATGTGGTATTTTTTAGAGTCTTATCTTATCCTCCATTTACAGATACACTTTGGAAGACTGATCACTTATCAATGGTTTCACTTGCTGACTTCTAGTATGCAGATAAAATCAACCTATTCGACCAACAGTCTATCAATTATCAGAGTCACTCTGATAGTGTGAGTAACAATCTAAGGACGTCGGTAATGCTTTTCTGTCCCCATAAACACAAAAGTTTCTTTTGTATCACTCTTAGTTAATGACTGAACTAATGTTAGACAGTGAAGTAGTCGAACGTATCGACCACTGTACTTACTGTAAAAGATAAATTAATCTAGGTGTCTTGATTTCTGACTAAATATCAGCACAGAATAAGAAAGTCTATTTGGTTTTCGTCAACTTACATCATTTGTAGCGTAGTCGAGATGTTTACTTGTCAGTCAAAGGACGAGTGTACTGTGCATTTGCCTATGGCTATAGAGCATAGACTTATCTCGTTGAACTGTATATTTAATGAATTGTGTCGTCCATTTCAAGGAAAAACACTACCAAAACTGTTTAATGTATACTAGTTCAGAGCTACAGAAACTCAGAATGTGATGCTTATAAAAGTGTCAATCTAATTCTAAACGAACTATATATTGAAATTATTGCCAGCTCACGCAATTACATGCATGGGTATGAAGTATCAAGCATTTAATGCATTTATGTATGTCATTTGGTATATATTCTGAATGATTCTGTAAAAGCACTAGTAAAAAGTCGTGATTAATGGGTTGTAGACAAGTAGGAAGTTAAATGGTTATCGCTAACATCAGATCACACCAACTACACAGTGTCATAAATTGACCGAAATGAGAATCTTACGGTTATAAGACAGTCGGATGGTTATAATCGTTTTGGATTTTCAGTGAGAACTGATGGTCGTGGGTGAGGATTAAAGCTATAGAATCCCCTACTGAGACGAAACAACTGTTTTGTAATGTTTCCTGTTTTTTGTTAGTACTCGACTGAGATTAATCTGTAACAAATATAACATCAAATTAAAGCCAATCTCTTCCATCTCACTGCATTAGTCACCTAATATCCTTCGTTAAACATGCACATTCACACTTGCACAAACACTAGAACATCATATATACTTAGCAACCAAAATCACAACAGTATTATCAGGCAACTAAAAGCAACATAATCATTTGTACTTATTAAATAAAAGCACAGAAATTATTCAATCACTTAGTCAACTGATCAGATAACAACTGATTAATCAATTACCAAGCTTAAACCAGTAGTACACATCTAAACAACCATTAGACGAAACCAATTTAATAGATCAATAATCATTTTATTTAGAGTATACAATGAATTATGGGATACATATATGTATATATCGTAGGTATTCGCCAAGCTGTAGCCCATGGGGCTGAATTTGAAGTGTGTGTTGCTGAAGAGTTCCATACTAAGACGAAACAGTTGACAAGTGCTCCCTGGTTTTCAGTGGTACCCTACCAACATCAATCTGTGACATATTCAATCAATTAGAAAAACACTAGATTGTTTTATTGTCCAATTCAGTAACTTATTATTGACTCTAATGAATGGCTATAAAGTAAGGTTTATTAGGTCAAAATTAATGGTCATAAAAATAGTCAATTCTGCGAGGATAACTACAATGTCATTTGGATATCAAGGATAACTGGATGTGTTCAACGAAGAAACGAAAATATTGCATAGAACTCTCAGAGAAATGGATTCCCCGTCAAGTTTATAAATGAATACACTATCATGAAAGTATATAGAAAGATGAATCAGACTGTAGATAAAAAGCCACTTTTTATACGGGTAGCATTCACAGGAAACGAACGTAACAAAATGCTAATGTTGAGGTCACACAGTTCCTTTAGAAGAACATTTAACTCAGGAAAAATATAATTGATATTCTCTACCCATCCATTGGTGACACCAGTAGTGAAGGATAAATTACCTCTGTTTGTTATCTTATTTTGAATCTTTCATTTCATCTTCTCCTGTGGAGCAAGTTACATTGGCAGACACTCGAAGAATATAATCCTCCGTGAACTCCATGAGCACCTTCCAGTATAATTAATTAGTAGTGTAGTTAAAATCACCAATAATTCAACATTAGCCTACTTAATTTAAACAGGTCATGTGGCAAGTATAAGTTCATTCGTTTGCAATAATCTCTCGTGTAAATAGTTATCTGCCAAGACCAATTAGTCTCAAGGTCATTGAAACGGCAAAGTGGTAACTTTACGAATCAAGAGGCCATAACTATCAATAGAAAAGTAAGTACATTCAGTCATTTCTCCTGACATGCTCGACCCATGATCTATAATGCCTATTTCCACCTTAATTATACGAATACTTAATCCTTGTTATGCATATGTAGTTTTTGCTAATTATATGTACTTCTATAAGTAACGTTTATCTTATCCCAATACTTATCTCTCGTTACCATGGTTACTACTGATAATTTCAAATGAACTAACCATTAAATGATACACACACACATTTACAATATTCCAATGAGTAGACATTAAAATGTGTTAATGTTTCGTGCAACTTACTACAAATCACTTCTTCAGTGAATCATTGAATCCAATTAATATAATATTCAATGATACACAAATGGAATAAATCAAAATCAAAATTAATTAATACAATTAACAAACAAATCGCATTATGGTTTAATTAGGATGATTAATTTTGTGGAGATTGGTAATTTAGCTGATTGAATATGACATAGATTGATGTTAGAAGGGTACCATTGAAACCCAGGAGTATCGGACAATAGCTTAGTTCCAGTATGGAACTCCTCAACAATGCCCACCACAGTGTTCGTACCAGGGGCTTCAGGTTGACGACGAACGTCTAACCCTCTGCACCACTAGGTCGAAACAGTTGTCTAGTACGTCCCGGTTTCCAATCGTACCCTGCTAACATCAATCAGTGACATATTCAATCAGCTAAATCTGATTCTGTCAAGTCATTTGGATGAAGGTGATTTAAACTGAGAACATGTTTGTGTATGTCATTGTACTGTGAATGGCTATTAAAAAGGTGAATGTATGTTGAATGAAGATAGATTATTTATTATGTATGTTGACATGAATGGAATTTGATGTAGTTTAATCATGGTTACATGAATAGAAAGTCCATGTTGGATAAATAGTAAGGCAATCTTTTTTATCAAGGGCAATTTAGTTTAACAATATGCGATTCGACTTCAGTTATTCATCGTCTCTTTATAAGTGGAGAAACTATTCTTGAATAATTTAGATATTTTAGAGTATCGATTTCATGATCATGATAGTTAACGTGTACAAACTGCTAATACTGATTTGATTTGTTGTTTAGTGTAGCTTTCATGTTACTTTTTTGCTTTTAGTCTTGTTTTAATTACCCACTTATGTCCCAAAATCACATTATATACTCACGCGCCTTTATAAAAAGTTTACGGCCTATCATGACTAATACAGTTAGATCTAAACGCAAACACCATGGTGGCTGGCAACATCCGTTAGAAAGCATCAATATTCATCAAATATCTATTCCTTAAATTCTTAGTCAAAAACTGCAGATCCCTAATTGGAAAAGTGGACTACCTACAATTTCTCCTTAGTCTAAACGTATACCGCAACTGTGGTTTATTCACAGTTCAAGTATCTTGGCTACACGACCTGTATGATAGCGATTTGGTATCATGAAGTGGTTTTCACATTTTTCCTCAGGATCGTTTTGTTATCAAGAAAAAAGTGTGGTGGTGTTTTTAATTTCGTTAACACTGAAGTAGTGTAATTCCAATCGTATGTGTCACATGGGGAAAGAGTAACTTGTTGACACACTTTATTACTGAAAATCCCTATTATACTAAACATACTATTGAATAAAGCTATTATTATTATTATTATTATTATTATTATTGATCACGTTACATAGAATGAATTCGTATATCATCCAGTCATCTGTTCTAATCGCTAATTACTTCGTAACCGTCTTAACATCAAACAAATGAACTGAGTATCGCTCTTTCCAACATTGTGTTTGTTACTATGTGACAACTTTTAATTGTTGCTCATTTTATTCTACAAAATTCTACTTAAACAAATTCATGAGAAAAACAATTAATTCAGTTATTGCGGTTACATTTAAGCAATGAATCTATCCTGACTCAGTAGCTTAGTAACACTTCAGCAGTCAGACCGAATGGTATTGGATTTGAGTTTTAGTGCGATCAACAACACTGGGATTCAGGGACATTAATTTGAAGAATTTGAAGTTTGACAAAACGCACGTCCTGTATTCCACTGCTAGATGCTAACTAGTATTGGTCAACTACTTGGTTTTTCAACTTTAATATGCATCTAACACCTTAACCTCTATTGTGTGAAAACTGTGTTGATAGAAAAGTTAATAGAATTTAAATGTACCATTCATTGTATCAACTAATAGTAGAGTTAATTACGAAATACATTTGGTGTTTCAATATGGATTGACATCGAATGAAGCACTGATAAAAATCAACAAACTTCTGTATTCTGATGTACAGCTAACTACCAGTACTCATTCGTGACAGTGTTTTAAGGATTGAGCCCAAAGTTACCAGATCTATCTTTAAGGCACTTAAATCTTACACCAATTAGTTGGAATCTCATAGTCCACATTACTAACCTCAATCAATAAGTGATATATTGTAATCAACTAACCCGTATCACTAATAACAACTATCACAATTAATGAAATAGATGAACTTTACAAATCGCTAGTTCATTCTAGAACCTTGAGAGCGCATCTTGAAGTTGCAGTTGGTATGTTTATGGAAATCAATTCAATTGATAAGTGGCATTCATAACGGAAATGAGTTACTCACTGATAAGGTATCATATACTACGACGAAAAATTCAAGTTGTTTAGTGCCTCATCAGTTTTCAATGGAACTCTGCTTGATGAATACCGGATACGGAGTAAATTAGTCTCAACAAAACATTTCAACAATAATTTGAAACTTTTCATCACTCACTAAAATTAGTAATTAGTCAGCAACGGGGAGCTAGGGACGATTAAACAGCTGTTAAGCACTTTGCATACTTAACTTTGTATAAATCAGACTCAGAGTCTTTAGTCTTCTTGACGAATTAATCAAAGTTGAAACCTCAAACCACTTGATTTCAACTCATTAGTTTGAAATTTTAGTTCGATCCCTGTCGAGGTTGTAAATATGCCCCTCTGAGGAATCTCATAACAAGACGAAACATTCGAACAATATCTCCTATTTTTTGACATTTATATGACCATTAAGGTTACTTAGTGACTGTAGAGATTCAAATTAGATAATGCCCCCACCCAACCTCCACAACACTTAATAATAACAGTAATCCATGAATGCATTATTCAGGGAGCAATAGATAGCTGCTTCGCTAACTGGTTTTCATTGGTAGTCAACCAACTATCAATCAATTGCTTAATGCCTATCTCCTGTAAGCCACCTTTAATTGCAATGAATTATATATTACTTCTTATTTGTCACAAATTGATCACTGTTGGATACCAATGGAATATCAAGTGATATTGTAAAGTACCTATTTCATTCTGGTATTGAACTTTTCAGTAGAGCTAACTTATAGCATCACTCATGGATCGAACCCAATAGATCATCAAGTCTCACATCGATACATTCACAATAAAGCCTAACAATCATTATAAAATATAAAATGTTATTAAATACATCTGCACACACACACACAATAATATACATACACCTAATACAAATAGATAGGAAAGTTGCTTACTTTGTAGTATTTCGTTGTCTTTCACTTTTCACCATTGATTTTGGGCGTTTCGATTGAAATCCACGTTGAAGAAAATGCTAATGAATCAAAGTGATGTTTACAGTAAAACAATGACAATGATGATGGATAATGATGATAACAATCAGTGAGTTTATCATCTCAAGTATAATTGACAAATGAAACTAACTTATTTAATAAATCAATAATATAAATATTTTACATATTTTTATGTATACACCCTCCTTTTTAAACTTAAAAAAAATTAGTTGTTTTTCTTTAATTTCATTTCATCTGCTTCCCTCCCCCCCTCCCGTTTCATCTGTTTCTACAGTAATCACTGTTGAGGAGTTCCATACAGAAACAAAACAGCTATCCTCATTGCTCTCTGGTTTTCAATGGTACCCTGCTAACATCAATCTGTGATATATTCAATCAACTAAATAAGAAATTGTTAGATTTAACAATGAAATATCACTTAACTTCCCTTACATTAACATTAATCGATATTGAAGATGACAACGTACTCATAGATGCATAGATCATTAGACAGTAGTATCACATATAGATTTAAGAAATATGCATAGATAATGTGTAGGTAGCTATGATTAGCTAAACAAAAGGTACTAATAAGAAGTGAAATAAGTAGAAATGTATGTTTGCATTACTATGGGTGTATATACATTTAACAATATTTTGCTATTTTACATATTTACAATTGACAGAGAACAAACCAACTTTCAGCTATGGAAAAAAGTAAGAAAAAAAAACATCACCGTAAGTGAATAGAATAAGCATGTAAGAAATTACCAAAATACGACATAAGGCAAAGTACTAACAAGGAATACTCAAAACTGAGGGAAAAGAAGAAGATGACTAAACACATTACTCCGGGAGTCTAAGGTAGACATTAAAAAGGAATGAATAGGACTTAGGAAGGACAGGTCAACTGATTTATGCTCCACGAAGAATAACAGGTAAATTTGTGATGAATTAAATGTTGACGTTTTCTAGTTGCGAGTATCACTGTTGAGTATATTACTTGCTATAAACCTGATAATATGACAATGTAACAGCTATTCCACACTTATCGACAATGAATTACACCTAGCCTTTTCAAAGTAAGTTAATATTACAATGATTTTCCTTCTATTATTCGATCTTACGGAGATTGTTGAATTTGAGGCCTCATATCATGAATTAACTAAGATTGTTTAGTACTAGAAATTGAGTGAAGTCAGAAATGTGAACTAGTTGAATACTGATTCAATGGTCAAATGGTAGAAGGTCCACTCTAAATGACTAATTATCGTATACTCTATATTTCTGATGTTAGGTAGTTGGAGGTACCCCGAAGGAAACGCCGCTTTGCCAAGGTTTTGTGTTATTTAACGCTGGTCACCAAGATGTTCATGAAACTTTAGGGTAACTAATAAGGTCTGTATTACTCGAAGCAGAGTCATACAGTTTCCCACTTTGGGGCGTTATTAGTGAGTTAATGAAGGCCATTCACCTTCCGAACAACTGTTTGGCACTGATTAAAGTCATAAGAGTATCACCAGTGTCCTCAAGTTTGTAGATACGAGTGGCAGTTATAACGAGACGTAGATCGGAAGTATAGTAATTTCACCTCATTCACCGTACTGACTTAAATTATAGTAAACTGGGCCTATATGCAATTGTACCCTGGATAATTTGTCATTTGTCACCGACTGAGTGAAAAGATTCTATGATGTTAAATTATCGTTGAAATCTATAAATAAGAGCATTTACTAGACTTCTTAGTTCGAATGTTCATTCGACATACGGATTTCTCTTATAAACCACCATTTGTAATTGTGTAGATTTATCCAGAGATCAAAAGATAGCTATATCTTAAAACTCTATTGTATAGGAAACTGCTTGTACTAAAAATTGGGGGAGAGAAAAGGAATAATCAGGCATATTTGTACATAGCTACAAGTTACCACACCTTGTTAACATAACAGGAACAACACTAAATTACGTCAATGGTATTAAAAGAAAAGTAAGAAAACATAAAATATATTGTAAGTAGAAAGAATTAGTTACTAGAAGGAAGGTACAAATAAACGAAAGACGAAGAATGAATGCATCTGTGAAACTGTGACTGATTCTAAATCTTGTCACACAGTCTGAAACTACTGGTTGTAAAAATTACAAGGACTCCAACCAAATAGTTGACATCTACCAACATGGCTGAGACCAGCAATCCACAGTTACTTTGACTGATGCCACATTTTGGCATGAAAGCCCCTACCCCAGCTTTCTTCTACCTTTTTCAACACCAGGCAGTATTGTAGGTTAAAGTAGGGTGTGGTTGGGAGCACGTAATATACGCCTCAACTACCTTAGTCGATGAATATTCACGACTTAATCCACTGATTTACTATCCTTCCATGATGCTTATCGTCTAATCATAATATTACTAAAAATTGCCAGTGACGTTTCAAGGATATCTATGATTAAATACCAATTACCGATGAAGACAATCTACTATTTAATGGCTACGTTTATGATCCATACAGATAGACAGATTTGACTGTTGCACTGTATACTTGTCCTCTGATTGACTGGTGGATATCTAGCCTACTCTATCGGTGTAGAGATTCTGATAGACAACAACTCTGTTATGAGTATTTATTTATTTAAACACACAAGCGGCTACAAATGGACACCAAAATATATTTACTGCACAATTAGAAAGGAAATGAATTAAACAAAAGAAACAATGAGGATCAACATTAGCATACAATACAGGAGAATGTAATGAGACTACTAGTTTCTATTTCGTGCCACATCTGGTATGATCTCAAGCCACTGAATTATACTATCTTTAGAACCTTAACCACTGAAGTTGTAATGGACTTACAAATGCCAGTTCAAAACAGATTTCTTTCATTCACCGGTGTCGTATCATTAAATGACTATCTCACCAGTCCCAGATTCAATAAAACAATGGACAGTATAGATATTGAGGTAGCCTTCGTAAAACATAACCAGGCAAATGAAGCTGATGGTAACATTAATTGAATTGTCATCACTGTATAGAAACAAATGATGTCGAACCTCAGAATTAGTAATATGAAGTTACCACCAGTTAGGAGAAGTCGTTTGGGACAACGATGGTCGATCACAGGGTGACTATCAACACCTTCTGCTCCGAGTGACTAGGATTTAACAAAGACAGAACGGAGAAATCAATAGTCTTTTCGTGATTATGGGTAGATCATGACGATGTGTACAAATAGCACTAAACGTAGGTGAAGCGAAATTTCATGTTCACTACACTTAAATCCCCTTCACTTACTATGTGTGTTGTTTTAAGTACATGTAGTCATTTTTCTGTTAATTTAATGGGTTAGAGATTTATGTTTTTTTTTTAATTCTAACTAGGATTGTATTGTATTTTTTACTTGGCCTGTAAGTCTATATTAACATGTCAATAGAAGAAGGATACAGATAACTTCGGTCAGTTGAAATGACTTCCATGATGATAAATATTTGTTTAGAAGATTGTTAGTAAGTAAAGTGATATATCGGGAATTCAAGAAGGATAACTAACTTCTCAAACTGAGTTTTCTGAAGACTGTTTTGTCGACTTTCAGTATATGTATATTGATCATCTCATTACTATTAATGGTATGTTCCAAACAACCTAACTTCCTATTAGACTCATAAACTATTATTGTAACCTTTGTTATTCTAGAACAAGGGTCAGTTAACTGTGTAGATGTCCGCCACACCACCACTCCCGGTCGCTAGTCATGATTGTTCATGTTATGTATAAATGTTATTCTTCTTATTGGTGCACTGAGTGGTCAAGTTTTGCATGTGCATAAGTGGATGAGTGAAATATAAACTGACTGTCTGGTAGTTGGCTTATATATCTTGTGTTCTTCATTCCGGCTTGGGGATTAGTAGTCACGAAGCAGACTGTGTGTGCACTGATTGGTACTATCTAGGTCATACTATTTACTACTTATTGTGATAGCCCTGATTATTCAAGATATAACATAGAGCACCGTCTAAATACCACACTTTTATTAAGTGACAATCTCCAACTAGTGATATCAGTTTGCTTTCAAATACATCAGTGAAGGCTGCTTCAATTATTGAGATAGAAAGAATCAAAGGTTCTATAGTCTACTTATCTGATTTCTGAACGGTTACAGCTGACTGTTTACAATTAAACATAAATATAATTGCATGATCAAGTGCTACTTCATGCACATACGAGTTGGAGAATTTATTCTGATGGATTCCAATGATTACGTCGATAAACTTATCCTCTGTATTAATAGTTATAATCAAGTATTCGATAGAGATCGACTTAAACTGAACAAAAAGGGAACTAATAAACATCTTGAAACAGATTGATTTGCACGAATTTCAAAAAGAGCTGTGTTGTTTTAATCGTTGAGTAAATTGTCTGGTTTTGATTGTCTAGTACATTCAAACTGCTAGTATTTGCCTAAATTGAATCTAGTTTACTTAAGGTATCGTATTATTTACTAAGGTTTTGAGACCTTATCATTTTACACGTAGAGTAGATTCTTTTGGTTTTTATTGTTCCATATTTTATATCCCATGTACCTGAGACCTCAACTTAAATACTGAATCCAAGCAGCAAGTCCCTATCTTATTAGGGGTGTCAAGACACTTGAGTGGGTTCAGTGAGTAGATACCAAACTAGCAACAGATCTTTCTAACCGCCAATACGATAAGCGTCTGAAACGCCTAAATATTCTTTCCTTATTGTAGAACATGAGGTGACATTTTACTGACATTCCGTATCTTAAATAATGGCTTAAGGTGTTAATATGTCTTGTATTTTTGCTCCCTCTAGAAGTAATTATTACAAAGGCCATCTCCAAAAGGTTTAGAAACCGAAATTCCATAAAGTTCCGATTGTTTATAAGAATGATGTTTCAGTACAGCTTCTAGTTGACATAAATAACTCACTATACTAACCCATTAGCTTAAATAGTTAATAGAAATCCATCAGGCATAAATTGATTTTGGCAGTGCCATTAATTCAATGATTGGCATCAATGAATCTGAATGTAACCCAATGTGATTAGATGATGACACACCTTTAGTTAACCTTCTGTTTACAAAGACAATTTGTTTCTTGTGTAAATCTAATCGAGTATAACATGATTACACTTACTCATTAAAACTAATGATCATGTTTATTAGATTAACAGTCAGCTGATTACAGATGAGAAATAACCATTGAGATAAGAAGAATAATTGAATGAGATAGGCATATTTATTTTAATTGATCAAATTATTTCCCTTCCTCAATTGAAAATAAGATAATTTAGATAATCATGTGTACATTAGTCTTATCATATTACTTACTTACTTACTTACTTACGTCTGTTACCCCTCTCGGAGGAGCGTAGGCCGAGTCTTATCATATTGTTAATAAATAATGAGTTATTTAGAAATGAATTCATTATCTAATTTGAAGTTGGTTGTATCTTCTTGTTATGGATTGTAGTTGATCAGTTTCTGTTGTCAAACATTCATCTATAGGAGGATGCTTTTTAGTACAGCGATAGTTAACAAAAATGAATCAAGCTGGATTGTAACTATCAAATGGAATGAAAAACTCATGTTTCGTCCTATTCAGGCTTCATCATACTCGTGAACTGTTGTTGAATCGAGGCAATCCGCTCACAACTCACTTATACCAACATTAAGAGATCAACTTTGATTAACAACAGTCCGACGTGAAGATACAAATACCTTACAAATTTTATATGCATACTATTTGCAGAAGTCTGGTCTTTCGGACTCAGTAGTCTAGCGGTAAATGCGGTGGAATCTAACACACAAAAGCTTGAGTTTCAGTGTAGGTGTGAGCATCAATACTTAGATGCAGGTACATTCAGCTGATGAGTACCTAATAGGAAGAAACAACCTAGTGGTTGAAGGCATGACTTGCTTAGCCAACAACTCAGAGATTTAGTAGTTTCACATCAAGTCTTGACCTTATATAAACAACCGGGGGGGGGTTATTTAAAGCTGTTTACCCTCAACAGTGCATATCCACCATACCTTCATGCCATGAACAAAGGAATTTCAATCATCAGATCTAAACTTTGGATCACTGAGTTAACATTCACTAGCCTACAATTTTAGTTTCAATCAACTGGCAATATTGATCAGCCATCATTTATTAAGAGTGGTAATACTTGTCTCACTCCTCAAATTATTGAACTGAACAAGTCGCAGCCTAAATATCCTAAGATCTATCTCTTTTAGAAAGTGGTGGGTAGGTACTATTAAAGAGTTCAACACTAGATTGAAACTACTGTTTACAATTTTCAGGTTCTCCATGGTTGCCTAACTAATTGTCAATCTATGGTGATGACAAATTTTACTTTGGATATTTAAATATATGAAGAGCATTCTGACTAAACTGTCGTATAACTGTGACGACGAGAACCTGTTCAACAGTAAGACAACATGAAGGCAATATATAACATGAAGTATAAACAAAACAAATTAAGACAGTGACCTTGACAAGATTAATGTCATGTGAACAGATGTTACTTATATAAACAGTGCCATCTGTTCAAATGAAAATCTGACTACCGCCTAATAATATTTACAAGTAAACGATTGAGTATTATGTCCCACATGAAATTTGTTCACATTATCAGTCAAAGTTAATTGGAAAAGTGAAAGAGACCAACATCAGATTTTACATAAATTCATACAATCTATGCAATGTACACTGGATATATCAGGGATAATCAACGGCAGTCGATGGATTTATTTATGTATTATGGGCAAACTCGTCAGCAAACCATTCTTTTGTAATAATGAAAGAAGTTTATGTCTTTCGCTTCCAGCAAAATAGAAACATACTGTACTGCTAATACTGATTTGCTTCATTCATCAAGTACATATACAAGTAAATATAGATTGATCGCCCATAAATTTCTCTCATTCTACTCCTTCATCTTACAATTTTTCATTAAGATGGCGGGGGTGGGGAATAAACGAATACCAGCGTACTTACATTATAATAATCTGCGTATTGTCAGCATCTTCATCAAATAGGACTACATCATCTATTAATTTTAAAGCAGAAAAGTAGAAGACTAGTTCCTGAAAATGTGCGTAGGGAATGCACAGTTTTTATTAGTAAGTCTGTTATGAAATTAAACAAAAATGGTGTTAGTATTCAGCTTTGATGGACACCATTCGAGAAGACGAGTTCAGATGATAGTTCGCCACATGTATTAATTCGACAAATTTAATTAGAGTAAAAATGCTTCATATTATTAGTTTACTTTTGCCGTATGGCCATCAATGATAGATACTATCAAAGGATATCATGGTCTACAGATCAGAATGTTACTTTCAACTGATGGCATGCCACTATAGTTAATCGACAATCTATCGTAGATGTAAAAGGGAACTAACGAAATGTCTAAGACATCAGGCTATGCTTATATGAACAAAAACTAAATAGTGTACACAACGTATTTAATATCTATGCATATTCGATACATTTTATCATGAAACAAAGGACTCATATTAAAATAAAGTCGATAATCCTAAAGGAAGTGATAGTTTCGTAACTGACAGTACTAATGAGAATACAACACGTAGAATGAAAACAGCTCTTCAAGAAATGCTTTATTCAATTATCCTACAAGTGTTCTATCAAAACATCAAGATTTTTCAAATATTATCTCATTTCTAAGTATAAATTAGTATAAATTCAGTGTTTCATGATATTCAATGGTAACCATGTTGACGAATAAAAAGTAAATCACCCCACCCCAACTATGCTACCAATTCAACTGCTTCTGTTGTGGTTATTTACAACTAAAGTATAATTAAACATACTCATTACTGTATTTTCCGATAACTTCACATTAAACTCCTTACCCCCCCCACCGCCCACCCTCCCTTTCTAACCAACCCACTCCCCTCCTTCATCCTATCACTTCAGCTTAATCGATTTACTAATTGGAATTATGTAATTGTTTACACAGAACTGTTTTGTACAATTTCTCTCTTAACAACAAATGTGTGAATAACAGCTGGTTATAGTAAAACAAGAAAAGAAAAACTTAAACCAGAAAAAAAACGGTTTTTTTCTTTGCAAACTAGTAAACTGCCATTCATAATTCAATCAATAATTTTTTACATTAAAAATAAACACATAATAAAAATTTTTTTCTACATTTTCTGATTATCACTAAACTGAATTCATTCACTTCATGATAATAAAGTGAAGACTTTAGCCTAACTACGTATCTACCCATCTACCTACCTACCCACCAACCCACCTACCCGCCTGTATACACAGAAACAAATTTCATTCACTTGACTTTATCATTTGTAATTAAACATTTCAATCATCACATGGAATACAAATTATTAGGTTTCAATGTTCTGATGATCTAAAAAAGTGCCAATGAATATTGATTGACTGATTGATTGATTGATTAAAGTATACAATATTTCAGTTATTCTTGATCTAATGATGAACTGATAATGTAAATGATAGTGGAAATAAGAGATATGAAGGTTTTTACGAGGATAAGTTCCACAAAATGTCAATGACAAAAGCAATTCAGTAATGTCTATAGGGAAACAGTACGTCATCGATATCAGTGAATGACTGTTATTCTGTATCAAGAATTGATTGAAATTGAATGTAAATACCATTGGATGTCAATTCAGTTACCAAAGAGTCAAATGCTATCAATAATATTTCAGAGTCCTAGGTTCGATCCTATTAGGAACAGAGAGTATGCATTTCTTAGGCATTCTATACTAGGAAGAAAACGGTGTGCGATCATGGTTAATTAGTTTGTGAAAATTAGTTCACTTCTATCTTAAATTGATGTGATCTCGCTTGTTTATCGTGATCACTGTGAGTTTAAGATTTGTTCTTTGAGATCTTACTATTCGAAGCAGGACGACTAAACGGAAATATCACCGAAAGCGGTAAATTGAAGATCGAAGACCAAAAATTTGCTAGAATCTGTTTTGAAATGTGATAATAACAGCGTTGTTTTCCGGGAAGACTAACAACTTCAATCCTTCTTTCTTTTGACGACCAAACGTTTTCAAGAGAAGCTTGATTATAAAACTGGAATAAATCAATTTTCTCAAAAGATTCCTTGTCTTAAAACTAAAGAGCTACTACATAAAACACTATTTATATTGTGACTATGAATGATTGACATTAGTCACCTTTGTATTAGATTTTCCAACCATTTTTTCAGGTTGACGAAACTTTCACTTGAAGAAGAAATTTTCTCAGTTTGATAACACGAATTGGTCTGAATTACGCAACCACTGAATTAGAAGTCAGTCCAATTCTAACTATCAAAGTGACATTCAGTAATCTCAGCAGCACCCAATTAAAATAAATAATAGTTCACTAGTGACTGACTTCTTGAGATAATTCCTGTAGTTCTGGTGAGATGTGAGCAGTAGAGTTAAACCGTGTTGGATGTGAGACAGTTACTCACCGATGTCAATGAATGAGATAACAGAAACCTGTCACAGATGGACTGAATTAGAAACATCGGCGATTGGGAGCGGACACAGTGGTCAAATGGCGAAGCGATCGCCGCGAAGTTAGGGGGTCCTGCGAACGGTTCCCGACGAGGTCGTGGATGCGTACTGCTAGAGAGTTCCGTGCTACGACAAAATAGCTGTCAGTTGCTTTCTAGTGATTAGTGGTTATCTAATTCAGATCAGTTTGTGATATCAAACTCACATTTAAAGACCTCTACAACACCCAATTACAAGTAATTTTCTTTCACATTCTGGGTAACCTTTAGTAGTAGCCATCAACATTCTTCTAAAAGCTTACGAGTACGATTTGATAGTATTTATAATTTAGATTGATACAAAATATCAAGGAACGTCTGAAGTTGCTTCGTCTTACCCTAGTACAACTCAGATGTGCCCAACCTCAGGTTTTTCGACCAGCATATTATCAGGAGTAAACCAAATACAACTTTGCTGAGTAACAAAGGTTAACTGAAGACTTCTCAAGAATAAAGCTAAATGTCACTAGTGAAGCAGATGTATAAGGAGACATAGACACTTATTCTTTAAAGTTTGTTGTTAGATTAGAAACAAATGTTAATCGGATAATTTGGCTAACATACATGACAACCAACAGAAACGCATAGAAACAATTAATTGAATTATTACTTATTGTCCCACTGTAACTTTGAGTGGTATTGATTGAACCCGCTACCCTCCATAGCAAGCTTAATCAATCAACTTCCCACTTTGTATAAACCATTATTAGTGATAAGTGATGATAAATAAACCAGGCAAAGTGGGAGAGATTATTGTACCTTGATCAATTTCAAAATTTTCAAGTGAAAAAAATCAATATTTACAAAACTAAAAATTCCAAAAATTGTAACTATGACTTATGTAAACAAAGTACACATGAACATAAATAACTTAAAGGAAGTAAACTACAAAATACTGGTTACTAAGTGAATTTCTATTAAATGATTTAATAAACCCGTATTTTCCTAGAAAAGCAAGAAAAAAACAACCAATTTTTTTCCCATATTAATACAACTGGTGGTGGTGGTGGTGGTGGGGAAGTAGAGTAATAGATTTCTGTTTATTTAACTCTTTATCACTGTATTGACTAAAGTGGACATCATCTTGATAATGTACACAGATATAAACAAATGTTAATAGTGAAGTGATACAATGTGATAATAATGCATAAGGACAACTAAGTAAGAAAACTTTGAGGAAGTTCTAAAATTGCTGAAGAGTTTCAAGAAGTATGAAATTGATATAGCTACATAGAGCTACATAGATCTGGATAATTGATCCTTATAAAAACAACCAATGAATTGAACGTTTGGAGTTGAGTCGAACAAGAGAGTTAATAAGCATATCAGGACAAAAATAATACAAATGTAACTTGGATTGATTGGCTCATCAATTTTGTGTTCTTCTCATTCGAACTTAGAACTAGTTAGTATTAGGGCAGACCTTATATAAGTATGATAACAGTATTTGTTCTCTTCGGTAGGAGTATTAGCTCAAGCGAGGTCATTATTAGTAATTAGTTAGAATCAGTGACACAGTATTATCATCTAATATAATTTAAGACTTAGTCATTTTACATACCCCAGAAACAATAAGATGAACTAACAGACTATTTCTTCACTATAAAAATCATTTATTTATTTACTTGAACATGTTTCCACCAGATGTCAGCGATTCTTCGGAAACAACTATGATCAAACACAAAGAGACATCGAACATCCTGAGCTTGAAGAACCTGGGTTTTGCAGGCATAGAGTAGAAATGCTCACACTATTGAGTTTTGAACTCGGCCTTTTACAGCCATACCCATACCAAGATGATAACAAAGTTGACTCAGTTCGGTATAAGCCGATGTGGCTCTCATTACGACTAGATTGATCTCTTTTTATATACAACTACTAGGACTCACAAAGCCACCTAAATACATGAACTTCTAGATGTTCACTACAAAGGTTGGGAGCAGGTGCACACTCTTACTAGTCCTTCGGAAGCACTTTGGATTTAGAAGGTGCAAGTTGGATGGCTCATGTGTTATTGCACATTGAGACAACATCATCCACGTACTCAGGGTCAAAAAGTTATTCTCCTGATAACAATTCCTCACCACCTAACATGCACTTCCACCAGAACTGTGTCTAGAATTTTATCGATGGCAAAGTTGAAGAAGAAAGGAGAGATTGGGCAACCTTTCCGATCCCCATTGTTAGATCGGAACAGTGGAGAAAAATGGTTGCATACCTTTACTCTGCCTATAAACCATATGAGTAATCAATGATTTATTTAAGATTAAGCTCAAGATTTAACTGACATAACATTTTGTCTTTTATATGATCAGTGTTAGTAGTTAACCATTAACTTCTTACAACTTCCAAACATTCATCTAATTCAATCAAAGTGTTTATTTAAACTTTTGTAACAGCCGGACTGAATAATAGGCAGAGGTTCCAGTATCACATCTTCAGTCTCTAACTATTGGTTTGATAAATGACATTTATAATAAAAACCAGTTCTCTTACGGCTTCATATACATCAAATTAACTAGTGTCGGCAGTCTTGAAATAAAGAGTAATCGGGATTTCCTGTTAACTGCTTTCATTATCTTAAATAGATTCATAGATTAGACAGCTTAAGTCTATGAAGAAGAAATTCCCTATCACATTGTGGCCAACCTGAACGTGACAACCATCAACGTACTTCTAAACCTTTTCAAGTACGGTTTGATAGTACTCTTCTTTACTGATTAATAATAAAGACCAAGAATCATTGAAATGATATCTCTTCCAAATGTGGTATTTCATCATTGTGAACTAAGTCAGATAGATCTATATATCATAAAACTAACTGTTAAACAACAAACGATCATCCGAGTTAGTAATAGTTTTATTCTGAGTTTCACAGTATGTGAACGTGTGTATGTATTAGTGAAGAGTTATGATCATGATAAGCAGCTAATCTATTCAAAATATTTGCTTATTGCTCTTAACTGGTATCTGTTGCGTAAGTGCGTAATGCGGATAATGAGACACTAAGATATTTGATGGAAAAGTTTTGACTAATTCCATGAAATGTCTATAGCTGTTTATGGATATATAACAGATGAAGAAATGAATCAAAGAACTCAATTAAGGTAGGATGAACTAAAAGTTTGGTGTTAATCCATGAGGACTACCAAATGCCTGTGTTGAGTAAAAAAGTAGAACGTGTACATTTTCTTGTATTACACGTTTATGTGCATCAGTTAGTCAGTTATAAGCAACGTTATAACTAACGTGTATGGTGCATCAGTCTAAATTATCACAACACATTAGCCGTGAAAGATGAATAGGAAAGTATCAGTAGTAATGATGTCAGTGATATTAAGACATTAAAAATTTGACACGGAATATACAATTTGAGAAAAAAGCACTAAATCATGTAAAAATATATCATCATCTCAAAATTGTAAAATCTCAGAAGAAGGTATGACTGAATGCGTTCACATTATTGAGCTTGACTATGATCCATGTCACCTAGTGTTACTAACAACAAAGCGTGGTTGTCTTGCTAGCTGCGACAAGGTTGTCTGAATGTAACTTTATGGCTGAGACCAGCTGTCAACGGCTTCACAAATATATACCTCATTATGATTTGACAAACAATATTCTTCTTCTGATCCATTCCTACATCAGCCAACATTATGCATCAAACTAAGGTGTAGTTAGAGTTACAGAATATCTATTTTTTCATCTTAGCACATGAGGATTCAAAATCTCATTAACTGCCATTATTCTGCTAATTTTTCTAAGTTTAACCTCAACATTTCTCATCTAGTGGTCATAACATATTCGAGAAATTCTTCGAATACCAAACTGTAGCAACAGCAAAATATCCTCTAATATGCATTCATACAGTGAAACAGAGCAAACAGTTGATCACAATACTTTCTGTATATTTGTCTCCTATTAGACTAGCATCATATTTACAGCATATCATTGTATATAATTCCAAGAAAACTTGAGACATTGAAACCACTCCAGAGGACAATTTTTATTGGCTTACAGGAATGTTTATAACAAAAGAAACTGTAACTAGATGAGTGCACTGTTAACAAGGGGAAGTAATCCTAAAAGTTGTTATCCAAGTCCATGAACCAAAACTACATTTTCAAAAGTGTATCTGTACGTGTGTGTGTGTGTATGAGGGGAGGGAGTGAAAAACATACAAAATAAAGAAGTTATCAACTTACTAAAAATTTTTTCCCTCCACTTTCTTTACTTAATGAAGATGATTTACTATCAAAATGAAGTAAAGTTGGCATAAATGACAATGAAACATCATGATCAATTGATTGTTCTATAGGATGATAATGTGAATCATACTGTTGATAACGAATAAGTGAAGTGGAACGATGCGGTGAATTATCTAATAATCGATTTGTATTATTAACTGTCAATGTATCCGGTATGTTATTGATTAATTGATGAGATTGATTCAATGTATTGATTGCTTTTGATGTATAATCATTATTACAATTAGATGATGTTAAAGATGTCAATGAATTAATATGATCAATGTTAATATGATTACTACTGTTATTTAGATTATCAGTAGTCTTATGATTAGTTTCTTGATTGTAATAACCTATAAAAAAAAATCATAAGAAATAATATGATTACATAATGAGTATTGTTGAACCAATCAAATTTCACTTAGTAATAACATGTAGATTGGCATAAAAGAATACTCGAAGATATTCCTCAATCATCACTGTGTTAGATACACTTGTTAGTCAATTATTAACTAAATGAAAGAAGAAAACAAAAACTTAAAGTAGATGAAATAGTACAAACCATTTGAATTCAATGGATTTTCATTAGCTGTCATTTACAATCTATAATCAAAATTAGAGTAACATATATAATTGTTTCGTCAAATAGATCCTCATCAGGCTTCACAGAAATATATTAACATGAAAAATAGATGGAAAAATAATTAAAGGGATTTATGAGTCAACGTTGAAACTGAGGTAGATGGATTACATAACTTATCATACGAAGTGATAGGTACATCTTCAAATCGACTAGCAGTTTTTATTTAAACGAAAGATAAGTTACTGGGATGTGTATATAATGACTTAGCTGCTTCTGTCGAGCTAGGCTACATGAAGCAAGTCACTAAGCAATTTAATCTGATGAATGAACAAATATCCTCCATTATGGTATGATAAAGGTAAAATGAGGTGCACAATAGATAGTAGTTATTTAGTTGATTAAACCAAATCATTTAAGATACACTACCACAATTTTCTAATCGTGTTTGAAGCAGAAGCTACACGAATTCGAACAAACAACTCAGGTCCATGCTTTTATATCTTCTCCTTGGACAAATAAATAATTTTGTGAACTCTGAACACTTATGTGTTTGCTATTTGATTAATTTCCTTTCCTCTGCCTCTCTCCTTCTACCCCCCCTCACACTTCCCATATTTCGTACATTCACTTCACTACCTACATGATTGGAACAACCGATTTATACATTTTCTATCAGAATTATTTCATTAATAAGTTGAGTTTCTCAAGTTTTAAATCTACCTCCTATAAAGAAATATTTATTTATTCAATCTGTTTTTTTATATTCTTATCATTACTATTAGTACATCTATCCTCAATTGGTATCAAATGTACTAATTAGCTTATAATAAAATATTTGGTTACGTAATTCATCGATTTCATTATATGATCATTGACAATCATAATCTGTTGATTGGATTTGTCACAGAAACAAGTTAGTATGGTACCAGGGAGTATTGGATAAGTGTTTAATCTGCCAACCTGTCGCTAGTTGGGAGAAATCTAGGGTATGTACTGCTGAAGAATTCCATCATAACAAGTAACAACCATCCAGTGCTCCCTGGTTTTCACTAGTACCCTACAAACATCGGTCTGTGACGAATCTAATCAATAAAACTTAGTACCCAACTTCACAAAATCACTACACTTCAATTTAGAATTTTCTATTTAATAATAAAGTATTTTACATATTTTGTTGTTTGTATTCCTCACAAACCAGTGTTGGTTTAATACGGCCTAAAATCAGGGAACACTGGACATGCTGGTTAATTCAGGTATCAAATGTTACAGTATTCTTAAGGTCCACTTGTAGAGACTTACGATTTCGTTAGTCTTTTGTATAGATTTGATATTGAGCGATTAAAGAACAATAATTAACTTTCTGAAACTCTCCTTTAGAAGATTATTTCACTTATTTTGAGTACATGTAGATCCATCATTTTATTGTGAAGTTCTTCTCGCCCTAACCTCCTACTAGACATTTAAACTAGTTGTCATATTAGTTTCTATTTAGCAACAATAACTAACTAACCATCTAATTACTCAATCAATTCCCAGTCCGTATTGATCTTATGCATAAAAGTTATTCTTTTTACTGATTCGCTGTATGATCAAGTTAAATATAGTCTAACTGGTTGGTTGCTGGCTCACTTATCTTGTGTTCTTCTATCTAGCTTGGAGACTAGGAATCATGGAAAAGATATCCGCCCACAGAACAATGTCCATAGTGTCTGCGTTTCCCAATATTCACTCCTATCAACGTTACTGTACTCATATATCATAACTGACCCCACCTGTACTACACAACATACTGCACTAAATTGAAGAAACCGTTGAATAAACAGGCTTAAACGAAGATGAGATTCAAAAGATTATATTCTAGTAAAGGATTCTAAGTTAGACGTTTATCTGTTTAGCATACCAGTTCTTTACCGATTTGTTTAAGGGTGCGAATTAATACAATGAACCTAACTGCTGCACCATTGTTTGAGTTGGATAGTGATCAGCAAGCTGAATCAAGGATGTGTGTTTCGTCCCATTTGAGACTAGTCAGCTGAACATATCTGCATCCCTGTATTGATGTTGAATTATTTGTGTCAACTTGATAAAGAGTAATAGGAATCTATACACCCTCTCTACACCTTTAATTTGTAATATCATCCGTAAAATGAGACGTGAACACCATAAATATGGAACTAGTGAATTGACGTCAGCTAACTGCAGTAGCCGATGATAACTCTCGACGTAAAATGTTCATGCCCCACTTTCCTCAGAACTGCAACCTTGTTCGGCCCAATTAACAAACTGAGATTCCTTGTTTTGAAAGATTTAATGGAAGGTGTCAACATAACCTCGTTAAGTAAGGAACTCCACAGTTTGCTTAACCTGATCATAAAATAGTTATCACGATTTTCGTGTTAGCTTTTCCATGTTCTACCCTGCGAAAGCGTCCTCTACGGTTTGGTTTGGAACCAAATCTTTCTAGTGATCTATTAAGGTAAAAAGAGTTATGGGTTATATGGTACATCAAGATCATGTCTTCTATGAGCCTCCTGTACTGTACAAGATGAAAATTTGAGGCTTTAAGTAGTTTCGCGTGATTTAACTTAACTGAAGGTTGATCAGTCACTTCCAGAGGTTGTCTTAAAATCCTGATTGTTGGATTCACATTCCTTTCAAGTATAATTTTCATAAATCCACCGTTATTGACTTATCACTTATGAATTGTGAGTGTGTATGAGTCGGCATGATCTGCAGACGCATTGGAGTTATATTATTGTTGAAATGAGGGCGATAGTTCGATATAAACAAGCAATAACAATGTCGATACCAGCTAATAAACATAAGACGAGTGACATAGTAACAGGTAGAGCTGGCGGTTCCTCTACATCCCAGTTAACTAGAAAAAGAAGTCTAACGTCATAAAGAATCGTTTAATTCTGCAGATCGACCGTTAGACGAATAACAAACATTTAACTGACGCGTATTATACAAAAAGGAGAACGTCCTTGGAAGTGTCACAAATAGCGTAGAAAAATAAACAATGGACCAATAAGATTTAGCGTCCTACTAGGTTGGAAAACCAAAGTGAAGATTATATGGGTACAATGTGGAGAGAAAACAAGAAATTCAAATTTCCACAATTGAAATCAGCCAACAATTTTGATGCAAACGTCAAGCCAAGTAGGTATACTTGTGTGGAACTAAAACTTAGAGAACAACGAGAAGCATCATTCAAAAGATGCATTTATTTGTAAACACCTGTTTGCACAAAGTGCTTTAGATCCACTGGCCAAATAATATCAGCTATAACCTTCCGATGCAAAGAAAAAAACCGACTTCTAGCCGAAAAAGGAATTAGGTAACGACGATGACGGTGGATAGGATACACATTGTGGAAATCATCTGACTGCGTCACAAGACAAGCCACTAACATAGAATCCTCAAGGCCAAATGGGAAAGAGAAAGACCAAAGAACCCATTGCTTTGAGAATTGGAGGCAGATATAGTAAATAATGAACAGCACTTGAAAGGAAATCCCAGAACATAGTTGATTGGAGAATGCTGGTCAGCGGCTTATGCTTCACGAGGGGTAACATGCATTAAGAAACTTGAATTAGTGCTCACATGTTTATCTAACGTTTTGAAATTTTTAACCGACTAAATTTACAAATTTCAGACTAAACAATAGTTTGCACAAACAGGTTTAGTTGCTTTTATCTAAATGAATGTTGGCTAGTTTTAAAAGGAAATAATAAGACTAATTTTTAAAGATTTGTTTAGAACATAACCAAGAGGAGAAGTCAGGACTCTCGGTTTACCATGTTTGGGACTCGTCACATAAATGGGACTGGATTCAAGAAAAGTAGAAAGTAGAAACTTTTACTAGTGTAATTATTACCATCTACCATCTGTATTAAGTATTACAGCGGATAACTCTAGAACTTAAAACAAATGGGTTGAGTCTCAGTGTGGACGGTGACACTAAGACATATGTATATCTAACTGCCAAGTCCACTAATGATGCAAAACCTACTTTCTGATTCTCACTACTAGCAATTATCCCTACATACTATAATGTGGCTCATTAATTACATTGAATCAATTCATTCAAGTTGGTGAGGGACTATTGAGAAAAATATGTCAGGAAATATCTAAGTCATTTATAAGACATTTAAGAAGATTCGAAATTCATTATTGAAAAATACTTTCGTTTTACATCTAATCACCGTCACTCTGTTGATATTATGAGCGCCTTTTTAATGGATGATTAGCATAATTAATGTGCTGGATTTCATTATAACCCGAAAAGTATATGTACTTAGTAACATTTGATTATGTTGTGTTCTACTAGTTGGCTGTCGAATATACAGAAGCCATCAAGCAAGTGAAAAGGAGCATCAGATGGGATGAACGGAAAAATGTAGAAGACTTGGCAATGACAGCAGAAAACAGTGCTAGGGAGGGAAACTTGGAACACCTATATGATATAACGAAGAAACTAATTGAGAAATACAGTACATCAGAACGACAAATCATGGACAAAGATGGTAAATTAATCACTGAGACTCAAGAGCAGCGAAATAGGTGGGTGAAACACTACGAGGAACTCTTGAATAGATCAGCCCCACTAAACCCACTACTAATCTATAGATCTCCATATAAACATCGAGTCACCAACAGTCTAAGAAATCAACATAGCCATCCGAATGTCATATCTAAGATGCCAAGTTAACAGGGCCAGAAAACATACCAGTTGATGCACTGAAGTCAGACATAGGTAGTAACTGCAAAGATGCTCTATGCTCTCTTCAGAAAGATTTGAGAAAAAGAACGAGTACCGACAGACTGAAGATAAGAATACTTTATCAAGGTGTCAAATAAAGAAGATCTTGGTAAATGCGAGAACTACCGAGGTGTCACTCTAGTTTTAGTACCAGGAAAGTTCTTTAACAGAGTGTTGTTGAAGGGAATTAGAGATCCAGTCAATGGCCAACTTTGAGATCAGCATGCCGGATTCGCGTAAGCACCGATTGCGAATCTACGGATCATTGTTGAAGAGTCCATTGAATGGAACTCACTACATTTTCCAATCAGTTTGTTCGACTATGGGGAAGCATTTGGTAGCATGGACAGAAAAACACTATGGAGTCTCCTTCAACACTTTGTTGTACCTGATAAAGTAGATAGTCAAAATCATTAAAAATTCTTACGACGGTACCACACCGTTAAACCGTACTTGGTGAGCAGCCAACAGATTCATCCGAAGTGAAGACCGGTATCAGACAGGACTGCTTAATCTAGCCCATTCTTTCTATTATAACGATTGACCCGATTGTGAAAACTATAGTATCTCAAGACAAAAATATTTCTGAAACACCTATGATGTGAGTTATAGGTTTCTGTAAACAGACTCAGTTTGTGCACTATAACATTGTTTATGCCTTTGGCTTGCTAACCTTGCTTAAGCTTCAAACTAATACGACATAATTTTATCTGCCAGTATCAGGGAGAGTTTACCAACACAATTCCGGAGATCCATAAGGAACAATGCTGGTGCATTTATCAGGACAGGATTAGTAGCAACTCTTTCATTTTTTAGGAGGTCGTTTTGTAGTGGATTTTAAGTTAATATACTCTAAGTGACAATTAATAAAGGTCGATTTGAGTTGTTTGAAATTCTTCTTCTCAAAAGTCTTATCTTTCGAATCAAGCAGACTATCTGAACAAATTACAGTCTCCGAGAAGAATTTCAGTCAACTCATATCGACCGCTATTAATTGTTACTATCAATATATTAACTCATAATTGATCTAGCAAGTTTATCAACACTATAAATCCTCATATTTTAAATGATTAAGAGAAGAACTAATCAATCCACTTTAATAAAAATAATTTGAGAATAAAGCATCTGAGGTTTCGAACTGCATACTGCAATCACGTTGCATAGCATGGGTATGAAGCCGACATCACTATGAATAAATGCCTAGTTCATTACTTAGTAATTTCAGAGATTAACTCGAATTTTGTTCATTTCTTCACTACTTATGACGATTTCCTCATCACTTTAAGGTAAACAGTATTCAACAAACATCAGGAGGATTAGTTGAACAAGACACTGATTACTACTAATCAATGGTTAGTTAGTGCTATTAACGTCTCAATCCATTAACCATATCAATAGCTGTCTACCTATTACATAGAATGACAGTTTCAAATCCTATAAAGAATATTAGTTTAGTCAATTTAAAAACAATTTTCCTATCCAATAGATTTTAAATAAAACATTTAGATTTACAGTAGTTTGTCAGGAACTTCTAAGTATATTCATCTATTTAAATACACAGCACATATTTGCCTCATTGACTTCCCTAGTCACAAGAATTCATTTCATATGTTTCTAAGGCATAGATTTATCATATTTCAACAATATTTCATTGTTTTCTTTTTCAATCAATAACTTGTTTTTTTTGTATTGATTAACACTTAAAATTGTCTTATAGGTAACTCTCTCATCAATCAACGTGATTGTTATTATTCGCGTTAGTGATAGTAGAGGTGGTGGTGCTTATCAACTAGGCTTCTCTATTTAACTCATAAACAGAACATAGTTTTCATTAGTTTTTCTCTCTTTATAGTAAACAAAATAAACAACTGTGAATACACTAAACCTGTCACTTTGGTTCTTTTATTGTTGTTGTCGTTACATTGTAATTCTCTACTCAGAATTTTATTGTTGTTTTCATTTTTCACTTTATTTTTTCTTTATAGTGAAGTGTAAACACTTGATCTATTCAGCAGACTACACCATGAATGAATTCAATCAGTATGGTTAATTGGCACTTCATTATTTATTAAATCATATTTTACTTTAGGGTGTAAGTACTAATCTTAGTTAACGAGGGGCCAATGGACAGCTTTTATATCCTAGTATAAAACGCATCACTAGTGCACACAATAGATTCCGCCCCAGGAGGCCTCAGGTTGAAACACCCCATTCTCTTAACCATTCGGTTGGCATTCAACGGTAGGATTCTCACTTCTTTCAATTTCTGGTATAGCACGACGATGATCCATTGTCATTACGTATAGAGGGAAGGGCGCTAATCAATCTGAAGCCTCTGGGATGGAATCAAGGATGCGCATTGTGCAGTAGATTTCAACAGCACCTAACCAGCATCAGTCTGTGATGAGCACAAACAACTAAGCTTAATACTTATCTTCATAGAACTACCTTACAATAATTAGTTCACCAGTCATTCACTTCAGGATGTTTCTTAGGTTTTAGTGAGAATTCATGACTGGTGGGGTTCAAACTTGTCGGGAGTTAAATAGCTATCACTGTTGATAATGAGTGATCGTCAAACTATTTCACAAATCCATGGAAAAAAGAATTCTTCCACTGGGCGCCACCCGACGCAGTGATTCAGAGGGTTAACCAGTTGCCATGAGATCTGTGCGCCATGGGTTCGATTCCTTTAGGGAATCAAGGGTGTACTGCTGAAGAGTCTCATACCAGAAGTAAATATCTGTTCTTTGCTTCCTAGTGTTTGGTGATACCTAACCATCATCAATCCATGATGAACATAAGCGATGTAATTGTGTGAGATTGTGAAGTTATTCATTACTGCATTCACCTCTATAAATTTATTTATCACAAATAAGAAACTTTTCAGTAACTTTACAGAGTATACTGAATAACCATTAAGTAGCAGGAAGCACTAGACAAGTGAATCTTTATTTAATAGAATTATTTAACAGTACACATTGATAAACCCACAAGAGATCGAAATAAAGGTATAAAAATCCCTGTTAGAATGTTTAGGCCACAAGATAATTAGTTTGCATTCATCAGTTCTAATTCCTAATTTAATCTCATTCAGGATACGATTGAATTCCATATTCATAGCTTCTTATTGTAACTTTAGTAATTACCTCTTGAATTTCGTATAAAGGATTATGTAGAGTGCTAATGCACACGATCAGTCTTAAATAGAGTGGAGAATAGCCTAATTTGTATCACGATCTAATATAAGGACAGTAAGCACGGTACACATTGAATATGTCAATTCATGGTCTAAGTGATCAAAGTTAGTCAGTCATGTACAACTCAGAACCTGACATAGAAGTGCAAGATATCATCAAGTTAATAATACTAATACCACAATATAATTAAGTAGGTTGAAATGAAAAGTAGTTATGTATAAAATAACGATGGAACATAAGATCTAAAAGAAGAGTGCACCTGAGCCATTGTTACCGATTTCTAACTTTGTCACCCAGTATAGCCAGCTACTGACAGCAATTATCGTGCACAGCCCAGTTAGGTAATCTGCATCCATTAACACTGTTGAGACAGAGAGTCAGCGACTTCAAGAAGTAACGTTATATTTTAACTTAGTCTTATATTTACATTCCGACTTACTCCTACATCAGCCATCGTCATGCAACTTTATTCAGATCTATAATGAATTAAGTTGTATATTTATGCATTATTCATAATAAAATACCCTTTGTCCTATAGTGACTACTTATTAATTAGATAAAGTAATTTAGTTCACAAGACATTATTTACTCAGTTACTCATCAACTTCCTTTCTTTTTTCATTTGTCGCCTATATACTTAGATGAAGTGGAAAATGTTACTATCTCATAGACTACGCACTAATTAATATAATAATGATTTTTATTAGTAGTTGTAGTGGGTAGTGAAGGAGGGAGAAGAGGAAGTGGAGTAGAAAATATGTCTAATATCAAAATCTCAAACTCTACTTTATCGATATACACCTTTTGGCTAGAAGTATTAATTAAAATCCGTTGGTAACTCAACTGTACAAATCTATTAATATCGATCAATCTGTGGATAAATAGATCTGTTATTTCCGTGGTTGATAACACTGCGATAATTCATGGTTGATTCATGAAGGAGTCTGTCAATACCATTCAGCAAAAATACAACATGATTCAAAAGAACACTTCACAATAAGCATAACTACATGATGGACTATAATATGTGATTGAAGATTAATTTGTCTACTTTAATTATCGAAATGAAAAAAAAACAATGATTTAGTGGAGATTAGATTTTAATTTGATGGTTTTATTTGTCACAGGCCGATAACAGTTTTATGTTAATTAAAATTAGGTAGAAGAAAATAGTAATTTGTTTATCGTATGGTGACAGTTGTTACCCTCGATATCACTTTAGATCGTCATATTCAGGACCTCTGTATCTCAAGGTGAGCTTTTAATTGATAGAATTATTATGCAGGCTTCCAATGGTAGGATTCTTATATCATTCAGCTCGTCAGTTACCTTTTCTATAACCTTATAAAGGTTCTAGTGGGATTGGTGTTCACACTAGGCAAAGCTTGAATCAGTTATAACCAATAGAAGTATACAGCTGTTGAGGTATATTACAAACTGACTATAGAGAAAATTTTACAGTTGGATGATCTAGTGCTGTTGATGATCAAACGTTTGCTCGAAAACTTGAACTTCCTGAATATGTAATTTTTTGGCACCTGTGAAAAATCCCACTCTAGGACAAAAGAGCTGTCCAGAGCTATTTAACTTTCAACACTGCCTACAGGGTATCAGTCTGTGACGAAGTAGAAAAAAACTAAACAAACAGACTCTGTCAAATGATGAAAATCATATTGTCTTAGAAAGAATCCGAAAGTTAATCTCCAAGATGTAGAGATCATTATAAAAAGATACCTCCTAATCATTAGTGATCCGAAAGAAACAAGTTTTAACTGTGTATTTCAGATTTTATTGAATTTTAATACATAGAAGATTAGAATGAGTATAACTAATTTAACTGCTCTACTGAACAGTAACCCATTACCACTTTATGTCTATTTAGAAACTAATGGATCAGTCAGAAAAAGAAAACAGTTCATTACACTACATCGAACAAGATGTCAAAGGCAACATGAATACCATAGGAGTGAGTGTATTAGAAACAATACTGAAAATGACAGAACATTAGTTTGATGTGACGGAATGTAGGAACTGATGCAATCACACAGTTTAGAGACCCTTTTGAGTTAACTGAATCATATTAATTGAAAAACTCCTCTTATTTTCTACTGTGGTAGTGAGTATTAAGACTAAAAATATCAAAATTATGATTCGGTGATGAAATTCTTGGGTGTGAAGGAACAAAGAAATGCACATGCCACTTTTATACTCTAAGCGGTTGACCTTTTAAAAGTGCTCAGTTGATAAATTAAAATAATATTCTCAAAACGACTGTTAGAGTCTAGATGACTAAGTATCTCATTTACACTCCCACTCCTAACCAAATTTCTTAGGAAATCAGGAAGAACAATAATTCCATGGCATTAATATTCACTGACAACATTTGAATTTACCATATTCCTAAATGAATCCTTACAATACTTTATACAGATTAAAATCAATCAGATTAACGACAAGATTTATATACTATACTACTGAAATTCGCAAATGGATAGCAACAGTTAATAAGATTGAAGTATCATTTATTTTTTAGTTGAATGAATTCGTCACAGATTGATGTCGGTAGGATACTAATGAAAACCAAGGGGAACTAGACAGCTGTTTCGTTTTAGTATCAGATTGTTCAGCAGTGTGCACGTTAGATTCCACCCCATTGGCTTCAGGTTAGTAAACGCCTAATCCTCGTCACTATTGGGGTGCCTGATATCCAATGGTGGAATTCCTACCTCAATCAACTTGTGATATATAGTGAGACGATCATCCGTTGTCACTGGTGGTAACTGCCTCACTCTATACAAATCTGAACTCCATCAGTCATGACCTCTCACTAGTGATTAGCTTAAGGAACATCGTGAAGTTAATCACTAGTGAGCTAATTATTACAATTGAATTGCGATGGTTATTCTTGTGAAGATTGGTATTTTTTATTTGATTCAGTATGTCACAGAATATGTCCAGTACTCCCTAGTTTTCAATGGTACCCTACCAACATCAATCTGCAACGAATTCGATTGAATAAAAAAAATACTAATCTCCATAAAAATAACCATCACACTTCAATTTATCTATTCATTGACTACTTGGTGAATATTTATAGATCAAGAGGATGATTCGAGGGAAATTAGATTCACTGAGTTTGATATTTTATCTGTTGACGTTTTATCATCATTTTGAACAACTTCATCAGCACAAACTTTTGATAGAAGTAAGGTATATGAACTTCTTGATATATGACTATCAACTTGTTCTATTGACCCTAAATTTGAATATTTGTAATCACTACTTTTGTGTTTAGTTATTGGAGAATGGTGCAGACGGTGAGGCATACACAGTCAACCTGAAGCTCCTGGTTTAGAATCTGAGGTGCATACTGGTGGGGAGTTCCATACTGGAACAAAACAGCTGTCCAGTGCTCTATGGCTTTCAATGGTATCTTGCCAACATCAAACTGTGACATATTCAATCAACTATTTATTTATTTGTTTCGTTTATCTAAAAATTATTGTGATAAAAAGAAAAACTTTATTTTTTTTTTTACAATAGTTTTGTTACTTTTAAGGGTGTGCGTATGTGCGCGTACTTATTTGGATGACTATCAACTATGAATCAGTTAGTAACTATTGTACACACAATGTAAACAAATACCTTAGAGAGAGATACCGTAACAAAGAAAAAGAAGAAAATTACTTTATCAAATATGAAACGGTTAGTTTTCATATGTCTAACTGAGTGTGTGTGTGTGTGTTTGTGCCAGAGAGAGAGATAGAGACAGGAATAGACAGACAATATACGTAAAGTATTGTTTATCAAATTTATATAAATGAGTAGTATAACACTTGAAACGAAATAAGTAGTATATGTGTATATATTGTAAGTTATATTTTAAAAAAAGTAGATGAAATGAATGAAAATCTTAAAAGAAGAAGAATGACTACTTAAATTATTCAATCATTTTCATTTCATTAGAAATCAAAACAAAGAAAACCAAGTAAAAGAAAATTTTTCAATAAACAAGTTGAAACAAGTTGATTGATTATTTTTAGATGATGATCGATTATTTTTGTTAATACAAATTAATTGAACATTAAAGTTATGCAGTAAAGGAAATGAAGACTCCGCGAACACATTGAAAGTGATCTGTAACATCTTCAATGCTTTATGTATGAAGTATTCAATAAGTAGATGAATTCAATGAATTAGAATTCAGTCATCATCAGTAAGGCAGTCAATGAGAATAAGAATTGTGGAGATTGTTGAATATGATGTAATGAATTAGTTCAAGTTAGACAAGCATTCTTAACTAAAGAGTACAGAAAAGTTGTTTTATGCCAATATGGGACTCATCATTAGTAGGGATTCAAGCACCTACTAAGGAATTATCGCGTTTAAGATCTTCTAATTTCGTGTTATATGCCTTATTGTTGAACAACTAAGCTATCAGATATCCAACAGTATTTGAACTCTCATTATATTAACTTATGATATGCCAAGTACCTAAAGAAGACTGAGAATCTTTGAGGATTGTTTTTCGGTAGTCTATTTCCTTATTTTTAATTGTTAATATGAAAATCAATTGAAGTAAGATAGGTGAGTTTTTATAAATTTCATTATTAACCATTTCTCTTTGTTACTATAGTTCTACTAGTTTCGTTTCACTTTTAAATACAATCAACAGGAAGCCGGTGTATTAAACTTTTCTTTCTTGTCAAAAAGTGAGTATCTAAGTAAGTAAGTAAGATGATGAAGTAAAACAATGAATATATTTCTATGTGATAAATATCAGTAATGTATATACTACTGAAACTACTACAATACATTTACGTATTTACACTTTACACACATAACACTAGCATGTGACAATTTTTGCAACCAGGTGGTTTTACACACAATTACTTCGTGTCATTGTATAGCGTTAGATAAATCTTATTTGCAATCTGGACAAGCATATGCATTTCGAGAAAGTTTCCAATGAGTACCGTCATCAACTTAAAAAGAATAAGGAATAAGCATGAATGACTTTTTTTGGTTAGCGAATTTTTTGTAAGGTTGTTTTTAATAGAATCGGTTACTAACTTTATACCCAACCCTACTTCTTTATAGGGGTTTGAGACCAGCGGTAACTTTATGAGGATTTCAGAAAGAGATAATCAAACCTCGTCACAAGAGAGACACTAAGTTGGAATCATTAAGACTGAAAGAAAACAGAAAAACCATAAAACACAATTCACTAGAAACTAGAGGGACACATGGAAAGAATGAATAACACTTGGAAACAAATGGATAGGAGATTTGACGACAGAGTTAGTTAGAGAATGCTAATTAGTAGCCTATGCTCCACGAGGGGCAACAGGAATTAGTTCATCAATTGAATATACATACTGATATATACATATGCATCAATGTGTTACATTGTCAATTAAATAATCAGGCACCATTCTCCTTGGTTAGTAGAAACCCAGTTGTAGCTCGTGTGGACCTACACATGAAGTAAAATGCTAAAGTATTAGAGAAGAATGAAAGAAAGGTAGGGGTGGCCACACAATTGTCAACTGCTAATCTGAGGTATCATGGTAAATGTAGACTACTTAGGCTGTCATGAGCAACAGACTGAGATTCCTGTGTGACATGGCTCAAAATCGGCTATAATAACGTAAGTGTATTCGTTCATAGTCTTTCCTCAAATCATTACCTTATTTCTCCGTTTATCATATTCCATATATCTACAGTATTTCTTCTAATTACAACTGATATAACTTATAGTTATACTGCTTTGATTATCCTTTAACCGTCTTAATAAGGTGTGGCAACTTAGGTCTATGCTAACGTGTTCCAGGTTCTACAGTGTAGTTAACTGATTGTCAGATGATTCAGCGCAGGTTACCTTTCTCATATTTAGCAGATGATGAATAGTTCTCGGAAAGTCATAGGCGTCTGACCAGGCATCTCCTTACCAGCTGTTCTTAAGTGTTATTCATTATTTCCATGTCTGCCTCTATTTCCCTTCTTAATGTGTTCCTCAGTTTTCCTTTTTTCTTACGGCTTTGACGATTACAAATTAGTGCTTGTCTTGTGACTCAGCTTGATGATTTCACCAATATATGTCTTATCCACCTACAGCGTATTTTCTTACTTTTTTCTTTCAGTCAGAAGCTGGTTCGTTCTCTGCTACAGTAGGTTGTTATTGACGACCAACAGATTTGGAGTATCTTGCGAAGATAACTGTTTATAAATACCTACACCTTTTCGTAGTTTCCAAACTTTAGAGGTTTGCTTTGAGAATCCTGAATTTGTTGTTGGCTGACAATTATTATGAGTATTAGATATTCTTAAACTGTAGAAATGTAGCCATTACAACTTTGTCTTACCTCACCAAACCGTATCTTTACATCTGCATCAGATCCCCGTCCTTCACTAATCACTGATGTTGCTCATGTATGCAATAATTTCCACATCCTTCATAGATTTTCCTTCATGTCAAGTGATTTGGTATGTACTCATTTTTCTGTGTTGTATCTAAAGATGCTACTTTTTCCTTTGTGTATGTTGAGATCTACTAGTAGCTACAGTGGCTGTTATTACATTGGCAGTCTTGACCTGCATTTGTTTTCGAATAAGGAAGAGGAGAACAAAATTGGTCAAGTGGTAAGTGTAAATCGTCTAGCTTCATCCAAGTTTTTCCCTATAATCTGTGCTTCCCTAAGATGTTAGAGTTAATGTAAAAATCCAGGTAACTAACCGAAGAAAGAGTGTTAGAAGACAGCCCTATCTAACACCGATCTTCATTTGAAATGAATCAGTAGGTTGTCCTTCCTGCAAGATTTTGCAGTGTAGTTCATCGTTATTATAAATAGAATCAATACTTATCTCTTATTATTAATATCATGTTTATTTGCCTGCCTTTTTAACTTGAAATATTTTTCGTTGCATTGAATTACTGATTTATCTGTTTATTTCAGCCTACAATAATTACTGAGATTCTAATGTACACGCCTATGTATGACTAATATACAATCATGATAGGTAAATGTCACAAACGAATGTTGTTGTCGTCGTTTATTCTACCATATTGATTCTAACCTTCTACCTATCAGTTTACACTAACAGTGAAATAGACAAACAATTATTAGTTAGGGTCATTCACTAGGGAACTGTAAACATTGACACAAAATTTTAAAGAAAAAGGACATAACAGTCAGCATATTTTTAATTTAATATCACAAATTGATCTGAATTAAACAACTATTGGTCACCAAGAAGCAATAAAACAAGCGTTGCGTCTTAGTACGGGGCTCTTCAGTGATCACAACGCAGCCAAAGTGTCCTAGGTTCGATCCATCACAGAGTTGTGGATGCACAATGCTGAAGTGTTCTATATTAGGATAAAACAGTTGTCCAATGCCTCCTGGTGATTAATAATTGTCTAATTCAGACCAGTTTGTGATACTGAACTGACATTCAACAATCTCCAAAACACCCGATTAGGAAATTGTTTATCATTGATTAAATGTCACTAATATTAATCACCATTGATTTGATATCAGTCAAATAGTGACTAAAATAAGACACAGTGACATACATTTCAGATGAAAATGAAAACATTTTTTAGGTAATAGATCACTTTTTATTCTAATGAAGTACCAATTAGTTCCATATAGTGACTAGAATTCATTTAAACAGTTAACTTACTTGAATTTGATATTATGATTTGGTCTAAGTTAGACAGCTAAACAAAACCACAAAGACATGGAGAGGTTGTTCCATGTTAATGTACAACTCATCAACAGTGCATATTTACTATTCTACTAAAGAATCATCCGGGCCAGGAACTTCTAGCTTCGTGATGAATGCCTGATTGTTGAACTAATGAGCTGGTCTACATTCAGTAATTGATATTCCAACTCTCTACAAACAAATTTGCATCAGTGTGTAACTACCTCACATCCAAAATGATTGAATTTCACAGGTCACATCTTTCAACTAGAATTCCACTAATGACATTTAGGAGTTACTTACTAATGAGCTGATGTTGACTGTAGTTGGATGTTGTGGAAATTTGGACAACACATATAGGCGAACAATATTGTTGCATCGTTTAGATCTCCATCAGGCTTTATTCTTTAATACACACACTGATATTTATGTGCAAATATGAAAATGTCAAACCAATAACGGTAATTTATGAATTGACTATGGAAATCAGGTAAATGGATTAGATAACTATTGATCATAATCAATAGACAGTGCAAACTGATAGTAAGAGGACAGGTGAACTAGCGAATTCCGACTACCATCATTTCGTGATATATATAGCGCGACGATTATCCAATGTCACTGATGATAACTGTCTCAACCCCAACTAGTCATGATTTCTCACCTAGGTTTCAGGAACACCATGAAGTTAGTCATTAGTGTGCTGATTATCGTAGTTGAGTTGAGGTGCTTTGTAGAGATCGGTATTCACTTCTATTTGATTGAATTTGCCACAGATTGATGTAGACAGGGTATCATTGAAAACCAAAGAGCACTGGACAACTCTTTTGTCTTAGTATGGTGTCCTGCCCTCATCAATCTGTGACGAGTTCAATTAACTAAAATTTAATACTAATCTCTGCAAATCACTCCAATTTAAAATAATAATCGTCGAAACAGAAACTTTATAGGTAAAGTGTAAATAATAGTTCTAGCCATGTAGGTAATTAAGGAAGTTTATGAAAGTGTGAGGAAAAGACAATTACAGTAAAATAAAATGAGAACAAATATTTATCAAGTCATATTTGACTGAGGAAGAGAGAGTGTTATTAAAAATTTCTTCTGAACACAGAGACTACGGTCATTGGTTCGAATTCTCAAAGCTACTGTCAAGTGTAACAAACGAATAGGGACTCATTAAGAAACGTCGATGGTATACGGTAGATTTCTTTACATAACTTGAACTTCTCTATCACATGACTCCTGTCTGTTAAATGTGATACAGGTTAGCTATGTCTATTCTTCGTCCGTCCTATACTAAACAACTCTGGTAGATATTCATTCATTTGTTGACTAAGTTGCCTGGTTGTACGCCTTACGTAGATTTCTTCAAAGGAGTAGCTGGATTCATATATAAACACGAGCGGTAAATTTAGGTAACCTATCCGTTGTTTGAGCGAACACCACCGATAGACTAGAAAATGACAAGTAAAGTTCTTTTGTATAGAAAGCCCTTTAGACCGCCGTTAATATTTTGTAGTACAAGACCTCACTATTCACATATCTGTTAAGTTGTAGTTCTAGGAAGAAGGGATTCTTTCGGGCAGTTTATGTCTTTGGCTTCTTACTAGCTTATTACCAACAACAGTTATGTAATCGGTTTACTTCATTGTTCCAAATGATTCACATACCATACTGACTGAGTAAACGGAAATATGTTGAAAACCTAGCAATGACGGCAAAAAAAGCTGCATGAAAAGAAAACATGAGGCACCTATACAATACAATAAAGTAGTAAACTGGGAAATCTATTAAGCCCATACAATAACAAGGATGGTAAATCAATGATTGAAGTTAACGAACAACAAAACTGGTGGGTATAACACTTCGAAGAACCCTTAAATAGACCAGCCCCACTGAAACCACCAGTCATCGAAGTAGCAGCCACAAATCTTCCCGTAAACACCGACACACCAACAGTCAAAGAAATCAAAATGGCCATCCTTCAAATCAAGATTGGAAAGTCAAAAGGGCCAGACAATACAGCAGCTGTGAGACTGAAGACAGACATAGAAGCACCTTCAAAGATACTCCACATCCTCTTCAGAAAAATTTTACAGAAAGAACAAATACCAGCAGACTGGAAAGAAGAGTACTTTATCAAGATACCAAAGAAAGGAAATCTTATCAATTGCGTAAACTACAGAAGCACCATTCTACTTTTGGTACCAGAAAAAGTCTTCAACAGAGTGTTATTGAACCAAATGAAAGTTTCAGTTAACGCACAACTTCGAGATTAACAGGCCGAATTTCGTAAAGATCAATCGTATATCGACCAAATCACGACTCTACAGTTCCTTGTTGAACAATCAATCGAACGGAATTCAACACTTTACATCAACCTCGTCGACTACGAAAAAGCATTCAACAGCGTGGACAGGAGAATATTATGTAGCCTTCTACGAGGTTATAGCATATCCGCAAAGATAGTCAACATCATACGGAATTCTTACGACGGACTACACTGACAAACCGTACATGGAAGTCAGCACACAGAATTATTCGAAGTGAAGACCGGTGTTAGAGAAGGCTGCTTACCATCGCCCTTTCTTTTCCTGCTGGTGGTTGACTGGATGATGAAGACTGCAACATCTCAAGATAATCTCGAGATACAGTGGACAACGTCGATACAGCTAGATGACTTGAACTTTACAGATGACC
This sequence comes from Schistosoma japonicum, assembly GCA_025215515.1. Taxonomy (NCBI): domain Eukaryota; kingdom Metazoa; phylum Platyhelminthes; class Trematoda; order Strigeidida; family Schistosomatidae; genus Schistosoma; species Schistosoma japonicum. The sequence continues at coordinate 480,175 of CM046069.1, forward strand.
CAACTCTTCGATTCCATACACAGAAACAAATGAAGATGAGGATGGAAAATGTAACAGTGGCCTCGGAAGCTAGCAGTAGGCCTCAGCATTCACAACGAAAAAGCAGGATCCATCGATACAAAACAACAAGCTCTAACCCAATTCCACTTAATGAAGAAATTGTGAAATATGTAGAAACCTTTACATACTTGAGTGGCAGCATCATTAACAGACGAAGAGAGTCTAATGCAGATGAGAAGGCGAGGATTCAAAAGGCAAGAGCAGCATTTTCACAACTGAGGGATATCTGGAACTCAAACCAACTGTCGGTCAACATTAAAGTCAACATTTTCACTACAAATGTGCAAACAGTTCTATTGTATGGAGCTGAAACTTGCATTGAGAACTATGAAAAAGCATCATCCGAAGATACAAGTATATATAAACAACTGTCTGAGTAGGATACTTCTGATCCGTTGGCCGGATACCATCAACAACAACCTCTTATGGCAGAGGATAAATCAACTTCCAGAAGAGGAAGAAATTAGGAAAAGATGCTGGAGGTGAATAGGATATCCACTGAGGAAATCTTCAAACTGTGTCACAATGTCAAGCACTAACTTGGAAACCTGAAGGCTGAAGACTAAGCAGAAGATCCAAGGACACATTGCGTCGGGAATCGGAGACAGACATGAAGAGAATGAAGAGCAGTCGGTAAAAGTTCGAACTAAAATCCCAGAACAGATATAGTTGTAGAATCCTGGTCGGCGGCCTATGTTTCACATGGGGTAACAGGCATTGATTGTATATACTAAAGAGTAAAGCCTGACGAATATCGAATTGACGAAACAATAAAATTCGCTTATATGTGCTGATCTAATTTAAATAATGGGAATCTTTAGCATTATGGATATTGTTGAATTTTAATTTGATATCATAATAGAAGTGAATATATAACTAATTAACTAAGAATTATTAACCGTTGCATACTGGTAAGTTAAGTAGTCTAATGGTTAAATGTTTGTTGCATAACCTGAAGTTTCTGTATTCAATTACTTGTTAGATTTGTAGATGCACGCTACTAAAGAGTTCATATTAGGATGAAACAACTCATTAGTACTTTCTGGTTACAATTTGAAATGGAAGCCACTTAATTCAAGTTTTTAGTGTAAAAATCATCGCTAGAATATCGTTTCATTCAGCTGATGTTTCACAAACAGAATGAAATAGAAATGCTCAATTCTAACTATTACCACAGTCATACTTTACGAGAAATCAGTAGTGAATGTTTACTATAAGATACATTGAACTTGTGATAAAGTCATTCACTGGTAAATAATAACAAAGTAACGTAAGTAAAATAAGTTCTGATTCAAGTGATCATTTAATTCATGTTTTCTATGTACATATTCAATCGTTCAGTTAGTTGATTACATGGTCTTTATCATCAAATTCAATCATTCATGACAATAATCTTTTATATGAATCAGTCGATTAGTTTTTAATGAACAACGTAGAATTTGACACATATGCACATAGTCACAAGCTGGTATGTGGCATTTCGGATGACACAATCACAGTTATTATACTAATGCCACCATGTAATTCAGTAGGAGAAAATGAAGAAGAAGAAGAGGTGTATGAAATGAACAATGGGACTTAAGATGTAGAGGGAGAGGCCAATTCTCAACTATGTAACTTGGTGTCTTTAGTCACTGGTTACAGTTTTCATTCTGACTCCAACCAGGTAAATTGTATCAACCAACACAGCTTAGACTAACAATAAAAAAACTTTACGGACTAATGTCATATTTTCGTTTAGTTCGTAAATAAATTTCTTAATTAGCCTCCTTTATTTATATTCGAATAAGAAAGAATCATTTTAGTCAAAAGGTGTTTTAGCCCACTGTATGACATCATGAAACAAGGAGATGAAATTAACAAGATGAATAGCAAAACTATTGAAATAATCATAGTTTGATAGAGGAATTGTTAAATAACAAAAGAATCTATATTAAAAGAAAGATAAATATGAAGGAATATTGAAATGAAAACATCTAGAATGAATTACAACCGTGTCTAATTCTAAAGCATCATAAACAGAAAGACTTTAGGCACAGTTCGTTATTAGCTTGTTGAATACAATTAAACAGTTAACTGTCAATAGTTTGATAGACTGAGATCACCGAGACAGTGTTTTATAATTTGTATTCATGGAAATGATTATACTTTAGGTTAAAAAGCTGGATGGATTCAATTAGAACTTGACTGTTTATTGAAGTAACTGTAGGGTAGTTTTGTTGTTGTTCTGTGCTCTGTGTTTTTGTTACCTTCTTTCTAGTCGTATACAATCATATATAAACATGAATGGAATCAACTTGTACTATAAATTTTATTTTTCCTAGCTCCAACATGGTATGCTAATTCCTGTGGTAATGAAGCACACTGTGTCATATACTACACAATCCACTAGAAAAGCCACTTAAGGATGTATCTTCACTACTCTGTTTACATGTGAAGTTCAAATTTGTTACACAACTAACTATTCACAACCTTGAATCTATGTGATAATTTCAATATTAACGATTACGTAACGAATGTGGTGTCACCACTAACGTTCATACATCCGACTAACACTTTGTTCTTCTCAGTTTATACCCTCTATAGGTCGCTAGTATCATTGAGATAATCAAGGATACTTGTCTTTTCGATTAATGTACTCCTATCTTAGTTAACAGCGTGAACAAGTCTGTAAATCATTGAATATTATGTAATTAATTATAGAAAATTTCGTTGTTGTTATACGTCATGGTTGGGTTTACAATAAATTTCTTACAACTTACTTTAACTTCAGACGAATTTCTTCGTTGAGGTACGGGAATAGCTAATTCATTGGAGAGACAAATCAAGCTAACATTTTTTATTGATTGGATCAAGAACTAAGTTTCTGAACTAAAGTAGCATTGATAGCCTTAGTTGATAAACTACAGAAAATGAATTAATTAAATTTGATTATTGATGAGATTCAAACCAAGGAGTATAGAATAACTAGTTCAAAGATAATGTCGAAGGATATATAATAAGAGAATACGAATCAAGCTGACATTTAGTGCTACAATCTCCAACGAAAAAAATAAACTAACCCCTTCATTGACTACGGAAAAAAAGTTCTTTCGTTCAGTTGGTTTCAAACCATCTTAGACAGTTTACAGTAGTTAATCGAGTCGTCATAATAACTGGTGTTACGTTAGTCTGCTTTCAAATGAGAAATTTGGAAATCTGTCAACCGAATTACAATGTTAGAAGTAGGCATTCGTTTGAGTACATTGATATCTGGATAGATCTTTTCCATTATAAAAGGTTGATGCTAGTTGTTAAAAAGTAACAAATATGATTCGAAGCAAATTCTTACTTATCATCAAAGTTTGTTTACACTACTGATGGAATTCAATACTATCATCCAAGTGAAAGCAGAGTATACGCATGCATGTACTTTGATTCGTACTCCTATATGAGAAGTATTCATGCAACCCGACTGCTCAAACTAAAGGAAAACGAAGGGATTTCCAAGATTTATTCCAATAAATTTATTAGAAAGGAGTTTGTTTATATTTTATAAAAGCCAAATAATAGTTTCCAGCATGTTCATTATGTCAGCACATATCTAATCAGTATTGTAGATTGAAGCTCAGAAATGATAATCAAGATCTTCCCAAGTATACTAAAAAAGTGTCGGACAGTGACAACTCCTTTTTAGGAGTAAGTAATTTAGGTATACTAACAAATACACAAAGTCAGGTGTGTGCATATGTGTACAAGTAAGAGATCTGGAATCCTTTTTACTAGATGAAAAAAGTCGTTCAATATCTCATGTTAAGATATCTGTTTCAACAAGCCAATCGGAGAAAACCTTATGAACTACCATTTCTCAAAACATCAATTAATTATTATACGCTTTGAGTTTTTATACTTGTTCCAACTCATTTTTTATATTTGTCAACAGTATACAATGCTGAAAAACTTAAGAAGTACCTCCTTTGATTTCAGCTAACCATCCTTTGTCAGTTGGAGTAAACGAGAGGCGATTATCATCGAATTCATAAATCAGATATATTCGATAATGAAGAACAAGGTTATAGGAGTACGACGAGTAAAATAGATTCATTGGATGAATATAAATTGAAGTCGATCATAGTTTGTGGATATTCAAATGTGTTTCTTATATTTTGTTACTGTAAAACCTTTACTATCAACAAACAGTTAGTATTGAATAAGATGAGTTTTATTACTCTTATTAATAGATCTTATCAGTGCATATGGTATGAAGTATTAACTTATGTCTAGCTTGATCAGTTTACAACGCACTAGTAGTGCTTTTTCATTCTCTCTCATTGCCAAAAGTATACGTCTTTGTAATGTATGAATGATATACACTAGACTACTCAGTCAATTTAAATATAAATTGAATTATATTACTGCAAATGACACTTTAAGAATACTTAAGACTAAATAAAGTTCATGCATATAAAGTCTATACATGTATCAAGTCAACTATTTTGTTCCAAACATACACTTCATTAAGTTTAATTGATTGAATTCGTCACAGAATGATGTTGGAAGATTAACCAGGCAAAAGTTAACAGTTATTTCGTCTTAGTATGGGATTGCTTAGCAGTGCGCACACTATGTTCCTCCCCAGCGGCTTCAGGTTGGTGAAACAACTGTCCAGTGTTTCTTTGTTTTAATTAGTACCTTACAAACACCAATCTGTGACAAATTCAATCAGCTAAACTTACTATCGATCCCCACATACCATCTTAATTCAATATATATCATTAACTTACTGATATATGAAGACACTGATGTACTTGCCATGGAATCATTCAGAAACTAACACTATACACCGATATAAGTTCTTTCAAATTTACAGTTAATTATTTAATTCCATAAAATATAATTTACTAATAACATGAAATCATCAGAACAGATTATTCCATTAATTCCATGTAGAATCTGTGTGTATGTGTACGTGTTCACGTGAATGAAGCGATCAACTTGGATCCATTCATTAAATGAAAATAAGTTAATTGTAGAAGTCAAATAAATTTTATGAGTACTGTTCTCCTTTTTTCTGATTTTGTCATAACATATTTGAATACTTTTGCTTTGTTTATTGTTTTTATCCCTTTATTTGTTCTTTTTGTTTTATATTTTTAAGCAATTTGATTGGTTGAAATCAAACACCATTTTTTGATTGGTCCATTTCTATTTCACTGTTTTTTTTCTCTTATTATAAATATTGAGTTGGAGACAATGAATAATTTAATTCATACTCACTTGATGTGTATGAATATATGCATTACACGTATGTATCTATGTGACTGAGTCCTCTTTAAGGTGAACAGTTGAACTCAATGATGAAAATATTAATGAGTAATTTTTTTTGGCATTTTGTTTTTTTTTTCGTAGGACAATTTTGATGAGGTCAGAATTGTCGTTTTTAAAGTTCAAGTAGATATTGATCGAATTTATGAAGAACCTTAATGAACCTAATCATTATAAGGGAAGTTATGCCTTAAAGTCGATTGAAAATACATTCCACGTAGATTGTTGATTATAATGAAATTTGATTAGCTTTAATTGAGCAGATAAAAGTGACATTAATCATAAATCATTGTGAATATCTCAGTACTATAGATGAAAAGTTAAGGCCTGTATTGAATTACTATGACATCTGAGTCTTTGAAGTTAGGTGATAAAACTGAACATTTTGCATTTGCAAGTTTTAAATCAAATGAATGACATCTTTAACTTCAGTTACTACGTGAAATATATCTTTATCTTATTTCATTGGTGGACATCTGCACTCTCATTATAGATGAACTCTACTGTAATTGCCTTCTGATGTTTGTCACTAGTGAGCTTATGTAAACTAGTTGTTTAACCATGTTTTGAATGTTTCAGTTACCCACTTAGTGTTAATGGATGAGGTCACGGAATTTAGTGACAATCGGCTGGGTTAAGAGATGTCAACCACTGAAGTTAAACATTCCCCACAAAGCTTGGAAGCCCTTTGCACAACCCACAGTAGGCGCACAATCATTCATTGATGAAGTGCACCACACTATAACGAAACAATTGTTCACTGTTTCCTGGATTCCAGTGGTTGTACTGACTGTGTCAGTTTGTGACATGAATTTTAAGTCTGTAAGTCACTTTGAGTGATCATTGTAAATAAGCAAAACTATGCTCCTGTCCCGATTTCAAGCTACTTCACATCATGTAGTAATTTTAGGCTTTACAACAACATTATCTTTTTAACTGATGCTTATATCAACCTAGACTGTTCATATCTTGCAGTGAGTACGTCACCCTTCAGATCATGAGTTTATCGCAATTTCAAAACTTTAGTATTGACGAGATCTGTTTAGTTCTGCAGACGATTTTCGTTAGTATTAGATATTAGCTGAAAAATGAATCAGATACAAAGATTACCAAACAAATGCCCCTTCTCAGTATGGTAGTCTTCTGTAATGCGAATGACCTACTTCAAGTGATATTATTTCATTATGAATATCATCCTAGAACCAAACATATCACTTCATCCAATGCTTGTATTAACAAACATTACCTAATCCCTGCTAAACACCAACTTCAACATAGATTCTGATGCCTGGTATTTAAAGATAATCAGTAGAAAACTCTACTTAACTTAGATTTCGAGCTATATGAAACACTTCACCAACCTATATGTGCAATCTTGACGAAATTAAACTTGAATCATTCAGTTTCATAGTCTAATAGTGTTACCACTAAGTTATTCTAGTTTCAACATGGATTTTCTGTAGTTTACTGCGAAAATGCAACCAACAAAGACAATTCTGTCAGAAGTAATACAGTTGAATGTGACTCCCATTATATCATAAAAACAACTGCATACTAATCACTGCATGACAAGTCCAAAGATTTATATATTCTAAATACACTTTTGTGTAATGTCGTTGGTGTTTATTCACTATGGGAATAATTTTTATGGTACTCAATTGATATGTCCAGTGTTAACTTTGCATAATGATGCCATTATACCTTCATTATGTGTACCATCTACTTTGGTTTTTTTTCATGTACTGACTATAACTAACAATGATTGGGTCTTACAAAGCTATATGTAATAACGATTTCGTTTGTTTTAGTATAAGACATGTCACCATGGCAACACCAATCAAAATTAGGTCCCAATGATATGCATTACTGTGGAAGTTTTTCAATTTGATTTGGTCTAAGTAGTAATAGATTAACTTTGATTTTTTCAAAACGATTAATAAATCTTTATCCATAATAAAAATAACATGATGAGATGATGTGATTAGTGGAGTTCAATAATACTGGACATGTGGCAGTTGCCTGTTAGTGATGAGGTTGCGCAAAACATCATGAATTCATAGAAGCTAGACGTATTAATCATTGTAAACTAGATTAATAATCGCAGAGTTAAAGGTTCAGACCTCGATTTGCGTTAAGTACATGGTGACTCACTGTTGAAGAGTCTCATACTGGACGAAACAACTGCTTTTACCTACTCACATTTCATGGTTGTTTAACTCGGATCAGTTGATTCAAAATAGTACTACAGTGTGTACTATATATGTAGATTGATTCTGCTTTTTTATATTTCTCTAGCAGGCATGTAACTAACCAATCAGTTAGTCATTTACTATGTGGAGCCTGGCAATTATATGCAACGGTACAAGTTGCTACATCCCACCAGTATACAGAAATGAATATCACAGTAGTATACGTTGTAATAACTAAAGTGTTAGTAAAATAAGCAAAAGTGAGAATAGCGAATATATAACGAGAAGAAAGAATAAATTCGTAGAGAGAAGGATATAGAATAAATTTAAGATCAGTATTTAAAGGACAATTAGGAGTAAATACACACACTCCAATCTAGCCGATTCTAAACCATATCACCCACAGTCCGTAATAATTGGTTATAATAATCGTAAAAACTTTAACCAAGAAGTCTGCATTCACCAACACAAGTCACACCAACAGCCACGGTACGGTGGACTGATGTTGAATTTTTCACTTGATTGATACTACATCGCTTCCACCCTACTCATACTTCAATTTTTATCATAAATCAAGGTAATCAGAAATACAGCATACTAAATTCATGTGTTCCAGTCACCTTAATGGATGATAATCTACAATCTTATCAACCTGACTATCTTTTCCTAATATCTTACATCTAATCGCATCATTACATAATCGGTGATCCCAGTGGACTTCAGTGATGTCCAACCAGAATAATATACAAATCACATATTTTAGTGTTGTCTCACCTTAATCATACCTCTTAATCGGTATGCAATATGGATAACTACTATTAATGGTTTTTTAATGTGACATGCACTTACAGTTCAGCTTTAACTACACTTAAGTATTTCATCATAAAAAACTGGGGTTATCAATTTTTTTACATACTACGAATTAGTGATAAATGGTAGATTGAAGGCATTTAGTTACATGAATTGAGTATTGACCATCCATTGCTTATGCACCTACCCATACACATGCAAGTAGGAAAAACAGATTACTATCCAAGATGTAAGTTGGTTGATGTAATGATAAACGTAACTGAACATAACAAACAAGTTGACTTACGTCACTACTTGTTGATATCATGAAAGGAAAAGGAAGAAAAAACAGTTCCATGTCTCCTTTACAGTGATGCATATCAAGATTTAGAAGACTGAAATCGGTAAGTTATATGATGAGTGTTGTTGAAATTTCATATCGCAGATTAAAGATAAAGAATAAATACTGAATAGATGCTTCTTCCTAGGATTATACTTTTCAGTGGTTGTTCGCTTATACTACTCTCTAGACTAACTAACCTGGAAGGAAGTGACCAACATTGAGTGGTAATTCTTTGAGTTTTGATAAAATTACGTAACTGATTGATTTTAGTCATATCGGAAGTGAGAGAGTTATTTACCAGTATTATTGAATGAGGTTACTCACTCTTGCAAATCAAATGAAAACAAAAGTGTCAACAACAGTTGACCAAAAACTCAATCGCTTACCCTGAAGCCTACGTGTCTTGAGCAGGGTTATGTAAGCAAAATGATTAGCTTTTCAGTACTGGTAAGAAACAAATATTCAGGGCTAACTGGTTCTCAATGGCTGTCTAACTATGTCTAGTCAGTGATATGAAACAAAAGGGCACGGAATAGGAATTAGCGAAACTAAAAAGTGCAGATACAACGAAAAAGCGAGCCAGCCATCAACCATCTAATCACTAGCGATACGAGACGAGCGAGCACGAACGCGAGCGATCGAGCAGCGAGCGAGCGAGCGAGCGAAGAGCAGCGAGCGAGCAGCGAGCGAGCTGAAGCGAGATCACGAGCGAGCGAGCGAGCGAGCTGATGAGCGAGTCGAGCGCGAGCGATCGAGAGCGAGCGGAGCGAGCGAGCGAGAGCGAGCGAGCGAGCGAGCGAGGCGAGCGAGCGAGCGAGCGAGCGCGAGCGAGCGAGCGAGCGAGCGAGCGAGCGAGCGAGCGAGCGAGCGAGGAGCGAGCGAGCGAGCGAGCGAGCGATGCGGAGCGAGCGAGCGCGCGAGGCGAGGCGAGCGAGCGAGCGAAGCGAGCGAGCGAGGCGAGGCGAGCGAGCGAGCGAGCGAGCGAGCGAGCGAGGCGAGCGAGCGAGCTAGCGAGCGAAGCGAGCGAGCGAGCGAGCGAGCTGAGCGAGCTGCGAGGAGCGAGCGCGCGAAGCGAGCGAGCGAGCGAGCGAGAGAGCGAGCGAGCGAGCGAGCGATGCTAGGCGAGCGAGCGAGCTGAGCGAGCGAGCGAGCTGAGTGAGCGAGCGAGCGAGCGAGCGAGGAGCGAGCGAGCGAGCGAGCGAGCGAGCGAGGAGCGAGGCGACGCTAGCGAGGCTAGAGCGAGCTAGCAGCGAGCGACGCAGCGATGAGCGGCGAGCTAGCGAGCGAGCGAGCGAGCAGCGAGCGAGCAGCGAGCGAGCGATCGAGCGAGCGAGCGAGTCGAAGCGACGAGCGAGCGAGCGAGCGAGCGAGCTGAGCGAGCCGAGGCTAGCGCGCGAGCAGCGAGCGAGGCGAGCGAGCGGCGAGCGAGCGAGCGAGCCGAGGAGCGAGCGATGCGAGCGAGCGAGCTAGCGAGCGAGCGAGCGAGCGAGGCGAGCGAGCGAAGCGAGCGAGCGAGGCGAGCGATCGCGAGACGAGCCGAGCGAGAGAGCGAGCGAGACTAGCGAGCTGAGCGAGCGAGCCGAGCGAGCGAGCAGACGAGCGAAGCGAGCGGAGCCGAGCGAGCGAGCGAGCGAGCAGAGCGAGCGAAGCTAGCTGAGCGAGCGAGCGAGCGAGCGAGCGAAGGCGAGCGAGCGAGGCGAGCGAGCGAGCGATGCGTGAGGCGGAGCGAGCGAGCGCGCGAGCGAGCGAGGAGCGAGCGAGTTCGATGAGCGTAGTAGCGAGCGAGGAGCGAGCGAAGCGGAGCGAGAGCGAGCGAGCGAAGGGAGCTTTGAGCGAGCGAGCGAGCGAGCGAGCGAGCGATGCGAGTCGATGCGAGCACGAGCGAGCGAGCGAGCGAGCTAGCGAGGAGCGCGCAGCGAGCGAGCGAGCGAGCGAGCGTAGCGAGCGAGCAGCGAGCGAGCGATGCGAGCGAGCGAGGCGAGGACGAGCGAGCGAGCGAGCGAGCGAGCGAGCGAGCGAGCGAGCGAGCGAGCGAGAGAGAGCGAGCGAGCGAGCGAGCGAGCGAGCGAGCGAGCGAGCGAGCGAGCGAGCGAGCGAGACGAGCGAGCCGAGCGAGCGAGAGCGAGCGAGCGAGAGCGAGCGAGCGAGCGAGCGATCTAGCGAGCGAGCGAGCGAGCGAGATCTATCGATCTATCTATCTATCTATCTATCTATCTATCTATCTATCTATCTATCTATATATATCTATCTATCTATCTATCTATCTATCTATCTATATATCTATCTATCTATCTATCTATCTATCTATCTATCTATCTATCTATCTATCTATCATCTATCTATCTATCATCTATCTATCTATATATCTATCTATCTATCATCTATCTATCTATTATAATCTATCTATCTATCTATCTATCTACTATCTCTATTACTTTCGTTACTATATTATCCAAGGTAATCACTATCATTCTGATCTAATATTGTCTTGTTTATCATCTAGTCTTTAGTATTTTTACTTTCTTGAGTACAGAAATCGTCTTTATCGCTAAACTTCAATTAGATTCAGTGAGTAACTTTCAATGCGTAATAAAATTGGTGTAAATGTCAGATTTTATTTTTAGTAAAATTGCAATCTACTTATTTCTTGATAAACATAGTAACATATCCGCAATATTTATTCTTGTATTGCAGTACATTTGTACTTGCATTAATCTGATGACATTTCTACCTAATCTCCTATTTTGAATCCTTCCCTATTCCCCCCCCCACTTCATCCCTAATCAATTTATTACCATTATTAAATTGCATAATCGACACGACATATGTGAATACGTCATTATACCATCATCATTAACAGCATTCTGTAATCTGATATACATTTTGATTGGATTCTATGGGAAAACTTGTATTTTACAAATGTAAGTGAAATTAACCATCACAACGGGATTTGTAATCATCATGTTTGTGTATAAATGAGAGATAAGAAGGGGAATAAAGTTCTGTTGGTCTTATTTCAGGACATTTGTATGTAAATGTATACGCGTATACCCAAATATTAATTAATAAACATTTAGAAGTAAAGGGGAAACTACTTTGTCAATGTTTTACATCCCGATTGGTTGTTGATCAACCTAATTCGCTTGCAATATTAGTAATACTCTATGAATGAAATATATTAGTTGCCAAAGTGTAAATCAACGTTTCCAAAGTTGACAGGTAGTGCCATTAAACTTGATGTAATCACGACCCTGGGTTCGACTCCACTTGTGGAATGGAAGGTATGTACTTCTAAAGCTTTCCATACTAAGATGAAACAGCTGTCCAGTGCTCCCTGGTTTTCAATTATATCCTATTAACATTAGTCTGTGACGAATCCAATCAACTAAATATAATACCCATCTCTATAAAACATCTTAATCAAGTACAGTCATAGTCCAGATTGTACTACTGATAAATCTAAACACTTTATTATTGAAGTTTGAAAATTTTGGCATGTTTTAATCGCCTAGCTTTTACTGTCGATATGGACAAACATAACAGTGAATGGTATATGTGGATCTTGACCTTGTCAGTCATGGATATAATCTCTAAAGACAACTAGTCACAAACAAAGACAGTTAATGGTAAAGTTGGATTGTGACTGGTAGGACGCGCTTTTCGTCCTACTTTAAGAATCATCGGCTTGATGTACCTGCATCTGCAGCAATTCAGTTAAGGACAAACATATAGCAACAGAGAATGATCAGTTTCAGTCCATGACCTATCAACGAGAAGATCAAATATAACCCAAAACGGGTTTGATTTCCAGTGAATATTACTGACTATATACATCTCATTCATCTCTGAATCTTTCCGTCTATCACATTTTATTTACTAAAGTTTTCATCTTGTAAAATTAGTATCATACCATAAAGTGGAGAGTAATGTTCCAGGTAATCATTTGAAGATATTCACTTAAGGATACCTCAACCTGTAAACTGAAGCCCATAAAGTAAAACAGTGTACTTTTGACTAAAACCTATTAGTGTTTATACTTAGGTTAAACGTATTCAATTAAAGAAAAAACCTTTAAACGGTAAAGTCATGCTATAATTAGTTGCATATTATTACTACTTACTGATATCAAAACAAAATGTCAAACATAAAAGTCTATTGCTGAATAGATGAATTCAAGTTATCATCAATGATTGAATATTTATCTACTTTGATTAGGCAGTTCCGAAGTCAATTCAATACGTCTATATCCGCCAGTTTAGGATATTTCGTCGGTCAATCGATGCATGCATCATATGACTTAGTATGATAACTATATCATTCAGTGAAGCATAAATATTACTGATCATTGAATTGTGACTAATGTCAAATTTATCTATTCCATAGTGCTGAATGAATTCTGTCTATGAAATTGTATTGTAATGATCGGGTGAAGTGGTTCCACATCACTTACGTTCATAATCGATAGTAAGTAATTGAATGTAATGACCTTAGATTTGTTACTGGTTCTAGGAAAATTCTGAATACCTCAATTACTATTTAAAGTTTGTGCTAATGAAATTGTTTTGAAAAACAATCAAAGCTTGATATTTAAATCATTCAGTTTAAAGAACACATGGTATACTAAATTTTCAATGACTTTTGGTTACCGGTTGATTAACTGATCTCATGATTAAATGTTTCCCAGGGAATCGTGAAGATCTTAGTTTAGATCCTCTTGTAGGATAGTAAAAGTGAATTATTGATGAATCTCATATTAGAATGAAACAACTGTCTAGTTTATCTTGATTTACAGTGATTACGTAATATTCAATTTAGAATCGATTTATATGAAAAATAATTCCTCTACAAATAAGATATTTTTAATGTATACACATTTCAAATGTATGGGATGTAAATATCAAGTTACATGGTAAATTAACCTACATTCATTGACTTTTTTACATCACTGCTAAATCGTTGCTAAGTGAAACAAATTAGGTAAAACATACATTTTGTTATAAATCGATAAAAATCAGAGAGGTGTGTGTGGTGGTGGTGGTGGTGGTGGTGGTGGTGGTGGTGGTGGGGGTAATTTATGTACTTTTTGTAATAGTAACAAATTGAATAGATCATTAATGAATAGTTAATAAAAAAAAGGAAAAAAAAAATGTAAAAACAAAGCAATCAATGTAAATAATTGTCAGTTAGTGATTCTAGTTACATTTAAAAGATAATATACTACTTATATGAAAATGACGTAGTTTGATATCATTCTTCTAATGCCAAACCTAAGATATTCACTGCTAAAGAGTCCGATATGACTAGTATGTTATATTTTAATTACTTACGCTCGTTGCCCCTCACAGAGGAGCATAGGATGCTCACTAGTATTCTCAAATGAACTTTGTCCTCGCTAGTCCTTTTCAGCTGTTTCTAGTTGCTGTTCATCCTTTTGATATCTGCTTCCTATTCTCGACACAGTGTGCTATTTGGACTTTATCTTGTCTGATTCCTCAGCAGGATTCCAAGTGAATGCTTGCCTTGTGATGTAGTCTGATAATCTCAAAATGTATGTCCTATCCATTTCCAACGTCGTTTCCTAATTTCCTCTTCAACTGGAAGTTGGTTTGTTCTCTCCCATAGTAGGTTGTTGCTGATGGTTTCCGGCCAATGGACATTCAGTATCTTGCGAAGACAGTTGTTTATAAATATCTGTACCCTCCTGAGGATGTTTTCAGTGGTTCTGTACGTTTCAGCTTCATAGAGAAGAACTGTCTTGACGTTAGAATCAAAGAACCTGACTTAGAGGTTGGTTAACAGTTGTTTTGAGTCCCATATGTTCTTCAACTATAGGAATATTGCCCTTGCTTTGCCAATCTTTGGCTTTACATTTGCATTGGATCCTCCTTGTTCATCGATAATGCTTCTTAGGTATGTGAAGGTGTCCACTTCTTCCAGAGTTTCTCCATCAAGTTCAATTGGGTTGGTGCTAACTGTGTTGTATTTGAGGATCTTGCTCTATACCTTATGTATATTCAGGTCTAATGATGCTGAGGTTGATACTACGTTGGTTGTCTTTACTTACATTTGCTGGTGTGCATGGGTTAGAAGTGCTAGATTATCCGCAAGATCCTAACCATCAAGTTGCATCCTACTTGTACATTGAATCCGGTGCTTAGCCTCAGATGTTGAAGTCTTCATGATCCAATCAACCGCTAGAAGGAAGAGAAGAGGCGAGAGTAGGCAGCCTTGTTTGACTTCGGTGCCCTCTGAAAACGCATCTGTCAGCTGTCCTCTACGCATAATATAGTCCGTCGTAAAAATTCCGCATAATGTTGACGAGTTTCTCTGGTACGCCGTAGTGTTGGAGAAGTTTCCATAGTGTTCTCCTGTCTACACTTTTAAACGCTTTCTCATAGTCAATGAAGTTGATGTACAGTGACGAGTTCCAGCTGTAGCTCTCCTGGGATTACTGCCGGTCCCAAGCCTGGTTAAAGGAGGAGGGTTGGGTATGGGGCAAGCATTCTTATTCCGGAAAACACAAGCTTGCTAGAAAGACGCTAACTATATTAAAGAATAATTTTCTAGTACTGGCTAATGTTTAGTGGTGCCCAACTAACATCAATCTATGATGAACAAAAAAGCTTTAAGATCATATTAAGATGAATAAATGAATAAATTGCGATAGCGACAATGAAACTGAGAAAACCGATCGACTTATTTAAGTGATAGGCGTAAGAATAGGCTGTAGATATGAGACTACCATCATCATACCCTAAATTGTAATTCAAAAACAATGTAAAGGTTTGAAACTGCTCTAGCAAAGAATCGATATTAACCATAGAACCGTTTAAAAGCGATGACAAATGACCAGTTGTTTCGTCTTAATCAAGTAATCTTAGCAAGATATAAAGTCGAATATTTGAAGTTTCACTGTCGAAGAATTTTGAATTAAGCAGGACTGTGTGCCTAGTTCTTAGTAATTCAGTTATTGTTTATCTAGAATACAAATTAGAATAAAACTGAGTAAATGTAGGTCAAGTACTCAAAATGATATGTGGAATCGGTAGAGTAGATGAAGCTTATTCATGAATAGGCAGACACTTATGTAACTAGTTTCAAGTTACACTTTAAATACAAATAGCCATGATATTACCCGACTTCCTTAAATCACAATAGCTGGTGTACAGTTTAAGTCTCTGATTTAATGTTTAGAATTCAAGTATCTTAACTAGTAACTCATTGATTGTTCTGTATAATCGACTAGGATGATCATGTGAAGTAAAGTATTCCGGTGCACACATCACTTCACTTATGCATAACGTGGACTATTAAGATAAACAGACATCTTCAGGCTAATGGTTTTCGATCACTTACTTAAAAATTGCAGAATGACCAGATAAGCAATAGTCAGATTAAGCATAGTGTACACAGATAAAAATGTAAATAACGTTCACGGAGTAGTAAAACATTATATGCTGAGACGGCTGAGACTTACATTATGCATGATCAACCACCTTCTACCTTATTGGTACTGTTAGCTGCCATTTCAGTTCAAAGGAATAAAATTAAGATCAGTCCAACCAAAAACGCAACGTCATTCTATCAAGTAATTAACTTTTGATTTCGTCTATAGACTACCTAGTTGGGGTAAGCGAGATAACTGTGACCACTAGCTGGCGACACAGAGCGATACGGTTGAGAACAAATCGCTGTGGAGCAGGTGTATTCACTCTTCTTATTTTCTTCTAGATCTTAAGTTTCGTTATTTAATCATAAACACCTATGTATCAGTCTTTATTAGTGAACTATATTGTAGCGTTAAAGATGCTAATTTAATCACTTTATAATATTGTGATGTCATAATTTAGATTCATAAATAACTGTGCCAAGTTCTGTATCGTGCATGACTGACTGACTTACAGTAAATTGAAGCAACGTTGTAAATTCTTACTGATACTACAGTTTGTTGTCAGGTACAAACTGAACTAAGTTAAATGAAGCCTACTTTTACATATGAAGTTATATGAAAACATGTAGAGATTTTAATGAAGATTTTAATGGTCACATGAGTTGTTGATTAGGAACGTTGAATTATGTATTTCAGAATCAACGTCATAGTAAACTTTATATTTAACACTTGTCAATGAATTACAAACTATTTGTCTTATGTAACAGGTTGACTGATTGAAGTTAGTTGTTATACTTTGAGTAGTTACACTATTTGGCATAGACTTAATCCTGAAGACACTAATACTCATGACTAAACTCAAACAAGCGCCATCCAGCCTAGTGTTTTAAGTAGTTTTTACTGAGCTGGTTGTGCCGTATTGATCTCCTGTAGCACTGATACATTCATTTAATTATTTAGGAGTGGTGAGAAATTTCGTGTTTGTCTGATAACTGACACTGATCGAATTCTATCGAATAAGTTATAGTGAGCCCACTAGTCTATATGTTTAATCATCTCATGCGTGGAACCCAAATTAAGACCAAAGCCTGTTATTTCTCAGTATCATATTGATATATCAAAGAATATCTAGATAATCAATGAGAGAAGGTGAAGATTTGACAGTCATTTATTCGTAATTTATGGTTGACTGGTTTGAGGGGTATACAACCAGTAAGGTAAGGGTCTTCGTTGTACACTACTGAAGAGCTATATTTCGAATAAGGATGGAACCGTTAGCTTGCCACTAAGTACTGACAATTTCATGCATTATAAAACCAACATTCAAATAAGTAAAAACACCTTGTGAAATCACCATTGAAAATATAAGAGACAGTTATCTCCTAGTGATAATGACTGATCGTTGTACTATCTAACAAATTGTTGAAAGTGGGAATTTTACCATTGGATGCTGCTTGGCTCGTCAGTACAGAGGATTAGGCGTTGATTAACATGGAACCTATGGAAAGGAAATCTAGTGTGCTTATGGCTGAGGAGTTCCATACTATAACGAAACAGCTGTCCAGTACTCCTTGTTTTTCAATGGTACTCTGCCAACAAAAATCTGTGACAAATTCAATCAACTAAAACTTAATATCAATCTTCATAAACTAGCTCAATTCAAATATGTTAAATGTTTCACTACAAATCATACTACTTACAACAATGAAATGAAAGAGTAAGTAGTATCAATTTACGAGTGTATAGATTAAAATAGAATATAAATAATCATTGAATTTCAATAACGGATATTAAACATTTATTCTTATAATCAATCATGCAGTTCATTATTCATTTAATTTTATTTTCATAGTTCATAGATCAGTTCCGGTCAGTTGGTTTTAGTTTTTAACTTAAAGATAAATCTTTGTATTCACGTACTTATTCATTGAATACTTTTATTACTAATATCTAGTCAATGGATAAATACACTGGCATATTTAATCAATAAACTGATTCCAATGACTGAAATTAATAGTGACGGTGTTGGAAGGGGGGGGTTAGTAGATTTATTTCCTTTATACTTCATTCAACCGATTACAATCATTCATTTAGTGATATATGTACTGCCATAGTGATAAAGTTAAAAGTATATAAATAAACATATATGTTCAGTAAAGCATAACTGGTAATTAATCAATATCTGATTATATACAATGGGCGGACCTAGATGATCAAAAGTGAATTGGGTTATTAGTTTTACAATCAGGTTACAGAACACTTAAACCCCTGTACCACTAATCCGGCATCCAATGGTAGTATTCTCAATCCCATCAATTTGTGACACAGAGCAACTGTCGTCCTAGGGCCGAATCTAGTATGAGCACTTCTGATTAGTCCTAAACTAGGATTAAACATCTGTTCAGTGTTTCTTGGTTTTCAATTGTAGCCCACCAACATCGATCTGTAGAGAATTTGGTCAACTAAAACTTAATACCAATCTCCATAAACCATCTTGATTTAAATTACAATATGTTTGAATCTTCCCATCTATTTGTCATAGACTGACACTGATCAGCCTCGTTTGCAATGTGTGCTTCCTGAGCGAATTGCCTGGATATAATAAAAGTTCACGAGTATTGTTTAAGTTGTTTTGTGACTAGCAAGCAGAATCTAGGACGCACGTTTCATCCTATTTGGGACTCATCGGCTGAATGTACCTGCATCCCAGTGTTGAAGTTCACACGAGGGAAAATTAACAGGAAGATCCAAACATATTCTAATTATATATGCAAACCCGTTGCGTAGGTATGACTGTCTAGACTCAGTAGCATAGTGGTTAATGTGAGTGGTGTTTGGCATGAAACGAGCTGAGTTTGAGTCCTTACGAGAATATCAGCATTGGGATGCAAGTACATCTAACTGACAAGTCCTAAATAGGACGGAACCCGCGTCCTGAATTCCGCTTGCAAGTCACAATCTAACCCAAACGTGTCAATTTAATTTTATAATCATTTGACTAATGGTATATTAGTTCACAGTGTTAAAATCTATGTTCTACTATTAAAATTGATTACTGTAAACGTCCTTCAATTGCTTTGAGAAAAATTGAATAGTATAACAGTGAATAAAATATTTAATGCATTCATCTAGTATCATCTATTCCCGAAGTTACTCAGAATCATAGTGAACAAGTGAAAATATCTCTGTTGCTATGGCATAAGTTGATTAGGATATGAAATCTACAAAATAAGTTCCTACCAGATACTGATGACATATTGAGACAAAGTGCTGTTTGCAGCAAAAAAATTAGTTCGCATTCTCGAACTTTAAATTTAAGAATTTTCAAGAAATCTAACAACATTAATCATCATGTACTACTTACTGGTAACTGATCCCGATTAGTGACTCCGTAATTCTAATGAGAAGATATTGCCGGTGGAATTTAACTTTATCGGATGTGAGGCAGTTACATACTATGAACATTGAATTAGGCTATCTACTACATCGCTAAATGACTAAAGTGTGACTGTAAGTAGAGTGGTCCAGCGGTTAATGGCTAGTCTTCAAGCCTAAAGGTTCAGGGTTCAATCCCGAAGGGCTATGTATACGAACCTCTGCTGAGTCTACTTCAAAATAACACCTAAATTACCATAAAAATGTTGGGTGAACTTATTTAGAGGACAAGTAAAATAAGTAAGCCCGTAAAGTATTTCCCTGAAAATGAAAGACAATCATGTCATTTAATGTGCTGTTTCAACAATTCATTGCCATATAACCACCAGTAGTAAGAAATGTCACATCAATGAAGCCAGTTGATGTTTGGATTGCAGTAACTTACATTTAATCAATGACATATATTTGCTGATATTAAAACTATTGATTCTTATTACTAAGGTTAATGCTGCAACATTGAAAATATACTTGAGATTCATCCAGGATTCGAACTTGAAAGTTTCAAGAATTTAATTTTGATTAATAAGCAAAATGGTGCCGTCATTTAGTTTAGTTACTGAATTGTATTTCATGGCTAATTTAAAGCTGTTTCATATATTTGGTTATTTTTAGTTTATTTCAATTTGATGCCACAAATCAGTCTATGTTAGGCAACCACTGAAAACCAGGAAGCAGTGGACAGTTGTTTCGTTCCATTACGGGATTCCTCAATAGTGTGCATTTACGACCCCATCAAGGATTAAATCAAGCAAATTCAGGTTTCGAAACGAACAATTAACAATTAAACCACTGAGCAGGCTGGATTCTAATGGTTAGTATTTGTAACCCAGTCGGTTTGCGATAAATTTATGTCCCCACATTTAATGCCATCGGCGGATGACTGACTCACATCTGACATGGTTAAACTTTACTTGTCACGTCTTTTAACTAGAACTCAAGGAATTACTTCAAAATGTTAGTCATTAGCGAGCTCATCATGATTATAATTGGGTACTTTTGAAATTATTGAATGTTAATTTGATTAACAGTGGAATTCCGAAAGCGATTTTGGTGTATTTTTAGTATTGAATACAAAATGAGGTTAAATTAGGTATGTTAAATAGTAACTTCCTACTGTGTTTAGATTCCAGGCATGAATGTATACACTGGTTGATGAATACACTTAGAGATCTTAATAATCATAACAATAATTATCATTTGACATTGAATATGTTTATTCAGTTGTAACACTGACAATATTTGTAGCTCAAGGGGTGAATTACTTAGATACTGTCTCCATCCAACTAAATGGTTCCATCATTAAATAGTACAAACTTAACAATAAAAGCAAGCAAATGAATAATCTGCTCTCCATTAAAAAAAAACCTCAATGAACATAACTAAGCTATGAAAACCAGTGGGTAACAGTGTTGCTTACAAGCCTACACATTATACAAGCTAAAATAAAATAAGGTAAGTATTTACCCTACCCTCCCCCCTTTTGTACAATATAAATTGTAGTACTTATGGGATACATTACACAGGGCAAACTTGACACTCTCTTCCTGTGTGTTTATGTAATCCCAAGGTAGGTGGTGTTAAACCCAAAGATATTTTATTCACTCATTTCACAATGAAAACCACTATACAAATCTTAGCCCTATAGTTAATCATCATTCAATCAATCAATAATAACCTACTTGAATTCATTACTTAATATAAAAAAGGATAAACAAATCAAATAGTTACAGATTAGATCTATTGAAGAGGATGAATTAGACGAAGATAGTAACAATGATTATATAATTACAGGCAATAACTAACTAAATTTCAGAGCACAATCAATCTTAGACCATGTGAGTTTGGTAAGTATAAGTTTTATCAGTCATGCCTTCCTGACGATTGTCAGACTGTCTTAAATCTAAATCGAAGCCTTTCTGTCGACTACCTTCCCTCCTCCTAAACAGTCTTTCATCATGAGATGAAGACAATAATTAAGTAGTGGTGTCTAAGATAGACAGTAAGTGTCTTATGATCACAATAAACCATAACATACTAATCAAGTGAAAGTATTCGAAACAATAAGATAACTCACTTTTACATTTCAATTTTTCATTTGGTTTAATTTTTAAACAAATCATACGATGAATAAGAAAAACAAATTTTAATGATGGCATTATTATTACTATAAGTCGAAGGTAGTAATGTGAGTATTAGTAGTAGTTGTAGTAGTATTAGTAGTAGTGGTGGTAATAGTGTGACTATTAGTAGTTGTAGTAGTGCTGTTTATGTGATCATATCGGCAATAGTTCACGATGTATTTCAATGCATTACATCATTATGTGTTCTGTGATAGATATCATCAAGCTTCCAAGAAGTCGACAAGACTTCGACACAGATTATTCATCATAGATCCAATCATTGAATAATTCTAATCTCATATAGACCTACTGAATAGTCAACGAACCTAGCAATAAAATAAAAGAATTATTTATTTAATTTTTTTCTCTAATGAATCTCTCTATTAACCAATATTGTTTATTGGCAATCAGTCAATGAAATCATTCCATGTAGATCATGTGTGAACTAATAATGTAAAGGATCATCAATTCATTTAAGTAGTCAATGAAATTAATCAATAAAAAAGATTGAATTATTCAATTAATTGCATAGATATTATTGATTACAATTGATTATAGTACAATTTATCCTCAATTAACTAATTGTCCATCTATGACGTAAACAATCAATATACAGTCGATGATAAGAAATGTCCATTATTGCTGCTGCTGCAGTCATTGTTGTTTCTGCTGTTCGTATCCGTAACAAACTGGTTACGGTTAGGTATCAATGATAACAGCAAAACATTAGGATACTAACTCAATATGACTTCAATTATTAGTTTACTATCTTCTGTACTGCATTCCCCTACCTCTAGAAGTTCTAATGATAAACTGAAAGGATTCACAAAAGCTTAGAACGACAAAGTTATTACTCATTGTTATATTGCCAAATAGTTATGACAAGATTTATGACCAACTGTATGAAACTAAAGAGACAAATACAACAGTCCAGCCAATGCCTAACATCTCCCCTAATGTCTACTTATTTTTTAGTTGGAAAAGTAAGAAAACAAGCCAACAAACCAACCAAACAAATAATACTTTAAACACGCGTTAAATAGTATGCAAAATCTCACCACAAAATGGACCCATAAGAAGCATAACATTTAAACAAAAGAAGGACTATAGTAACTAGGAACTGAGGGAACAGATAGATAATTAATTGATTGCATAGTTCCTGAATAACAGTTCGTGGGGGAAGGGGGCAGGAAGGGCAAGCAGAACATGACAATAATCGAAGGATGATTATTTTTTTACCTTTACTCAAAATAAATAAAGTAGTTTTCTAAGAGACACTTTCGAAAGTTGTTTACTCTTCGTGAATTAGATCGATATAACATTAATTTGATATGAACATTTCTGTGCAGTATGTCATAAACTGAACGAAAAAGGGATTCTATCATAGTAGGCCAGTTGGACAATTGTTTACTGACTATTGAGCTTTTCGCTGAGTAACATGAAGTTTTTAGGTTTGATTCAATAATGAAATCATTTATCGGCACTGTTAAAGACAAGACATTTGACCAATTCTCTCTAAATTTCAATGTTTTCCAATTGAGATCAATCTGTGATGAATATAAGCAGTAAGGTTAGAACTAATCTCAACAAAATCATATCATCTAAATAGTATTTTATCATTGATGTCCTTAGGAAATTGACTGAAAAGATGACGTAAGATAACTGGAATATGTATTCTCTCCCACCTACGCCCATGATGTTTCCAAGGGTTAACAATTATTAGTCTCTGGTGTTATATAGGAATGGATTACCTTAATACAACATTATTTTGCATGTTTGATTAAAATTGGGATTAATATTAGGACTTAGGTATATTCTATTCAACTAGCTAGTCACACAGAGGATGAAATGTGAGTCATGTATATTTACTTGCTAGCTACGTTCAAACTTTAATTATAATAGTGAATTGGTATTATATTGAGGAAGTCGGTTTAGGATTCACACAGAAATAGAAAGTAGTCACTTGCAGTACTTATGAACGCCAGCGGCTTAATAGAAACACTACGAGCAGTAATTAAATACCTGTCGCACAGGTATGATTATCTGGGCTCAGTTACATAATGGGGAAATCAGTAGTGCTTGATACAAAGAAACTGAGTTTGAAACTCTATTGGAACTATAGACTATGGAAATATGACACTTTGTCAATACCCAGTGACTAATCATTGTAAACATCTCAATCCTATAGGAAACCATTTATGGTTTGCATTACTTAGTTAGAACGTCTTAGACCAAGAAACTGGATGATATTGATTTGCGTCTTACATAGGAATATTAGTTTCCCTGAGGAACGAATATACGTACACATTACTGATAAGTCCTGAGGAGCATAAAACGTATATCTTTGTATATGGTGCTTCCTGTTGACAATTTTCAATTGTAAGTCATAGCAGAACTCTTAACACTCACTGTGAATTATCTCAGTTAATCAGAATTTTTCTGTTTTGAAACGCTGAATAAATATGGCCTATGGAAAGTAAAATTTTACTTTTGAGGTATGTCTATATACCAAACACCGTTGTTAGTTCCATATACACAAAGATCATTCAGCAAAAATTTACCACGCTGAAAACTAGTAAATGAGTACACAGCACGTTTGTATGCATGTATGTATGATCAACATAGAACCTGGCATATGTGTACATCGGTTCAACTTGCCATGCTTTGAAGCACAGCAAGATTAGCATCACATTGGTGGAAGCGAAAGTTACTTCAGTGATAGTAATAGTAAAAGTAAAGAAAAGTGAACATATAAAATATGGTTAATGGTAAATAAGTGGAACGTGGAAGGAAAGCTATGAAGTAATATAAGCTCAAAATTTTAAGGAGGACAATGAATGGGTACACCTGTGCCACTGTGACCGATTCTCAGCTATATTACCCAAAATTTTTAACCACCGGTTGCAACGCTTGCGTAAAGTATAACCAGAAAGTCAGCAACCACTGACACGACTTCAACCAGCAGTTAGTGACTTCATGAACTGACGTTACGTTTTGGTTTGGCTGCCCCTAACTCACTTCTATGATACATGTAAATCCAAGATGTTAATGGTTCCCAATTGAATGAGTTTAGTTTCAGAGTCTTCTCAATTTCTAAGACTTCTCAAGAGAATTTCTGACAGGGCAGGAGAACTAGATAAGAATTTAAAATCTTTTTAAATTACATATAGGCATTCCATCTCATCTCACGAGAAAAAGCAAGTTTGCAAGTATCTACATTTCCTTCTACTTAATCATTAGATTATAGGTGACAAGAAGGAGACCACAGTTTAATGATCTCATCGTTTGATGAATGCTACAGTTACTTTGTTCAATTACTAATGTTTGGAATGTATCATGATGACGTCAGTGTGATTATATTGAGACAAATACTTCCTAACCAGATTAATTCATAGTCAACATAAACATGGGTCAATATACAACAACTTAATCAATATTTTAGGCCAAATTTCTTAATAGTGATAGTTCGTAAACTGTAAAACTGAGAAACCAAGAATCAATTCACAAGTGAGTATTATTCCTATTAGGGTAGAACAATCAATTATCTGATAAGTACAGAATATTACAAACATTAGATCAAGTAGGAATTGGTCGGGGGTTGGGGGAGGAGTCTTGCCAATAACCCCCTAAACAATCTTATATTCCGATTCAGTCCAAAAAATATCAAGTCACTTAGATTAATGATCACTTCATTATTTCATCGCTGGTATAATTAGACCAGTAGATATACATAAAATTAGGATGAGTTTGTATCTTCCCGTTGATCAGTCATTGACTGAATCTGGTCAGCTTCTGTTGACATATGTGCATTCTGAGCGGATTGTTTCGATATAGCTATTAAACATAAGTATTGTTTAAGTTGAATTGAGACTGGTAAGCGAAATCCAGGACGCACGTTTCATCTTATTTGGGACTCATTGGCTGAATGTACCTGCACTGCAGCGATACTGATGTTCACACTGAGATTCGAACTAAGTTCTCGTCGTGCAAAATGCCAACTCGTTCATCACAAAGATACTGAATCCTGATAATCACACTTGTAGCAACGGAGATATACGAATTTAGGATAAATTCGTATCTTTTGATTGATTAGTCACTGACTGAAACTGGTCAGCCAGTCACAATCCAACTTAATTCATTTAATTGATTACGATTTATGATCAATCAATGTAGATTAGAACAATCAATCATCTATGAAAAAAAAATTGATTTTAAATAAATTTTGATAAAATTGTTGATATTTATTTTTCATTTATTGATTTCTTATTGATTTTTTAAACCCCTTTCCTTCCATCACTAATTACTTATTGTCTGATATGAGATTTTTTTCAATGGTGAATTCAAACCTACAAACTACTTAATTAGTATAAAAGTAGTAGATTAAGTTTCTGTATTGAAAAAAAAAATCATAGCAAAATTAATAAATTACATTATGCTGTCTGTCTATCTCTCTTTCAGTCTTGATTCATTTCTGATTATGATAAGTAACGTCATCATCATGAACAACAGCAACAGTAAAATAGTGAAAGCAAATGATCACTGAGAGATGAAAAATTCTACGATATCTAATGGTTGACTACTTATACCAGTGCTACTACTCATACTACTACTCACACGTGAGTAGTAGTAGTGCTGATACTACTACTGCTACTACTACTACTACTACTACTAATAATAATAATAATAATAATAACAATAGTGACCGTTTTATCAAGGTAATTGAAATTTAGGATACTTTTCCCTACATTAAACAATTCATCAACTACTAATAATGATCGATTGTCGGCATATATTACAATGATTATTTTAGTGATATTAATGTATAGTCCCATATACATATTTAAGTAGTGAGTAGTACGATGTATATAACTATAATAGTTAGTGATTGCCTAGACTTAATGGGATGATGATTAACAACTTTGTTTTTGAAGTAATAAGTGTGGGGGTTCGAATTTAAACGTAGAAATTGACATTAAAAAGTTAATATACTAGACTGATAAATATCAAATAGGACATAAACACATGTCAATAATTATAGTGCTAATCAAAATCCTAGTTAACTAAATATACAATTACTAGTTTAAGTTAGATTGTGACTACCAAGTGGAGTCCAGGATGTGCATTTAATCCTGCTTGGGACACGTCGGCCTAATATATCTGCATTCCAATACTGATGTTCACACTAGGACTCAAACTCAGTTTGCCTAGTGCCAGACTCCACCACGTCATTACTAAGCTACTGAGTTTTGACATGAGCTGACCAGTTTCAATCCATGACTAATCAACATGAAGATACAAACAGTCGTTAAGTAATGTAGTGATACAATTCCCGACGACTCATTATTCATTCTATTGTAAACTTGTTAATTAAATATACTTGGATTTAGATGTTAATGCTTAAAATCGAATGTTATTCTCAGTACCTTTCAATCGAAATTAAAACATTTAATTAAACCATATGATTAAAGTAACCAGTACAAGATTCTTATGCTTCTATAGAGACTTATCTGTTGTAGCCTGTAGCACATTAACATCTGGAAGACATAATCCTTTGAAAATAAATTTATATCCGTAGCTTAATGTATTACCTACTGGAGTGATTGGTTTCAATAAATATTCCCTGAAGTCATTTTAAAACGCTGTGATTGTTACAATTCAACCATGTGTAGGACAAAACAAACATCATCAGTGACAACGAATGACAACTTTAACTTTAAATGAATGATGACCAGTTTCACAGTAATTCTTAAATTCCTGTAGGTGTCTGACTAAGATCAGACAGATGATTATATGTAGCTGTATAAGTATCTTTACAAATTCTGCATGTGATTGAAGACCGACAGAATGACTTTCATCACAGTTCTTCCGTTCGACTTTATTCAAGGTTCAAATAATAAAAACGGGAAGCGATAGTAGAAGCCTACAAGGGAGTTATGTTCTGTGCATCAGATGTATAAATGACTTCTTCCCGATGGGACTATAAACCGTATGTTAATAGTAAAGACACAAAAGTGATGATGTATTTCATTTATATTTTTATTGTCACATCTAGTAATCTTCATTGAATGTTTACGATTTGATAATTTACTAATCGATTGTTCAATTTTTACTAGGAGGTATATAAGAAAAGTGTAGATATTCACTGGGGCATGAAAATGCAAGATATGCGTCGACTTAAGGTGTCTGACCATAGAAATTTTTGTAGCATCGCTAGTATATCATGGAATAGTCAAATAAGTAATATGGAGGTTAGACAAAAGGTCCTTAGGAAATATGACAAATCTGTCAAAGAGGTCATTAACCTTCATCGACTGAGATGGCTAGGATATGTGTTGCGCATGCCGGACTACCGCCTGCCTCGTCGCGCGATGTTAGCTAGGGTTGAAGGAGGATGGAAGAAGGGTAGAGGCGGCAAAACCTGACATCATTCCATGAAGTCTTTGACTGTTGGTCTAAGACATGTTGGTAGATGCAGATTATCTGGTTGAGATCCGTTTGATATTTGCAATAAATGGCTAGAGACACTTGTAGACATGGCTCAGAATCAGTTCGCAGTAGGCGCAAGTGTATTCAATCTTCAACTTCATCCAAATCTTGAATCTTATTATTAGTTTCTGCACAACTTTACTTCATTCTCCTCTCTTGTATTCTGTTATTATGTTACCTCTGTTATCTCATAGTGCTAATCTGGTATGGTAAGTTGAACCTATGGGTGTATTTGACCGGTTTCAACGTTGATGGTGATGATGTAGAT
Organism: Schistosoma japonicum; assembly: GCA_025215515.1. Lineage (NCBI taxonomy): Eukaryota > Metazoa > Platyhelminthes > Trematoda > Strigeidida > Schistosomatidae > Schistosoma > Schistosoma japonicum. The sequence continues at coordinate 508,559 of CM046069.1, forward strand.
ATTCGCCTACATAGTAGCAATTAAAAACATTCTGTGCATACTTTGTCTACTGATTAGACTGTACAAATTATGTTTACTATATGAATAGTTAAATGGTTTCTTTTGGTTATTGTTTTTTTATTTCAGTGAGAAAAGCTCCTGAACAGAGGTGGTTGGAGAATGCTGATTGGCACCTTATGTACCACATGGAGATATCTGGCATTAATTGATTGATATGAATAAATAAATTAGCTTGCTGAAAGTCTAGAATGGATGTCGAGTAACTGGAGTTATTTGACAAGAAAGTAAAGAGGTAGTTTTAATTCTGGAAACCAAATGGTTACCCCACATTGTTCCAAACTGAATATATTAACTGTGAATTATTAATTTCACCACTTGATCCCTTTAGATTTAATATATTAAGATAAACTGTGAGTAATACTAAACTAATCTTAGTCGTTCAACGTGTGAAAGTACACTAGATCTAGGTTTGAGCTACTGATAACACCCAGCATTCATATTGTAGTCACTGTCGTAATTTTTAAGATCAAAACTAATCGAATGAAAGTCGAGCTTATTGGCAATGATTATAGATCTTAAAGAGATCAGTAAGTTCATGTTATTACTTGTTCCTGGCATATTATTGATTAATACCGATCACCTATAACCCTTTCAATGATCCGACTCATGATATTTGTAGAAAATCATGTGTTCATCATATGGGAATAACGTACAATGTTTTGCCAAATGATATACCTACACAGACTTTGTAATTTTGATGGTTACATGAGTAATTTTTTCCAATGAACTAGTAAGTTATTTGGCAAAGAATAAGACGAGAAGGAATTGTGACTTTCGGCACTTGTCTGAAGAAAGTCTACGAATATGATAAAAGAGGCTGCATGGAATAATTTAATCTAAAATATATCTAAGCTAAAAATGTTGTAAAAATTAAGCCAGGGTACGTTGAACGATTGTTTCGTTTAAATATGGGATTCCTTGATAGTGATTACTTTTAACTACAATAAAGAATAATACCTAGTATCATCATATTTCTCTGTAAGGTGTTCACTATTAACTTCACTGAGTGCCGTGGTGGTGCTGTGAGTCCTCGATACCTAACTGAAATTAATATCTGGCAAAGATGAACAACTAAACCAACCCAACCTCCAGATTTAAAAATACATCCAAGCACGTTTTTATTTGTTTAACGGTAACTACTTAATTTGATTTAAGTAGCTTAAAACAAAAAGCAAATTAAACTTTACATTTGATGATGATTGTTCTCCCCTTCCCCCACACTAACTTCCCGGTAATCCTAAATGCTCTTATGAATTCGCACAACGTTTGTTAAATTGGAGATCCTTTAATTATAACTACGTCGAATATTACTTATTTTGGTGAAATTTTTACTTCTGATCTATCTTGGTCTTTGCATATTTTACTAATATCAAAGTGGGCTTTACGTTTAGTATATTAGATGAAGCGATTACATGATTTTGGCCTTACCAATCACTTATTATTACAGTTTGTCAGTTGTTGTATATTACCAACTATTTTATATTGTTCCGTATTATTTTTTACCCTAACTTTTGGAAAAAGATTATGTTGTGTTGCCTAGAGTATTGAAAGCTGTAAGTAAAGTATGTAGTGAGGACTATGACGTCATTATGAACACAATTGTAGACTAACTCCTATTCAATCTCTAAAGGCGTAAATGCGTATAAGTAAAGTTTAAAAAAATGAACTCACTTTTTGGTCTATTCAAAGTTTTGCATGGTGATTGTTGTGCATTGAAACACTCAGAAGTAATTTTCTGTTTAAGAATAAACATGAACAACAAGAATAAAACAAAGTAACACAGTTTCATAATCATTGAATGATAATAAAATTAGCTTGTTATAATAAATAGAAAATATGGTATGACCTCGATAGTACTAATCAATGTATGAAGAAGTCTACCTGGTGATTACTAGTTGCCAAATCGGAATGAAAAAACCCAACACAAATAAGTCAACTGTCATAAAGTTGGATTGTATTTTTACTCAATTCATCTGTATATACACAAAACACAAAAACAGAACCAGGCAGCTTACTAAAATAGGAAGAATAACATTCATACAAAACGAGGACAGTAATAACTAGGGATCGGGGGGGGGGATAGGGCGGGGTTACAGATACATGATTAATTGATTACAGTTTCTGAATGATAAATGATATGATAACATATTTAAGTTGGGTTGTAACTGGCAAGTGGAATCCAGGACACGCTTTTCGTTCTAAATTGATATGATAACAGTTTATAAGCTTAATGGAGGTTAGCACGATTGAAATATGACAATAATAGAAATAGAATGATTGATGTGAATGAACTAAAAATAAATGAAATGAATCTTTAGCTAGTTCTCCTTCTTGAATTGCCCAATATAAAATAGCTTCTTTCTGAAGGTAACTGAAGGCTGTTCAGTTTTGTTAAATGCATATAACTATGTGACTAGTACACTGAAAGTAGTAGGTGCTGATTGTAGTGATAAGAATGTCTTTAAGGATTCGTATTTCTGTTGTATCTAACTAGCTGTCACTCATAGATTTTCAATATGCGTTAATAAATCATTGAAATGGATTGTATGGTAGAATGATTTGTAAATTTACATTGTTATTAGTTAATTTTTGTAGTATTTTTATCAATACTACTGATATACAATGTCAATGTAAAACAAAATGTCTATATGAAATGAGAAATTTCACTAGGAAAAGTAATGAATGTTGTCTGCCATCTCAATTGTATGTAAGACAGTAGATAAAGATGAATTTAATATGATTGTTAGTAAATATTTTTTTACAAAATGATGTTAATGATGACGATGAAGTTTCTAAATCTACAGTGTTATATTATTCAGTAATGTATATGAATTGGTTATAGCCTACTAGTAGGTAACAGTCATTAGTAGCAACTACATTCTCCAGTAAGGTGAAAATGTTGATTATTCTGTATAAGCCATGCTGGAAAATGTTTAGAGATGCGACCAATTCACCTTTGTTAACGTCGAATCAGTGGTTGCTTATCTTCATATAGTCATCTCCAACCAGGCACTAATTTGTGATTGTGTAAAGTATATACAGCTGCTTTGTGCCAGATGTATCAGAATCTGTAGGTTTACCTTGTTGTTGAGAGCACCAGTCGAATTGTCGTACGGAATTCAACACTTTCTAAATCCAATACATAACCTTTATCCATCACACCTCTCTCAAGTAAAATACAAAACAAACAGTACTTCAATTTTCGAGGCATTTAAGATAATTACCAATATGAACTAAACAGTATTTATAAATAGCTGTTTCGTCATTAAAAAAACCTCATCAGAAGCGGATAATTAAGATCATACGCTAGACTCTCAGCTTTCAAATAAAGTGTTTAACCGTCACCACTATCAAGTAAGCATTTACTGCATCACCGTTTTATGTACGCACTATTCCATGCTCACAGCAACTCATTCACGCCAACTGTTAAACGTTCACGTCTAAATATTAAGATCTTGAGTTCAATCATTATGTATAATCGTTTGTGTACACTACCGCTAAATAATTCCATATAATTTTAAATGAACGTTCACTGCTTCTTGAATTTCAGTATAATTATGGATATAAACAAATCTGTGAGAAGAAATGACTAGTAGAGTTCAGACTTGTCGGGAGTGGAGTCAGTTATCACCAATGGTTATGGATGAATGTCGAGCTATATATATCACAAATTGATGGAAGTTGGAATTCTACCAATCGAGACCAACAAAGTGGTGTGGAGGGTTAGGCGCTCATCGTCAACCTGAAACCCCTTTGGTGCAGAATCTGGATTTCGCAATGCCCAGAAGCCCCACACTAGACTGGCATAGCTGTCCAGTGCTCCCTGGTTTTCAAAGGTACCCTATCAACATCAATCTGTGATATATTCAATCAACTAAATCTACAATTTACATTTAGCCAATGACAATAGGAATTGAGCAGAAATATTTTACCTACTTATAAATTATTAAGTAGTAGTTAGTAACATCGAAAATTATATGATCTTAAAGCATGTTAACCAAGTATTATGTTGGCTTCAAGTGATATTATTGACGGAAATTCATAACTATCCAATTGCAATTCAAACGAAACAAGGCATAAGTTATAAATGGTTATCCTGTAGAAGTAAGTCTTAAAGGTTAACTGTCAATCAGTTTTATCCTAAATCAATTTCTGAGAATCTTCAGTTATTAACTACACTGATTTACTTGTTATAATGATTACTTTATTACTGAAGCGTAACAGGATAATGAGTAGTACATAACTACAAAATGATCATTGATCAATGTTGAATCTTATAGTGATCTTTGAAGACTAATTAAAATTAACTAAAATAATCAACTCACTAGTGATTAGCTTTAGGATGTATTCCTGAAGCTCTAGTGTGATGTCTTGACTGGTGAAATTCACACTTATCAGAAGTGAGACAATTATGATGAGTAACAGTCGATGATCGGCGCGCTATATCATGAATTTGATGAAAGTGAAGATTCTATGATTTGATACCAACAAACATTGGTAAAGAGAAGTGGGCGTTCACTGATCCGAATCCCACTTTGAGAAACCGAGGGTGCGCACTTCAAAGGGGTCTCATACTAAAAGTTAATGACTGTCCGTTGACTCCTATTTTCCCTCTGTATATAACTATTATTAATTTATGACGAATTTAATCAACTAAAACCTATTAACAATCTTCGCAATCACCTCAATTCAGTTAGCATCAAAGTCTGAAAGTTAAAAGGTCCATCAACGTGTATTACAGTGTGTTGTATGGCATACATTCATCAACTATTATAAACTCTCTTCAATTTTATTCTTACTTATTTAGCTGTTAGTCTAATTTGAATTTATTCACATTAACATCATTTGTATTGAATAATGTTTTCTGTCAGTCAATCAATCAACCGTTGAATATCATGAAGTACAACAGTACTAGTACTGTATTGTCTTAAGTATCGAACTGTTCAACAGTCCACAGTCCACTATATCTACTACGAAGGAAGAAACTAATGCCTTCAGATGATTCATCTCAAAATTACCGAAGTTAAATTCCAATGTAGCAGTTCGCTTACTATAGTGCACGAAATAGATTTATGCATCAATCAATATACATTTAATTCCTACCTTTACGTAACTGACAGTCACTAATTATCAAGTGTTCATTATAGATATTTGTTCAATTGAAACATTAATTAACGATGGCCTAGTAACTCTAGATGATGTAATTCTATCGATTAAGTTACAATGTAGTCACTAAATGAATTAACTAAACATTATCTGAAAAACCTATTTTAGTTGAAATCAAAGTTTCGTACAAATTAACATTCCTCAGCTATCATAAAGAGAGAGGATTCGAACAAACTTCACACAGATTCAAAGTCAAAACCGTTGTTGTTTAGCTATAGAACAGTTGAGTAAATTACATTCATGTACCACGAAAGGCATTACTTACTACAAGATTCCAAATTCACCTTAAAGACGAACGAAAATTTACTCTCTCTTCCTAGGAGATTTTACTTAGATTGTAGTTGATAAGTAAAAACCATAATGCGCGTTTACTCCTATTTAAAACTCGTCACCTGGATATAACTACTTCATAGTGTTGATTTTTACATCAAAACTTCAAATTAGTTCGTTACTTGTTGACCCCTCACTCTGTTCATCGTTAGATTAATGAGTACTAGGAGCTACAATTGTTCAAAAGGTGTATAATTGAAGATAGTTGACTTGTTGTGAACTGAAGCTAATCAGGTGTTTCTGCAATATGAGCAACCTAAGAGGAATTACCTAGATATACCATAACTAGAATGCAGGTCTGTCTAGATAACAAATTCCAGGTAGGATGAAACTATGAGTCCTGGATTCCACTTATCACCCACAGTTTAACTTATTTATTACTTTTGTACAACAACTTGTATTGAGTCATTCAGTTCAAGATACTAATATGACGAAAGAGACAGATCAGTTGAACACATCTATAACAAATCAATATGAAGATACAAATACCATCAACTTATATCTACTTAATTGTTTATTTAAGTAGTAAATATTTATTCATTCTATCAGTTAGTAACAATCTGTTAAAAACAACAACAACAACAACTAACATTTAAATAAGCTAACAATATACACTGCCTTCATTTGCATAATTTATATTCAGTGAATACAAATGTGTATTTTACATTTATAGTCACAATAACTTAATATTCTACTCTTATAACTACAGAGGTATTACATAATCAATTCATTGTAAATAGTTGATTGTTAAATAGCATATGCTACCTGCTCCAGCCCCGCTCCGCCCCCCCCATCCAACCAATCACTCCACCTCCGAATAACACACATACTTCGTATGTTTCATGTACAAATCAAGTAGATGATCAACATATTTCACTATTCAATTGACTCATAGTGTGAAACTTTGAATAAATTGATGGAGAAATTAATGTAGAGAGAAAGAAGAAGAAGAAAAATCTGAATGCTTAAGTCTAAATGAATTGATTTTGTGTTATATCACACAGAATAATGGAAGTGGGAATTCCACCATTGAATACCGGCCTACCCACTGATGCAGAAGGTTAAACTTTCTCTGTGAAACATGGACAAATGAGGTCAACTTATCTGACAGAATCGGGAATGAACACTGTTAAGAGGTTCTATATCAAAACAAGACGGCTATTCCGTACTCTCTGTTTTTCTTTGGTACACAGCTAACATAAATCTATAATGAATATCAATAATGAAATTTCAGTTTTATGTATAAAAGTTGATGATAAAATATAAGTGAAATATTGTGGTAAAGGAGGGGGGGAGGATAGTTTAATGATTACATGTCAATCAACATGATGATGCATCTAAGCTAGAACTGAATTTAAGTCAGCTAAACAAATATCAACAATTGGGAAGCCAACTGAACTAGTTTAATGGTAAATTGTTCGCTGTGGAACATGTGGCTTCTAAGTTCGATCCCCGATGAGGTCGTGAATGCGTTCTGTTAAGGAATCTGATACTAGGACAAAACAACTGTCTAATGCTTCCAGGTGATCATTATTATCTAATTCAAATTCATTCCTGATATCAAATTGACATTCAACAATCTTCACAACACTCATTTACGATCAAACAATGTCTGTTACACCTCATGAAGTATAGACCTCCTGATCAGTATTCTCAAACCAACTCTATATTCAAATCTCCTTTCCACTTGTTTCCAATATCTATTTATTCTTTTCATCTCCGTATTCAATTCCTAGTGCAATTTGTACTTTATTCTCCCTCTTTTCTTTTTACCTCGATAATTACGAGTTCGACGTTGTCGTGGGATACAGTTTGATGATTTCCTCATTGTATGCCCTATCCACCTTCAGCGTACTTTTCAAATCCCTTAATCGGCTCAAAGTTGATTTATTCTCTGCCACAGTTGGCTATTAATGATAGTGCCTAGCCAATAGAACCTAAATATCATGCTCAAACAGCTGTTTATAAATGTCTGTATCTTTCGAATGGTGCACTTTCATAGTTCTCCACACAAGTTTTAACTCCATGTAACAGAACTCTTTTGATGTTTGCATTGAAAGTTCCGATTTTAATGTTGGTTGAACAGTCAGTTGGATTTTGTGATGTTCTTAAATTGTAGAAATGCTTTTCATGTCTTGTACTTACCGAATTCGTGTCTTCACATTTGCATCGCATTCTCCTTGTTTATCGATGATGCTACCCAGAGCTTTACCTCTGAACTAAGTGTAATTAGGTTGATGCTAGTTGTTTTGTATCGAGAGATCAAGCTTGTCCCCATATGTATATTGCGGTCTACTGGTGGCTAAAATGGCTAGTGCTGTACTATCCGTGTTTAAGGGCCTTTTTGCTTCGTGTGGTATAGAAGAACTAGGTCATCTACGTAGTTTAGGTCGTTTAGCTGCAACCATTTGGGAGATAATGAAGTTCTCAAAGTCCAGCCAATCACCAGAGGAATGTGAGTGTGAAGGATAAGAATAAACAGCCTTGTCTGACAGTGGCCTTCATTTTGAATAAATATATAGGCTACTTTCCACATATAATTTTGCAGTGCAGTTCGTCGTAGGAATTTGGCACGATAATGACGATCTTCTTTACCACGTACACCATAGTGTGGAAGAAGGCTTCATATTGCTCTCCTGTCCACGATATCAATTACTCTCCGACAGTCAAAAGGTGGATATTAAATAGTGAGTTCTATTCAATGAATTGTTCATTAACGATCTGTAGTGTAGCGATTTGGTCGGCACACGACAGATTCTGATGAAGTACAGCCTGTTGACCTCGAAGTTTGGCTGTTTGCTGAATGATCAATAAATCGATCAGTGGACTGTTATCCTTACGTGGAGCAAGGACCGCCATTCAGCATTCTCCCAACCAACTATGCCCTGAGCTTTCCTTTTCAGTTCTTCCCAAGTGCTATTCATTCTTATCATGTTTACCTCCTACTGTCAAAGCAGTGTGTTCTTCTTTTTAGCCTTGTAGAATTGCAAGCTGATGCTTGTCATGCGACACAATTTGGCAATTTTCTGAATGTATGTACTGTCCATAATCGAAACAAACATCCCTCTAATTTACTAAACTTCATTATCATTACAAAGTAAGGCTTAATGATGTGTAGGTGAATCTTTTAAGTTAATATAAAGTAGTGTTGTTTGCATTCATTGTAGATTTTTCTTAGTAACATTGTTTCAGTCTATGAAGTATTTGACTGTTAATCTAAGTCATGTTGATAGATTTAGATTACTTGGTTGGATTCCCCTTACAAATCTAAATCATTAGCTGCAGACACTGAGAGCTGTGGTTCATAATCTGTAACGGTGACGTAAGTGCATTCACTCATTATCTTTATTTACATATTAAGCTCTGTTATTGTTATATATAAACCCTTACTTTAATCCCCTTATTGTTCTCTATTGTTATTTTATTGTTGTAAATTTAAACTTATAGTGATAAGTTAGTATAGCAACTTGAACCTATCAGTATAGTGTGCCAATGTTCTATGTTGTTTATGACTGATTGTAGAATTATATAAGTTGGATACCATTGGTAATAATGAATCATTGAAAGACAGATATTTCTTAATGGTTTGGAACTCCTAAGTAATGGATATACACAAACCTGTTAAAAATCAAACCACTAACATTCAGGTGTCATAAAGAATGCTTAACCAGTGGCTAGTATGCATTGGAAAGATTCTCACTTCAATTAACCTACAATATAGCCACTGGTGTTAACTGTCTCACTAATAAGTTATCTGGATATCATCAGTCATGAATTCTTATCAGAAATTTGATGAATGACCAATAAGATGAATATCATCGTTAACCTGGAGTGGTTAGTTTGTAAGACTGATCTGTAATTAATTGTATACATTCATTATAAACTGATCTCTTCTAGGTTGTCATAGCGAACCACTGAGTGCAAATGACACATCTTTATTTGTTGTATGGTTGAAATGAAGGGGAATCTAACCATTCGACGTCACCTCAGTGGTGTAGATGGTTAAATGATTGCTGTGAGGTGTAATAGTCACTAAGACTATTCTTATTGCGGTTGGAAGTGATCACTGCCACTTAGGAGACCTGTACTAGAATGTAACAGATAGTTTAAACTTAAACATTTTACTACATTGTTTATTCATGCTCCTATCGAAATGTTACTTATAATTTCAATCTAATCTAAACATATTTCTACTACGAAAATGTGATTCATAGTGTACAGAATGTCAAGTATGATCCAAGTATCGCTATTGTCATCATTGTCTTATTACGTCATAATTCGACTGAGCGGAGACAACAACAGTAACTGACTTTCAAGAATTTACTGTAAGGCCTGAATGTTATGAGTTCAATCACTTGAAGAAATTGATATCACGTATTAATCTATCATGATTGAAGACAACAAATTCCATACAATACAGTACTACTTCATATTGTTCTAAAGGTTCTTTAGTAGACAAATTATCACATGTCATGTATTCTTGTATTTCCTGTTTTCTTTACGCCTTGAAAAGAGGGAGACCAAAGAACATATTGCGTCGAGGATTGGATGCAAACATGAAAAAAATAAACAGTACTTGGAAAGAACTGGGAAGGAAGGTTCAGGATAAATTTGGTTGGAGAATGCTAGTCGACGGCTTATACTCCACGTAGAATAACAGGCATTGATTGATCGATTGACTACACAACTTCTTGTCTGTAGTAGTTAGTATAAAGGATGGAGTCAAAGAAAATGACTTACTCGATATAGTTTTTTTTTCAGGAGATTCTTTCATTCCATTCTATACTTTCTTCTTCATTCATAACTTTGCATTTGACGTATCAACTGTTCTTATATCACTTTCTGTTCATAAACTGTAACTAGTTAACTGCTATATGTATTCTCTTTGTTTCCAATTGGTTTGTTACATTGTCTGGTTCTCCATGTATATAAGTGAATAACTGAATACATCCTTAACATTGCTGATTGAATTGTCAATCATGTACTTGTTTCCTATTCTAACCCTAAGACTAGTAAGTATTAGGACAAATGTATAGACTCTGAATAGTAAACTTATTGTTATTGGTTATTCTTTCGAAGAGAGTTGTATCATTAATTGGTTAACTGTTCACTTTATATCAGCACTGCAATAACACTATGTATTCATATGCTAATCTACACGTAGTGGATGACAAGTTTAATCGAAGAATTCATTCAACGACAAAACTATATATTCCTATGTAGGATCTACAATGTAATGCACTTAAGTATCCGTTGACTAGACATTATCAACAACAACTTACTGTAGTAAAGAAGAAATCAACTATCAGTTAAAGAAGAGATTTAAAAAGAAATTCTGGAAGTGAATAAGATACACATTGTAGAAATCATCAGGTTGAGTAACAAATCAAGTTTTAACTTTGAATCATCATGTTTAGATGAAGTGAGGAAAACGAAAAAGTACATTACACTGAGGATTGGAGGTAAACATAGAAAGAATGAATAACACTTAGGAATAATTGGATAGATGATTTAATAATAGAATTCCTCAGAGAATTCTAGTTATTAACTGATACTCTGTGAAATGCAACATCTACTGATTCATTGATTAACCTAGTTTCACTCCGAAAAAAACAATTCAGTAAACTTTAACAAAGTTATTTTTCAGTTAAATTTCTTGGGATAGACATTTCGTCCAATTTGAGACTCATCATATGACATTATTTACTTATGATTGATTGATAGTTACTTATATCAAATCAATTCACTTATGATATACACACATGATAACAGAAACTGATCAATAATCTACTTACTTTTATCATTAAAATAATCATTCATTTCAATAGTTGATAAAGTTTTTGATTTATGAAAATATTTTTGTATTAATTGATTTGTTTTAGTTGTTATGGTTGTTATTAAAGTTGATTTATTTAATTGATTATTGATTATTGATTTATTTAATGATAATGAATATTGATTATTTAAATTAAATGATAATTTTGAATTATCATTAAGTTTATCATAACTTGTAAATATTGAATAAATATCTGATGTTGATAATTGATTATTCAATGAAGTTAATTGATTCAATGAATATTTATCATAATGTTGTCGTTGATGAAGATATCGATGATGATTGATGTTGATCGTGATCATGATGATGATGAGGAGGAGGAGGAGGATGATGATAGTCATAGGGTTTATGATCAACAGTTGTCCAACAGTTATCATTATTTGATTTATTTAATATAGTATTTACATAATCAATCGTATTAATCGATTCATTAGGTAAAATTTTGTCTAATTCATCTTCATCAAGATTAGTTATTTTCGCATGATACATTCTATCATCATCATCATCATCATCATTATCTTCTTCTATATTAGTTGCATTCATTTAAACTTGTTGAAACCATAGAACTCAATTGTAGTGAGATGTTATCTATGGAGGTATTCATGAAGTGTTTTTCATTTGATGCTTCTTTCATTGTATGATAATGTGAATGTGATTCAAATGAATCAATTGATTGTAATTCTTTTGATGGTTCTACACATATTGTTGCTGATTTTTGTTTAAATTTATTATTATGTAATAATTTTATACGTTTTTTAAATTGTTTCATTGTCCAATTACTAGTATTACATTGATTACTTAATAATCTTGATGATGTAATCATTTTAGAATGAAATAATTCATTAGAATTATTGAAATTACTTTGATGACATTCAATTGATTTTGGCGGTTTTTCATGATGATGATGATGATGATGATGAATTAATGAATTAGAAAAATAGTGTTTTAAATGATTGAAAATGTTTTTTTTCGATTTTTTATTTACTACTGAATTATACTGAGAGATTTCAGTCATAATCAATGACTATTATTTCACATAGATTACGTCATTACTGAATTCGAAGTTGTAAATAGTCTAGAATAAATTAAACAAACAAATGATTATTGAAAAATTATTTGTATAAACTTCTGGATAAAAAATGTTTGATTTATTTCAGTAGTAAACTTTTCAGTAATACGAATCAACCGTATTGTGTCTGAGGCAGTTACTCACGAAGTCGACAGAATGTATCACGAATTGACTGAATTAAAAATGTTAACCAGTTGGTAATCGACTTATTGGATCTAATGGTAATGTATTCGCTCTAGTTCCAAATGGTCCTGCTTTCCGACCTCTCACAGGTTGGTCCTCCGTGTGTATTGTTGAAGAGTCCGGTGCTACGACAAAACAGCTGTTCCATTGCTTTTAGGTGATCAGTGGTTGTCTAATTCAGACTAACTTGTGATATCATATTCATATTCACTAATCCTCCACAACACCGTAATTACAATTAGAATTATGTTGAGATGTATCTGAATAAGCGAAATCCAGGACTGACTGTTTAGTCCTGTTAGGGACTCATCAACTAGACTATACCTGCAGTCCAGTGTCAATTCTGACACAGGGACTTCGACTCAGTTTGTTTACTGTCAAACGCCGTCGCATGCTCTACTAGGCTAATCAATCCGTTCGATTAGCGTGGCTGTTTAGATTCAATAACCTTGCAGTAAACACTGGAATGCAAACAGAAGGTATTAGTTGTTCAAATTACAACATTTTGCTTCAAACAAAGTCTTACAGAAGCTACTTTCTTTGATTTTGGATTTCAGTTGTCAGACACAATATAACCTAATTCATACTTGTGAACTAATACCATATCAAAGCCATTCACTTAGTATGTATCTATGACAACAGGACTGTTCATAATAACTCCTCATAATACATTTTTAATGATATTACCAGGTAACAAATCTATGATATTAGAACTTTTAGACACACATATCTGGCCGTATCCACTCTTAAATGTTATCCATTTCATGAGTTCTTACAAAGTCTTACTTAAAACAAGAATGACATTGTCAGCAGAATACATTGAATTCGTCAGAAATATTACCTCATTCAATTCTCATCAACCGCTTACTACAAACTGTTGACCTTCGATAATTCATTAAGTCAAACAGTTAAGTAGACATGCTACTTTTAAGAAATAGACTTCTTTATCAACAATAGATTTAATAACTTCAAATGAATTGAGTATTGAATAAGTAGTTTACAAAATTAAGTAGTATATATTTTTAAAATATGAATGAATAGAAATAGAATTATCAGACATTTTACAATTCATTGTAAGTCACTTCTTCAGTTCAAACAAAATAACAAACCACAATCACAATATCAATCTGTAGATGCTTGAAGTCATTGCTTCGCTTGAGTTGACGTGTTTTTTTTTTTTACAGTGAAATATGTTTATATTTTTTCTAACTGTTAGTGAATATGAACAGTACGGTAAGTGAAGTGTGGAGGATGATGATAATTTGTGTCATTGTTAAATGTATGTCACATATGATGGGATTTAATTACGGTTGTTTGAACAGACAGTCCAAGTAGGATGAACAATAAGAGTTTTCCTTTCATTTAAGATAAAATTGGTCTTAGCAAAAATGTGGAATGCATCAACTACATACTCATGTCGATTTTATAGTCAATGTAAGTGTCATTGAGAACTAGTGAGCACTGAACAACTGTTTCGTTCTAATGTGGAACTCCGTAGCAGTGAGCACCCCAGACTCGAAATCGATCACAAATTGATGAAAGTGGGGAATCCATCATCGGGTGCTAGTCAGTCCAGTGGTGCAGAGGAAACCAATGGGGTGGAATTTGGGGTGCGCACAGCTGAGAAGTTTAACACTAGAACGAGACAGTTGTTCAGTGGCTCCCTGGTATTTAATGATACCCTGTCAACATAAATCTATGGCATATTCAATCAAATAAAAATACCAGTCTCCACAAAGTAACCATCTCAATTACTTATTCACTTCGATATGAAGTGTTGAGCATTCATAATATCCTTCCTCTAACCCTTCAATCAAATACTTCTCCTTAGAAACTTAAGTGAACGGACTTGTAATGATTCATTTGATAAGTTTGATTTGTAAACTTTCAACGTATTAATTCAATCCAATAATAAGTGATACTCCAGAGTAGTTTCTATGACATTCAATTGTTTTAATAGAATATTGTGTTCAATTTTATAGAATAAGCATTATTCATGTAAACTTTCATTCACCTGTTACATCTAATTGGTGATTACACTGAATTAATAATCACTGTAAACTAACTAATATAGAAATGAATAATGCATTCTAGGAGATGTTGTTCATTCGTCTCATCTGAGTTTTTCTCCACAATAGAATTCACCTACAATTTTCTTCATTTTAGAGTAGCTATATGTTATGATAAGGAATAAGTCGTAGTATCTGCTGGGTATGAAGTGAAGTTACCAGGAATAAAGTTTACAGTAACCGTACCAAGTATCAATGGTATGAAATTCATTGTTATTGAGCCTTTTGTAGATCTATTAACTGTATCATAAAGCAACACCGTACAGAATTATAAGAACCAACGTGTTTCATACTAGAACATGTTAAGTAGAGAAAGTTTTTGGTTTTTCAATTTCACTGCATTTGATTTGTGTTGTTTATTGAGAGATTCAGTTCATCTCATTGATATCACATAATTACTACATGATTAGTAATTGAACACCATAGATTCTCTCCTACTATTTAATCTGTAGATTTCTACTGGATGCATGATGACAGGATTCATGCCAATAGGAAAAGCAACTTCTAGAAATGATCAACTTGTAAGAATTAATGAGGAAGTATAACAGCAAATAGAATCGATAATCCGAGGTTGGTATAGCTCAAAGAAACAGTTATTCGTACAGAGATGATCAAGTCTCTAGAAAAACTAATTAAAGACTTAAAATAGGCATTGAACAAACACTTCCGACCGTCAGACTATTTCCAGTGCATACGACGTGATGTTCAAATACATTAAAAGAAAAATGGAACATCACAATCTATTGAGAATATTTTCATCGAATCTATAAATACGATGTATTGGGATCCTAGTACATCTAAATGATATATGTATACCCGTTAAACAAGTCTTGGCTGTCTTGACTCAGTAGCCTAGTGGTGAACGTGGACTCATTTAACACGAAACAAACTAAGTTCCAGTATTGATGTGAACATCAATACTACGACGTAGATGAATCCTACTAACTAGGTTCAAATAGGACGAAACACGCGCCCTAGACTCCGCTTGCTAATCATAATGTAATTGAAGCAATGTCTATGAATCTCTGTTTAGAAGGAGGAAGTATTTTTGGAAGTTCTATCGTATGCTGCTTAGTAGATATAAAAAATGAAGTGGTCATGATGGATACATTTGAAATGATCGCTAAACAAAAGTTATTTTATTTAAGTTGGACTGTGACTGGCAAGCGGAATTCAACACGAGTGTTTTGTCCTGTTAGGCACTCGTCGGTTGAGTGTATTTGCATCCAAACGTTAATATTCACACTGGAATTCGAATTAAATTAGATTTGTGACAAACGCCTTCGCATTCGCCACTACATTATTGAATTCAGACAGTAACACTTGTGCAATGAGTGTATTGGTATTTAGAATAAACTTGTATCTTTCCGTTAATTTGTTATGGACTGAAGTTGGTCAATCTTTGCTGCTATATGGGCATCCTAAGTGGATGATCTCGATAGAGCTTCGAATCCATAACAAATCAACAGGAAGGTACAAGTTCATCCCGATTAAAAGTTTTTGTTGTCTAAATTCTTTGACGCTATTGAAATTACAAGACCAAAGTATCAGGTTTATATTTATAAAAAGTCAGTGGTCAACTTTCGATTACCCTGGAAGCAAACAGATTGGTGAATTTTGTCTTTTTCATGTTTTTGTAAATACATTTTAATGAATTCTTACAATTCTAGTTTGTTCTTTATCTTCATAAATGAGTATTCTTAAGTAATCTCTGTCGGCATCATTTCTACTTGACTCTTTGATTTTATTATATTCGTAATTTAATATTGTAGCATTACGTAATTAAGTTACCTATGATTTCTTGAATTGAAATAAGGTGCTTTCGTGAAGATTGATTCTTAGTATGCTGTTTGGATTAATCGCAGTATCGTTTCAGTCGGGGAACACTGAAAACCATGAAACAATAGACTAGTATAAGGTTAGTATAGGGATCTCTAGCAGTGTGCACTCTTAAACCATTTAGCAAATTAGAGATCGCTTTATCTTTGACAACTGGTGTGCATTGATAGGATTCTCATTTCCATTAGATTGTGACAGAGCGCAATGTTCATTTAGTTCTCTTGCTGATAACTATTTTACGCCCCGACTTATCTTAACTCAGTCAATCAATAGTTTCTCACTGGAAACTCAGGAATATCTTGAAGTCAATCAATACAGAGCGTACTATTGTACTTTAATTGAATGTTAAGACTTCAATTTTTGTTTGTTGTTTGTATACGGTATATTCTGATTACATTTTGGTATGATAGAGGACCAGGATTACTATCCGACCTTGTTAATTTAACTTAATTACAAACTCACCATGCAATCAGTCTGATATTAAGTAAGGGGAACATTTTACTATGAAATGTACAAGTGCTATATATTCTTATTTCATATGATCTCAGATCATTACTTTGATACAGTGGGACTGGGTTACTACAAGGCCGTGCAAGTAAAGCTAAACCTGAAGACCGATGCATAGCCAGTGTCCAGACCCAAAAGACCTATTTCTGACAATAGCTAGTGAGAAGCTCGTACTGTTGTAAGATCGGCGAGTTAAACCCCCCCCCCACGGTTAGTCGCTCAGCCTGGGTAGCTCCTATCGTCATTATGAAGAGACTAAACGGATCTTTACGAGTCTGTGCTGATTTCTCAACACGTCTCAATATGGCCTTAAAAAACACCACAATCCTCTCTCAGCACCAGATGCTTTGTTTACTATCCGCAATGGTGTATGTTACTCTGCAAGACGTCACCGACACATACTTGCAAATCGAAGTTGCTCTCTTATGCTAAAATCTGATGGCGAAAACTACATACTGTGGTCTGTTCCAGTATAACTGACTGCTGTTAAGGGTAAAAGCAGCCCAGCAATTTTCCAACACCTGGTGGACACAATTCTTTCTGCCATCCAAGAACTAGCACTATATTTGGATGATATTTTGTTTATCGGCAGATTTCCTGCGGGACTTCAAAATCAATTTAAAGCAGTTCTACAACGATTCGCAAAAACTGGGTTCTGCCTTTGCCATGAAAAATGCCAATTTTTCTTGAAGTCAGTTGAATACTTTGGATTCAATTTTGATGATAGTAAACGCTCACCAGAACTAGAAATATTCGTGCTATTTAACAAATGCCAGTACCTACATTGTAGCTGATGAAAAGTGACTAGTACAAAATATCCAGTGAATTCAATTTATTGTGCATAAGAATTTAATACAGACTCATCTAATCAGTTAGTAACTATCTTATTATCAGACATGACTGGATCATACTGTTCTTATCTTATTATCAATGGTGCTGAATTACTCCTTTCCACATACTCTAAGATCAATCATGTTTTTTTGGTATATGTAAAACTGCTTTTACTATTTTTACGGTTAGATTTCGCGTTTCAAATAGAGTCCAAGACTCACGTTTTTAGTCTTCTTTGAGTCTCATCAACTGGATGTATCTGCAACCTAGTGCTGATGTTTACAATGGTATTCGGAATCAATCTGTTAGTGTCAAATATCCCCGCATTCATCGAAATTTCCCCTATTCCAAGTAGCTACTCTTCTTGAACCGGTACATATATACATAGTCTGAATGTATTTGTATCTTTATGCTGATGTTATGATGCACTGAAATTTATGCAAACACGTGGAACAAGAATGTCGACCTAAATTGCTTAGCTTAATAGTAAATGTCATGACATTTGACATAGAACATATTGAGTTACAAACTCAGTGTTAATATCAACACTTTAGGTATATCGAGTTGACCTGTCTCAAATAGTAAGGAACTTTCATCCTGGTTTCTTAGTTACTATGTGACTTTGATCATTGTTGTAAAATAAAACCGTATCCAAGCAATCCACTCAGGTTGTATACATTACAACAGAAACAGGTTAGTTTTAGACCACAATAACATGATGTAAACATTTCTAAATTAAGTATTTTTCTATTTTAAACCAAAATACATAAAACTGAGGTGGTTTCGTGGAGATGAGTAACTAGTTTCGTTGTTAATGTTTTTTATAGATTAATGTTGGTTAGGTACCACTAAAAATCAAGGAGGATTGGACGACTGTCTTGTCTCAGATTAGAATTTTCATGTGACAGAACGCACCCTCAATCCTGACAAAGAATCCAACCCATTGTCCTTCAGGTCATAATCTGTGATGGACTCAATCAACTAAAGTTAATGCTTATAACCACATAACTACCCCACTTCAATTGTAATAATTAGCTCACTAGTGACTAACCTCAGGACATTTTTAAAGTCCTAATGTGAAGTTCTAACTAGTGGAGTTAGGACTTGTCAGAAGTAAAACAGTTTTTATTAATGATAATGAATGATTCTCAGACTATATCACAAATTGATGTAAGTGGTAATTCTACCATTGGTCATTGGCCGACACAATAATACAAAGGTCCAAACATTCTTCTCAATACTTGTAGGACTTCGGTTAGATTCCTTGATGAAGTCGAGGGCGTACACTCCAGAAAAAAGAATCTCTTACTATAACAATACAGTTATCCAATGTATCTTAGTTTCTAGTGACATTCAATCAATATTCATCTTTGTCAAAACACAAACGACCAAAAATACATCAGGTTCTCTTAGATACAGTTAATCGATAAATCAATAATTGTTTACAATTCTTATTGTTAGCTTAAATGATCTTTACTCCACCTTGTATAATTCATTAAAAGAAAAAAAACATTTTTAATGAATTTTCAATATTTACATGAAAAATATCATTTATCATCTAGATTATTCATCAACTGAATTGAACTCATTAACCTATTGAATTATCTATAAATAATCAATAATTAGTTGCTATGTGTTCATTATGTTTTTTCAAGGTACTCTTTAATAATGTTGACACTAGACAAAATGATTCTAATTCACAGTTATCTACTGTGATGGATTCAGACCTGGACGTGGCTATATAGACCACATCTTCACACTGCGACAGGTCCTGGAACACATACACACATTTAGGCATCCTACAATAGATGTCTTCCTGGACCTAAAGGCGGCATTCGACTCTGTTGATCGTGAGGTTCTGTGGCAGTGTCTGTCATTGAAATGTGTACCAAAGAAGTACATTAACCTTATACAAGCTCTCTACTCTAAAACTACAGGTCGAGTGAGAGCTTATGGCGAACTGTCATCGGAATTCCTCACTTCAAGTAATGTCCATCAGGGATGTCCACTTTCCCCATTCTTGTTTAATTTTGTCATAGACATGCTCCTGGATATAACCTTATCTTCGTCTGACTTTTCAGAAGTTGACTTTCTACCAGGAGCCTCGCTTACTGACTTAGAGTATACTGATGACATAGTCCTATTTGGTGAAGACGCTGACAGAATGCAGAGTCTTCTGACTACCCTGAGCAACAATGCAAGCATGTTTGGGATGCGGTCTTCCCCCTCGAAATGCAAAATGTTGCTTCACGATTGGGTTGCATCGGTACCTGAACTAGTGATACGGAGTGAAGTAGTCGAGCGTGTAGACCGCTTCATGTATCTGGGAAGTCTCATCAGTGCTGATGGCCTGGTGACTGACGAAATCTCAGCACGGATACAGAAAGCTCGATTGGCTTTTGCCAAGTTGTGTCACTTATGGCGCAGGCGAGATATCCGCTTGCTTACCAAAGGACGAGTGTACCGTGCAGCAGTTCGCTCTGTCCTACTATACGGGAGCGAAACATGGCCGTTAAGAGTAGAGGACACTCGTAGGTTACTGGTCTTCGATCATAGGTGTCTCCGAAG
Source organism: Schistosoma japonicum (assembly GCA_025215515.1). Lineage (NCBI taxonomy): Eukaryota > Metazoa > Platyhelminthes > Trematoda > Strigeidida > Schistosomatidae > Schistosoma > Schistosoma japonicum. The sequence goes on from CM046069.1 coordinate 529,017, forward strand.
CATTGCTCGAGTATCGTGGGACAACCGAGTGAGCAATGCTGTCGTTAGGAAACGGGTTCTAGGAAAGGATGGCGCATCAATAGATGAGGTATTGAAACTTCATCAGTTGAGGTGGTTGGGACATGTGTTACGCATGTCTAACTACCGACTGCCTCGACGAGCTATGTTTTGCGGCGTAGGAATAGATTGGAAGAAAGCTAGAGGCGGCCAAACCAAAACATAGCAGAAATCGATGAAGTCACTGACAAGTGGACTGGGTCAAGTTGGTAGATGTAGGCTGCGTGGTTGGGGTCTGCGAGACGAAAGTCACCAATGGTTAGAGACCTTGAACGACATGGCTCAGAATCGTTTGCAATGGCGCAGGTGCATCCACTCTTTGTGTTCTCTCAAAATCTAACCTTCTGAATTCTCTATCTTTCTCCTTTCAAATTTATCTTACTGTACTATGCTTTTCGAATCATATCTTCGCTCCCTGATTTTCTGCATTACTGCTAATACTTCTACTCTCACTATCACTCTTAGATTTGAACTGACAGTTGCGTCTGTGTGCTGATGTGGTATGGCAACCTGAACTGATGTACGTACGTACGAAGTTCTGCGTTGTATCTGTCTGTCTGACTGTGACGGATTTAAAATCTTGTTTGATTCCCAGTTTTATGTATTAGATTTTCACTATTTCAAATTTGTGTGATTCTTTAATTGAATCGATTACTTTCAACAGTAAACGTAAGTGTAGTTGACGTGCTTGTTGGATAATTGGCTTAGTTACTTGTATTATGCTCTACTTATCTAAATGACCTTGTACTCCATAGAACACACAGTGTCTTCTAGTTAGAATCAAAACGTTACGATTGTTTCTAACTTTAGTGTGTGATGGATCTATCTGAACTTTGTGATTTGATGATTTAATTCAAAATTTCTTTACATTTGTAACTAACTTTATTAACTTTATAGAATTCATTTATGAATATAAAATTTTATAATCATCTCAGTTCAATTTCATCTATTCATCGACTACTTCGTGAATATTTGCAGATCAAGAGGCGTAAATCTTGGTGGAATTAGAATCACTGAGTTTGATAATTTTTTAACATTGAACTTTTATCGTCATTTTGAACAATTTCATCAACATAAAATTTGAAGAGAAGTAAGGTATATTAATTTCTCCGTATATGACTATCAACTTGTTCTGTTGACCTTAAACTTGAATATTTGTAATCATTACTTTTCTTTGTTGAACAATGGTGCCTAGAAGATTAGGGGTTCGTCGTCAGCTTGAAGAACTTGGAGCGAAGCCTAGAGCTCGAACAGCTGAGAAGTTCCATTCTAGAACGAAACAGCTGTCGTCTAGACTGTCAGAACATAGTTGCTTCAATCATCTATCATATCGGGAATAGACACAGATTATGTCTTTTCAAAAGAATTACTTCAGAGATTCAACTAGTTACATTCATTATTTATAGTGAGTAGATCACAGTTGATTCAAATGAACCAGTAACCTACATGTTTCTTTTACAGATTAACAGATCCCAATTACTGTTACAACTAAGCTAAATATCCGAATAAATTATTGAAGATCGTATCTTCAATTTAGGGTTTGGTTATTCACCAACGATATAGTTGGAGCCTTGGGGTGGGGTCGTTGAGGAACTTTCAGATATCTCAATATGTCCTCTATTCAGGTATAAACCACTAAGTCGATATCCAGTAGTTTATATCTCTAATCCAGTCAATTATTATTATACAAAAATTATCATTGATGATAATCAATAATAACAAATCCGCCACTGGATTCTATTCTGAAACATACTTGTGAATATTTCAAACCATAGACGTGCATAATCTCGAAGATTACAACTAGAGAGACTTGATGTCCTAACAGAAACAAGTCCTATACATCATTTTATGAACTGATTGCGACTTCGCTTTCTCAAACGAGTCACGCAGTCCGTAAATATTGGACTCTATGGAAACTGTTGTGATATTTGTAAGATATGATAAAGCCACTAAAACAGAATTATCCTGATGGTGACATCAACTGACTTACCATAATTGTTCCTGGTTATATACAGACTAATCTCAGAATTATTAATACTTATTAAACAGCTGTTATTACTAAGTATTGTGGAAATCGTGGAAACTGAAGTTTCACATTACAAACTGATCATAGGTTGCATAACTATTGAAAATCAGGAAGGATTATGTATCTAATGCCTAATCACACAACTAGATCAACTTAGTTCAGTAATATCGAAAGTTTTAAAGTTGCCCATTCACTCTGCATTCAATAAGATCCACTCAATTTACTGCTAACAGACTAAAGTTAAGAATATTAATAATTGAGTGGTAGTTCATTGGTTCAGTATAAATCCGTCCCCACCTTCCCACTTGATGGTGTAGTGTCTACATACTACTTACAAGTGTCATAGCAAAAAGAATCAACTGTTCAGTGAATACTGGCGTTCTATGATTTTCTAAAGACAGACAATCGGTGAAATGGAAATTCACATTGATTGTTTATATGTTCAACAATCAATTCACTAACGATGATGATGATGATGTAATCATAAGTTGAAAATGTATTCAAATGATAAAAAATTTCGATTAAATTGTTACTTCTTATTATTCAACTACATAAACATGACCGTTAATAAGTTCGTAATATGATACAATTTGTAACTAAGTAAAATCATAATGTTTAATATGTTTTGCAGCATGTCTACAAACCATCATAATTCAATGACTCAGTTAGCAATAATTTCAAGTACGTAATGGTGACGACACTGATTCATAGAACAGGTAGAGTACGTACTGCAGAAAACTTAAAGAATAAATAACGAATGTCACAATAAAAGGTCTTGGAAACACTGGGTATTCATAGGACTTTACTGAGAAATATGAGAACATGAAGATGAAAAGCTAAACGATACTACTGGGAATAAATAAACTTATTGTTTTACAACTTCAATTTGAAGGTGATGATATCGCACAGGTTCCGTTTTTCATGCTAATCCCAACAGTCTATATATATTTACATGTATCTTTCAAAGAAACGGTCAAATGGATTAAATACTTTGGGTATCTTTACTATAAAATGTCTCGTTTACAAAGGATATTTAGCTGATGTGGAAAATTAATCTTCAATCACATCTACATGACTCGTAGCAACAGTCGACGAATTTATGGATCTTAGCTGCTCTTGACTTTCTATAACCTATATGCTGTTTCATTGTATGGAGTGTTTCAGTAAGCAAAATATATCCAACAACTTCAATAGATGGCACACTGTTTTATCTCAGTAACCTCAGTGTAACTCTAGTGGTGCTTACTAAATGTTCTTACTTTTCATATACAAGGTTTTAAAGTCAACTATGATCAAACATTAGTTATATTTTAAGGTAGTGTTTTTTAACCATAAAGTAAACCTAAGTGGACTACTGATTAAAGTACTTGTCAATGTTTGGTTGACAATTAGAAATACAGATGTATCAGTCTAACCTTGTTATTAAGGTTTTTGAGAGATTCATTGAGATAAATTGATTCAACATGTGATAACCCAAAATCTATTAAAGCCAAAATAATGTGGATTTCACAGAGGTCGATTCTGCTTGATCAACCTTCTTACTGCTAAAGAGGATTTAGTGGATACGTACGACCATAGAGTATCCGTAGATGCGATATTTACAGAAGTCACCAACGTTTTCGATAAAATGTCACGTGTACAAACTGTTTCATTTTGCTTTAACAGAAAAATTTCGAATTCGGGTTGGGAATTTTCTGTGTGACTGATGACAGTGAGTCAGAATAAATAACACTGTGTCAGAATGAAAACATATGGATAGTCGAGTACAGTAAGTTATAGTACCTAGCCCAGCCTATCATTTTTGCTACACTTGAACGGGTTACCGAAACTGCTTGAATATTCGTCATTAGTGATTGATGATGACATTAAAGAATAATGCACAAGGACATCACAACTTCAAAGTAATCTACATTGATTTAGTTTGTTTGTACGAAAGCTAAAACGTTTGGAAATAAACTCTATTAGAAGTTTATCGATGCAAACCGGACACACGAATAGCTATCAATATACGATAGATGGAATATCTCTACCATTAATTATGACTTATGGTTAATCGTAGGTGATGATTCCTAAACAATAGCACATTGCCACGTAGCTTCAGACAGAGGATTCCGTGAGTTATGGTCACCTTGTACAGTATTTAAATGTCTTGGTGAAAATATGTTCAGAGTTCTGTATCGTACCTACATAAGACTTCATAAAGAATATTGTATTTGGGCAGCTAGCTCATGTGTAATCAAATATGCAGATACTCTTGTAGGGGTCCGACGTGTAGACACTAAGTAAGTAACAGGACTCTCCTATGAAATCGTCTAAATGATGATCTATTAAGACGCCTAAACTTATTACCCATTTCATACCATAGATTGAGAGGTGACCGCATAATAGTCTATCGTATTTTAAAAGACGACTTAAGTACTACTTTATCCTGGTTTTCAACTTCTTATAGGACCAATCATCCCTGAGGCCATAGTAATAAGGAGTCCTAAAAAATTAAGGTTGAAATTCTGTTTCCCCGTATGTTAGTTAACGACTTCAACACCTAACCAAAAACAAGTGATATCCACACAATCGGTTAACACTTTTAAAGTAAGACTACATTTTCACTGGAGAACACATTATCTAACTTATTATCTTTACCATTGAAATTGTAACGAACAGACATTTCATCAACGATGATTAGTAACAAGTAAAATTATATCCTAATCAATTTCCACCAATCATATTACAGCGGTTAATTCAAATTTCATTAACTTACTTCATATTCATTTTGATTTTATAATAAATTCCAATTGTAATAAATAAAATCCACTAAGTAGATTTAATAATTTTTCAATTGAACAAGTGTATATTCGGTGTCAATTATTCCTTATTTTTGATTATGTAACATTCAATTAAAAAAAAAGAATAAAATGAAATCAACCAAAAAAAAAAATCAATAATTTGTCAAAAAAACGAAAAGAAAAAAAAAGGAACAAATTATATTCTGTTACTATGTTTACATCTTCATTTTTTTATTCAATAATCCAATCATGTCACAATGTACTTATAAGTGTATGTATGTGTGTGCGTATGTGTGCAAATTTATGTGTGTATGTATGTATGTGTATCCATGAATACATGTTCCTGATGTTGTTGTTTTAGTTGTTTTTGATTCATCAATGAATATTTAACTGAATTAATGTGTATTATGCATAATGAATACAATAAGATACTACTGTGTACATGTAGAATTTATTCAATTTTATGTTAAATAAGTAATATACAATAACAAATCAAAAAATAGAAGATATTTAATTGAATATTGAATTCATCAATTTACATAAACATTCAATATGTACAATGAATATTCGATTAATGATAAGTAATAAGAAAGCACAATTTTTAAATGATTCAATAAAAATTGACAATTTCAAGGATTAATGTTATTCTATTTGATTTATAAACAACAGCTTAGAAAGATTTACTAAGGCTGTTATGAATGGAATAATTGTGAAATGAATGAAGATAGGAGAATGATTGATGTAAGAAGTTTATGAGAACAAAATGACTTTTTCTATTATATGAAGCTCAATCTATGATAAATGATGCTACTATTGATGTCATGACTTATGAATGAATTTGTTCGTCGGTAGATTTTTGAGGGTTGCGCGAGCGAACGCTATCTCTGATACTTGTACCTCAGACGTATACCGCGAACTTGTTGCCCTTCCCAGCCAGCAGCTATTACAAAAGACTAAGCTTGTAGGAAGATTGTATTGTGGAGCAAAAGTGAGTCGAGAGAATAGTGAACTAGCAAACCAGTGAATTTGTATTTTCAAATACACCGATTTTTTTATATTAATCAATTTACAATGATTATTCATTAAGTGAAATCAATAACATTTAATTAATACAATCAAATACTATCAACTGTATTTTTAGGGATTATGAATCCCAGAATCACAGAAAACTTCGAGTTCACTTGGAAAATCCAGAATTCAGCGAACCCAACAGAAGGCAATAAGTGCATGTGGAGGTGAGCTACCAATAACAGGACAGCTTCAATGCTCTGTTTCATTTCGTGATATAAGCTTCACTGGAACATGCTATATCACTTCCACTGATTTAAATCTCCTTGGTCTAGACTGGTTTGATAGCATTCATCTGGCAGATATACCTCTCAACTGTATTTTTAGGGATTATGAATCCCTAACAGAATTATCATTCAATTCGACGTAATTAATGATTAACACTAAAGTTACTACAGTAGAATGATAATACTATTGCCTTGGTAATATACACTGATATATTGAAGAGTTAGACCTATGGTTTATTAATGTTAGTAGGGGGGAGTTTAATAAAAAAAAATGTTAAAATAACAACCGATAAACTCTGTAAGGAATGAATGAATAAGTATGCATACTTACTATATTCATTCGACTATTACAAGTTTTCAACATATGGATTAGTACTAATTGAAAAGTTTACTATCAATAAGAAAAATGTGACTATTTGAGAGACTACATGATCTACAGATGACAGAAGTGGATATAAATGACTTACATGAATAAGAAGTAATCACTGTTAAGACTAAAATGTAACTGAGTTCCTAAAATGTTTCTATGAGTCGACAATTATTTAGTCACATAGATCAAGTTTCTATATGAATAGCAGGAAAAGTGTAGGACTAGTTCGCTTCATTTTTGAAAGATCGTATTCAAGTAGTAAAACTAGGAAGACATCCTTAACATCCTCAATATATTACTAGTGGTGTCGTAATGCTAATCACTTAATACAGAGATCTCAACAAAATAAATGGATGGTGTGATACATGGTTTCTTCCTCACACACAGGATACCTCTCTTTTGGTAAATGAAACCCCGAGATAAGTCTACACCTTAACAAACATAAGTTTAAACTTTCACTTAAAAAGTGCCAGCAACTTCAACTTAATACAACTTACATAGAATGGGGTACATTTTTTAATGTGGACCTTCTTGCATCTAGTCCTACTAATCCCACTCAGAAAAAAATCTACCTGCAGAAGAGTTTTTTTGAATGTCCGCCAATAGGCAACAAAACGTTTGCTTTCCTGGTAGGTAGTATTCTGGACTCTCGCAATAACAATGTATTTCTTAAGGGTAATACCTTTCATTTCGAAGTGTACATCCCTCAGCTCTCCATTCTATTGTAGTTCTGTGATCCAGCTTAGTTATCTTCAGTGTTAATTGACGCTGTTTAAAGGAAAAAAGAAAAAAAGCAAATAAGTTTCATTTAATGTGATATATACACCTTAGGTTCCACCGCAAACAGTTATAATTAACTGATCATATGCATCATCTCATTCTACCACTTGTTCGTTTTTTCTTCTTCATATTTTCAGTTCTCAACTACCGTGTCATATTGTAATTGTCATCAATCATCTATACCGAAAACCTTAACATGATATTACTAGTCTTCGCTGTTCTTTTACGAGGCACCATCCAAACAAGGTCATATTTCCAATAGACGCCAAAATTAAATATATGCAAAACAACTATTGATTATCTAAATTTTCCTAGTTCCACACTTATGTCACTCTTCACTTTAATCGATTTCATTTAATAGTAAATGTTCTCTACCAATGTATCTCTGAACCCCCGGTTACAGGTGGATCATTACTTACTTCCATGTGATCTTCTTATACATGCATCTAGTGTATTGTAAATGTTATTGCTATACATGGAATAATTTCTGTCAACCTTATGTTTTTTGTGCATGAGTTAATTCTTCTGCATAATTATGACCATACCTGTAAACTGTCGTGAATTCTGCACTAAATACCACAATATAATAATGATAGTATGGAAAACACCCACTAATTCATGTGAAGCAACAATTGTGTTTAGTGAACAGATGTTTCATTGGAAATCTCATATTCATATTTGTACAAACATATATATATTCATTCGCCCTTCGTAGACCGCCGGACAGGATTCTTAAACCAACTCAGTCAAAAGTTTTTATTTTGACTGGTTCACAAGTGCCATTTATTATTTTTACATCTGTCTGCAATTCACAAAGCATTGTGATCTTTCAACTTCTTCTACTCCTTTTGCTTTGACGATTTCGAAATAGGTCTTGACTTGTAATGCAGCTTAGTGATCTTCGTACCTACCTACTGCGTGTTTTACTCATCACTGTCTTGTCTGGAAGTGTTTTTATTCCCTATCATAATAGGTTGTTACTCGATAGTGCATGACCGACAGTTCTAGAGAACTTACAGGTGAACATTTACTACTATATACGTGTATTTTCTGAATAATGTTTTACGAAGTCCTTCAAGTTTCTACGTTTGTATCGAAAATAGTAGCAGTTATTTCCATCTCAAATTTGGATTACTTTCCTTAAGACATCACTTGAAATATTGTTTTTAATAGTGCCAGCATCAACGCTCTACTCACAGTTAAGTGATTAATATAATCTAAACAATTCACTTAGATCGAAGTATTCTCCAGAATGGCGGTAAAAACATCAGGAAACTTACTAATGAATGATAAATGCTTAAAACATTAGAATTAAATCCACGAGGCATTCAATGCATAAAGTAAATAACATTAACAGTTTGATTGTTGATATAAGAACTTCAAGGACAATTTCTAATGTTTGCTTCAGTCCATGCAAAACTTATAAAAAATACAATTAAGCTCGTAGAGTAACGTCGAAAAATAAACAAACAGTACCACAATATTACCGTGAACAACTAGTTACTGAGTGCCATGAATGATGACCAATTCATGGTGACAACATTTGCGAAGCCTAACAATAAACAATCATCGTCTAATAAATTGAATATGCACATCAAGACAACCGATTTATAGGTATTACGTCAGAATTCTATTCAAGAAAAACAAACCGAATTTCCTAACTACCAAACATCATACTACTGAATGAAAACTAAAGAAAAAAAACATCTGAAAAACACACTGTACAATCAGTGAGGTGAATTTCATTCAGTTGACCTGCTCAACAATAAACCGTAGGGTAGCAATTCGGTCAATACACGATCGGTCCTTACGAAATTCGGCCTGTTGGTTCCGAAGTTGAGCGTCGACTAGGGTCTTTCATTCGGTTCAATAACAATCTGTTGAAGACTTTTCCTGGTATCGGTAGAAGTGTGATGCCTCTGTAGTTTTCTCAGTTGGTAAGACCTCCTTTCTTTGGCATCTTGATGATGTACCCTTCTTTCCAGTCTGCTGGAACTTGTTCTTCCAACCATTCTGAAGAGAATGTGGAGTATCTTTGCAGTTGCTTCTATATCTACCTTTAGTGCCTCAGCTGGTATGTTGTCTGGCCCTGTTGAGTTGCCACTCTTGATTTGTCGGATAGCCATTTTTACTTCTTCAACTGTTGATGGGTCCGTATTTATGGGAAGGTCCGTTGCTGCTGCTTTGATGACTGGTGGGTTCAGTGGTGCTGGTCAATTTAACAGTTTATTAAAGTGTTCTACCCACTTGTTTCGTTGTTTATTCACTTCAATGATTAGTTTGCCAGTCTTTTTCTTGATTGGCTGTTCTGGTTTACTGAATTTCCGAGCTAACTTCTTCGTTGTATCGTATAAGTGCCTCATATTTCCTTTTCTTGCAGCATTTTCGGCTGTCATTGCTAGGTCTTCAACACTGTTTATGCCAACCTAATGCTCCTCTTCACTTGCTTGTTGACTTCTGCGTATTCGGCCTGTGCTTTGACTTTCTATGTTCCTGTCCGGCTGTTATTTATTGCTAACTTTTTGCTCCTCCTTTCTCGGATCTTGTCCAGAGTACCGACAGAAATCCACTCTTTGTGGTGTTGTTTGTTGCGACTCAAAGTCTCCTGACATGTCAAAGTTATTGCTTTTTAATCTTTTTCCAATTGTCCTCCATATTAGTACCACCGTCTCCTAGTAGATCATGGAATACTTGGAACTTGTTGTTGAGAGTTATGTCGAATTCGTTGCGTATGTTAGTATCCCGGAGAAGGGCTGTGTTAAACTTTTGTTATACTTCTACTCCAGTTATCCAGTGCTTCTTCAGCTTCAGTTTCATTTTGGCCACCACCAGATGATAATCTGAAGCTATGTCAGCTACTTTCCTCGCTCTTACGTTTTCCATGTTCCTTTTAAACTTCTCATTGATGCAGATATGGTCGATTCAGTTCTCGGTGATGTGGTACCGTGAAAGCCATGGAGTTTTTTGTATACGTTTGTAAGAGAATACGGTGCCACCTATAATCATTTTGTTGAAGGCACATAGGTTTGCAAACCTCTCACCGTTTTCGTTCCTTTCTCCCAGTCCATGTCGCCCCATGATGTTTTCATATCCGCTGTTGTCCATCCCAACCTTGGCGTTGAAATCTCCCATCAGAATTGTCAGGTCCTTGGCTGAGCATTTATCGATGATTGACTGCAGCCCTGCGTAGAACTGATCTTTGTCGTCTTCGTGGCTATCATTGGTGGGATGCGTTGAACTGGATCACATTCATCGTGATTCACTCCTTCTTCGTCTTGAATGATGCTTTGATGATCCTAGGTCCATGAGGTTTCCATCCTATAAGAGCCTTCCATGCTTCCTGAGATGATATCAGTGACACTCATTATGCGTGTGAGGCGTTTTTTTTGTGACCGGAGTATAAAAGCACTTCTACTGAGGACAACCTTTGCTGTTCAGCTTGTAGCCAATGGGTTTTCTTTATTCCAAGTATCTTCAGGTTGCTATCTTTTCATTTCTTTGGCCCTTCGCATGCTTCTCTTTGTCTTCCATATCGTGCGGGCGTTCCATGTACCTATATTAATGATTGCTCTGGTTGTTAGAAGCGACATCAGCCTCGTGATTTTCGAAGAAACTAGGCTTTCACTATGAGGCGTCATAACAGATCTTCCAACTCCCAGGAGAGAGTTAAAGTGATTATAAAGGTTTATACTGGTTAGCGTTCTTTTTAGCAAGGTCATTGTTTTACGAGATGAAGTTGCTAACCCCATGCCCAACTCTCCTCCTTTATCCGGGTTTGGGACTGGCAGTAACCATAGAGGGGCTCCAGTCGGAGTTATATATATTTACGTCAAATAGGTTATTCATCCTTCAAAAAATAACTAAGCTTGAATGTTAAGAGACTGTAAAGCTGAATGGTGTAGGTGTGAATTGCACGGAAACGAGGTCTCTTGTAATGATAACTACTGCCAATTTCTGAAATTTCACAGCTACTAGAAAACTTTGGTCTTTACAGTACCGCTTGAAGAAAATCGTAAAACTTTTACACTTACAAATGAATTATCTGTTGTAGTGAAGTGTTAACGTGAATAATCAAATTTTCAGATGATGCACATTATACAATGCAGGTATCACAAACCGTTGATAAGATAGATGTTGATGTGAAAATCATCATACATGATCAAATGAAAATGATACTGAATATTACTTAATTACTTAATAAGTAGTTTGATTGATTATTTTTTTATGAAAGTTAGATTCCTATTGAAGAGGAATGTACAAGTATGAAATAATTTGTGTATATTTCAAAGTGCACACGTTTGGCAATAGCAACGAATTAGTTGCCTACATAATCAGATAGACCAGTGTTATGAGAAAATTGAATATGTGATTATTGTCGACATTTCAGTAGAGAATCACTGATATCGAGTGAGTTGGAAACATACATTAACAGAAGATACACAAATGTGTATACTGACTAATCTGTGTGAAATGCTGTGGAATTAGAGATAGACATTTTGTATTGTTTGTGAGTTATCACGTTGATGTGTTGACATGACAATTATGTAAATCAAGTTAGAAGATCAACAGTTGGATGAAATAACATCCAGTGCATAATTTTTAAAATATGGGGGGTGGGATAGGTGGTTGATGGAATGTAGCAACAATCGTAACACACAAGCCGTAGGCACAATTAAACTTGCATTAAAAAAGTGTGGCCCATATTATTCTGATATTGTCTGGAGACAGATATATTCTTATGTAAATAATGATACTTCAGATTAAAAGCTGATTTACTAATGAATATTGCTGGTTATCTTAAATTAGTTGGGCCAGTTTGTATCCAAAAGAAGGATTGTAATAAACTGTTGAAATACTGTTACTAAGGTTGTCCAGTATACTTTGAGCTTTAAATTAATGTTGGCCACTGTAAGGCGTTGATCAAAAGTTATATCAGATTCTCTCTTCGCTATTACATCTTTTACGGTCATTCTGAAATTGTTATTAATGTAGATATGGTGAATTTGGTTCTCTGTAACGTGGTCTGGTGAAAACTATGTAGCAGTGAGGTGAAATATCATCCAGCTGATGTATTGATAAAAGGTATGTGGTGGAAGTTGGTGGTGAGAGGGTGATAGACAGAATGATAAAATTTCACGGCATACAATTCGCTAATACAATTCAACTTTCATTAAACATGTGACGATTCTCTGATGATGTCCATATAGTGGCAGTGACTGACTTATTGTATCCATACCAACAAGAGCAATGTGAAAAAGGAGACGTAGTCAATTGCAAATAAATGCTAGGAATTGTCATTTGTGGGTCGATCATTCATCGTTGTACATCTAGGTGAAATGTATTGAGTAATTGACAACTGTAAGTTAATTTATAATGATCTCGTTGGCTACTGTGAATAGATGTTGTGAAACCAGTAGTAGAGATGCAATGAAATGTTATTGTTAAAAAATTGTCTGAATGAATTATGGTTGAGTGATTGAAGATGTATTTAGTCCTAAATGAGGAAGGAATTCGAATACAATGTTAAGAGCAATTGGCTGTTTTTCGCCATGTCACAATTGTGATGGACGAGTTATCCTGACTGTCATCATCTTCTTAATGATTGTAGTTATTAGTGGACTATCGAATGTCACAACATAATCATCTGATGTTAATGAATGTAGTGTGTATATGTATGTAATGAGAATATGACAATATTCAGTATGTTGGTTAGCTTTTTCCAATCATACTAGAGCAATATCGATTTCATCAGTGTGTATTGCTTTATCTCTACATATATTATGCATTAGAATGATTGGTATAATTGTTCTTGTTGATCGTAATAATAATAGTAGTGTTGAGTCAGTATTTGTTATGGCATTCAGTCAAACATTTGACATAATGAGGAGTATTGAACACGATGTTGTTAAGCGAGAAGAGTGGAATCGTTGAACTATGAATATAAACCGTACACTTAGGCTAATGAATCGATATGGTTAATTGTGTGTATCGATTGTTATTAATGTGAATAATGAGTATGTTGTTGGAGTAATGCAACTACGTGTAAATCTGAATATGTGAGGTCACCAACTGATACATTTTGGTGTAATGAATAACATGAAATTTGATAATGGTACAAAGTATTTAGTCGTCTACATAGTTTCGAAATGAATTGAAATACAATTGTGTTAGGCAGAATTTATCCTAATTCTCATATTGTTTTCATTCATTTTGTGAATGAATGATTTGTGTAAGTAGATGTTTTAGTGTTTGGTTATGTCACTGTTAAGACATCAAAATGAAACTGTTTGTGATTGATGCGATTAATGTGTGTCCAATTGGTTGATGTGTGAGTCTGTTAGCAGGAGATTACAACAACAGACACTAATGAGTTTTTAGCCTTTTACTGCACGTCAGTCGGATGCTTTTCTGCTCCCATTCTATGCACCCTATTTTACTTGGAATAAATAAGGAAATCATGCATATGATAAACAACCAAATTAAATAGTTTTTTTATTAATCGTTGATTTTCCTATGCATTAAATCTTACCTAACATTCAAGAAATTCGGATTTCAACTTTGATGTTAGATATTGTACTGGTGAGCGGCCTATGCTCCTCCGAGAGGGGTAACAGGCGTAAGTAAGTAAGTAAGTAAGTAAGTTAGATATTGTAGTCATTGGTTGTGATTATGGTTGATTTGTTCATGATATATTTGCTGACGTTCATTAATAGAGATGTTGCATTATCAATAATTACGCTAGATTGGTATATAGGACAATCGGAAGATAAAATTGATTGAACTGAAATGCTGACACTGCCTATAATTGTAATGATTCGAGTGATATTCTGAAACATACTTCTGAAATGTTGTTACCTTTTTTGCTTCGTCCAACATAACAACACTTTATTGTTATATCATAGACCGAGAAATTGTTTAACTTTCAATTTTATTCATATCGTTGGTCTACAATGCACCATTTAGCGGATGCTGATATTCCAAGCCCGACATTTCAAAGCAGACGTTCAATATAGTGATATTAACAGAATTGTTATCACTGTGCCTGAACATATTTATACTAAGTCGTATTGTCAATAAGTATCTGTAATTCCTTGGAAACATTCATGATCATACATACAGTCATCAAAAATCCTCAGTCCTGATAGGTCATATTTCAAAAGTATACGGTTAAACTGTTTTCAACAACTCAGTATCAAACTGATCATCAACAACCATAAGTATATCACAATGACGCAGATACATGAACATTTCGACAAACTCTAACTCTTGTAGAGAAGAAAGGCTGTTTTATACAGGAAATGAACTACATTGCTATACTTACGAATACTAAATGACAAATGATTGAATGTGATTTAAATACCTTTTGAATTACTATACAGTCAAATAATGTCATCCGAATATTCGAAATTGATTCATGTTTCTCTGTACAACATATCAGAAATACTGCCACTACCTACTTCATTCAAAGCTATTTTCTTGGAACTATCAATGGCATTAAAGTGAATTTTGTGATTTGATAATCATGTCTAGTGTGGTGTAATACGCTATGAATTGACTATAGTCATAAATGTCAAAAATCTGATGTTGACTAAGTGGTATCAGTGTTATGTGTTTGTTGCGAAGCACGACATTTGTACATTTACCTCTTGATAGAGATACGTCTTATTTAGCTGTTCAACGCTTCTTAGTTAAATCAGCTGTTTAACTAAAGTCAAGTTGTAGGAGTAAAATGGATAAAATATCTTCCATTGTTTTTATATACGTTGCTTGCATTTATAGCAGATTGACAACACTGGATAACTTCTTCGTCATGGTAAGAAACTGGTTATCTTGGATTAATCAACTGCAAAGTTAACATTATAATCTTACTATGTAGAATTAACATTTTTATAAGGTCAGTATTAGAGACAAGACTTAGTTTCTTTCAAATAATAATATGTTCTCTAATGAAGATGAATACAATAAGCGGAGTCTTTTCCTAGCTTTAAGTAACAATGCAGGTATGTTGGGGGATTTTTGTTATTGGCATAAAAAACTATCGCCTGCTGTTGATTGATGTATGTGACCAAGTTATGGATATAGCCTTGTACTCACGTAGTTATAATAACAAACGCAATAACAAACAAAAGATTTCTAGTCAGTCACCGTATGTCTACCCCATGTCCACTCGGTCCCTAGGTGAAATACAAGAACACAAGAAGAATGAAACAAGCAAACAGACGTGTGTTGTATTTCAAAAAACCCCC
Source organism: Schistosoma japonicum (assembly GCA_025215515.1). NCBI lineage: Eukaryota > Metazoa > Platyhelminthes > Trematoda > Strigeidida > Schistosomatidae > Schistosoma > Schistosoma japonicum. The sequence goes on from CM046069.1 coordinate 544,574, forward strand.
TTCATATATGCACAAAGCCAGACCACATATCGAAACAATTGGGAATTTAACATAAATACAATTAAGATTGTGGCAGTGAATAGAGGAAACTTGTACACAATCAATCAAGTGTAGTTCATAATAAGAGACAACATACTAACAGCAAATATACTAAACGGGAAGATCAAGTAGGGAAAACGGAATACAGGTTGAAATGAAACGTTTATACTACTCACAGTTAAAATAATTGAAATAGTATTCTAAAATACAGTTCTGAGAGTTCGTTACTCATTTTTTGTCGTCCATCATGACGATACTTTTTCATCATCTAAGTGAAAATGTTGTTACAAGAATGGTCTAAGTCAACACCGGAACTAATCATAAGGAGCGCAGTAGTTAAGAGTTCTGGTGGCTTCACTTATTGCGGAAATCTGATAAACCCTGATGGGTTGGTGTTTAATAAAATCTAAACGCTAATTTGGCTTTTGATTATTTACGTCACTTATTCTACAGTGGAAACCACAGCCTGTCAGATATAGAACAAGAATACTATTCAGCATTTCATCCTGTCTTACTGTATGAATCTGAAACGTGCCCGTTAAGAGTATATGACGTTATCAGGTTATTGGCATTCGGTCATTAGTAAATTAGAAATATCTCTGTAATGTCTTTTGAGTAATATTTAGGTTAGGTGCCTGGTACTGTGAAAAGATGGTAAATTAAAATATGAGGTTATGAATTTCCTTCAACTGAGGTACTTGGGACCTGTATTGCATATAACGATCCACCATGTACCCCTATGTCGAATGATGGTCAATTTTAGAGTAGAATGACTGCAGGTTAGGGGTTATCATACTAAAACCTGATCCATTCCAATAAATCACTGACTCCTGGCATGAGCAGTGTTAGTAAATCCAGACTACTTGGTTGAGCTTTGTGTAGTTGTCATAACCGATGGTTGGAGGCACTATATGATGGACCTCCGAATATGTGACTGATACAGAGGTGTATTCATTCATTGAGTCCCATCAAATTGTCAGATCACAATTGTTTTACAACTTCCCACGAAATAATTTTGTCCCTGTGCCGTATTCACTATGTTCATACTTTATGTTTACTGACATTGAAGTAACTAATAGTACTACAAAAATGGTGTCGTACTTCATGTGCTGCTTAGGTGTGAGAAAATGAACCGATTAACATTTACATTAAATTCTATTAAAATACATGTACATACACACTGATACACATTCATACATAAATACATGCATACATATGCTTACATACACCTGATTTAATAATAGATGGGGTCATGGATGCGCACTCCTGAAGAGTCGCATACTAGGAGAAAATAGCTGTCCAGTGCTTCCAGGTGATCAATGGTTGTCTGATTCAGATCAATTCATGATGTTAAGATTGACAGTTAACTATTTCCAAAACCCCACCACCACCAATTGTAATTAATAATAGATATTTTGTTACTGCATAATCAAATACGGTTTCCGATCCTGTCTTGTTCGATTCGGCTTCATTGAATTCGAAACAGAAGTTTAGTAGTTGTGTAGTCTGGGTGTTTTCTATTCTTCATAAATTGTTGTGTATCGATATACTCACTTGATTCTGTACAACTAGCTCACTGAGTGTAGTTGAAATATTGTGCTTTCGTATAAGCATTGATATCAGTAACCAGTTATCTGAACAGAAACACTACGACAACCGTCCATGCTTAACTATGGGTTTTCAATAATACAATTTAAATTTTGTATTTTGTAGATCAGTTGTGAGTTTTTGAAATGTGATTCACTTATTCACTTATGACATTTCAAACTAATGACTTATGGGAATATTTCCCTATTTTGAGTCGTATCTACTTACTTTCTATCCATAAACTTAGTATTTGATAAATCAATGAACTAGTTTGGAGGGTTGTTTTGTAGACTGACTACATTATAGTTGGATAAGTCTAATCCAACTGGAAACTATTTCGATTTTATGTACCTTTAAGATAGTATCTCATTGAACCATAAATGTTGAGATATATGATACTATATTCTACAACCACCTTGTCCTAAAAGCAGAAACTAAAGATAGAACTGATTCTGTGGTGTCAGCTACATTGGGTGTGCGATGCGACAGGCTCGTCATAGAATTCTTGAACATCACCCAACTATTCTCAGTCAAATTCAACTACGGCAAGTAAACAGCTTCATACTTACACATTTGGTTGATATGAAACATCAAGTAGACGTAAGGAGAGCCATTAAAATCATAGTTCGAGTTCTATTGAATCTACCGTATGGTGGAAGGATACGTTTTCTACGTATAACGAAAACCATCGGTATACAGCATCTCAAACCGGACTTAGGTATACATAAAAAATTTGTACAGCCTCTTTTCATGCTCCGGTCACCATAATAAGCAATGCTTGAATGGTTTACAAATGACCTATTACATTAAATTCTCTGATTTAATTATTATTGTTATAACGATTCTTTTCATAAGATAACTCAAATTGGCAATCAGCAATCTCCACAACACTCACTAGTGACTAACTCCTTATGATAATTCCCGGAGTTCTAATGAGAAGACGTGATCAATGTAGTTCAACCATGTCGGATCTACAGCAGTTATCCACCAGCGATGGATGAAGTCGCACAAGCCTATTACGAATCAATTGAATTGCAAGGACCAATCGTTAGGACTTTGATCAGTGGTCTGATAATAAAGTGTTCTCCACGGGGCCAGGGGTTTCTGGTTCCAACCCCCGACAGTGTCATGGATACGCACTGCTAAAGAGCCTCATGCTAAGACGAGACGGCTGTCCAATACTTCTAGGTGATTAATGGTTGTCTAATTCGGACTAATTAGTGATATCAAATTGATATTCAATAATCTCCTCAATACGTGATAAAAAAAGTTGTCATCTCTTAACTACCCCTTAATTTTTACTTAGTAGCCTTTACCAACAGATTTCTTGTAATCCCTTTATCGGATTGCTGTCCTTTAGATATTATGTAATCAACAATATACATCAGCTCATTTACTTATCATTCGTATACTTTAATCGTCGTAAGTATTCGCATAAACACTTTTGAACCTGTAACATGATTATCCCTAATACACTACCAATTATGTAATTATGATTTCATTACACCTTGTAAATTCTATGCAAATGTATTAGTGTAAGAGCTTTGATGAAAACCTCATTTGAACGAACTATATCTTCACTCATCTCTTTTTTCCTTAGTACCTAAATGGGAAATTTTTCTTTATGCTAATAAATGATATTCATCAATAGATACTTAGCAACTGTTAACACATTAGTAGTGTGCATTCATATATCTATAAGAAAATGATGAACCTAGCACTTGCAATATTTCTCAATGACTATTAAGATTGCCAAGAAATCTGAATGTTTTAAAGTTCGATTTCAAATGACAAACATTGATTCATACTCTTAACAATGTTGCTACTGAAAAAAAGAAAAGTACATGTTTTTGTTACTGTGAAATTCACTTGTAAATGTAATGCCTTACACACACACACACACAACACACAACACACTCTTTACTGTATTTCATACTTACTATTCAACTACTGTATGTTTATGTTCTACTCATAGTAGAAGTATGAAATTCATTGAAGTTGTAAATGAGGCATCATAGTAACAATGAAATGTTTACAATTACAATTTCTTCATTAATGAAAATGATCAGTAATTGTCATTCAATTAGGATAATTTTGGTAAATTATTGTCTACTGACGCCGTATATGACATTTTAATGCTTTACAAGTCTACAATGATTACAATTGTAACTAACCTTAAATTCGTATAGTTTTACATAGTTTATTTGTAGGCATTAGTAGTATATAAAGTGAATGGTATTTTGTTGCTTTAATTAGTGAAAATTATCATTGTAAGTTTTTATTTCAGTAGTACATTAGTAGTTCAATGATATTTTTTCTATTTCATAATTTATATTATATGAAATGATTTATAGTAATATTTATATCAGGTTAACAATTAATGCATAATTCTTGTTTAGAAGTAAGTGAATGAATAACTTTTCGCCATCACCTTTACTCTTCCCTCCCCCCCCCCCGACCATCTCTGAAATACAAAATTGAACCTAAATAGGCTTGAAGTAGTCTGTAAGGAATTGGTTATCCACTATGAAACAAATAAATAGATGATGAGTAAAGTGACTTATGATGTATTCTGTGAGAAAACGCAAATGTCTTACATGTAGTTAGAATGTATTTGGATAGATACGTTAACTTAATATGGACTGAAATTGATAAGTTTCTATTGTCATATGTACATTCTGAGTGGATTATTTAGATATAGTAATAGTTTAAAAGTATTGTTTGAGTTGGATTGTGACAGGCAAGCGGAATTCAGGAAACACATTTCGTCCTATTTGCAATTCAGTCAGCTACATGCACGAAATAAATTTGAGTCTCGGTGTAAACATAAACATCGGTAAATAGAAACATTTAGTTGACAAGTCCAAAATAGGATGAAACTCACGTTTTGGATTCTGCTTACCAACCGCCATCCAACTGAAACAAGTCAACAAGTAGATTTTGGAAGTGATTCAATTACACCAATAGATTCCCTAATATTTTCATTACTTCAATTAAAACATGGTGTAGTGTTATTGTGCACATAATGATCATTTGGTAATGACTTGCATTAAATTTGTCTCTTTCTTAGTGTTGATCATATCCTATCGATCAAGTTGAAATATGATCAGTAGAGTTTAAATGACCGAATATTTGATGTTTCATGATTTGATGTTAGTTTACTAATAGTAGGAAATCCTGAATCTAGATTTTGTTGCTAGCTGGCATTTATCAGCATAGTGTACCTACATTCTTGCAACGACTGAAGCTCTTTGTTAGATCGGAACTGTGATCATCTTACTAAAATTTAGTCAAATAATGTATTCTGGATTTACAGTTATGAAATAATTCAATGAGAATACAGTATTAGTTATATTGAATTAAATAGGAATAAAATCACAAGTAGTCAGAATCATTAAGTAATCATGGTATTGATAAACAAAGGGGTGGGGAGTATCTAATGTAAATTTGAAGGCACGTATTAGGTAGTTCAATAAAAGACAATTGAAGAAAAACATTTGGAACTAAAACCAACTGTCTGTAATATCAAAATCAGAAGCTTCAATACAAATGTCGAAACTGTTCTAATCGTGTATAGTTTGATAATTGCATAGAGAACTAAGTTAAGCATCATTTATAACCAGCTATTTACTCAAGTTACTTTGGAATTATTGACCAGACACCATCAACAACAACTTACTGTGGTGGAGAATAAATCAACTAAATTCCAGCCAAGGAAAAAATTGGGAAAATACGCTGAAAGTGGATAGGACAAACATTGAAAGAATCATCAACCTAAATCACTAACTTGCAATCCTGAAAGCCGAAAGAAAAGAGGAAGACGAAGGAACACATTCGTTTATAAATCTGAGGCAGACATGTAAATAATGAACAGCACAAAGAAAGAATCGGAATGGTAACTTAAAGGCAGATTTGGTTGGAGAATACTGGTTGGCGGCCTATGTTCCACGTCGAGGTTATATGGATTGGTTGATCGATTGACTCAACAGAAGGCTAAGTATGCCGATATATAGACATTGAAGAATATAGGTAGATATACATGAATAATATAGGTCCCATACTGCTCAGAATTAATTATCAGATTTCACTACATGAACCTAAATCACAGTCTCTCAGTCAGTTGTTTTGTCAATTTTCCCCCTCCCGTCCCCAACCACTTAGGACTGAGATTTCCACTGATTTACTATTATCATAGATATCTGAACAGTGACAACACGATAACAATGATTTATAATTAGAAACCATATGCAAACCACAGTTGATTTCAGATAGTCTGATCTAAAAATCACTAGTTCAACAGATCTTGTTATAAGAAATCATTGTTTTGATATTTACTAGATAACTCATTAAATAAAAGTAGAAATGCACATCAACAGACCAGTTTCAGTTCATGACAAATCAGTAAGAAAATCCAAGTACATTCTAATTATGTGCACATATCCGTTACACTGAGTGTGACTGTTCAAACTCAGTAGCCTAGTAGTAAACATTGATGGCGTTTGTACACGAAGCAAACTAAGTTCGAATTCCAGTTTGAACATCAATATTGGGATACAGGACCATTCAGCCGACGAGTTCCAAACAGGATTAAACGCATATCCTGAATTCCGCTCACTACTCACAATCCAATCTAGACAATACTTGTGATTTATCACAATATCAAGGCAATCCCCTCAGGAAACACATATAACAACAGAGATTGACCAGTTTTAGTCAAAAATCAATCAACAGGAAGATACAAACTCATCCTAGTGATTAATTTACTTTGTAATTTCAATAATTAAATTTTTGTTTCAATTAACATTCAGTATGTTATTTGTACACAGTGGCATTGAGACTCACCGTCAATATCAAATGGGAGTTAGGTGGGTAACAGGATTGTTCCTTTTCAGCAAATTTATTCAAATTATTACTATTTTATTGATGCTTATGGAGCCTAAAAGTTAATCAACTGGTTACTTATGCTTCATAGCTGATGTTAAGTATCACTTTATGTAATCAGATGAGATATATTTTCTATGTTTATTTATTGATTTCTAGTATTGCATAACTCTTACATAATAGACAGATCTATTGGCACTAATGACATGTGTCAAAGCTGTCTGTTTTCTGACCTATAAATATTCAACAATGTTTCAATCCCGGTTTTTTTACTATTCTTACTCAACAGGATTTTTATGTATTAAAAGTAAATCCAACATAGTCATCATCTTTTATCTGATAAATCATTTTGTTTGTAACGGATCTAACAGGGAACTGAATTACATCAATTTGATAAAAGTATTTGACTTAGTGTAAATTATGTCATCATCTCAAGAATGTTTACCGGTTAATGAGACTTTAATATCATCATCATCATCATCAACAACAATATCATCTTCATCATCAAAGATACATTCAAGTGTTTTACATGATGTAAAAGAAGAAATTAAGCGGGATCAATGGAAGGGAAAAATTGATTTTCTTGTAGCATGTATGGGTTTCTCAATTGGTTTAGGTAATGTGTGGAGGTTTCCATACTTGTGTTATAAAAATGGTGGAGGTAAGTTAAAAGAATCCTATTACACTTACTTTCTTACTTGAAATGTTTAGAAATGTATTAATTATTTGTATACTGGAGGACTAAGATGGTAGGGATAATCATTGAAAGTACTCAATCACAGACTACCTCAACGTATAATGTTGTCTAGTTTACTATGAGGATAGAAAAAAATCTAAGGACGACAATGTAGCAGCAGTCTATGAGGCTAATCACAGTTAATGTTAATACATATGGACTTCATTTTGACTCCACGCAATTGTCCAAATCACAAGTTGGAGATATTAGGTGACATAATTCTGAACTGGTAACAGTGACTCAGGTGGATTAATTCTTTGGCTTTTTGTAGCTCTTAAGTTCTGCTATTTTTTCATACGTGCCCTTTGGTTTTCTCTTTTTACAGTCGAATGACTCTAGTTTGTATCGCTTAAAAAATTTATGTTACGCTAGGAATTCGATAGGTCTTACTAGGTGTATTACTGTATAACTCTAACCATCACCTAACATCCGAATCATAATTTTCTTGGTGGTGCATCACTAAGACTAGTATTCACATCACAACTTGGTTGATAAAATTTGATCAAGATTAAAAAAACACTAAACAGACAAACTATTAAGTGATCTATGTATGCAACTACACAAGGAGTGAATGTACCTACACCAGTGTAACCAACACTCAACCACGTCACCCAGTCTTTAGCCATTGGTTAGTACAACTGCATGGATCTTAACCATGTAGTTTTCATCTAAAACATGGCTTACGCCAACAGTCAATGAATGTATGAACGGAAAATAAGTTCTGGTTTAAAGCCCATTTCTTTTTCTTCCATCCTACTCCTACATTAGTCAACATCATTTTGGTCAGATATAATGAATGTCCCAGCCACCCCTGTTGTTGAAGATCTACAACTTGATCAACAAGTCTACTATATATCCATAGTACTCTGCGTCTAACCTCAACACTACTTACTGGATGGTCCCACCAGGCTATAGCTACTACGATGACGGTTGTAGAATTTGTACATAATCATGTTCATACTAAATTCTACAGGTAATTGAAGGGGGTGCGGGACGCTTCATTTTCAAAAATGTCTTGGTAAACTTACTATTTTGTTGTAATTTGTGTGTTAATATTTGAATTAGTTATTTACACTCCATAAACGAGCATGTCGACTTGGTTTACATGTGTCCAACCTGCAGAAAGTCGATTTCCGTTTTAGTATACAATTAAGTTTAACTGTTTCTATTCTTCACAGATTTGTGTTGCTAGGGTACCACCTCAGTTCGATTAGTATGCTATTTTTGTAATTCATCTGAATGAGCACTTTTTTATGTATATGAAGTTATGAATTGTATGTCTGGTTATTTGTTTCACTTGTTTTTATTTTAGAAGTATTTCACTCTCAATAAGTATGAATCCCATATCTAGTTAGCTACATAAGGTAACTTAAGACTTGTAATATTTTTGGTCTTTGTCAGCTGAAGTCGGTAGTTGCTATTTTAAGCAAGTATTTGGTATCAAAATTACTACCGAGTTCGGGAAGATAGTGACTCGTTAAAATAACTTTAACTTTGTTCATATCCTGTCAATGGAGTTGACTGACAACACACAGGAAACACGAGGAGTGAAGTTGTACTGCTAACTGAACAGAAGTGTGACACCATTAAGTTGTTCCTTTAAACATCAAGCATTTTGGAGCTGACATATTTCTCCAATAAAAGGATGGGTTTACGTAAGGTCGGCTAGAATATATGCACCACCTTACTCTAGAGATTATTGTCTTCGGTGGTAAGGACAATAAAAGTGCATGAAGGGGGGGTGACTAACACATATTTGATTGCTGGTAAAAAGGATGTTCTTTAAGTTTAACGGTCACGCTCTTAGGTCATCGAGATCACCTATAACCGAAGATTCTTATTCAGTACCTCAAGGAAATGAAATCTTCTATAATGTATAACCGGTTATTGATAACCTCTGTCACTATGTTCATAGTTAAACCAAGAGATGATATGTGTATTGTTAAGTGAACAGACGAAATACCGGTTTATGCACACAAATACTAATCTTCACAACACCAACTTAACAAATGTAATAGTATTACATCATGCCTACCCATGCACACATATATGATTAGGTATTCTTTCTGCTTCTTTTGGTGTTCATCAGTTCTGTAGAAATATTGTAATTTGAGCGTGTTTTCTAATTATCATCCCTTGTGGTATGGAGTTAATATCTAAATCTTTAACATGTTCTTAATGATGCAACTGTAGATAAAGTAGGTTATTTCAGTGGTAGAGACGTTTGGAACAAAGGGATTCTACATGAAGTGAAATCATAAGTCCTATGTGTACATTTATGTCATCAATGAATTGGATGGTATGGTGTAAGGAATATATACAAATACGTCGTTTATCCAAGCTGTCAACAGTACATGTATGAAACAGGTATTTCATCTCACGGTGATGAATCCTATCAAAACTGCACAAGTTAAACGTTTTCATAGTAAGAAATAATCAGTATATTCATCGTTCACCAGGATTAATGTAGTTTCATCTTGGAGTGACAGGTTTTACAGTGATCATGTGTTCGAATGAAAATCGATTCACATTACTGGAACTTTTATAACCCCAATCATATTTATTAGAACTTTAGGCATTAGAATTGAGTAGTTAGTTGTTTAGATGATTGTTGAAATAATAAATTCAATCAAAAATCAGTTGAAATCCAGTAACCTTGTGTTAGTTATTGATGTATTGGTGTGTAACTCCACATCAGTTCTTATTCCCAGTTTCATTTTCCCGTATGGACTTAAACTTCAGATCACTTAGCCGTCATTCGATGTTTGCTGATGTTTCTCAGTAGCTCATGAATTACCTGCAATAATTCGATGCCGAATCACTGTTTCATGATTTTAGTGTTTACTGGTAATCCTGAGTGTTTTGGGTGCAATAGGTTTGTAGGGTTGTGATTAAGTTATGTTAAGTGGTCACATGCCTTTAGTTTTTCAACGGGTTGACTAATCTAGACTGTTTCGTAATAACTGATCTAAATCGAAAATATTATAAAGGTAGTAAAAACTAATTCTATTATTTATTTTTCCATTCTCTGATTTCTCTAGGTGCTTTTCTTATTCCTTATTTTATCAGTGTATTTCTAGCTGGTATACCATTATTTCTATTAGAAGTAACAGTTGGGCAATTAACACGTCGTGGTGTTATCGCTGCATGGAATATATGCCCATTATTTCAAGGTAAATATTTGGTAATTGTGTAAATGATTTCGACAATGATTCTTAATAATGAATGAAGATAGTGACTAAGAGATTATGATGATAATAGTATTAAATATTATAATGCCCCAGTTTAGGGATTTCTCATCTATATACAGGCACAATCCAACAAGAGGTCGAACCATAGACGGTCAATTTAAAAGTATTTGTATCTTAATGTTGATTAGTCATAGGCTCAAACTGGCCGACCTTTGTAGCCATATGTGAATCTTCAGCGGATTACCTCGATATAACAATAGTCAGAAAGGATTGTTTGAGTTGGTTTCGTGGATTCCGACAAAACTCGGCTTTCATCATGTGGCGTCTCAGTAGACCTTCCAACTCTCAAGGTAGAATGAAAATGATTATAAAGGTTTTTACTGGTTAGCATTTTTAGCAAGGTCATTGTTTTACAGCAAGTGGTTGATAATCCCATGTCCTAACTCTCTTCGTCTATCTGAGCTTGGGACTGACAGCAACCCTAGAAGTGCTCCAGTTGGAGTTCTGTTCACTATATAAAATCATTTTAAACACTCTGTTTATCACTTCATAGTTTATTTCTGTTAACAAGTTTATTTACTTAGCAACTAAGATTACATGTACCTTTTATATTAATAAACTTTTATAACATTTAATTGACAATAAGTACTTTTCAACTGCCATATAAATACACAAAATTCAATGTTTGAAATACAGTTATTATGTCAGTCGAAAAGATAAAACTAAAGTAAAGAGATGGTTTGAATTTGTTGGAGGTTTCACGTTGATTTCATATACACTGAAATTGAACAGTCTTACCTATTATATGTTCACCGCTGATTGGATTACTTCAATATAACGATAATTCACAAATATGATTTAAGTTGGATTATGAATGGTAGGTGTGACCTGATATGCCTATTTTATTCCGTTTCATATTCGTCAATTAGATGTACCTACATAACACTATTGATATTCACATCAATACTGAAATTCAGTTCGTTTCGTGTCAAACACGATTGAGATCAAAAATAGACTACTAATTCTGGAGAGCGTGTCAAATCAACGGGAATCATCAAATATGCTCGAACTATATATACATATCCCTTGAACAAATGCGGCTATTTAAACTGTTAGGTCGAACCACAAAAAAGTGTAACAAACTTTCAGAACTGTGTTTGAGAACTTGATTTCATTTATTCGAACTGTCTGTAATGTAAACATTTTGTTTCTATTATTGTTACGCTCCGCTTGCCGTGTCCCCCCGTTTAGCATAATTACTGTTATTATATTGTCTGTTGTTATGGACTACAGTCAATTAGTTGAGTACAAGTTGTTCCTATTCACTACCACTATTCCCCTCGTTCTGTATTCATGCTAATTTTCTAATTGGTTTGCTGTGTGGTCTGATTTTATGTATATATAAAAGAATGCTTGTAATATAATATGATTCTATTCTGTCTGGCTGGTCTATTGGCTCACATTCTTCTTATTTCGGCTTGAGACTCAGTGGGCACAGGGCAGGCGCACAGCTACCGACTAGGCACTAGTAATCTGGCATTCGGTCACCCACACCCCCTATTTTCTCGCATCATAACAAAACTCAGTAATCTAATGGTCAACACAGTGTCGTTTAATAGAAAACGAACGCAGCCGAAGTCTCGAAGAGATCAACAACACTATTAATCAGGTATATCCAACTGACGAATCCTAAACAAGACAAAATGCGCCCTATAAATTCCATTTGCCAACTTAAATCACAACAACACTTAAAATCACCACACTCAGGTTATCAACTACTTATTCATCATCTTGTTTCATTAACCAATTCTGTATCATTATGATAACACATTATTGTTAAATTAATGAATAGTGTATGTGGAGAAGAATTGGAAGTGAACACACATTACAATATGCCTTCATTCTCTCACTCCACCAACTTCCCAGTTTACCATTCACCAAAATCTTCCATATCAATTGAAGATTCTTCTACAAATGAACTCACATCACAGTGGTTCCATTGATAATCCATGCGTATATGTGGTTCTTACGGAAAATCTCACTTCATTTATGATTTCTATAGGGAACTATGTCATACTATGATGGAGCATATTTCACTAACAATGCAAGAAACATTCATTAAATAACAACATAACAATTTGTAGATATTGATTTCTCAGTCAATCGAACTATTACCATAATTATAACCTTAAGTACTAATCTTAAGTACTTAAACTTTTGTCCTAAACGTGAACTTTAAGCTTAACTCTTCATCTATAATTTAATTAGAAATTGTATTTAGAAACAATTTGAAATGGATGAATGTCTATTGTTGTATTCATAAAAAGGTTTTATTGTTCTTTCTACATTCAAACAGTGAAGCTTCTAGAAAAATACTTCATTATGTTCAATAGCGTATATAAGATCTGTATACCTTTTGTGATGGTGTCATTTTTCCTCGGTAAGATTTTGATTTACCTGTCAATAACTCCTGTCAGTGTAAATATAATCATAGTTGATTGATCTGTTGATCAATATTAGGAATAGATTATTCTATAGAAACGAGCTTTAAAAACCCAACTAGAATACATACAACAAAATGAATGAGTAAACATGTATTTAAATGACCGCTGAAAATTTCCTCAATAAACCAATGTGATACACGATAGTAACTTCAAGGTTGTCATGAATTTGAATTGAAAATTCATACCAATAAACACCAGATCATAATTACGATTAGTATGTAGGCTAAAGATAAGAAAGTTTAGCTAAAATTAGAATTTCAATGTTCAAAATACAATTTTATGTCAGATTTTGGAATAAGAGACAAGTTTTTATACTAAGAATAATTGACAAGTGGAATTCTTCTTATCAACAAGTAATTGTAGGCTCTATATACAACAGTTAGATCAATTCAGTATCTTCGATTCTAAGGACTAACACAAGTGATCAAGCTTTCCTGTTCCAGTCTCACTTAAAACTAAAATTAACTCAATCAACCAAAATATTCATACTAATTTCTATAAAAGTGATAAAACCAGTATATGGAATATTGAGAAAGGTACATAGAAACACAAGGTCTTGTAAAACTTTACTTAACAGTTTCTTTGTCACAGAGTCACTAAAATCTTTTAATTCTATTGCTTAAGATCAATTAAATGCTGTTTCTAATCGTATTCCAAAAATTAAGTTCAGTTAAACGTGATACAATCACCGAAATAGTTATTAAATTCATGATTCTATTTTAAGGCTAAGACTTTAGATTACAGTTAGAGTAATAGTTCTATTGACTGAGAAATCAATATCTACAAATTGTTGTTGTGTTGTTATTTAATGAATGTTTCTTGCATTGTTAGTGAAATATGCTCCATCATAGTATGACATAGTTCCCTATAGAAACCATAAATGAAATGAGATTTTCGGTAGGAATCACATATACGCATGAATTATCAATGGAATCACTGTGATGTGAGTTCATTTGTAGAAGAATCTTCAATTGATATGGAAGATTTTGGTGAATGGTAAACTGTGAAGTTGGTGGAGTGTGAGAATGATGGCATATTGTAATGTGTGTTCACTTCTAATTCTTCTCCACATACACTATTCATTAACTTAACAATAATGTGTTATGATAATCACACAGAAGTGATTAATGAAACAGGATGATGAATAAGTAGTTGATAAACTGAGTGTGGTGATTTCAAGTGTTGTTGGTTGTTCATTGTTATGATGTGATGTTGTGTTGTGTGGTGTGCTGTTGTGATGTGATTGAGTGATTCGTTCGAATGACATGTGTCTGATGGTGATTTCAGTGAGTGAGTGAGTGAGTGTGGATAGACTAGGGGAATCTGAGTGAATGACAATATCAATCAACTTTCGTGAATTCAGTTCGATTTTATTCAATCAACAGAAGTTTATTTTTAATTACTACCTTTGAGGTAATAAAAATACTATCAATTATGGTGTAAAAATTCTTCTTCAGTAATGTAATAATTCATTTCATAAGAATGAGCATCTTGTCTTCGTACTAGTGGAATAACAACATCTTTACTTTATACCTATAGACTTATTTGTAATCAAGTTTCAGAACCTATTTTTGAAACTAATATTCTCCTTTTTTCCCTCTCCTTAACTCAAAATAGGCTTGTATCTTCCCGTTGCATTTGTATTGGACTGAAACTGGTCAGCCTCTGTTGCCATATGTGCATCCTGAGCGGATTGCCTCTATATAGCGGTATTACACAAGTTATATTTACGTTGGATTGTGACTGGCAAGTGGAATCCAGGACGCGCGTTTCGTCCTATTTGGGACTCATAGGCTGAATGTACCTGCATCCCAATGTTGATGTTCCCACTGGGATTCGAACTCAGTCCGCTTCGTGTCAAACGCCACCAGCGTTCACCACTAGGCCTACTGTGTCCAGACAGTCACAAGCTTATTCTGAATTAGATATGTTCCCGTTGCACAAGTGTGACCTGTCTGAACACAGTAGGCCTAGTGGTGAATGCGGTGGCGTTTGACACGAAGCGGACTGAGTTCGAATCCCAGTGGGAACATCAACATTGGGATGCAGGTACATCCAGCCTATGAGTCCCAAATAGGACGAAACGCGCGTCCTGGATTTCACTTGTCAGTCACAATCCAACTTAAATATAACTTGTGTAATACCCCTCCTTAACTGTTTTTCTTTTGAGTTCAGTGTAAGTGTTATGTGTGACTGATGAAGATTAGTTAGCCTTTATTTAGTGGTACTTAGAGTTTTGCGGTTTTAGGTTCGTGTATTGCATTTTATTTATCGATTGAAGTCGTGACGATTTGATGCCTGACAAAATACTAATTAAATTCAGAATGCATTGGATAACTGTTACGTTCTAGTATGAATATCATCAGAAGTGCACACTTTAGATTTTGCCCTAGGTGCTTCAGGTTAGCAAACATTTAACCCACTTTACTTGCAGACCAGGTGGCATCTAATAAGATAATCCTCACTTTCATCAATTTGTGATATGAAGCTTGTCATTCATTCATTTCCATCGGAGATAACAGTCTCACTTCCGAACAAGTGCTAACTCCACCAATCACTACATCTCAGTGGAGCTTCGAAAACATTGTGAAGATAGTCATTATTCAGCTGATTATAGTGATTTCCCAATGGTGCGAAGGGTTAAGTGTTTACCAATCTGAAGCCTCTGGGAAGAAATTCACGATGCACACTTCTGAAAAGCCCCATACTAAAATGAAAACTGTGAACGGCTCTCTGGTTTTTAATGGTACTCTACCAACATCAATTTGTGACTCATTTAATCAACTAAAATTACCATTCTTCACAAACCATCTCAATTTAATTATTTACTTGTTAGGTTAGTACTTAGTATTCGACGTTTCATTAAATACTATACTGCTTGATTTGAATAATATAGGAAATTAATTTTCCCATTATAATTTAATGCGTTCTATATGGTTAGCATTAGCACTGTCATAATTCACTACTGATTAATCCTGGGGTATATTCTTATTTTATCTCTGTTTGGCTATAATGGTCAATCTTCACTGACAGTTCATAAATGGCTCAAGTTTATTTCTTTACCATCAATTGACATCCAGTCCCAGTATACTGAGCTATGTACAACGGATTAACGGAAATGTTACGCAACTGATCAGAAGTGAATGTCTGTTATGTGGGAAATTCTCAGTTATAATTGAAAATAAAAAGTATTGAACTTGATTGTTGGAATATATGACTATATTCTTTGTGTAAGTAATACATCACATTTATTATAATCAAAGTGTTAGACTTATACAATAGGGTATCGACTTCAAGAATTCAAAGAATTAAGTTCCATATGGAATCGAATGATTTCAAGACTATTCAAATGCATATGTTGCTATGAAGTTTCATTTCAACCATCTAATATACCTTATTAAAGTTTATTATTTGACACGTAAATCAAATCGGAGACTATATAACACAATATTTTTATTGACTAGAATGGTAGCCTATCGTTTCATAGCTTATGTACTATAGGAACAGGCTTTCAGCTTGAATAACCAATTAAGATAAGCATAGTGTCCAGTTGCTTGAATGTTATGCAGCACCTCCTAGTCGGTCACTTATTTCAGCCAAATCAATACGAGTTCAGTTGACTAATTAGCTTCACCTTTTCATTTGTTTTATATAGGTATTGGCTATGCGTGTACACTGATCAATTTCTTTCTCAACTGCTACTACACTGTAATATTGGCATGGGCATTTCATTTTATTTTCTCATCATTTACAAGTCAATTACCATGGACAAGATGTGATCAAGCATGGAATACACCAGCATGTCGTGTTTTCACCAATCAACCAACTAATTCAAGTATAACTAGAAATACTACTTTTATTAGTAGTCAAAAAGTGTTGACAGTTGATGCAACTACAGAATATTGGGAGTAAGTATGTGAAAACAATCTTTGTAAATTGTTTCTAAGATATACTACTGAATCACATACTAAGCTAGACACTAACCACTCTGAATCGTGACTGATTTCGATTATAGTGAATGGCATATATAGCATATAACTGGATTCATTTAACACAGTAATTATTGTCAAGAATTTATCAGATTTAGTAATGTACTCCCAAGACTCAACTTGGAGGAATTTTCAGATCTTAATGCCAAATATTTTCACATCAATGCCAATGGGTCTACATTCTTTCAGTTATAAGGTATCCATTTTAATAAATCTTAGAAATATTTTGAAGCTAAAGTGAGAATTCGTAGCTAATTAGAGTTTAAACATGTCAGGAGTGCGATGAGTATCACCAATGACAGTAAATGGTTCTCGTAGTATATGTCAGAGTGATTGAATTGGGAGTCCCGTGATTGAGTGCTTGTCGCTCCAGTGGTGCTAATGTCTTAGTACTCAACACGAAACCTGAAGAAACTGAGTTCGATGTAAGATAAAGTTATGAATACATACTGATTAAGAATACCAACTAGGACATAAAAGTCGTCTAGTTGTCCCTAGTTATCAATGGTAATCAACCAAGAACATACTGTCTTGAAAAAAACAACAAGTTATATTCAACTTAAACTGATAAATATACATAAGCAATGTAGGTCTACACATTCATTCACTATTATGAAGATATACGCTAGTTATATAAATTACTGTAATATATCTGCATTAAGACTAATTATGTGATTGGTCGTGAAATCGTTGAAATCCCATCAAAATCAAATTAACATCTAAAGTATCTTTTACGCTACCATGTTATCATTTTACAAATTCATTCAGCATATTATGAATGTTTATGTTGTATTGCTCTTTTCAACAGACATCGTGTATTGCGTATATCTGATGGGATACATGATATTGGAGTAATACAATGGGATTTAGCATTGTGTCTTCTTCTAACATGGACTGTTATATTTTTATGCATTTGGAAAGGAATCAAAACGTCAGCAAAAGTAAGTATTTATTACTAGTTTTTATTATCGACAATTGAAGTGTACAGGCAAGAAGTAATTGGTTTGACTATGTTTATCAAGTATTGCAATGTTTATAAAGAATATTATGATCGTCACATGCGGCAGATTCATCATTGGTGAAATATCCTTCTAATATATTTGAATATTTTCTGTACTTCATTGTCAAGGAATATTGGTTTTCTCTGATAATATACAGCCATTAGTTATTCAATTGTATATTCATTACGACAAATTCATTACCACTTCAACTCCTTGCCTCAATGAATTAAACAGCTAAGATCAGTTAATGTAATACACTGTGTATGATACAAGTAGAATATATTTATAATGTTCATTATGATCAACATCATGTTCATCTAGTTCCTAATGACGACTGAATTGTATATTGAAGTGTGATCACATTGACTTAATAATGTACAAAGCATATTCATGTGTTAAATAATAGAAGACAGTTTCCATAGCAGCTTGAACTTAAATCTTGTGGTAAATGACACTCAATAAAAATGTTCCCTAGTAATTTTAAGAAAACTTATGCTTCTAATAGGAATGTAATCAGTCTTAGTGAGAGTTGAATTATTCAAACTGATAAGTACATGAAAATAGAATTTACTTGTCATCGTAAATTACACATAAATATTATTGGTTACTATGAAATAAGTAAACACTTTTGATGTTATCTAATTGACTTTGGCGTACATTTATACTCGTCTACAAAGCTTATTTATAAATCTTGCGGGGACTGATGTTTCCTAGCAGAAATGATACTTAATGGTCCGTTTTTTTCCATTTTGAGATAGCTTACACTGAGCTACTTAGTTGACAACTATACATTGAATGATTACAGTAATGAATAATATCATGTTTGTTCAGTCTTTGACGGCAACAGAGTGCCGATAAGTAGTAATGTCTCAATGTCACAAGGTTGGTAAGAGTTTCGATTACATGAAATAAATCAACTCTCTCAAAATTACAGAGACAGCCTACGGAGAATTCCAAGTAACACAAAACCTGAATACAGGGCTTTCAGTTCAATGCTTTTATTTACGTTACAGTTATATGCATATACTAACAGACATAAGAGACATAAGTCTAGAGTTTTAAAGTAAATTTTCTACAGTTTTCATAACGATAACTTTGTTAAAGCTGTCAAATCGATAAAAATATTAAGGGATTTGTAAATACAAATTGTACTTTTATTCCATGATTTCATTAGTGATTGGTTCGAATCCTTTAGTAGGGAATACAAGGTTGTTTTCTTGACGGATGTCAAATAACACAAGATCCTTGTCATTATGAAGTTCTTTATCATTTTCCTTCAATCACGCAACATACAACGGTACATTTAATTTCGGATTCTGTAACTATGTAATCATATAACCATTTGATTATGAAAAAGCGTTTTTTTACAGCAAAATTGTGTGTTTTTACGGTATTAAGACCGGCAGTAACCCTAAGGGGATTCTAGGCGAAGTTATAACAAAAAGCGCCATATATTATTTATTCTATGCTCTACCTTCCCCGTATAATAATTATCAATATAATCAATGAAATTATTCTATCTTTTGTTATGTAGATTATGTATGTTACTTCGCTGCTACCTTATGTATTTATGATAACTCTACTGATAAGAACTACATTATTGGAAGGTGCTTCATATGGATTACTGCATTATTTGAAACCGAATTGGTCAAAATTAACAGATTTAACCGTAAGAATTGTTGCTTTGTGTCTACTCGTTGTTCACTTTCTCACAGTAAAAAGATAAAATCTTTTGTTTTTGAATTGAGACGGTTTTCTGAAGATAAAAATTAGGTTTAATTGTTTGTATACACCAAAGACTAATGTTGGTTGGGTACAACTGAATACCATATGACATTGCACATTTATTACATCACGGTATGGGACAGTCTTGGCAATACGCATTCTTGATTCCAACAGGATATCCAAATTAAAGCCTTCACGTTTCATGTAGAACAATGTACGTTCTACATTTCCAGGAGAGCCAGTATCCGGTGGTAAGTCGTCGAGCTATGTCACAAATAGGTGATAGTGAGAATTCTACTACTGAATGCTGTCCACTTCTGTGATTCAGATGATTAAGTGTTTGCCATGAGACTTGAAGGCTATGAGTTGGATTTTCCGAATAAATCTAGTTTACACTAGCTTAGAAGTCCTATACTAGTATGAAACAGCTGTACACTTCTCCCTGGTTCTCTGTGGTACCCAACTAATATTATTTTTTTGACAAACACAATTAAGCATATTGTTTTTGTTTGAATTTCTTTAAATCAGATGGTTCTTATAGGTGTTTATCAAAAATGAGGTATTGCCAAGAACTTAATGAGTTTTTCTTGAACTGATTAGCTTATTTTGCCTGAATTTAAACTTTCCGCATGATATACATCAAGTCATACATCGTCATATATTTAGGCGTTAATGAAGCTACGAAAATGAAATTATCGAAGAAGTGATCTTTGTTTTTTCATGCTACTACAAACACAAATAACATTTTAGTGTATGTGTAACACTTACTGCATTGAAATTCTGTTACTCTTCTTCTATTTCTCTTTGATTTAACTAGGTTTTAGGGATTTCAGTTTGGATTGACTTAATGTTTTATTGGTAAAGTGATAGTTTAAGTAATTTAGAATAGGCTTGTATCTTCCCGTTGATTTGTAATAGACTGAAACTGGTTAACCTTTGTTGCCATATGTTCATCCTGAGCGGATTGCCTCGATATAGTGATAGTACGCAAGTTATATTTAAGTTAAAGTGGCAAGTGAAATCCAGAACGCGCGTTTCGTCCTATTTGGGACTCATAGGCTGGATGTACATGCATTCCAATGTTAATGTTAACACTGGGATTCGAACTCAGTCTGCTTCGTGCCAAACGTCACCGCGTTCACCACTGGGCTACTGTATCTAGACAGTCACACGGAGTTTAAATCCCAGTGTGAAGATTAACATTGTGATGCACGTACATTCAGCCAATGAGTTCCGAAGCAGGATGAAACGCGCTTTCTGGATTTCCCTTTCCAGTCACAATCCTACCTAAATATGATAATTTAAGTGTGTTATCATGTTGGCAACAGTAATACACCTTATAACATTGACATTTTATCAATAATAGTGATAATCTTAGGAGTTATTCATAAATACCCATAGTAATTAACTATTTCTACTATCTTTTATTCAACTCAATTGATAAGGTTTGGTCAGATGCTGGAACTCAAATATTTTTCAGTTATAGCATTGGTTTAGGCGTTCTAACTGCTTTTGGTAGTTACAATAAATTTCATCATAATTCATTACGGTAAGTAATCGTTAGAGTTGAATCAATGTAAATCTGTTTACTTATTAGAATTTTAACGAATGTACTGTTAGAAAGTAGTAAGTTGAGACAGTCAACTGTCGGTCAATGTAGAGCTCGTCACAGCTATCCTTTGGCGCAAGATATATGACTACATTTAACAAACAAAATAAGTAGTAAATTAATTGGGTACTGTAGAGATTGTTAAATATTAATTTGATATTGGTATGAATTGGTGTGGGTTAGACAACTATTGATCATTAGGAAGCCCTGGATAGGTCTTTTGTCCTAATATGTAACTCTTCAGAAGGTAATTTCTGGAATTCTTGTCAGAAGACGTGACTAGTGAGGTTCAACAGAGTCCAATGTGAGGCAATTACTGACCGATGGCAATGAAATAGGTTTCGCAAGCGTATCACAAATAGACCGATTCAGAAATTTTAAATGCTGGTAGACGACTCAGTGATCTGGTCGGCAGTTGTCTAATTCATACAAAAAGGTAGTAAAGTAGTCAACACAATCCATTAGTTTTTATAATCAGATTAAGAATATATTTTGATAAAATGTAAATCATAATCTAGAGGATGATGAAGAGTGAAAAATGCACTTATTAACATGATGAATTATGAACTGTTTAATACAGCGTCTCAAATCAGTGGATTAATACACAGACTATTAGGAACATGCTCATATTGGACAATCATTGGTTTTATAGTACTGGTTCCTATAGCTATCTTCAAACTTTTTATGCCTATGCATGAGAAGATGGTTGAGAACACGTAATACATGTTTCAATCACAATCTCATTAACCTATTTGTCGTACATACCCTGTACCTTTTACTTAGTATCAGCATTTGTTACTTGGTAGTTAAGTGGCACACTAGCGATGCTTTGAAGATATCTATGATTAAAGACATACAGTATATATAGGCTTCTTACTTCCATAGACGTTACATAACGCAGAGTGGAACTGGTATATCAGCACAGTCTATAAGCATACTCCCTACACTACCACATTGTATTAAATGTTTAATGCAACTAATCTCAGAGTGAATTTATTGATACCCAAAAAGCGTCATTAGAGTAAGATGCAAGTATCTAGGTGTATAATAGCATCTACTTTCCCTTTATGTCACTTAGGCTTTACTTTTAATAATGGAAAAGTAAACTGAAATATTTGCATTATCGTAATGTATGTTATGCTCAGTTAGTGATTTCCTTTCTCAAACTACACTTTCATCAATATTACTTCTACTGTACTGTAGTAACATCAATGGCATTCATAAGTATAACTGTATCAGTAGATGAAATTATTTCGTTTCAACACATTACAATTCTTCATCAGGCTTTACTTAAACACATACAATAATATTCATATGCAAATATGAAAGAAAATGTTTAATCAATCAAGATACTTTGTGAATAATTTGGGATAATGAGGTAGACCGATTACATAACAGTAGTTGATGATAATCAGTGGAAAGTGTAAATTAATATTAAGAGGATGGATATACTAGTAGTAATGATATGAGTAATAAAATAACTCAAATGAAAATTTTAATACAGAAAGTAGATAATAAACTTAGAAGATAAATTTATTAAAATCATAATCGAATTGAAGTAGTTTGTAGGAGTTTGGCATTAACTTTATTTGATTGATTACGTCACAGATTGATAATGGTAGGGTACCATTGAAAACCAGGGTGCACTTCATAGTTGTTTATTCTTAGTATGGGACTCCTCAGTAGTGCAATTCCTAGATTTCACCTTAGGGGCTTTAGATTAGTGAACGCGTAATCCTTTGCACCCAATATCCAATTATAAAATTTCTAGTTTCATCGACTCGTAATAAAGTGTGACGACCATCGATTCTCATTGGTGATAACTATCTTACTTCCAACAAGTCTTAGTTGAACTAATCATGACTTCTCATTAAAAATTCAGGACTTCAGGAGCATCCCATAGTTATCCGCAACTAAACTGATTAATGTACCTGAACTGAGGTGGTTAGTCAAGATTAGTAGTAAATTTTAGTGAGAACCTCTGGGGAGTTGTATACTAGGATGAAACAGATATTCTGTGCTTTATGACTTTCATTGATACCCGACCAACATCAGTCTATGATTAATTTAATCGATTAAAATATATAAAAAGTGTTTAGAAGGTATCATTCATCAAATACTAATAAAATATAAACGTCATCTACATTCACAGATCCTATTTCTTATTGAAATAATCAAACAAATCGAATCGCTATTCAGTGTATTCCTACTTTTGTTTGTATGCAAACATTTCACCTAACATCTTGAAGTACATATGAAACTATAACATTGAATGTTACATCACAAGTTTATTCCTGTCTAATTTACCTAGAAACTATTTTTTTTAACCATTCTGACACTAACACTAGTAACAATTACATTTTCTTTCAGAGTATGACAATTTCAATACCATTAAACTGATATTACATCATAGTAAATCATTTAAAACTAACCATTTTAATACTACAGTCTATTTGCATTAGTTTCTATACAATCCATTTTTTTTTTGTTTATTTCATCTTTAAATAATCAATATTTTACAGGAATTAATTAACTGTTTCCTTTGTCACTTAGAGATTGTTGTCTATTCGCTATGATCAATACATTTACAAGTTTATTATCTGGATGTGTTGTATTTTCAACACTTGGTTACATGTCGTATATATCAAATATACCATTAGATTTAATTGCTGAATCAGGTCCTGGAATGGGTTATGTTGTTTATCCTAAAGCAATTGGTACAATGCCAGGTAGTCAATTCTGGTCAATATGTTTTTTCAGTATGGTTATCCTACTAGGTATTGATAGTATGGTAAGTAGTGTAATGATTATATGTTATACAGTTTCATATTAAAATGATGTATAAGTTATACACAAGACTTATTACGTTACTATACTATCTGGTTGTGAGGTTTAAAGATTCTTAGAATGACTACGATAAATGTATGCACAGATAACCATCGATGAGTCAGTCAACTCGATATAACTAATCAAAAAGTAACATTTTATAAAGTGAATAGACTGTCAGAAAAAAGAACTATGCGACTTCAACTCCACTTTCAAAACGTATATTTCATAACCGAAGAGCAATACAGAGCTTACTGGGAAGCAGTTTATACACTCTTTGATTAACTGATAAACATTTTGCCTACGCTATAAGTTTCACAAGTTGGTACAGTGAATTCATTCCGAGAATTTTCAAGATACTGACTGGTCAACATTGATAAAACATCCAAGATAATAAAAACGGTCATTGCACCACACTACATCACTTCTCATAATCATCCAAGATGATATCATAGACCAGTTTTGAAGAAGTATTTTATACTGATTAGGAGAAAAATTCATCACCGATAGGTTTTCATTAATACTCATGATATTCGCTAGTTTATAAGTTAAGTCAACCTAATTCAAATAGGCCTATGTCGTCCTCCCCTTCCAGTGTTGATTAGTGATTTTGAAGAGAAGAGTTAAATCACCGGAAAAATAAAAGAACATTGTTTTGTTATGAGGAGAATATATATTCAGTAATTATACAAACCAGCTTCACATCACCTAATGTGACTCGATATACTTAATACCCGATTGGTGTTCTGTGGTTAATTAATGAATGAGGGAGAGAGTCATTACCAGTGACAATGAATGATCATCGTACTATATATCATAGTTTGATGGAAGTTGGAATTCTATGACTGAATGTCGCCCGACCCAGTGGTGTAAAGGGTTAAGTGTTTACAAACGTGAAGACCATTTATAAGGGGCAGGATGTAGGGTGTGTACAGCTTAGGTGTTCCACACACAAAACGGCTGTCCAATGTTCCCTCTTTTTCAATGGCACTCTATTAACATCACTCTGTGATTTAATCAATCTAATAAAAATTATGAATAATGTAATCCCAAACCGATTACGTAATACACACTAATTTACATGGAAAATTATGGGGAACAATTAGAAACAAAAGGATTGTAAATGTGTACCTTAAATTTGTTTTACTCCACTTCTGTCATGAAGTTGTTAATAATGTTAACTAAAAATATACGGGCAATTTAAATCATAAAATGAATACATCTTATCTCGACGATATAAACTCACTAATGACTAATTTCATAAGGTTATTCTTGGAACTGTAACGAGTAGATGTTACCAGTAGAATTCACTCATCTCAAGTATAGGTCACTTATTCACAGATGACAATGGGTGAGGTCATACAATATATGCACATATATCTCTGATTGGATGGCTACCGGCTAAGTATTTTAAAGGGTTAAGTGTTTCACAGTGAAGTCTGAAGGTCCTCAGTTCCTGGTGGGGTAGCGGATAAATACAGTTGATGGGTCATATAATAGGATGAAGTAGCTATGCTGCAACCGTTTATGGTTTTCGAAAATTTTCTAATCTAAGTCACTATCTGATATCAAGTTCAGATTTAACAACCTCCACAATACACAATCATGTTTCATATAAATTAAATACTTATACTGTCAACACTATTTCAGTGCTTAATTTTCATCATCAAGTTCAATATACTTTTATCTAATGCAATGAAATGTTTTGTTCATCAATCTCTTAATCAGTTTGCTGGAGTCGAAGGTTTTATTGCAGCTGCAGGAGATTATTTTCCTCATGCAATGGCTAATAAATGGATTCGTTGTATGTTTGTCGGTTGTGTATGCATTGCATCCTACTTAGTTGGTCTATCAATGGTAACTAATGTAAGTTGATTCAATCTATGATTGACGATAATTTCATCCTTCCATATGAAATTAACTTTAAAATGTGGTTAGTAGAATCATCTTCAAAAGTTGATAAAATATGTGACTCTCACAAATTTTAAGACCTACTTGTATTCAATCAGTTATCAAATGTCAAATCAAAGGTACGGATACTATTGAGTAGCTTCAACGAGTATGTGCTAAGTTAGCAGCAGCACTCACCTACCTCCTTCATGAGAACCGATTAAAACGTTTAGACTTATTTCTCATATCATATTGAAGACTAAGAGGAGATTTCATATTACGATCGTGTATTTTGAATGAAGACTTGGATACTAATTTGTTCTATCTTTCTACTACTTCTAGGATGTATTATCTCCAAGGCGATAATAAATAGGTCCTAATGTCTCGATCGAATGAATTTAAATTGAGATTTCGCTTTTCCTATGGAGTAGTGAATTATTGTAATGCCCTACCAGTACAAGCGGTATCAACACTACTGGTGAACACTTACTGGAGTGACTGAATTTCATCCGACCTACTATCTTCACAACTGAAACTGTTATTGTCCGATCCCTTATAAAAACATGTTCTCTATTTTCTTGAATGATATTATGCAATCAGTCTATTTTATATCAACTTGATTCTAGTGCATTCATCGGTGAATCGTGACCTTTGATTAATAGCTCGATTGTCTACCTTACGCACTGTCAATCATTCAGAAATATTTTCATCAACCCATTGGTACTTGTTATACATTGCAATCTGACAGACACCACTGCCACTACAACCTTTTGATTGGTATCGATTCTATTATTATCATTACTGCTATCATTTGTATGTAGATATATTAGTACAGAGCCTTAATGTGCAACTAATTGTGAAGTGGTCTTTCGTTCATTCCGTTGTTGTTTTTACTCTAATATGTTGTTACTTACTTTGATTTTCAATAATGTAAATAAACATTATTCGTTGGATAATCAACGGTGATTGGTGTATATTTCGAGACGTTTTCATTTTGTGTAATTGATCATGATTACTACTGTAGAAGATCCCTTCCAATGAAATAAACTTTACGAGGTTGTTAATCTACTGTTGTACAATTGAAGTTGTCATAGGTTAAACAATTTCTTATTTTAGTTGAGTGATTTCGTCACAGATTAGTTTTCGTAGGGTACCATTTGAAAACTTGGAAGTACTGGACAATTGTTTTGTCTTAGTACAGGATTCCCATGGGATTCAATCAACTGAAACTTAATTCCGGTCTTCATAAACCGTCTCAATTCACTTCCTTATCTATTTCATTATTACGTAACTAATTTCTTCCTCCGCTTCTTCTCTTATTGACCTATTTATGTTTTTTTTATAGGGTGGAATGTACATATTTCTATTATTCGACTATTATAGTGGAAGTCGTATCATATTGATTGTAGGATTATTAGAAGCCTTAGTGATTGGATACATTTACGGTTAGTTTGAATGTAGTTTAACACACATGATTCTCTTTTAATAATTTGAGAATGAGTACTAAACAATTACCCAGTGATTCATTTTATTCTAATGGGTTCTTATCATTAGCCATTACTAAGAACCTGTAGTGTTATAAATTTATAATCAGATATAGAGATTAATATACTACTTATTTATGTGATTCATTACAGCAAAACAAAGAATCAGGCAGTTTAATTAGACTGAAAATCTGTTCCAGTTGAATATGATGGAGATTCTACGATGTTGAACTGGCAAGAAAGAATCGTACACTTAAATAACTAATCAATTGCATAACAGACTAACCGAATAAAACATTTACAAGTAATTGAATTGTGGCTACAAGCTTAATGGAACTTCACTGTGATCATGATGGATTTGATGTGATTTCTTTTATGAATGTGACAATTTTATGAGGCTCATAATCGTCAGGAATGACACAGGTGTATTCATTCTTTGTTATACTCCAAAGTCTAAGCTTTTAAATTCATCACAATTTTCTGTTTACTGAATTATATTTTCTCAAATCTTAACTCTGTTACTACTTCCTACTATTCTGAAATGTGATCCAACAATTTCATCTCTGTCTGCTAACTGAGAGATGACAATTAGGACTGATGTACACACGTATCAAGTTCTACATTGTAGCTGACTGACTGACTGAAATGATGAGTGAGATCCCAAAGTAATTGTTTCAAGAAGTTTAATATAATTAGAGGTTGACCAGTTGTTTAATCAGCTTGAAAGATTTCGATGTGTCAGTTAAATATTCTGTCAACAAGATGTCGTGTAATGTGACTACTCAGAGTTTTTAATCCGTCTACTCGAAGACTTCTTTTAATTTCAACAGCATATTTTGAACTGAAGTATTTTTGAACATTGTGAACCTTTTATCAACAGATCTCACTTATTAAAATTTTTTATTCATAATAGACACGCTAGTAAATCTCTCCTTACCTATTTTATAACTGAGACTTATGTTATTGATTGAATATGTCACAGAATTGGTGTTTGTAGGGTACCATCAAATACCAGAGACCACTGAATCAGCCATTTCGTCCGGGTATGGAAGTCAATAATGCAAAAACTAGATTTAGCCCTAGGGTCTTCAGGTTAGCAAACATTTAACTCACTGCTAAACTGGGTCAGTTTTCATTCATTGGTAGAAATTCCACCTCCATCAATTGGTGATATAGCGAGACGATTATCCATTGTCATTGGTGATAACTGTCTTACTCCGAACAAGTCATAATTTCACTAGTCATGACTTCTTACTAGGACATCAGCACTTTAAAGATATCTCAAAATTAGTCATTAGTGAGTTGATTATTATAAATGGATTAGGATGGCTTGTGGAGACTGGTATTAAGTTTTAGTTGATTGAGTTGCTCATAGATGTGTTAATTTAATTTATCCCTCTGACGATAAGAATCTATTGAAATATGATGAAGTAATTGTTTATCGAAAGGAATGTGTACCTAATATGCAGTAATCCCTGCAGCAATTTTAACAGAATACTTACCACAACACTACGAATTCGTTATATTTTGATGGCTGCTTATCAATACAAGTAACCTGATGATATAACCAATCATTTTCTAGTTTATTTTGACTTTAATGTCATCATTTATACAACTTTATTCTGAATATTTAAATTCAGAGTAAGTTTGATTATCAAGTTTAATTGATTCAGATTTGTGTCTTTTTAATCCGACTTCCTATAACGGATTCGAACTCAATGACTTTAACTAAGGTATCGTTTGGTTTTCTTACATTTCTAAGCTAGAAGATTTGACTGCTGAGTATCATCGTCATTCTGGACGACTTCAGTCAGAACGAAACTTCTGATAGAACTGAGCTATATGATTTTCTCTACAAGAACCTAGTAGCTTGTTCTGTCAAAAGTGAATTTGATTGATCGTTACTGACCAGTATCCAGTCAACTTTTTGTAAACTCATTTTGGTTCCTTTTCTCCTTCATCTGCTTGTAGTTGATTGTGATTTATCTAAGTGATTGTTAAACAGCACATATTTCGGTATGTTTATTGACTGTCCGACTAACCTGAATGCCTAAACTTCTAATGACTCCCTGGTATTCTTTGTGTATCCTCTGTCCAAACTTACTACGTTTTCTAAATGAAACTTGAGTTCAGTAATTATCCATATGTAATGATATGAGAGATAATACATAATGGCGCTTGACTGTTAACTGATGTTCATGTATGCGAGATGGTGAGGTTCGCCGCTTTATTCGACGTCGGTATGTAGAAGTCAGTAGTTAGAGACCACAGAGTGATAAACATTATCATGTTCGTCTAGTTTTTAAAAGCTACAAATCAAATCTTATTAATCGGATTACAATGTGGCCACTAAGCTAAGTTATTTTAAAATTATAGGGAACAGAAGTAGTAACTGATGCTACACTGAAGTATTGTGTTAGTAAAATTATCCTATAATCTTGAAGAACCTGGTTTCTCCGGTAGAATTCTCAACTCTGATCTGTCTAAAACCACGAAACCGATTAGCATCCGTCCGACTTTCATTGTTGCTATCAGTTCATCCAAGACTGTAGACGTATCATGTTGACAATTGTTATCCAATGTGAAACCACTTTACATTAAAATATGTAAACTTTTCATCATGATGACATTATTAATTGTAACTGGAAGTTGTTTGTAGCCAGTAAGAATATTTCTCTATATTCGATATTTTCATCACTAAACTTGAATCAATCTCTGTTGACATTCTGGAATCTTGAGAGTATTCTCAATTGATCTTCGATATGAGTTCGAGTAAATTGATGAGTACACACTGCTAAGAAGCTTTAAACGACAACATAGAAACTAGTCACATTCTATGGAACTAACATACAGATTGAATAAAGATTATTCTTTCATAATAAGAATAATTCAACAAATATCAATTGTAAATCTAACAAACTTCATTCAACATTTTCCTCTTGAATCTTAGGTTATAAACGTATTGCAAATGATATGAAATTGATGTTTGGATTCTCATTAAAATGGATTGTATGTTTGTATTGGTGTATATTGACGCCTATATTTACATTAGTAAGTGAATTTGATTGAATTCAATGTATAAACTATTTCATTGATTACATTCATTAGATTATTCTGCATATCATAGACATTTCTGTCGGATTTAGATAATGGAATGTCGTAGGAATCATTCAATAGACCTAGATTAGAAACATCAATCAAGTTTTGCGGGTGGAGAAGAAGTAAAACAATATCTGATGGAAAGGAATTAGTTAAGTCTGTCAGATTAATGGAATTTCATAACTGATTGTTAAGGTTGTGATGTATAGTTGGGATAATTGTGTTGGATTCAGGGAATATACTTCCCATTCTTAATTAATTCGTGCTAATAATATATCTTTGAGCTAAGGAGATGCTTCAAAGTTCAAGACTTAAAATGGTTGTAATCAGATATGAGTAAGAATTGTGATATTTACGTATTCCAATGTCAGCAATATTGTCCTAAAATGATCGATAAGAACGGGTGAAGTGTAAAGATAGAATGGGTAAATGGACTTCGATATGTTTTACCTAAAACAAAAGTATGTACAGACAACTAGAAATTTTGTAAATGCCTTCAATTCTGCCATTGTTAATACAGTAAATCAAAGATAAGATACCTACGACATTCTCATAAATGTGTAATTTAATTGTAGTGGTTTGTGAAGATTGGCATTAAGTTTAGTTGATTGCAACTCCTTACAGATTGATGTTGGTAGGGTGCCATTGAAAACCAGGAAGATTTAGACAGCTTGTTTTGTCCTAAGCATGGGGCTCCTTAGAAAGATGCACCCTAAATTACATCCCAGGAGCTTCAGTTTGGCAAATGCATAACGTTCTGAACCACTGAGAAGCCTAATATGCAATGGTAGAATTCCTACTTTCATTAATTCATGATATAGCCCGACAAATTTACGGATGTGGGAATTCTATGACTAGATACCGGCCGACCCAGTGGTGTAGAGAATTAAGTGCTTGCCAAACTGAAGCTCCTGTGGATGGAATTTAGGGTTCTCACTTCTCAGAAGCCCCATGTTGCACCCTACCAACATTAATCTATGACGAATTCAGTTAACTGTAATCATAAATGTGTGTTTATTTGCGTAAATGTTTTTTACGAAATACGTCACATACGCTTTACTTAGAGTTCCTTATCCTCAGAACTTATTCAACATGTACCGGCATGTTATAAAATCTGCAAGTAGATTTATTCTATGATGTTTAATGGACTGTGTTCATAATAAGGCTTTCTTCGTTATATACAAAATCACTAATCATTTACTTAAAGATAAAAATTAACAATCTTTTCTAGATAACTGAATCATTAGGCCTCGATTCAAAGAAACTAAACTTACGTAATGCAGTCAACTATTTTGTTTACGTATGAATTTTATTCTATCTGTCAACTTTGATCAATATGATCTACCTGACAGACAAACATTTTCACAGTTTGCATTACGGGTTATCAAGAAACAAAAAAAACACGGGGAAAATCTAGAAGATATAGAAATCTTTACATACTTGAACAGTATCATCGATAAACAAGTATAGTCTGATGCAGATGTGAAGACTCGAATTAGCACATCAAGAACAGTATTTCTACAACTGAAAAATAACTGGGACTCAAACCACCTGTCAGCCAAGATTAAAGTTAGAATTTTCAATACAAACATGAAGATAGTTTTGTTGTATGGAGCTGAAACTTGTATAGTGAATTACAAAAAAACATCATTCAAGAGGTACAAGTATTTATAAACAGCTGTCTGCGTATGATACTTCGGATCCGTTGGCCGGATACTATCAACAACAACATTCTATGGACAAAGAACAACTCGACCGAATTCCAGCCGAAGGAAAGAAATTAGGAAAAGACGCTGGAGGTGAAAAGGACACACATTGAGGAAATTGTTAAACTGTATCACAAGACAAGCATTAACATAGAATCCTGATGGCCAAAGGAAGGAAGAAATACCATAAAACACATTGCATCGGAAATCAGAGACAGACATGAAGAGAATGAAGAGCACTTGGTGACAGCTGGGAAGGAAAGCTTAGGATAGAGTTGGTTGGAAAATGCTGGTCGGCGGCTTATGCTTCACATAGGATAATAGGCATTGATAAGTTGATTAATTACCATGTTGACTGGATGATATTCTACTCAAAGGTAGATCTAGATATCTCATAGTACTACATGCCTTTAACTGAAGAATCTAATACTGGAATAACATAATTGCCTATTTCAATCTGTTACATTACTATAACTATTGACTTTTACAAATGTAAGATATTCCCATTTATCAATATTTCTTCTGGAACTTCTTTTAGACACTTTTCATTATCAGCGTTATCGTCTATGAAGAATTAACGTATAAACGTGCTTCACTTACTGAACCATATCAATTTCCAGGATGGTCTGTAAAAGTTGGTTGGCTTATGGCTAGTTCTAGTGTATTTTTGATACCATTTGTAATGATTATTAAAATTTTCAAAACAACAGGAACATTCATTCAGGTAATTGATAAATTAATTCTGTATTACATTGATTATTGATGAAATATTAGGGTTTGGAGAAATTCTTTGGTTATGCATAGGCATGATATGAAATATTTGTCAATCTATTGTGATGTAACCAGCTCTAAGTATGTTATGACGCGAGAATAAATGGGAGATGAGTGGGGTTGGCCGAGTGCGAATGACTGGTGCCTAGTTGGTTATTGTGCGCCTGCCCTGTGCCCACTTAGTCCCAAGCCGAAATAAGAAAAATGCGAGCCAATAGGTCAGCCAGACAGAATAGAATCATATTATATTACAAGCATTCTTTTATATGTACATAAAATCATACCACACAACAAACCAATTAGAAAATTAACATGAATACAGAACGAGGGGAATAGTGGTAGTGAATAGAAACAACCTGTATACAACTAATTGACTGTAGTCCATAACAACAGACAATATAATAACAGCAATTATGCTAAATGGGAGGATAGGGCAAGCGGAGCGCAACAATAATAGAAACAAAATGTTTACATTACAGACAGTTCGAATAAATGAAATAGTGTTCGCAACCACAGTTCTGAAAGTTTGTTACACTTCTTTGTGGTCCGACCTAACAAAGTAACATTTGCAGTTAATTGTTTGTAGGATAAGCTTAAAGTAATCTACTATGTACATGAACTACTGTATTGCATTAAAGATGATTAACTGAAATTTGGTTACAATGATTGTTAATTAGTGTTTGAATGACCACCTTGAAAGAGTAGCAGGAACTTCATTCAATCTCAAATGGATAGAACTTTCTAGAATCTCCATGTAACATATTCTGATTATTTAATGGCTACAACTCCTTAGTCTAGATTGAATGGATTATAATGACAAATTTATTACTTCAGGAAACTATAAATATACGAATATTTTGTCCAGAACTCACTCTCTTACCGGAATAAAGATTCTTGTCTACTTACCTTCTGTTTTCTGAATTTACAGTTAGAAGAGTATAAGACGTTCAAGTGTTGAAGTTGTTCGCGGTTAGTCAGGCTATCAAGTACTAGTTATAATATGTAACCATTTTATAAAAATTGATTCCTACCAGCTTAAAATGTTTCTAAATGATCTATCAATCACTTAATGACATAGACATATTGTCAAATAAACAATTGTGAATCATATAAGTACTGCGTAGATAGAACTTTTGAAGAGTAAATGATCATCAAATTGTATCGCAAATAATATCGGTGGGTAACTGACTCATACCCGATATGGTTGAACTTCACTGATGATGTCTTCTCATCAATTTGTGATATCAAATTAACATCCAACAACATCTACACAACATATAATTACAAACAATAATACCTCATTAATGACCAACTTGTTGAGGCAGTTCCTGGAGTTTCACTGAAAAGATGTGACCAGTGGAGTTCAACCATGCTGGATGTGAGACAGTTCCCCTTCGATGGTGTCGGATGAGGTTGCACAAATCTATCGCGAATTGATTGCATTAGGAATATCGACCGATTGAAAGCCGATCCAGTGGCCTAGAGGTAAACCATTCACAGCTGAGACATAGTATCTTGGGTTAGATCCCTGGTGGGGTCGTAAATACTCAATGTTGAAGAATCCCACACTAGGACGAAACACCTATTCGAGGCCTCCTGGTGATCAACTGTTTTCTAACTTAAATCAATTCGTAATATCAAACTAATATTCATATTTCCACAACACTCAAATAAAATCACAAGTTGATTAAAGTGTGGATTCTACCACTGAACTGTAACTACAGCACAGTGGTTTTAATGGTTGTATATTACACAGTTTATGTTGGATTAGATCAACCACCATAATAGTATACCTTATGCATTTTAAGAGTAGACAGTTATACATGCACATTAGATGATGTAGTTCACAGTATTCATTTAATCATAATAATCGAATCAACTTGTCTAGATTATTGAAACAAATACAGAATTGAGAAGATTTAGATTTATTGTGAAATACAATTAAAAGACCTAATGTGAATAGAGGGGGCTGGGGAAGGGGTAAAATAAAGTTGATTTATAGTTGTCAATTCATTTGAAAACTATAATTTCATCCTGCTGGATATGCCGGAAACATTTTATATTTACATCACAACTATAAATCATCTTATTCTCTACAAACATGTGATTCAGTACACTACTGAACAGTCTAGGCAGTTAGTCAGCCAATCAAGGATAACACAAAATCTTAGAATCATGAGCATAGTTTCGGGTTTCCAGACAGCTATTTACCTATTTATCAGCTATGAATTAGTTTGTACATGGTCTATAACTTTCTGTTGTCAATGTTAAAGGCTGTATCCCCAAAGTTTTATTAAAGTTGATTTGGTCCTAATAGGATAGTCTTTTTTCAGTATAAATCATAGTAAGTCCTAATGACTGTTATCCTAATAGTGATTAGATAGCTAGAATCAAATTAATAGAACATTTGAAATTATGCTGGTGTAAGGAGATTGGTATTAGGTTTTAACTGATTAAATAAGTCACAGATTGATGTTGGTAGGTTATCACTGAAAACCAGCTGATACTGGACAGCTGTTTTGTTTTAGTATAGGACTCTTCAGAAGCGCAAACTCTAAATTTCTTAAGAGGTGCTTCAAGTAGGAGAACGCTTAACTCTCTCCACTCAGTGTGGCGCTAAATATTCAATGGTAGAATTCCTGATTTCATCAATTTATGATACAGTACGACGTTCATTCATTGTAAACAAGTACCTATTTGAGTGATTCAATTATGAATTTTTCTAAGTTACTTTTTTCACTATCATGATGTATCGGTTTCTTTTTTTTGTTTTCAATTTTCATCTTATCATTTAAGAGAATTAAAACTTTATGTATTCCAATTATTGAAAATAATGACCAAATTACAGAAATTTCAAGTAAGTATTCATCATTCTTATCACTTAGATTACGTAATCAGTTACAACATATTTTAAAGTAAACTATCATGTTATGTGTATTCACTACAAAACTAGAAGATTCATTTTGACGTTGTGAATGTGAACCGGTAAGAAGTTCAACATTTGAACAAGACAAATTATTAGTGCTTCTTAGTTTTCCAACTATAATCAGTTCATTGTAGACTATAATATCTATTTATTGTAACAAATAATATTTTTTGTTACAATTAAAGGGGTTAATTTGTCAATGCTGATATCAAGAATTGATCTGAATCAGACAACCATTGATCACCTGGAAGCACTGGACGGCTGTTTCATCCTAGTATGGGACTCTTTAGCAGTGCGATCCACGACCCTGTTGAGCATCGTACACGGGACCCTATGGCTCCACAGCAACCTCCTTAATTGTAACTGAAAAATATCAGCTTACTAGTGACCAGCTCCTTGAGGTAATTCCTGGAGTTTTACTGTGAAGACGTGACCAGTGGAGTTCAATCGTGTTGGGTGTGAGGCAGTTACTCACCGATGACATTGGGTGAGGTCGAGCAAACGTATCACGAATTGACCAAATTAGAAATATCAACCGTTGGAAGCCGGCTCAGTGGTCCAATGGTAAAGCGCTCGTCTGGGAACCAAAGGGTCCTCAGTTCGATTTCCAAGAGGGTCGTGAATACGCACTGCTAAAAAGTCCCATACTAGGACGAAACAGCTGTCTGATTCAGATCAGTTCTTGATATCAGCATTGACAATTAGTACTTTGTTCAAAGAGAGGGGGCAGCGTTAATAATAAAATTAATTAATGGTGACTATTTATTACGTCATATAGACTGCATATGACAATATTTCCAACTTATCGGCAATGAAAAGAAATGAGAAGAGGAGATTATTGGTTAACTTGATTTTAAACTTGCTTTTGTAAGATACACAATGGAATTAAGAAAAGTAGTTAGAGACTTGAGAGACATGATTGAAAATCAATTCTTCCATTCTTTTCTGCTAGTTTTAATACTTTTGTTGTGTTATTTAAATGTTATATTCAAATGTATTTTGGTGCCAGTTTGTACATTTTACTTGAGTGGCTGACTTTTAATGAATCCAGAATTACCGAATTCAGCAGTCTGCTACCAATATCACTAAGCTATTGAGGTGGTGACTGACACTCTATGAAACTGATTGACATGTTTATATTGATTATTCACCAAGTAGTAACCAGTGTCATGTTTATCTAGTCTTGTTAAGTGGTGTTTAAATTCTACCAATCAGGTTATCATGTAGACACCAGTTTTAGTGACTGAACAGTAAGTTAATGCGACTATGTTGTCAACTGGTTGTGATTCATATTACCTTGGATACATCAGTGTCAAAGTTATCTGCCGAAGTCATCAGAGACATAGCGATCCATACAGTGTAATTCAAATTAATCTATTCATTATTTTTGCAATGTTACTATGTCATTATACCAGAAGTACTTTCAACAGTCTTTAATTTAAACTTCTTTTTCAATCATTTCCTACATAGAATTCAGTGTCATCACTTCAACTGGATATTTGTACAATTCACATGTTGAAACACACTGTCATTTACCGTCTCCAATGTTAACTATGAAATATTCACCCTAATCAATTAACTTCTCTATGACAAAATAATACCTCTTACTTTTTTTTTAAATACTACTGATATTTATTTATAGTAGTATGATTTGATTCTTAACAAACATTTGTTTTGTGCAATCAAATAACCAATTAACAATGAGTATTGAATTTAGGTACAAATGTTGACAACTTTCTATATT
The DNA here is from genome assembly GCA_025215515.1 of Schistosoma japonicum. Classification (NCBI taxonomy): domain Eukaryota; kingdom Metazoa; phylum Platyhelminthes; class Trematoda; order Strigeidida; family Schistosomatidae; genus Schistosoma; species Schistosoma japonicum. Next base: position 582,282 of record CM046069.1, read on the forward strand.
TTTCTCTTCATATTTACTTATACTACTACAAGTGCAAATTCTAGTAGTATGTGTAATGTAGGTGAAAATATTCAGTATTAGGAGGAATGACCATGAAACTGAAGATGTTCCATACAATCGTCCTTGTAAACAAAACTCCTACTTATTGACATTTTCATCTTATTCTTTACTTCTGTATTGTCTCTTGTACGATATCCTTGTCAATATTATGCTTTTTTTTAATTTTAATCTGTATTTAGAAGAAATGATTCATTTGCAAAGCCTTCATCTAAGAACTTCAATTTTTGATGATGATGATGATGATGATGCTGATGATGATGCTGATGCTGATGCTGATGCTGATGATGATGATGATGATGATGATGATGGGATGTTCAACAGAGAACCACGATTCAAAAATACGTGTAACAATCATGTTAATATTTATATGTTAATCTACTAACGAAACACGAAATGTCAGTTTATTATTTGAAAACTATACACTTCAGGAAAATTTATAGGAAATAGAGCAAATAAACTCAGAGAACTTAGGCTTCAAGTGTGTGCAAAACATCTGATTGGATTATATTTACGAAGAAAGCCCCAGTAAATGAAAGTAACTAAAAATGCCAACATTTTACTCAAAAGGCTGGTTTGAGAGTTTCATCGGGTTGAAGGACTAAAGATCAGAATAATCAAATATAATTTCTAATAAGCGGTAAAATGTCAACATAAATGTCTAATCGTATGCAGAGTATGAACATTGTACATTAGTCGTTGTAAATAAGCCAATGTTTCAAATGCAGTAGATAAAGAAGCATGTGCGTATGTGTGTATAAACGTGTAGTTTTGACTTTACAAAAACTTATGCGAATATGCATAGCTCGTAGAGCTATGATCAAGGAGATGAATAAACAGTTTAAATATTAACTTCTTAGGTCATACAATATTTGACATCAAGTAAAGTGATAAATAAAACTCTAAATAGTATTGACAGACGTGTTAGAGTACTGTTAGATTCACCATGGCAACTAAAGTTTAGTAAATACGATCACACATTATGTACCTGAAAAAGAAGCTGCATCTGAGGTTATTTCCCTAACTTGAAAGGTTGATCACAGTACTCAAAGAAGAACTGATTGAGGGCGGTCACACAAAGCCTACCCAACATGATATACTTTCGAGAAACTCTTGTCGTAGCCAGTATATCACGACTGGTTCATCACGACAATTCAGTGTGACTGCCATGTTAAGGTGATACAAATAGTCAGGCCGTTCACACCTATTTCATTTGAGAGTTAAGTCTTCAGTTATTCTAAAACTTGCAAAATTGGTTTAATTTTGATTAGGCTGCTTGTAACAAGTTGTCTTTTTAATTGTTAGCTTCCACATCAGTTGACAGTTTACATTCTTAACTGACATACTTCTAGAGACTTTCCTGTAGTCTCAGACCTTCTGTAGTTCATAGTTTTAACATTTTCTAAATGCGGTGTCTGTTCCTGGCTCTCTATGTTTGCTAATACTTGTGATGGCATGATACTACTGGTAATTTATGTTAATATATGAGTAATAAAAGGTGATATCCGCCTTGTTTAATACAATATTTCCTACAATCAACACAATGGAGCGATTATGTTGCTTCATGAATACCATTTTTGAATTGTCTTGTCAAAGTCTTCTAACTTGATGGTCTACTATGACACCATTGAGTTCATACGGTCGCTAGGTGTAACTGATAAAGTTCAACTATACGAAAAGTGGAACTATTACTTACTCTTATACTTAACTGTCATTTAATTAAAGTAAGGGATGTGAACTTATTGTGAGCCTGAGTAAACATTTATTAGTAATCTATTATGTTGTTTGTTCAATCTTTGTATTCCGAATACTACACTCAGTTGATATAACTGACTAACATTGATAGAGCACTGACAATATTCAGTATACATAAGAATCCAAAATAAAGATTAAATGAAATACCTATTTAAGCTATTACAAGAAGAAGAATTGATTTTATTCCCATTATTATTACGTTGCCCCTAGTCTGTCGTCTCGTTTAACGCATGTACTGTTAATTTCTCATTTCTCATTGTGAACTATGGCAAATGGATTGTGTACATGTTACTTCAGTTCACATTGATAATTACTCATAATTTGCATAAATGTTAGTATCCTAATTGATCAACGGTGTGGCTTGGTTTTGTGTATATATGAAGAAATGCTAAAAATACAATACAATTCTGATTGGTTGGTTCATCGATCTTGCGTTCTTTTGTTTTGGGCTTGAGGTTAAGTAGGCATCGGGCAGACATGAAATGACCTGCTAGAAACTCTAATTAGCTCTAGTCATGACTTTGTGAGCACCAAGTCGCATCAACCACTTAATAATATGCATCAATTATACCAGTCCCTTTCTAAAAACACAACATTTTTCACTGCAAGTTTCAACGTTCGCTTCAAAATTACACAGTTAGATTCCTCCTTATATGACAACATGATATAAACGTTTTTTTTAGCAACAAAGCCAACCAGAGGTTTATAAATTTCACTGAATATCAATCTAATAACAGTGTCTTCGACATCTGTTCTTTATCTTCTACAAACAGAGCCGTTGTGCAGATACATTGGATTCTATTAAAAAAACACTTTAGCAAGTTGTGTTTTTGTTTCAATGGCCGGAAGCCATTAGAATTTAAATATTCCCCAATTCATGTTGGCTTTCTTTAAATTGATTGTTTAACAGAACCACTATCTTCTTGACATAGATGGATGTCTATGAAAGGCAACTACCTATTAGTCTCTTTTTCATAGATTAAAATTATATCATTTAGTAGTGTATTTAGCCTGTTTAAAAAATAAATCATATCAAAATCTTTACCATAAATTATATGAATATTATCCATTTATCTTCTATATAGAATTTTCATGATAAAGCCAGTCGTCATGTTTTTTATGTACACCATATCAAGATTAGTTAGGATCTGTTCTAATGAATTTCCCAATTCAATACATCAATCTGGAAAACATAATTACCGTTAAACATAAAATAAACTTGTTAGAAACATAGTAAAAGTGTCTCTTTTAACTATTTTGGGCAAATAAGAAAAAAATAGAAAGTGAAACTAAACATAGTCACAAAGACAATTAATGGTCTTAATTAGGGAAACATTGATGAAAAGAGAGTTTGCATCAAACAATTGGATAATTTTGTGTACTAATATTAAGAACAAATTTTTTTAATGTCGTGAAAATGGTCTACTAGCTCAAAAGCTTCTTATAAATAGGACCTACAGTAATTGTTCTAAATTGGATTTAGCAAATTTACCTAAATATATGTTTGGACACACATACATAAGGAGGAGTAATTGAACACTACTATCAAGGGAGGGGGGTGGAACTCGATACATGCCTAAGTCATTTCGAAAGTGAAGTATATCAAACAAACCGATAGATGTAGGGAATGAAAAACTTAGTTCGCCAGTTGCAAAACATGTTATTGAAACAAGCTATAGGTTTGACCTTGCAACTGCTTTGCAAAGGAGTTATCGAAATTGAACTTACAAAGTTATGGAAGTCATAGCCATCAGAAATTTAATGTCTCATTTGCGTGTACAGAAACAGTTTATTAGAACACTGAATCTGCCTTGATAATTTTATTCATTACTATCATCATGGACATTATTTTGTGTTGTAACATGATGTTTTGTTTACTAATCTTTTATTATGTAATTTTCGCATTGCAGCCATTCAGTCTCTTATTTAACCCCGACCTTTATTAGTTCTTAATGTTTATGCATAAATACTTTGACAAGTAGATATATGTGTTACCATATTTTTCAAAATGTGTAACAAAACACATCATATTTCCTAGATCATCTCGGTCATCCTATTACACTATCGTAATGTATAGAATAGACTGACTGTCATAAATAAAAGTTTTAGAAAATTGTAGACTGGTGTGAGAAAATATCTAAATGTACATATACATGTCTTAAAGTAGATATATACTTCAAACACTCATAAAAACATATATGTGAATTACATAATCGGCTAGTGTGGAATATGTAAACACATAGTGTACAAAAACAAGTCACTAAATGCATATGTAGATAATGGGGAAAAATATGTCTTAGTAATATTGATGGTAATACGGTAATAACAACAATGGTATAATAATTATAACATGATTATTGCAATATGATAGTGTAATAATGTAATAATGAGACAATGATAATACAGTAACATTATCGATGTATGCGACTAAATTTTAGTCCAAGTGTATGTTCCTAGGTACCAACAAATATTTGAAACAGAATGTTTTCAGACTTGCGCTAGGGTACAATACAAAACAAAATAGGCGTAATATAAGGACACTAAGTGCATGGCTTTACATAGGATGGTTACTCATTGGCCCGCCGAAACGATTGCTATACGAAGTTGTGATTCGTAATTCTTAAATTGGAACAAAATACAACTGTCAGTCACATTTGGACATGGATTAAGAAATGTAGGTAAAATAATCAGTTTAGTCAACAAAATAAGCAGAACGTTTGTGTTCGGTGATAGATCTTCCAGAAAGTGCTATCAATTAAAAAACTAAATCAATGCGAACAAAAAAATTAGGCTTTTGCTAACTTGTTCACATCGAATCTTAATGCGCCGTGCAGATAAATATAATTTTCTTATAGAACGAATTAATAGGTCAGCAAAGTTACTTGTGTCGTCAACCGTCTCGTTTTCTGGACAAACTAGCCATCAAGACAGTGTTAACATTGTGCCATACATATAAGTTGACCGAGTGCATGCCCGACATCCTGCTTGATGGTGCCAAGGATGATAAAGGCAATGTGTCACTTCACAGTAGAGTGTCAAGTTGAGATAGCAATGAAGCCGTCGGTTGAAGATGGGATCTTTCCACGAAGCCATCGGCTGCAGGGTGATATGCTATTGTCTTGATGTGACAAATTCCGAACAGTCGATTAAATCGATAAGGAAGATGAGGTTAGAATTAGAGCCCCTTCTGAGTGGTTCTTGTGGCCAGTACAGCAGAAGGGCTTATGTAACGATCAAGGAAAACGAAAGCAATAGTTTGATCAGATGTATCTATGGTGAGGCAAGCTATGACCTATATTCTGAGATGATTTAAAGCCGTAAGGATATGCATAGATGGTCTAGACGCCAAAAGAACATATGCTACTATGTTAGCTTCTGTAGAAATTGCACATGCCGGGGAAACATCAAAGTTTTCTAATAAGTGCGATGTATAGTACAAAAATGATATTTCTCCAAAGATCGTCAGCTGCTTGATACGCAGAGTGGAGATGTATTATCCAAAAACATCAACTTCTGAATAACAAGGAAACATTTTGTGAATGGATAGCTACACTGACCTACTGAAAACGTTGGAAAACGGTTTAACTATCCTGAAAATACCTGTAGGTGTTAGTACCAGCAACGATGACATCCTCACTGTACACGGTGACGAAATTCAAGCCTCCTGTAAAGTGATTCACAATAAGTTTTAAAATGTGATTATCGTAGGTCATCATAAGTTTGGTCTTTAGGCTTGTTGGAGTAGAACTGAATAATTGTACACAGCTTCCATGCTGAGGTTGCTGATCTATTAGCCGGAGAATTCAGGTCAAATTTTTATCTAATTAGTATCTCCACACCAATTGTCAGATTACCGATCAGTCGTTTAACTGACTATTTTGAAGTTTGAGCCTTTCATGATCAGTGGTATAATGAGACGCTTGAATCCATACAAGTCTATTGATTTAGATGAAGTCTATCTTATGATTCCTAGAGAATATGCTGATCCATTTTGTTCTTTTCTAGTTGTCCTCTTTAATTGCTCTCTGTTTGCGACGAAGTCATCATCTAGGTGGAAGAAAGATGTGATCAAACGCATACATGAAGAAGTTAACACAGTGGCGGCTTCAAACTATCGCCGAATTTCATTGTTCTTTGCAATGACAATTTCTATTGAAAGAAGCACAAACAACTGCCTCTGTAACTATTTCCATGAATTATCCCTACTATCTGTATCTCAGCACAGTTTTCTGCAAGACAGCTCCTGTAGCACTAATTTGCTAACCATGCAGAATAGTTGGGCTATTTCTGTAAAGCACAACTAATTCATGTCCTTTAAGACTTTTACAAAGTATCCGACTGTGATCACCAAATTTTTTGAAAGAAATTTCAGCCGATGGGTATTAGTGAGTATCTAATGGAATGACTAAAGGACTGTATATGTTAAAAGTCTCTAGCGGTCAGAGTTCTTTCTGCTTTGTCTAACAAGTTTACAATAACTGATAGAATACCACAATGTTTCATCCTTGAATTATCTCTTATTGTTCATAAGTGACCCTCTTTCTGACCTAGAATCACAATCCCTTTTGTGTGCAGGCTGTCTTAATATCTGTTGAAAGATTCAAGGTCTCTGACATCATGATTATTTCAATAAGACTAGGATTAGATACGTCGATATGCTACCACTAACTTACTTCAGATCATTATAGATAAATGCAAAATGTTAACGGGGAACATTGAAAATACATCATATGCGTTCACACTCAGCAAGTTCAGTATTACTCTTTCTACATCAGAAAAGAACCTAGACGTAAACATTTGCAATACTGTGATAGTATTTTCCCGTTGTTCATTCCGTAGCCGATAAAGTATAGAACTTTAAATTATTTAAATCATAAGCTTTTCAAATGTGCTTACAGTAAACACTTAAACCTCACTTTGAAAAAACTAGTGTAGTATGTCCTCCTATTTTAGGAGGACATTACCATTTCGGAACGTGCTCGTAGAAGAGCAACCACAATGTGTTGTGAATAAGAATTAAACCTCCAACAACTCGACCTAACTCATGAAACTTGTATCCTTCTCAGTACAGGGGGGTTGGAAGACATACAATCATGATGTACTGTATCATTCACAACTTTGTCTACCCTAATAGATCGCTGGTAAATTTCAGTCTTAAACTAAAGCTAAGTGGACATCTATGTAGGACAGAACATAAAAGGGTTCGCATAAAAGTTCGTGTTTTCTTGAGGATACTGTATCCGAACTCTGGAACTTTTTACCTAATAAAGTTGTATTTGCACTATTTGTTGAATCTTTTAAAAGAAGGTGCGGCTCAAAACTAGGCTCTGTGGGGACTGAAGGACAATATTGTGGGAGTGACAATATAGTTATTCATATTATTAACTCTTGATTCAACCTTTTTCCTCTCCTCTTCAACCGAAATATAGCTACTTCTGTACTTTCCGAAATTTTACCACCTACGTCACAACAAAAGACAGTTATTCAACTCTAACACGTAAAATTTCAAAGTTTGAACATCGAATGTTTTGAAGTTTGGATGCTAAAGCAGCGCGTGATTTGTAGTGGTCGTTGCCTTTCACCGGAATGGCATTTCAGTATGAATATGCGATTGTGAGCCAAATCCCAAGATCATTTGAGGAGTTTTTGACGTCACCTGATGCAAATGGAACCATAAAGAAAGGTGATAAGTTTAACTATGAAGAGGCATGCAATGAACGAGAGAAATTTGTTGAAGCTTTAAGACAAAATGGTGTTGATGTACTTGAAATGGAAGCGGATGAACGTCACCCGGAATGTGTAAAAGTAGACGACACGGCTGTCATAATTAACGGCACAGCGTTGATGTGTAATCCATATCGCTGCCACAGACAAGGAGAAGTAAAATATTTCAATTCTTATGTTGTTAGGTCAACCTAATTCGTCATACCCTTAAGAAAGAACTAGGAATTAAAATTGTTGAACTTAATACAGAAAATGCTCAGGTTGAGGGCAGTGATGTTCTTTTCACAGGTAATTTTACTGGAATGGATTACTTAGAGTAACAGTTAATCGTTCCCAAGTTTTATTTGAGTGTTCGAAATAACTTATATGACCAATAAATTTTGTTTATAGGTTAGAGTTAGATTTAAACCTTTCAGACTTGTAATTCCCTAGGGAATTTCAGAGGTTTTTTTAAGATCGTGCTTGTGTGTTGTCCATGTAACTCATATAGCTCCAATTATTCCTTCTAACCATTGAGCTTATTTGTTAAAGATAAATATAATAATATATAATAGCTAGAAAATGAGACAAAGTTGTAATCTTCACTTTCATAACATAGGTTGCCAGTTAGTTTCAGGACAAATCACTTTAATACTCTTGGTGAAAGTAGCTGTTTAGAACACCAGTTATTCCGATTTTTCAGAATCTTGATTAGTGTTAATCTTAAAAAAGGTGAGTTGTAGGTTTACTTTCATATGCTTAGCCTTCTGACATATATTGACCTCAAAACATCTTTTTAAATGCAAAATTATGCATCCCTAGTATTTTCATACCATTTGAGACGTTCATGAGACCGTATTTCATCAAACCTTATTTCACTGTACTATCTGTATGCTCGAATTCGAACTGCAAGTCTGTCAAAGCAATTACCAGTTAGCATGTTAGATTAATTTGATCTCTTACTACTAAACTCAATAACAATATGAATTCGCGTCTCTTTAGTCATGAATGGGAAGAGACATTGCTACAAACAAAAAAAAATTCATTATTAATAAATTGCTACTTCTTTTGTGTACTTACTTGTCATATACAAAATATTCACTAATCTATATTAGCTAAAGCTTATTTGAGATTTCTATTTGATTTTAAAAGGACTAGTATATTTTTTTAATTCAAACTTTCGATCCAAAAGATTTACGAAACCCAGGCGCAGTGTATGCAAGGCATTTGAATAAAATGTTATTTGTAAATAATCTCAGGGGAGGCAATTAATGAAAATCCTAACGTTCCACTCTGCAGGCTGGTCTGACCTTCAGCGAAATGGTCAAAATTTCTTAGTATAAATGTGAATAAGGAGTCAAATACCACTATGATTATCCAATTGTATACAGTGAATGAACAAATTACTTGAATCATTTCAAGTTAACCAGTGTCCAGAGTGTCGTGAGTGAAGGGAACTGTGTTTATATGTGTAGTTCACACGTTGCGAAATTTTTGGTGCACATGCATAGGCTATCACCACCTAAGGGAATAGACTTTCTGAAGATTAACTTGCAAATTTGAGAATTATTAAAAATAAATAGATGTGATGGCAATTACAAATCAACAGATGGATGCATATTGTGTTACATGTAGCACAATTGAACTGGGTAATTATACAAGGTTACGAGTAGGATGGTATGAAGGTAGGAACAGCCTAACCAAAACATGATATCAGTCTATGAAGTCTATTATTGTTGGTCTAAGCCTCGTTGGTAGATAAAGACTACTTGGTTGTGATCAGTGGCTGTAGACATCGAATAGCATGGTTTAGAATTGGTCACAAATGCAAGTTTATTCATCCTTTATGTTCTTCTAGATCCTAGGTTCCATTATTTTTTATTATTTACGTTTGTTCCATTCCTTCCTGTCGAATTACATCGTTGTGTTAATCTTGTAAATTTGATGTTGTCGTGCTGTAGTATGGTGACTTGAACTAACGTGCATGTATCGGGTTCTACGTTATTCATGATTGACTAACTGACTAGATAATTCTAAACAAAATAAATAGATAATTTGATTGTGTTTAGAACTTCCCACTGGTTTAATATTAATTGAAATTGACCATTTTCTGTTACCATATGTGCATCTTGAGTAGCTGAAGTTCACAAGTATGATTGGCGAGTAAAATCTACGACACTTTTCGCCGTATTTGTGACTCGTCAGCTGGATGTACCTGCGTCAGCTCAGGATGCCTATACATCAGCGATTGTGTTTGACACGAAACTAATTGAGTTCACGTTTCGGTGTGAACACCAACACTGGGATGCAGGTATATCCAGCTAACGGTTCCCAAACAGCACGAAACCGGCGTCCTGGATTCCATTTGCCAGACACAATCCAACTTAAATTAGAGTAAATAAATGTATATGATAGTGTTAACTTGACCAGTTGACAGCGGCAAATTTAATTATAAAGGTATAACTAAATTATAGAGTATTGTCCTTTGTAGCTCATAATATTATTCAATGTTGAACTAATAGATTACGTCTGAATTCATTTATAAACCTTTAGTTGCCATGGTACAGCTAACGGTACTCCATCTCGTGTGTTTATATTATCAGGATTTGTTCATATATATAGTTCTTTGGCTGTTAATCTTTTTATGTAGAAACTAAAGACTTTTCAAAGGATTTTTCTTTCATTGGAGCTGATTTATTCTGTTTCTATTGAATTCAATGCTATTGGTGACTTAATTACAAGTTTCCTCAGATCTATTTAGATTTAGAAATATGCTTTAAACAACGCGTATGATTTTTTACCCTCAAATTCAAGTCATGATGTTTCTGCTATGAATTTGACATTACATTTATTACATTCGATCTCATAGATACAGTTCATTTGCTCTTCTATTGGTACTCTATCGTTGGTATTTACAAGTGTAGAGCCAAGTGTATTATTCGTTCGGAAAAGACTTGTGTCCCATGTTTATTTAATATTCTCCTATTTTCTATATGAGTTCGGTTTGAATATAGTACAACCACATTGCCAGTCCATCCCACTTGAACCCGCGTCTTCCGTTTACACTTTTTCCTAAGTATCTTTCTGACAAAGTAATTAGAGTAATTATTCATCATCAATATGGGCATCACTAAACCCAATTCAGTTCCCTCATCTTTCACATCTGTGACAAGCCGATGAACTCAGTTTATCAGATTCACAGCGACCGTCACTTTTGTTATTAGGTCGTTTGCTTCCAATAAACGCCCATCTTCAGACAGCTCTCCTGTTTTATACCAAATAATGAAGAAAGGCTATTTTTCGGTTAACAGCCTCGATCTCCTTGGTGGATTTACTGTTATCAGAATTAATCTTGACATTTTCAAAATGTTCATCTAGTACATCCCGTTTTATAATAATGAGATTCTGTCGGTGAACCTTCTGTCAGCCTATAGACTTGAATGTAAGCATCAATTCAAACATTTAATAATTTCAGGATGATTTAAAGGGCAACGTATCTTCAAGTCATTGTTGAATGTAGATACTCATACGTAATATCTAATGAAGTATTAATGAGGACATCGGTGAACAAAGAGCAAACACCAAAACTTGCTACCACTTCACTTTCCAAATTTGTATCTGTGACTGAGTTTTTAAAGTCAAATGAATTTTTGATTTTATACTTTGCCTCCTTGCCATGTAGTTTAGGTATCCTGGCTAGACATTTTACTATATCATATGTCTGCAGTACCCTACTTGTCTCAGCCTTCAGTTTTAGAGTAGTACGACATTTCACTACCTTTTTTTTCCTGTTGACCATCATTTAGATGTTTGCTCGCTTTATTGTCGTAATCAGTGTTCATTACAACTATTTTTCCTCTCTCTGTTCTTACGATGACAATTTTCTTGTCCTTACGTAGTTGTTTTGGAGCATAGATTTCAACTGGATAAGAAGTGGAGTGGATTAATACTGGTTATACCATACCGAAACTCTTTAGCTGATGAAACCACCCGGCTATTTAAATCGAAATAGGTAAAGTGAGGTTTGAAACTGTTGTGTCTACATTATGGTTAAAAGTAAAATGGTTCAGATCCTTGAGTTGAAAATCGATGGTAATTAGGTGTACAGATCCTTTCTTTTTGGTGTTCTTGATGTATTTTCAGTTGTGTAAACGTCTAAGCACTATACACGATTTAAAACCGCACTGTACTTTAGTCTATATATTAGTTTTAAATCATAGCCAACTATATTAAACCTAAACTTAGTTGCACGTTTATATTTTTCAGATTTCGTTGCTCATATTTTAAATTTTTCTTCTGTATTCAGCGCTTATCTAAAATTGTTGTTATTTTAGGTCAAGAAATTATTGTAGGCATTTCTGCTCATACTAACGAAGCTGGTGCTCACGCTGTTGCACGTGCATTCCCAGAGTATGCAACTTCTATTGTCAAGTTGCATACAGCTTTTCGCTCTCTCAAAGATGCTGTTGGTGTCGCTGGAATTAATGTACTAGCAGTAGGTGAAAGTGAAGCAGCTAAACAACTACTAAAGGTATTATTTTTATCATGAATTTGTTATGGATTTTCGGACACAAGGACACTAAGAGTTATTTCTTTTTCTTAAATACATGATACGTTTGTACGTATGTACAATATAGAACCTGTCACACGTACATCAGTTCAAGTCGGTACACTTCACTAGCACGGCATGATAAAGACCAAATATGTAAAAGTAGTAGTTGCGTGAATGGTAGTAAGAGAAAAATACGAACAACTTGTTCTGTCGACATACTTGGTGTTCTACCTTCACCACCTATTTCACAAGAAATTGCCGTTTCGTCATTTGATAAACGAAATGTATGTCCTGTAGGTTCTCCATATTGACTAGGCGTGGTCAAGCTAATGACCACGTATACTTGTCCCAGAGCCACATTATAAACATATATCAAGCTTATCAAGAGAGACCTACTACCCGATGTGACATAAGGCTCGTACATTGAAGGCTCCGATGTGCAGTTTGAATCGTATATATGCATGTTAACTTCGCACTTGTTAAGACCTTACTACTTGAGACGGAAATTGTTAGAGTAAGACAAGGTATGAATTTTTAGGACCCACCATATCTTACCCCACTGTTCCTTTATGGGAAGGCGGCATCACTATCATGCTGGTGAGGGAAACGTTTTACTGCTGTCACATCTCTATACAGCCAGAAATAAGACTTCACATTCAGACCTTAGTTTTTCTGTTTTTGGTTTTATCGCTCTTCAGACAATCTACTTTGTATGCTGCGATTTTAAAGAACGATTGTCCCAGTCAGTATATTCCGACTGGTTAATTTTGATGGTCAAACCCAACCACCATGTCATAGTGCCAACAACGGTCGTGACATGATACGAATGATATGAAAAGTGCTCGTTTAAAGTACATGAAAACATTCACTGTCAGAGGTCTCCACATGGATTTGGTCGTTATCAGCTATTTAATTTGCCTCTTAGCTTTTTGCGTAACTCATCAAGTACATAATTATGAAATATATAGGCTTAGGTTCAGATCTGTGATATACTGACCAATAGCACGGTTTGTTAATTGATAAAAACAACGCTCCACTCCTATATTAACATAAACAGAGAAATTTCCCTAAGTTTCTTAATATTACCAACTATTTGTTTGTTAAAATTGTTCATTCCAAAGTAAACTCTTTAACTCATACGACAAAAAGTTAGATAAACAATTGCAATAATCGTTAAATAATGCATCTGTTTTGTAAAAATCAACAATAAAATTAGACATTGTGTTTATTTTTGTTTGATTTATTTAGCGCGCGAATGTTTATTTTAATGATGAAATGTAGTTAACACATTTATTGATCAGATCCTAAGTAACAGTTAAGTTTATTATATTCTTATTATTATTATATAAACACCGAAGTATTCACGAAAGTAGACACTAAATGTATTCGTCATACTACTAGAAAACTGACTTTATAAAGAAATAAAGGAAAGTGGGAGATCATACTCGAAAAGATGGAATTTAACAATTGAAAAAAGAACATCACATAGAGATACTATTTAAATAGAACTACAGTCAAAGAAGATTTCATTTAATTGAGGAAGCCAAACTCATATTGTGGTGGATACTACTTATAAGTCATCAATAAGTAGTAGGTAGCAGAGCGTCAAAGTAAATTGGGAAGAATCAGTAAACAGCAGACAAGACGAGTTGCGAGAGGACAAGAAGTGAAACAGGATTGAAACACAGAGGACAATCGAGAACAACTAAGAGAAGCAGGCTGAGAAACGATACAGTGCAGACAACGCAGAGGATGTGCAAATTAATGCTTGAAAGTATGGTATGTATTATTTATTGACCTACTCTGTTTTCGCCAAATAAATATTGCTTACCCGATTGCTGTTCTTCACAATTGGTGTCGCTGCCTCGGTACGAGATGAAGATTCCGTGGCCGCAGGAGTTCGAGGATGGAGACGTCGGGGCATTCCTTCGACAATTCGAAGCCGTCGCAGAGCTGGTTGGCGTCCGAGGACAGAAGGCGAAGGTGACGGTCCTCGGTACCCTGCTGCGGGGTCGTGCGAAGGCGGTGCTGGACGACGTGGAGCTGGCTGACGGCGGGGCTACGTGGGAGGAGGTGGTGGCCAGGTTGGTGTCTGAATTCGACAGTCCAGCGGATAGGGAGTTGGCGTTGCAGAAGTTCAGGGCCGTGCGTCTGGCCCCGGATGGCGACCCGTCGGTGTTGGCCACCACTCTGACGAGGTTGCTGCGTCGCGGGTTGCCATCGTTGGACGACGAATCGAGACAGCAGCTCCTGACATCCCAGTTCTTGGAGTGTGTCCCTGGTGACGTAGCGAGGCAGCTTCGACTGGCGCATGCCGTGCAGCCATTGAACGTGATGGAGATGGCTCGAATGTGCAGACAGCTAGTGAGCACTTCGGTATCTTCGTTAACCGAAGACAGCAGCAAATTTGATGTTGTCATGCCAATTTGGAATGGTGACTTGGACTTACGTGAATATGTGTCAGGTTCTACGTTATTAATGACTGACTGAAAGTTGCGCTAATCTGACAAATTGTGGCTAACATACGCATATTTATTTATGATTGTTTTATAAATCTCACTCTTCTATAACTAATTTACTTGTGTATTCACTTCTTGATTACATCTTACTATACTAACACTTCAAAAAGTATAGATTCTATTTATACTGGTATATATGTACTATCATACACTTATGAAAATGAACTCAAAGAATTCTTTTAGTGAATTGATTGTTTTATTCTTTAATGGGTATATATTTAGATTAGAATGCACATGTATGGTTATCGCCTTTTTATTACTGTCATGATTTCCAACACATGAGATTAACAATTTCTTGTTTCATAAGTTGAGTATTTTTCGTTAAGTATCATATTACTTTACAACTTCGTGCATAATGTTTTATTTTCAGTTATTCTGAAGTACATGTGTTTTGAAAATATTCATGTGAGAAAGAGCCTCTTTGAAATTAGAAAATGCACAAAATAGTCACTGTGGGGATTTTTGTCACAGAAATATAAAATTTATCAACTAAATTGCAAAAACAAACAGGTTTACTACTATTTGAATACTGTCACCTACTAGGAAACTGGACAGCTTTTCTAAAACTGCATGTGCTACTCATTCAACATTATTACTCTGGCGCAGATCGTATAACTCATAAGTTTAAATGTCTTTTTTCAGTCATAACATCAATGTCAATCAGTCATTAGTATATGTGCGCATAGGTTCAAGTTATCATACCACATTAGTACAACAATATCGAATTAATAAGATTAATACATCAGTTTTATTCAACAGGAAGGAATGGAACCTAGGATATATAAGAGTATCAAGTGTGAATATACCTGCACCACTGTGACCGATTCTAATTAAAATCATTCAGTGTCTCCAGCCAATAATCACAATTAGTACACTGAGTGCAACCAGGTAGTCTGTATTTACTAAAATGGCTTAGACCAAACAGTAACAGATTTCACAGACATCATGTTTTGGTTAGGCTATTTGTTGCCTTTTTCTATTATACACTAGTTAACATCGCGAGACGAAGTAGGCTGTGGTTGAGCATACGCAATACATCCTAACCATCTCAGCCGATGAGGATTCACGATCTCATCAATTAATTTTCCATTTTCCTCAGTACCAGTTGTCTAACGTAATTTTTGCCTACTTGGCGATTGGATGATATACAAGCTATGCTTCGAAGACTTCTATGATCAAAAACTGCATATTGTCAGCGTCTTCACTGAGTAGGGCTATATCCTCTGCGTACTCTAAGTCGACAGGTGGACTTCCTAAAAGGAGGTTAATTCCTGAAGAAATAAATTCATAGTCTTCGCGTATATGATGGCAGATTGCAACCTGGATATTCAGGTCAGGCATCTAGGAACGGAAGATAACCGACTAGGTGACCACTGGAGATATTACATGTCAGATAACGGTGATTATCCATTGCAGTTTTGTGCACACAAAATCTTGTTTATGATCAGTATCAGTCATAATGAGGTTAAGCAAAGTGTATCCTAATCTGGGGCATTTTTGACACTGATATGTGTCTGGCTTCCTCGATTGAATGAAATCTTCTTTGACTGTAGTTCTATTTAAATTGTATCTCACTACGTGATGTTTTTTTGATAAATTGTTGAATTTCACCTTTTCGATTATGATCTCCTTTCCTTTATTTACTTATAAAATCAGTTTCCTAATTTTATGAAGAATACACTTGGTGCGTATTTCGGCGAATGTTTTTGTATCTAGGTAATAATGGTATCAATCAGTTACAACGTAGAACTTGGTACATGCGTACATCAGTTCAAGTTGCCATGCCTCAATTAGCAGATAAAGATTAAATTGTCGGACCAAATCCCAGAGTAGAGGAAGGTAGTAACACAGTAATTATTAATTGAAAGGCATAGAGATCAGAGATGAGATTTGAGATAAAAAGTGATTCAGTAAAGAGAAAATTATAATAAGCTCACAAAATTAGAATTTGGAGGAAGACAAGGAGTGGATGCACCTGCGCCATTGCCAACGATTTTGAGCCATATCACCTAAAGTTTCTAACCATTTGTTACGCTCATCGTGTGGGCCCCAACCAGGTAGTCTATATCTATTAACATGGCTCAGCCCAATTGTCAATGACTTCATGGGTTGGTGCCATGTTTTCGTTTGGCCACCCCTAGCTTTCTTCCGGCCTACTCCCACACCAGACAACATTGCTCGTCGAGGTAGACGGTGGTCAGGCATACGCAACACATGTCCTAACCACCTCAGCCGGTGAAGATTCGCTACTACATCAATAGACTTACCGTATTTACCTAGTACTCTATTCCTAACCCAAGCATTGCTTACTCGGTTGTCCCAGCAAACACGAGCAATGTTTCGGAGACATCTATGATCAAATACTAGGAGCCTACGAATATCCTCTATCCTTAATGGTCATGTTTCACATCTATAAAGTAAAACGGATCTGACTGCTGAGCAGTAAACGCGTCCTTTCGTCAGTAAACGAATGTCTCGCCTACGCCACAAGTGACGCAAGTTGGCAAAAGCTAATCGGGTCTTATGTATACGGGCCGAGATTTCATCGGACACCAGACCGTTAGGACTGATGAGGCTCCCTAGATAAGTAAAGCGGTTAACGCATTCAATAGTTTCACGCCCTATCACTAACTTTGGTGCCGAATTAAGCCAGTCCTGAAGTAACATTTTACATTTGGATGGGGAGAATCGCATCCCAAACATGCTTACGTTCAAGTTTAAGGTAGTCAAAAAAGTCTGCATTTTATCAGCATCTTTACTCAGTAGAACTATATCATCGGCATATTCTAAGTCAGTAAGTTGATCTCCTGGAGGGAGGTCAACCCCAGAGAGATTAGACGATGACAATGTTAACTCTAAAAGTATTTCCATAATAAAATTAAATAAAAATGGAGATAGCGGACAACCTTGACGAACACCACTAGAAGTGGTCAATTCCGAAGACAATCTGCCATAAGCTCTAACACGACATGTGGTGTTCGAGTAGAGAGCTTGTATAAGGTTAATGTACTTCTCCGGTACGCCTTTCAGTGAGACATTGCCACATAACCTTACGATCGATAGAGTCAAACGCCACCTTAAGGTCAAGGAATACAACTATTGTTGGGCGTTTAAAAGTGTGCCTATGTTCCAGAACCTGCCTAAGTGTGAATATTTGGTCTATACAACCACGTCCGGGTCTGAAGCCACCTTGGTTTTCTCGAGTCTGCTCTTCATGAGCTTTAGTTAGACGTCGAAGTATTATTGAAGCTAGTATTTTAGACACTATATTCGTTAAACTGATTCCTCGGTAATTGTCACACGAGGACTTCTGTCCTTTCTTAAAGACCGGAATGGTTAGTGTTCGAGACCAGTCAGATGGGATTACGTCTAGTTCCCAAATTCTATCCAAGATCTCAGTTAATCTGGTTGCTAGAGCTGGACCACCTTCCTTAAATATCTCAGGAGTCAATCCATCTGGTCCTGCTGCTCTCCCTCGCTTTAAGTATCCAATAGCCTTCACAACCTCACTGAGACTTGGGGGACCAATGTTAATTTGCCATTCAGATTGTTTGGAGATGGTGGGCAGCAGGGATGACGCGGTAGGCCAGTTGAACTGTTCCCTAAAGTGTTCTGCCCATCGGCCTAATCTTCTGGACTGACAGTGAATAATGTAGCCATCTTTTTCGCAGATAGTTTCACTTACAGTTGGGTTCCTGATACCCGTTTCCTTGATAAGTCTGAACAGTTGCCTACTGTTACCTATTGCCGCTGCCTTTTCCATGTGTTTAGCTTTCGCCACCCACCACTGCTCACGATCATTGCGTAAGCCTTTAATCAGTTTGTGTTTAAGTTGCCTACGTTGCTCATCATGTTCAGAACCAGATGGGATGTGTTGCCGAGTATCTATCAGTTCAGTAGATGCAGCTGAAATCCACTGAGTTTTCCTAACCTTTAGGTCTAGTTTATTAGTAGATATTACTGCTCTTTCAACAGCTTTTTGAATATCATTCCAGGCTAGC
Organism: Schistosoma japonicum; assembly: GCA_025215515.1. NCBI lineage: Eukaryota > Metazoa > Platyhelminthes > Trematoda > Strigeidida > Schistosomatidae > Schistosoma > Schistosoma japonicum. The sequence continues at coordinate 600,869 of CM046069.1, forward strand.
TCAGGTTGAGAACAGTTTATGCCGTTTACTAAATGGTTTTTTAGTTGTTCCTGGAATGTATTCTTGACTTTTTCATCATTAAGTTGAACCCTGGGGGGGATTCTTGTCGTGGATCTTTTATGTCCAGTGAGTCGCAGACTAATACGCGCTCTCACTAAGGCGTGATCTGAGTCTAAACATGTGCTCCAAAACGAGCGGCAGTCTTCTATCGAGCCTCTCCAACGATGGCTAATAGCAATGTGGTCTATTTGAGTCCAGCGTTGGGTTGATTACGGAGGCCGCCATGTCAACCGATGTCTTTCCTTATGCTTAAAGTTGGTGTTTGCGAGAAATAAACGCTTATCTGAACAAAGTTGTAGTAACCGGTCGCCATTGTCTGTTCGTTGAGCCTCAAGGCCGTAGGATCCACCTAGGTGCCTTTCGGTTTCATCTAGTCTACCTACTTGGGCATTAAAATCACTCGCCACTATTGCTACATCAGTGCGCTTAGCTTTACGAAGAAGTTCAGAAAGCTTTCTGTAAAATTCATCTTTCACTTCATCTGACCTGCAGTCAGTAGGCAGAAACAACAAAAAGACAACGGGGTGTGTCCCTATCTATACGGGTCCTTACCGTTCCATTTAGACGGACAGCGCACAAGCGACTGTCTATTGGAATCCAGTCGAGGAGAGGCTGTTCAGCTTTTAAACTTAGTGCTATACCTACACCAGCAAGGCCTCGAGTGGTTGCAGTGGGTCCCCGGAAACACGAAGAGTGAAACGAGCAGATTCCTAATTTTCACAAGGTGAGGTCAAGCGAATGACTGTGCTTGGATCCTGTATACGCGTTTCAGAGATGCAACAGATATCGATGGAGCGGGATTCTAGAGTCATGGCTAAGGATGCCTGTTGTCCTATTTGACATAACGTTCGAACGTTGAAAGCTCCAATATACAACTTAGTGCGCGGTTTTAGGAGACCAGGGATAACGTTTCGAGAACTCAAATCACTAGCATTAGAGACGCAAGGCGATAAAATTATGTTAGAAGGATTAGGCATGGTGATAAGAGAGTTATTAAGAGTTGAAGGTGGGATTTGGCCTTGAACAAGATGATCTCGTGTGCTGTTAGAGGCATGAGGGCGGTTTTCACATCCTGGTTGCCCACACCATGGAAGGGTGTTTCTTGAGAAACCTGAAAAAGAAGGTAGATTAGTGTTGGTCTTAGAGACCTGAGAGCGTGACCGCAGAGCCCAAGGGACAACTGCTTGAGGCCTGTCACGCACGGCCTTTTTATGAAAAGTTATTTGAGTATTAGCTCCGCACTTAAAAGCCCCTAGTGGGCACCCATACCGCTGGAGACGGAAATCCGTGAGGTAGGGTGAGGTGTGACATTTTTAGGGCCGACCTTTTCTAACCCCTCCTTCCTTGTGAGAAGGCAGCATCGCTGCAGATGCTGGTTATCCGAGGGAAACACCTTACTGCTGTCACACCCCTCTGCAGTCAGCAGTACGACTTCGCCCTCACACCTTGAGTAGCTGCTTTTAGTCTCATCGTTCTCCAATCGACCTGCCTGGCATGGTAGAACCTACAGGAACATATGTTCCAGCCAATATAGCTCGGTTGGGTCATCACAATAGGCAAGCCCGACCACCACGTCAAGTTAGCAGCTACGGTCGGGGTAATAATAGTATGGTTAACTTGATTCTAATCAAAAGTTTAAATAAGCGCTCCAACTGTTTTGATGGGATAATCCAGTGTTTAGTTTTTTAATCTTCTTGATATATTACTTTCGTTTGTTGATTTGTGTGTAACATAACTCTAAGTCTTATATTAATGCAACTGAGCAATTTACTGTTATGATTGACACAACCTTGCGCTCATGAAGACACAATAATAACTGCCAACGAGAGTTTTTACCTGGTCACTGCACGCCTCCCCAATGCCTACTTAGTCCCAAGCTGGAACACCAAATTGATGGCTCAACCAGACAGAATTGTATTAAATTTATGCATTCCTTTATATATACACATAATTAGACCACACAGTCAACCAATTAAAAAATTTATCATTAATACATAACAAATAAGAGTATGGCAGTGAATAGGGGTAACTTGTACGCAACTAATTAATTGTAGTTCATAATAAGAGACAATATACTAATAGTAAATATACCAGATGGTAGGATAGGGTTAGAGGGACGTAGCAGTCATAGAAATAAGATGTTTACATTACCCACAGCTAGAATAATTGTAATAGTCTATTAAAACATAGTTCTAGAAGTTTATTACTCTTCTCTAGTCGTCTAAAATAACATTTACAGCATTAATATTTATTATTATTGCCAGCCAATGATTAACTTCATATGTCCGATATTCATCTTAAAATAATGGAGATTTATTGCTTAGCCAAATACTTTCGGTTGTATTGTGTTTTCATAATTGAATGGCCCCTATTATCGTTTTCTGCAACATCGTTAATAGTTAGTTCATGTACAGGTGATCTTTTTAAATTACTCGACAAACGCTTATTCAACTTGTCCGATACCATCGAACAATCACAAATAATACCACCAAAATAGGTTAATTTAACCGATGAAAAGATTAAACTGATTACTTTCACATGAAGTAACCGCTTAAAAAGCCTCACAATTCAGGCATCCAGGTTGGAGAATATAATATAAACAAATGCTTTTAGTCTTGTCATTTCTAGTATGTGCATAATATATAGCAGCATTGTGTGCTTAGTTGATATTATGTTGCGTAGTATTTTGAAGCTTTGCAGTTTTACCAAGTCAAATTTACAAAATACTCACCCAACCACTAAACGCATGAAGGAAAACAGATTCATATATCTAATGATGAGCCAATTAATTTAAGGTAACAAGTATAAATACCGAAATATACACGAAACATTAACTTAGGATTTCCTGTTAATTAACCACCTGCATTATGAAATTCGATTGTACTAGGACAATCGGTAGATTGAAAGAGGTTGACCAATGCCAAAAGTGACATTAGTAATATGAGTCCTTTGATTGATAATCTGAAGCATACTGATAGATACAGACATTCTTATTTGACGTTCACGAGATCAGTGAGACTTGACGTGGTGTAGCTGTAAAGTGAATCGGTTACAAGTGACACAGATTCACTCATTATTATCCTTCAATTCCTTCTTTTGTTACTAATTTTCGATAATTTTTATTGTTTGGTTGATACATAAAAGTAGTTACTACCTATCTTTTTGCCATACATTCATGTTTAATTTTAGGAAATTGGTCGTGTCACATCGCATACTTATAAAGTGATTACATTACCTGAAGATCATGCAGCTAATGTTTTGTACATCAATCATCATCTATTGCATTTATCTTCACAAATGATACCAAAAAGTATTGGAGTAAGTAATATCATATGATCAACAGTATTCTGGTATCGTATATCTACATAATCTATACAGAATAATTATGATCAGTACATGTTGAGATAATTTTGGTACAATTTCAAAAGGTTTTCTTAACTTTTACCAACTTACGCCACTTGTGTGGTGAATTGAATGTCTGTCTGCTAACATACAGGTGTCTCTAATCGTAATGTTGGTGTTTAATTATCCTCCTTGCTACTAAATTATTTCGATTTTATTAATATTCAGCTAATAGGCTTCAGCTCCTTAAGTTGATGTAGTTTAGTAATTTGAACTAACGCACATCTATACCGTGCTCTACGTTAATCATAATTGATTGATGTCTCGTGTTTAGCAGAAGTAGTCAGAAAGTTTGTAACTGTCTTCTTGACTGTACTGAAAACCTGGAGATGAAATGACCAATTATCCATACCACTGTGTTAACACTTAAAGATTCGATTATTAGAAATGGAACATTACAGAGTAGTTTATAAATGAAACAGTTCGTCTTTTGATAACGCTTTTCTATCTTATGGAAAAGGTACTTGTATACACCAGTGTAATAGAAACTCATTGTATCATTGATTAAATAAAAAACAATTCAGTGAAGTAAATTTTTATTTCGACTGTTTTATTCAGCATAACTGTGCAATCGTATTTGTAGTTCTCGTACACATATTATAGTTTAAGTATGAAAAGTTAATCGAAAATTCTAACATATACAAGACAAATGTTAAAGATAATTGTTTATTTGGCGATATTATAATGACGATGTGGAAGAAACGGACTTGTTTTATGAACAACTTACAAGAGAATAGTGAGGTGTTAGAACCACAGTAAGATTAGAGGTTGGGTACATAGTTTCTGAACATAAGACTCAATGTAGAATTGGTGAATCGTTAAGGCCTCTACTATACATAAATTTGTTATCTGACTTCTCTTATGCTCAGTTCATCTGGCTATGTCTATAATTTTAGGATGAATATCCTGGCAAAGACAATTGAAGATAATTTATCAGATGCTTAAATAATTGATTTATATTTACCTTCAGATAATCATTCTGAGTAGCTTAAAGAAGTAACAGAAAAATAATTGCATTATGTCAGGCAATAAGTAAAGATAGGTTGCTCGAGAAAAGAATTCATGGGACTCCATTCTCCGTAGCGGTCAGTTAGTTACTCCTAAACAATATGGGATCTACAAAATGTGTGGACATTCGATCAGTTAGCTGTTCCACATTAGCATGACGAGACTGAGTTATTAAGAATAATATCGGAATATAGTTCAACGAGAAGATATGTACAAATACTTAACCCTCTTCATCATTAAACCATTTTCATCTGTCAGTCATGAACAATGTAGGACTCGACACATATGCGCATTGGTTCCAAGTCGCCATACAACATTAGCACGACAACATCAAATTTACAGAAATGCAATAAGCCTAAGCACGAAAAAATAATGGGACCTAGGATCTAGTGGAACATAAATAATGAATACACTTGTACCACTGTGACTGCTTCTAGTCCATACCTTTCAGTGTCACCAGTCACTGGTTACAAATATCACTCTGAGTATAACCAAGCAGTCTGTATCTAGCAATGTGGCTTAGACAAATAGTAATAGACTTCACAGACTCATGGTATGTTTTGGTTAGGCTGCCCGTACCTTTCTTCCACTCTACTCTAAAGCCAGATAATATCACATGACCACGTAGGCGGTGGTTAGTCATACATAACACATTTCTTAACCATCTCAGTTGATGAAAGTTTACGCGTTTTCATCTATGATGTCACTTACACGTAAAATATTTGTTTATGTACTCAGCTTAGAATTAGGCTTATGTAAGGGATAAGTGATACTAAGCCAGCTACGCGAATCGAATTAGGCTAAACAAACCAGGTTTCACACATAACACCTAGTGATTACAAGTTAAATACTTTAGTTACACTTATCAATTATATAAAACGTGGTTACCTATTGATAGATCATTAGCAGCTACATTCGAATCCATGTAGAATTTAAGTAATTTAGTCAAAACGCAATCAACTACTTATTATTCATTTCTATCAATTATGAGTAGTGTAACAATAATTTTATTAAAGGTATTTATTTACATTTCTGTAGATATTTGAAAATAAAATCAACTATTATCGAAGTCAAGTGCATATTCCAGAATTATTCAACGCTGGTATACCTCTATCGAAACTTGCATTATTTGCTGGACCATTTGGACGACAAAAGAATATCATTTCAACGATTCCATGATATTCAAGTTTTTGTTTACGTTCTGTTTTTTTCTCCGTTTTGTTTTTTTTTTTCGTCTTCGGATATTTGTCTGTTTATCTGATTTTATACTAAACTTGAAATTATGAGTTGAATATATATTTTGCTTGCATTAATTTAACAACATCATAAGAAGTTTTCTTTGTGATTCAATCATGTGTTTATTCAATGATTCACTTGATCTATCTATCAGTTATTTTTATGTATCCATATGCCTATATTCATTTAATATTTAGGTTGGATTGTGACTGGCAAGCGAAATCTAGGACACATGTTTCGTTTTATTTTGAACTCGTCGGTTGAGTGTACCTGCATGTTAATGTTGATGTTTTCACAGGGATTCGAACACCTCTTCGTGCCGAACACCACCACTTTTACCACCAGGCTACTGAGTCCAGACAGTCACGGTTGTGCAACGGGCGTCTGACACGAAACGCAGTGAGTTCGAATTACAGTGTGGACATCAACATTAGGATGCAGGTACATCCAACCAACGAGTCCAAAATAGGATGAAACGCGCTTCCTGGATTCCGCTTGCCGGTCACAATCTAGCTACTTGTGATTAATAGCTATACTGAGGAAATCCTCTCAGGACCCACATGTGGCAACAGAGGCTAGCCAGTTTCAGTTCATTACTAGTCGATAGAAAGATATCGATTCATTTAATATTTGATTCAATACTTACATAGGTGCCTTCATAGAATATCTAGCGTAACCTGAAGTTTAGGTAGCTCTAAACATTAAATAACATGACGTATAGGTCCATTCACTCTTCATCTTCTAGTTCTTGAGTTCTATTATTTCTTCATATACATAACTTTGGTTTATTCTCGCTTAAGTATATTCAAGTATTCATTTTATTGGTTTGAATAGATCATGTTAACTTGGTATGGCAACTGGAACTAACATGTACATATATTTTTACGAGATCTACGTCGTTTATAATGAAAATATGAATACATATTCCATAAAGAAAGTCATCTGCATTACTTCATCTTTAACTACTTCAACTTGACTATAATCATGTTTAATAATTGACATTTTACTTACTTCTATTAATAGATGATCACATCACAATAGTTAACATGATTTACTTTAACTAGTAGAACTTCAATTACAGTAATCTCTATCCATATTCTATTCGTAATATTTGAATTGCAATAATATTTCTTTAGACACTAATAAACATTTCACGAATGTTTTGATGAATTAATATAGATCACTACTGGAATTCGAAATAGAAATTGATTTTTAGCACAGCTGATTTATGTGTATTGGAACAATATAGGACCTGTGATATGTATGCATAGGTCCAAGTTACCACACCTCAACAGTACATCAAAATGAACACCGAATTGATAGACCTAGTAGTAATACAAAAAAAATTAATAAGGACATATGGAATATGGTCAAGTACAAAACAATCGGCTCATGAAAATCAATCGTTTTTGATTGAAAGATATAAATTAATATGAAGTCCACGATTTAAGATAAGAAAAAGAGTGAGTGCTTCGGCTCTACTATGACCGATTCTGAAATGTGTCGCCCAGAGTTTTCGACTATTAGGTACGATAATCGCTCACACCATAACAATGTAGTTTACAATTAACAGACGGCTCAGACAAACGTCAGTGATTTCATGAATTGATGCCATGTTATTGTTTTATTTCATCGTATTCTAACACTAGTCGGTATCGCGCATCGATGAAATCGGTCGCTGAGCATAAGTTGTACATATCCCAATCACCTTAGTTAATTAAGTTGTAGTTTAGTCTTTTCGATAGCATGTGACACTATATTTCAAAGTTTTTAACGATGTAATTACAAGTAATTATTCGGTAGAATATTTATTTTTGGATGCTTCATGAGGATATTTAAACTATTTTACTATTTGTACATATAATCAGTAAATTAAGTAGTCTTTTGTAAGCATAATACTTAATAATCGAGCTTACATAAGTTTAGTATTCTTGGCTACGGTCATTGAAACATTAAATAATTTATAAGCAAATAAATAACTCTTAGCAGTTACAAACTATCATTCCAATAACGTTGAAACATTTTGACAGTATTTAGACTAATTAATTTTTCGGTATGTACCACTGTAGGGCAACCATCGGTTACTGTCCGACATGATCTCGGTATGAGTGTTATGATGTGGTGAGGAAGTATTTCCAATTAATTGATGCGACCTTGTGCGCCTGAAGTTACAATATTAAGCATCTACGAGAGCCTAGCTGGTATCTTCATGTCTCCCTGATGCTCACTCAATCGTAGGCTAGAAACAGAAAGAACACAAACCGATGAATCAAACAGACAAAATCTTATTATGCTTCAAGCATTCATTAATGTATATACAAACCAGACCACATTCAAAAAATCAGGGAATCAATATCATTTCAAAACATGGGAGACAGTGGTCGTGAATTGTGGCAGCGTGTACACAATCAACTAACTGTAGTTCATAAATAAAAGAGGATTTACTAAAAGTAAATATACTAAACGGTAAGGTACGAAAGATAATTATAATATAAGTCGAATGTTTACTTCACATAACTAAGCTGATTGAAACAGACTTTCATAACATAGTTCTGAGAGTTTGTTATTCTCCGTCCATCATAACACCCTTTATTGAAAAATATAATGACCAAGTCCCATACATTTGAGCGTGACCGTGTGCGAATATAAGACTATTAAGAATAAAATGAAATATCTGAGCAATCATAGTCTACCACTGATCTCCTGCTCTCAACGAAAAGTTGTAGGATCCTTGTATGATTACGGAAACGACATTTTTTACATTGGACATTTGTGATCTTCAAGTCAGGACTGTTATATCTTTGGCCGCTTTGTCTATGGATGAGGAAGTTAGTGACACGATTAAGTTTGGACCGTTCTGTGAATGTTGCGACAGCTTTATCCGATTAGTGCTTCTTTAAGTTAAATGTTTTCAGGTTCTTCCTGTGCATAGCAGACAATTTAACCATGTTAATCAAATCACCTTTTTGATTACAAATACCGGTTTCACTATGCGCACGTCTATTGGAATAAGCACTCAGCAATTTTGTGAATAACTGAGAGGCCATGGTTGGCTCATTACCTAGCAGTTGATCCTCATATGGAATAACCGGGAAAGACGTCTCCATTGTATCACCTTGTCTCCCTGTAGCACCTTCAGAAGAGTCTTTTATTTCTCCTAACATAACCATAAGCCAATTTGTGTTACCCATAAGGTAGGCGATAGCCAATCGGTCAACCAAAAGACGAGTAAACCGTGCAGCAGTTCAGTTCTTCTTTTTCAAATATTCATGAAATGTAGCTTTAAAAGTAGATTAATACTTAATAATGTGTTTTGGGACAATCAGATGGATAACAAAGATGTTTGACGAAATATACTAAGGAATGATAACAAGTCGGTTAGTAAGTTTGTGGATCTTTGCTAACTGTATTTGAAATAGCACAATAACCGTCTACCTTTCCACGTTACATTGATGTCATTCGATAGTCTGAATCGATACACACGTATGACATAATCTACGTTGCTGTTGATATAACTTGACAACAGCCAAGATAATCATGATGTTAATAAAGTAAAATACAACAATAACAAATACACAACTGATGTGTTACTGGAACTTCTGTTTGTGTTGCAATGAAATTACCTCAAATTGTAGTAATAACTTAAGACTATCTTGAATAGTTCTAAATTAGTGAATCAATTAACAATTATAGTGAATGTCAATATTTGTGTGATTATCAACTTTTAATACAATTCATCACATTATTACGATTGAGTTATTGAATATGGGTCAACATGTGAATATAACCCTGCGACCTTTATTGGCTAACTATTCTGTAAATTGTTAGTTTAGAACTGATCTGCGTCAATACCCAAACTATAAATCGAGAATCGAGTAGTAAAACACTTCAACTACTTCACTTATATTGTGAGTCTAATCAGACGTGATACGTTGGTTCCTGATTAAATCTCGCATAGATTCAAAAGCTTTTTTGGCACAGGCGTGATATATGTTGATCAACTAAAGAAAGAATATACTGTTTGATATGTGGTCATCGGTGTTTTCCGGACATCGCTAGCGCTTACTGGGATCACTGTACAAGTAATGATGAGGTTAAATGCAGGGTGTTAGGAAAAGTTGGCAAATCAGTTGACGAGGTTATGAATCTTCATTTACTGCGTTAGTTGGAATGTGTTAAGCATGCCTAACCACCGCCTACATTGACACAATACTGACAGGTAATAAAAGAAAGTTACGGACAACTAAACCATATATGACATCAATTCATGAAGCTACTGATGGCTTTTCTGAGCCGCCTGGTGGTTGCAAACAACTTTTTTAAGGTGTGCGCGGATGTTGCGACCAATTGTTGGTGTCTCTGCATAACATCTCGGAATGTGTGACAGTGGAGCAGGTGTATTTACTTTTTACCTTCCCATAAGACGTGAGATTCAATTATGTCATGGCTTTATTTTCACTAGCTAATCCCTTCTTCCATAACCGTATTCTATATGTCCACATAATTTTTTGTGTTACTACTATTGTAGTAACTAATATGTCTACTAATTTGGCATTCATCTTGTGTGTTACTGTGTGGCAACTTGGACCGATACACGTATACGTTCTATATTGTTCTTACACGCATATAAGACATTGTTCCATTCATATATTTGCATGAGTAACAACACTGCGTTTGTCAAGCTGCATGATTTGGTAACTCAATTAATGAACTACTTACGTATCAGCTAAAAGCCTAAGTGAAGAGTAATGCAGAAGGTATCAACATACAAATATAGTAAGTGAAAATAGTGTTAGTCACGTTCCACTATATGAACAAACTAATAGATCTAAACTTTCGTGTGATCAAAACTTCAACAAACTGTAAAATGTACCTTGAGACAACGAAAACAAATCTAATATTCATCTCAGCTAGAAGCTTGACGATAGGGAATGAAGGCTACTACTCCCGTCACTAAAGTGTGTTCAACCAACCTTACATATGAATCACGATTACTCTTCCTGTGTGTTCACATACCCGTTATTTGATAGACAAGGTAACATTGGGTAGCTGTTTAGACTTATCAAGGAAACAGGTGTCAGAAATCCAGTATAAAGTAAAACTACCTTGAATAAACATGGGACCAATTATTTACTGTTAATTTAGAAGGTTAAACTAATGAGCAGAACACTTTAGGAAACAGTTCAACTGGTATGCGGTATCACGTCAGTTATCGATCATCTCCATGCAATCTGAATGGCGAACTAATATTGGTCCTCCTAGTTTTAGCGAAGTTGGAAAGGTTATAGGGAATCTAAAGCTAAGAAAGAGCAACAGTATCTGATGGATTAACCTCTGAAGTATTTAAGGATAATGGTCCAGTTTTAGCAGCGAGACTAACTGAGATCTTGGCTAAAATCTGGGCACTGGAGATAATCCCATCTAATCGATCTCGAACACTAACCGTCCCTGTCTATAAGAGAGGACAAAAGGGGATCAGTTTAACGAATATGGTATCAAGATATTAGCTGCAATAATACTTCGATGCCTAACTAAAGCTCGTGTAGAGCAAACTCAAGAAAATTAAGATGGCTTCGGACCTGGACGTATTTGTGTAGGTTAAATATTCACACTTCGCTAGGTTCAAGAACATAGGCCTACTTCTAGATGTCTAACAATAGTTGCAATTACTTGACCTTAAGGCGGCATTTGATCTATCGGTCATGAGATTATGTGACAATATCTGTTATTAAAATGCATACTAATGAAGTAAGTACACTAACCTTATGCAGTCTTTCTACTCGAACACTACTAGTCAAGTTAGAGCTTATGGCGAACTGTCGTCGGAACTGATTATCACGTATGCTGTTTGTCAAGGTTGTCCGCTTCGCCATTTTTATCTAATTTTATAATTGACATGTTTTTAGAGTTAACAAATTTGTCATCTGAGTTCTCAGGAATTGACCTTCTTCTATGAGATACACTTGCTGGCCTAGAATATGCATATGATATAATTCTACAGGGTTAAGGTGCTGACAAAATAATCATTTTTTTAACCGCCTTGAACATTAATGTAAGCATGGTTGGGATGCGATTCTCCTCCATCCAAGTGCAATATGCTCCGTTATGATTGACTTTCTCCAGCACCGAAATTAGGTGATAGGGAGCGAAGTAGTTCGATGTGCTGACCGCTTTACTTATGTTGGAAATTTCATCAGTCCTGACAGTCTAGTATTTGATATAATATCCTGCTTGTATACAGAAGGCACGATTGACTTTAACCATTCTTCGTCACTTGTGGAGTAGACGTCCATCTTCGAACCAAACGATGCGTTTACTGAGCAGCAGTTCGATCCGTTTAACTTTATGGATGGGAAATGTGGCCATTAAGGGCAGAGAATAATCGTAGACTTCTAGTATTTGATCATATATGTCTTTAATGCATTGCTCGTGTTTTTTTCGGAACCACTGGGTAGGCGATTCTTGGGTTAGGAATAGAGTACTGGGTGAATATGGCGTATCCGCTGATGAAGTAGTAAGTCTTCATCAGCTGAGATAGTTAGGACATGTGTTACGTATGCCTGACCTAACGCCTACCTCAACGAGCAGTGTTGTCTAATGTAAGTATACGCTGAAGAAAAGTCCATGGGGTGCCAAACGAAAGCATGACATTAGTCCATGAAGTCATTGACAATTGGGCAATACTCAAGTTGAAGTATTCATTTTCCACCAAAGTTACCTTTATTATCCTCAAGCTTCTTATGTAATCAACTGAACGGTAACTACCAAATGTAATGATACGCACTTATCCATGTAGGTTTTTGTAATAAATCAGTTACTTAGTTGAATCATTTTCAAGGTAAAATATCATCAACATAATGCTAATGCTGAATTCTTCACCTATCCCGCAAAAATAACCGTCAATAGTATTCCTACAGGATTTTGTCAGTTCATTGTAATAATAAATCTCCAAGATATAGGCATTGAAAGGTTATTTAACATAACAAATCGTCATGTCTTATGTCAATCGTTTTTTCTTTCAAAAGGTATATTCGTAAATAAACTATTCTTATTTTTAAATTGGATTGTGACTGGCAAGCAGAATCCAGAACGCGCGTTTCGTGTTATTTGGAACTCAAAGGCTGGATATACCTATATGCCAATGTTGATGTTCACAATCCCACTTAAAACATTACTTGTGATTTATGGAAATGTTGAGACACTCCGCTTAGGATGCGCATATGACAACAGAGGCTGACCAATTTCTGTCCATAACTAATTAACGAGAAGATAAAAACTCATCCTAATTAGTCTCATCTTTGCTTTGAAATTAATACCACATAATCGGCTGGTTAGTGTTTTTTCTAGCAGTTTTTTACGGGATAGGGTTACTATCCTCATACTCAATTATTCTCCTTTGTCCGGGCATGGGACCGGCAGTTACCCTAGGAGAATTCCAGATGGAGTTAAATAATTGACTAACACTACCAAATGTTTAATGAGGTAATTACAGATGATGTGCATACAATGATCAATGAGTAAAAGAACTAGTACATTGATATCATTACCAAGACCAGACTAGATAGTATAGTTGTATTTACAGGTTAGAGTGTGTCGATTGCTATGCATTCTATATTGGTATCTTCTTGTAGAAATCATGACTCGTGCAAAAACAACGTGGATGCTAAGAAAATAAGCTCCTAATGATCATACAGAGCTTGAAAAATTACAAATCACATCATCAATGATAGTATGTTATTCATAATGATCATGAGAAAGATATGTAACTGAAGCACTTCACATTTTACTTTTTTCTAACTTCTATATACGCAAATATCATCCATTGTATGTTGATGAAGATTCATAGTCTTATCAACTAATCTGTTTCTTTTTATCACTAAGTAACTTAAGCAAGTTGGGTAATACTTTGAAGATATTCACATTGTCAACAGTTTAAAAAGGAAAAAAAATATTAAGAAATAATGGAGACTATTTCTTCTCTATTTATTTTTACTAGAAATTTGTCGACTTCAAATCACTAGAAAGTGAATGAACAACTGAAACAATGAACACATGATAATTCATATTTTCTTTTCCACAATCTTTTTTTTTTAAAGAGAGAGAAAGGTATCCACAAATAAAAAGTTTAAATTTCTTGATGAAACAATGGATGCACAAAGAAAAATACAGTGATTCATAGAAACATTCTACACATTATTAAACTGCATTCTCAACAACATTATCCTCTCTCATTGAATCATCGAGTGGAGGTGGTGATTGGGCTTGAGGAGGTTCTGGAGAATCATGTTGATAATTATTATAATCATTATGTGCAGTATTATCATCCTTAGATGGACTATTATGTGCAGACTCTAATTCCATTTGATGATAATCTTGTTGAGTTTGTTGAGTAACAACTGCAGTGTTTACAATTGGACCTTGCATCTCTTGAAACTGAGCCATATATTGTTGTTGCTGATACTGTTGTTGTAATTGTCTTTTAGCTTTTAACTGTGCAACAAATTGGTCTAATTCAGCAAGATTTTCATCTGATTCACTACGTCTGAAACTTGTGACTAATGGAGCAAGTGGAGGAGTTTTTATGCGAGCACGAGATATTACTCTACAAACAAGAAAAGTGTGTGTTACTAAATCCCATGCCTAGATGTTACAAAATGACACCAAATAAAATCGCTTATGGAATAATTAAAATCATTCAACATCTAGTAGACATACAATGAAAACATCGAATTACCTTCCACGAGCACCGGGACGAACCGGTGATTGTGATTTTGAAGATGAGCGTGGACTTCGAGAATATGAACGCGATCGGCTTTTAGACACATGCGATCGTGATCTAGAACGTGAACGTGAAGATCGTGGTGAACGCTCAGCAGATCCTGATGTTCCATAACGTCTCCGACGACGTTCAAAGTTAGTGACACTGCCCGATCTAGCTGAAGGGCCATCACGTCTACGTTCATCATAGCTGTATTACGTAAATAATAAGAAATAAGATTAAGCTAAGCTAAAAATTAAAACAGCAGTAATTCAGCCAAAAAACAAGAAATTCATAACTAGAACTTTAATAATTTTATTGAAAGATCCCGAATGAATTTGAAACTCACAAATTAAAGGAATATACGAATATACGAACAATCGCTATTTCTTGATATCAAGGCAGCCTTCAGCTCGTTGGCAAAAATTGTGTTCTAGGATTATGTGTTGGAGAAAGATGTGTCTGAGAAATTTAATAACGTCTTAAGAGCCCTCTACACAAACTCCACAGACACAGTAAAGGTATAAAACTATCTTTTTCCACTGCTTAATCACGAAGTAAAACTATCCGATCTTGATTAGACGGTACGATAATAAACATGGTAGACACATTGAAATTAACTAACTGGTGTCCGTGAGTACGGAATGTATCTTGGACCCGGATACAAGTAAATTCTACAAAACTGACAAAAACATGTGCTTATATCCCTTCATTCTAATGAACCGACAAATGTAGCCTAAAATTTGTGATTATAGGTAGTTATGTGAGTGCTGGTGATAGTGTGACAAATAAGACCGATCTACGCATAGTGAAAGTCATATCAGTATCTCCGAAAGGCTGCTTCAATCCAGTGGTAAAACCGTATTAATAAAGTTTAGGTTAGGTAATGTGTATTCGGGTGCAGTGATGATAACTTAATTAAAATAACTATCATCCAACGTCAGCGCCGTTCACTTCATTATGTTTTACAACTGTCATTGCAATGTCTTCAACATAATCCATTACAAGCTGACTCTAGAATTGAAAGAGAAAAGCTGAGAGATAGCTAATTACATGACATTGTGAACTGAAATGCTGTAAAGAATGACCACTTTGGATCTATGAAAATTCTCCTCGTTTCCGAATGCGATGCTATAGATGAGGCGATTTAGCGGTTTGTGATATTGTAACGGTAAACGTTGGTGACAATCCTGTTTCGGTTCTGCAGTTTTTCACAGCGAGCTTTATAAAATGAGATTTCCTAGCTAAAAGAAGTCATTGTTGGTAGTATTTTACATCGAAGTATACCTTCTATTGTAATTTCCTTTTTAAACACTTTGATTATTATCGCCGTTTACTCTCCTTCATTTCCTAATAACAGTATCTTCGTAATTATTTAGCCTACACACTTTACTGGTCCCCATTTATACAATAACTGTGAATAAATAAAATAAACATTACAATGAGAAACAATTTGTAAGCAATTGCGTGTTCCCGATGATTTGTTATGGACTGTTAATGATCAGTTACTGTTGCTATATGCGCATCTTGATCGGGTTATCTTGATAAAACAGCAGTTAGCAAGTACGAATCAAATTGGATAACAGCTAGTAGGTGAAATGGAGGACGTAACACTGAAGTGCAGGTGCATCTAGCTGATGAGTCACAAATAAGAGGAAACGCGCATTCTTGAAATCACCTGTTAAATACAATACGACTAATGAGAAAATAACTTATGGACGACTTAATATAAACTAAAGCGTAATTCGGAAATTGTATACTTTATATCCACTCTCTAACTGTAATTATTTTCATCTAGTTTTATCTGGAAAAGAAACGAATAATAAAATATTTGAATTTTGAACAAAAACATTCAATTTACCGATGATTATGCCAGTTATTCCGTCGTAAACGATAATCATCCCATTGACCACGCCATCGAGGACCACCACGTGGTCGATTTCTGCCATAATAGCCACCACGACTACCATGGTATTCAGGACGCTGGAATGAGCCACCTGATCGACGATCAGCACTTGATGGACCATTTCCACGCCACTGTCCTCGATCACCTTTCGGAGATTCAGATGGAACAGCATCATCACCTGTTGCAAGAGAACTTTCACGATTCTTATCTTGACTAGTAGGTGCACCGTTGGTAATATCAGTTGTTGGGGGATTGTTACCTTCCTCCAGTTGATGACGCCGTTCTATAGCACGTAAACGAGCTTGGACGCGTTCCTGAAGACTTTTAGAAGTCATTGGAAGATCATTTTCATTCTCATACACAGTAAGAGAACCATGCTCTCCTTCACGTGCATTGCGAGGAGGTGTGAAAACCTTTGAAATAAACAATTGAAATAATAAAATGCGTATTTGGTTTACATTTTGATTTGATAAGTGGTTAAACACCACCCACCCGAAAACCATTTATAACTGCTAATAGTTAAATAGAATGTATAGACTAGAAATCGTCAACAGGGTCTGCACAAATCACAATGACTGGTGAAACAACGGCCGGGTAGAATGATAACCGAAACCTACTGGATATACAATATTCAACCCATAGCAGTGAGCTACGATTAGCTAATATCTACAGAAAATTAAATTAGACATATCCGTCTATTCTTGCTAGAACGAATCATTGTACATAGACACAACTATACAATTCATGAAATTCAGAGGAAGATAGAAGAGAATAGAAAACTGACAATCAAACTTTTGTCATTGTATGCACTGCATATAATATAAGAGTTTTATATAAAGCATAATAGATGCAAGAAATACATTCATCCACTACTCCCGCTACTTATGAAGAGACATATATTTTAATAGTTTGAAATCCTCTTACTCTGTACGGATTAATCACTGACATAACGAGCAGCACTGAATCGAAATCAACCAACTTTCTAAGATATCAGCTTACTGTTATGCCGGACCACTAAAGAAGAGTAACAAACTCTCAGTACTGTGTTTTAAAACACTATTTCAATTATTATAACTGTGGGTAATGTAAACATTTCGTTCCTATGATTGTTACGTTTCTCTTACCCTACCAGCCCGATTAGTATATTTACTCTTAGTATACTGTATCTTACTATAAACTACAGTCAATTGGTTGTGTACAAGTTATCCCTATTCACTGCCACTGTTTCCTTTGTTCTGTATTAATGTTAATTTCTTAACTGGTTCGCTGTGTGGTCTGGTTCTATGTATATATAAAGGAATGCATGAAATATAATTCGATTCTATCTGGTTGGTCTATCGGCTTGTATTCTTTTTATTCCGGCTTGGGACTCAGTGGGCATAGGGTAGATGCACAATTATCAACTAGGCATAGCAAATCTGGCATTCGGTCACCCAACCCAAAATTTCACGCGTCATAACACTTACACGTTATACATCTCGGTTAAGATACATGCAGGCATAATTAACTCACTCGTCTTGTGCTTCTGTATTCCGATTCGCCATCAGCTCGACTTCTTTTAGCATTATCCGGACCTAAAATTTAACCGAACTATTTGTTGAATATTTAGAAAAAAATGTTGGCAATAATAATAGTTGATAAATGTTCCGAATTATCTACTATAATCAAACCTGTAATTCAAACAAAAAGGCATACTAACTTACAAAATGAATGTTGTGGAGGCTCCCAACAGGTTGAATAGAATTGAAATATCTAAACAGTCGTGTAACGACTCTACGAATAGGATCAACTGACCGCGAAATTCTATTCAGTAAGTGCAAGTCATTCTTCATTGATTGTCGTTTACAACGAAGTACTCATGGTTGCACAATTCATCGCATATTCCCAATATCATGAATGTCTATCAGATCTGGTCGAAACTACCGTAATTGTTACATTTACAGCTCGAAAGTGCTTTTAAGTATGTCCAAACTAAGTCTTGTGTAAAGGTTGAAGAGCTGGTCGGTTCACATGTTGAATTTTTTTTCTTTACTACCACTAATTTTACTAATATTATGATATTCATCTTTCTGTGTTTATGGGTTGTGGCAGCTTGAACCGGCGCATATATGTGCTTACACACTCTATTTGACCGGCTCACTAAATTTATATAACTAATCATTCCAGAACGCGGTATACATGTGCATCGATGAAAGCTATAACACAACTTGAGCACATCAAAATGAAAATCAAAATACTTGTGACAACTACATAAAAAATGTGATTCGTGAGACAGGTAGAAAATAATTATAAAGTTCAGGATCTAAGGGAAGGTATCGAACGAATGCACCTACTCCATTGTGATTGATTCTGAGTCGTGTTACACGTTTCCCACTATCGGTCACGATAGTCGTATGGATAGTTTACATCCAGCAACAAAGCTTGGAAAAACAGCAAAGGACTTCATGGACTAGTCCAACATTCTGGTTTTGTCGCTTCCTACTTTTAAAGTTAATATTGGCTAGTGAGAGTAAAAATTGGATTGGATTTAACATACAGAAATACTGGTATATAAACATTTACAATATAATTTTAACATGAACACAAACTATAGGATGAGACATTAGAAAAGCACTTTCCTACCGTTTCTATCATCATCGTAGGAACGTTTCCATAGACCTTCTGACCTGTT
Organism: Schistosoma japonicum; assembly: GCA_025215515.1. Classification (NCBI taxonomy): domain Eukaryota; kingdom Metazoa; phylum Platyhelminthes; class Trematoda; order Strigeidida; family Schistosomatidae; genus Schistosoma; species Schistosoma japonicum. Next base: position 619,910 of record CM046069.1, read on the forward strand.
GAGTAGACATAAAAATTGTTTTGCAAGAAAGAACTATAAGAGAATATCATTATCAAAAGTCGAGTCTTCTAAGTCAAGTTGTTTAACTGGTGACACAATTATTATTGAATAGCGCATCATAACCAAGGCATGATAGGTTGCTTTTACAGGAGTGGTCGCTCCTAGCTTCCACCCATTCTATATCCACGCCAGCCAATATCGTATGTCGAAGTGGTAATCATTTATATGTAAGTAGGTGAACATTTAGTACCATGTGTTCCACCTCAATGCTTAGTCGATAGTCACGACAAAAGCAAGCAATGATTCGAAGTTATCTTTGATGAAATATATTAGTCTGAGAATGCCTTTTACCTTAAAAGGTTACTCATATAGTACAACAGAGAACTGTTAAGCAATGTACTCATGTGACAGATGGGATTCAAAAAAAAGTTTTCTAAATTTTCGGGACACTGCTGTAACTTTTCACGAAAGTAAAATGCTTAATGTACACAACTACTTTATCCTATTTGGTTAATTTAAGGGCGATACTTGAGACTAGTCTTAGAGTAAAATTTGTACCTACGAGAGGATGCATCCGAGACAATGACTGCATTACTTACTTATGACTATAAAAGAACTCTATACACTGCTAGTGTAATTATAATTACAGCAATATGTATTTAATAAGTTATGTATTCTAATAAAATGGTTTGATACAAATGATGGTTTGTTTAAAATGAATAGTGGAAGATTACATGTAGGCTCTGGATAGTATCTGAACTCTTATAGAATGATTATTAATGTTTATAATAGATAAACAAATTTAACTGGATAAAACGCTAAAAGGATTACCTGTTTGGTTCATCGCCAATTTCGTCATCATCTTTGCAACGTATAATACGTCCGGACTAAAATAGGAGGAAAAAAGGTGTGAAGATACAATTCATTCCTTGTCAAAATCATTGAATTTATCTGCTATGGGATATAGAATCTGACAACAACAGTGAACATGCGTAACTCAAGAAAATTCGAAGGGTTCTGTTTCTCGCAGATGCTAGTCAGCTAGTCGAACATAAGGTAAAGCCTGGCAAATATGTGCGCGTTAGCTCAAGATGCCATACAACATTAGTAAAGCATCAAATTAACAAAAATAATATTGAATATGCTTCAACAAGAACATATCAAAAGGTATAAATGAAAGAATAATGGAACTTAAGATTGATAAGATAAAGAGTAAATGAACTTGTATTATTGTTACCAATTCTCAGTCATGTTACCCAGTATCTCCAGATATTGAACGCGATTCTGTCTAATCTCTTTTTATGGTAATTAATATCATTACTATTTGTTACTTTGGTATTTATCATGAGATGAATTTGTGTTAACTTAGGACTAATACACATATATATATCAGGTTCTAACGTTGTACATGACTGGCTAGCATCAGATTTTTGACCGTAAATTACATCCGATAGTGTCTATATGAAATGATGAAATTCTAAGTGATGTATATCTAGCCGGGGTGCTACGGCACTACAGAATCATTCACAACTTTAAAAGTGATGAAACAGATCTACTAGGCATATGAAGAAGCCTTGCAAGAAATACTATCTTTATAACACAACAGGAAATAATTACAGTTGAAATAAGTGTAGTCGCATCCAATTAATTTAAAATAATGTTTGTATTATAATGTAGTCTTGTAGATATTATCCATATACACTCCTTACAATACTGTACATGATAAGTGGAAAAAAGGTGCGAAAATACGGGCACTTGAAATATATTAAATATAATGAATATATTTACAAAACTTATGTATAAGAATACGAACTTACTCGATTGCGAGTAATTACAATTTTAGACAGGTCACCACGATCCATATTCGATTTGTCGACAGCGGCATTACCTCCTGCTCCGCCACCACCAGCAGATTTTATCTGGACAATAATACATAGAATATGATGTCCCAAGTAGATACAACAATAAACTCCTGTTTATTCGCTTTTAATAAAATGAACGGATAGACTTGCATATCACAGCATAGAGCTGGAAATGAATCATTCTTCTTTCAAATATGCATAGACATACTGATATTTACATAAACATAAATAATTATAACGCTTCTCTCTCCATCTCCCAAATATCAGGTGACAGATAATTATACATGATAATATATTTCCCCTGTTTTGTTACACATTTCTACTGGCTCAATTTTAGAAAAACAATTTTTTTGTTTCTCGCATCTACAATGAAACATCTATGAAATCTAAAAAGGAGAATAAATGAGTACACAAAGTGGACTAGACGAAACACCCTCAGTCGGAGTGGTAAATCAGTGAATCTTCACAGGTACTGCATACTTTTTCACTCTCGATTTATTATAGATGACAATCCTTTACAGTTTTGTTTTTTTTCTATAATCTGATGGGGTTGATAGCAAAAACGAACATCATTTTCTTCAGAGTATATAGATCCGGAAGCTAGAAAAATGAAATCTAAGATTTAAATAAGGACACCTGTTTTTCCAGGAGAAAAACAATCAGCTGACTTGAATTCTTGATCCGAAAATAATAATACGGATTCGAAATATATACGTATACATACATATATATGTATTAGTGTAAGATTATTACTTCTTTGGTTTCCATCGATGGTGAAATATGACGAAGAGAGTCTCCTCTCCTTTGAATTACGTTCTGTAAATTATAATGCAAGCAGCATATTTACAGTTATACTCACAGATGATGAGCTGGATACTTTCACCATCCACACTCACTCTATAAAACTGCTTCTAACATACATAGTACCGTCCTTTTCTTACAATAATCAGTGTATACATATGTCATCAGAGCAATTTCGCTCTGCTTCATTTTCTGTGTTTCATAGAACAAATCTAAGCTCTAGAAAAAACGAAAACTCGTTCTTGATTATTGAGAAATATTATTTCATATGTGAAATTATGTGACTGTATAAGCTAGAATACATCTAAATATAGAAAATCAGAATATGTTTATCAAACAAATTAATGAATATAATACATAAAAACTTTGTTAATATGCACTCAATTTATTATACTACAGTCTCATCAATTTCCGATAACAAACTACTCAACTGAGTAAACAGAAGTAAGCACAGCAGGATTTAAAACTACAACTAGTGGCTGAAAGACAAACGCTGTTGCTAAACGGAAAACTCTTTTTGCATTTATACGATATTAGTTTTGTAAACAAGTTGATTTTCATTAACATGCTATAACACATAAATAAGAGTAATTGGCAGCAAGAAAATCTTAGTATCCAGGTGTTGTAGTAACCTAGATATTACCTGGTAAACACTACTGCATTACAGAGGCTGTTAGTTCAAAACGTGGCATTAGTCAATAAAATTATTGACTGTTTATCCGATTATATTGGAAAGTGTAAACTCCACGTCTAGCCATTTTTACTACCACTGATATTAATAATACTTCCACAACTTAAGTAGTCCTCCTGTTAGGACACAGATAGATACACGTATGTCCTAGATTCTACTATGTTCATAACTGATAAGCAAAATCACCTACATTCAAAGCATCAAACCTACACATGTTCCCTACTTTAATACTCCACGTTTCACAGCAACAGGTTAATATAGGGTGAACTGCTTCATTGTACATTGAAGACGGGTATAGGCCCTAAGCGAGTCAAAAATGATACATATTGCCAATCCCAAGTGAGCTTTCTGAATCTTTGTGACGATTTCATCAGGCACTGATACATGAAGGTCGGTGAGAATTCCAAGATGAATGATCAAATAATAGTTCAACAATACGGAATTGGTTAAATTTCTCTTTTAGGATTGATGCCATTGTAGTTTGTATGCATACATTAACGACGACTGAAAGCAAATTAGGCTGAAGTACATACTAAATACTTTCCAGTGAAAACTTATATTAAATGAAATCATTTGAACAATTGTTGCATAACTTTTAGTCTCCTTCTGAACTTACAATGATAACAAATTCGTGTTGTATGGGCTTTGACTGCGAGCATGCATGCTAGTAATAAGTACAGAAGATGAGTTAACCTGTACTTATAGTACAAAATGTCTACAGACAGCACAATTACTATGAAAAACTAAGCATTTAGCAGTTAGTAAACAATATGGATTTGTTAATCGCATATTAAAGCTGAAAGATGAAAAGTTGAATAATACAATGCTTACATCATCACGAAAGTAATCTCCTCTTACGTCGTTCATGAGAGCGATCTAAAATTAAAGGATTGAAGACAATCAAAATGAGACAGCAATACATAAATGAACTACAAAGAACAGTGACATAACTGATGCATATACCAATAGAATAATTTACTTACTAGGAGATAAAAATCCTGGAGGGCTTTGATCAGGTGCATGATTTTGACGATTAGCTTCTTTAGCAGCACGTCGACTACGATCTTCTTCAACAAGCTGTTCTAAAGCAGCTCTACTACGTTCCATATGAGTAGCATAACCTGCACTTGGACGAGGCGCGGTCGGGGATAGAGGAGTGTGGTCACGTCTGTTACCCACATTTCGACTTGAACCCCTTGGAGAAGGTGTACGCGACCATGATCGCTGTAAAACAAGAAAGAAGACCACGATTTATCAATACATCGATTACAATATTCGAGAAGTAAATGACAGTTAATTATTATTATTTTTAACATACCAAACCAGCATCCTTGTTAACAGACAAAGAACCGTTAGTCTGAAGTTCCTTCAGTGCATCTCGTGCTTCACTATTATCAGGATCCAACTTAAGAGCTCGATTCAACAGTTGTTCTGCTTTGCTTATTTCCTTACGCCCAATCCTGTAAGCAACAAAAAACTTGGTAAATAATATAACGAAATTTCGATCAAAAAGTTTTCATGTTACCGAGGAAATGTGATTAACAACAATCGTATCTCATTTGTGAAACGTCAAATATGCTAAAAAGTGTCCTAGCAAAGTTTTTACAAAGTGACTATGATCCTGGTTACTGGAATCATTGTTGCGCGATACCTCATTAAAGTCTAGATTACATCGAACTCTAATGTGAAACAGACAATCGCTTGTTTAAAATTTGAATGGATGATTAAAACAAAGCGTTTAAATGATGATTGCATGAGACAAACTCAAAAAAGAAACTGGGTATTCGAAAAAGAACTATTCAAAATTTATGGCTAACAGAGACCACAGTTTAAATATAAGCAAGATAAGTGTTTACAAAAAGAAGATCTCTTATACTTGATCGTGGATGCTGCCTAGACGTGGTTTGAGCACTCGCTTCTTCAGGTTCTATCATACCACGTGGATTGGATGAAAAACGAAAAGCAGCAAGGTCAAGTTTTGAGGAATTACTACGGACTGTATAAGAATGTGACGGTAGTAAGATGCCTCTTTCTAACAACTAGTGCTGACCGGTGCTTTATCAAAACAGAAGGACGGGGTTGGAGGAGATCGATCCTAAATATATACAACCCACCATAGTCTATGGATTCCCATCTTCAGTGACAAGGTCATTACGAATACGAAGCTAGCACATCTAAAACTACCCACGCAGAGGTCGCTTATGACCAGCATGAAACACTGATCTCTTTAGCACTGCCATCAAGCTCCCGATACGCATAGACCACTCAATATGGCTTCTATGACTAGTAACTCGGAAAGAATCCTTCTACAGCAAGGCTGACCGAGAGGTAAAAACTAAATTTATGCCTCCAAAACCATCCGAACTTGCTATGAGAAACTGATAAAGACTCGATTATATTGAAATGCTTGGAAACATTTCACAAAATGCTAACACATGCACGTTTGTTAGTAGCATAAACTGATACAGATTTGATGGTTTTACCTAAGAAGCAAATATTGTTTCCTGTTTTCGAGAAATATACAGATAACTAAAACAGAGAAAACCTCTAATAAGGCATTGGAATTACACTTAACATTTTTGACTATCACCCTTATTTTAACCATCCACGCTCACCGTTTATTACAAGCTTATCAAGTACCCGGCAGAGAGCTTCGGTGTGAACGTAGTGGTTGGGCTTTTCTCGATACACGACCACGTTATGGAATATATCGTAACAAGGCAAACATGATATAACCTAAATTGTATGTCTTATGCTGATGCCATACTGAACATTGGACAGAAAACAACTGATATTAAGATATCCCTACTTATACCGCTAACACAGGTGTGTTGGTACCCGACTGGTCTGTAACGTGTTAGTAGATGGTGAAAGTTTGTCAGTTGGTTACAACGTAGAACTTAGTGCATACGTACATCAGTTCAAGTTGCCATGACCTTAATTGGAATAGAGAAATGAAATTGTGCGATAATCGCGATCACTGGTTTAAGATAATGTATGATACGGTAAAAATCAGTGGGAGTGGAGCAGAGTAATTCATTACTTTGTTATAGATCTTAAGTTCATTATTCTTCCTAAACATAGATGTGTTTCATACCTTATCACTAAACCATATTCTGGTGGCGAAAAATTGTTTTTGTAGTGCCGATGCGATAGAGCAACTTTAGTTATTAGACATATATGTTATAGTCACGCTGTTCATTACATACTGATGATTGATAAATATAAAAAATTTAAACTTACTCCCCAGCATACGCAACTAACGTCTGAATTAAATAATTCTTGGCGTTAACATGATTTGGCTGAATTTCAAGACTTTTTTCAAGATCCTCTACCGCTTTGGTGTAAGTACCAATTGAGGCATACCTTCATTAACATACAATAAAAGGAAGTATATGAAAGTATTATTCACAGTACAATTTTAATACATGGTAGAAGTGAAGGGAATGTAATAAAGTCATACATCAAAAAGGTCACTGATGTTATTTAATGGGGTAAGATTAAATATTATTTATTGGCTGGAATCTTCCATTTAAACTGTTTATTCAGTACTTAAAATGCCGTTGAAAATATATTTACAAGCGGTAAATGTAGATTAATATGAAGATGGATTGTTGAATAAAATTATTTATTCGAAGAGGCCTTTACAACAAGCAATAAATACAGATTCAGTCATTATTGGATCTATTTTGGTCTGGACGCATTAACTATTTCTAACCCTCAATCATATGTGACAATTTCAACTAATGTACTGGATTCTACGTTGTTAATGAATGCTTGATTGACCTAATATGATAGTATGGTTCACAGCACAGTAGACGCATGATAACCTGAATACTCAACTGGATAAAAGGCCACGAATACACGACTATTTAATTTATGTAACCACCACCTGCTTAAATCAACTTAATTATAAGAGATGTACCATGAAGCATTAACCATTTAAAAGGAAGCAAGATTTTAGTGAAAATAAATAAAGTGGAATAAGTCCTGTGTAACTTGACTGATTGGGGTACAATGAATATAATTAAACAAGATGCATATGCAATATAGCACAAACGTAGTGACTTACAGAGCACCACGAGCAACATAAGCGTCAGGGTTAGTTGGTTCAACTTCAATTGCGAAATTATAACATTGTAAAGCTTCAGTGTTTCGACTTTCTTTGAAATATTTTACACCTTGGGCAACGCTAGAATGAAAAATTCGAGAAAAGTTGACTGTATGGTAAGTTAAGTGTAGTGCAATTCGTGTCAGTAAACAGCTTTCATTTTGCTATCTATATACTATGTATCAGTAATCAAAAGAGTCAGTTAGCTACGAACAGTGTAGAACTTGGCACATATGAGCATAGGCAAAAGTCGTTACAACTCGGGAGCACATCAAGATAAACACCAAACTAGTGGAAGTAATAGTCACTTCAATTGTAGTAAGAAAAGTGTGGATACATTAAATATGGTGCAGGGAAAAAGTTAGTTTGTGAAGGAAAAGATAAAGAATGAATGTATATGCACCACTGTGACCGATTTTGTGATACGTCACCTCAGAGTCCCCCAACTATCGGTTACGACAATCGTGCTATACCTCAACATAGTAGTTTGTGTCTACCGACACAGCTGATACAAACAATCAGCAATTTTATGGACTGTTTTTGGGTTGGCCCCCTCAAGCTTTCTTCCGTCCTACCTCATTGTGAGTCAGCATCATGCGTCGAGGTAATCAGTTGTCAGACATTAGTAGCATATGCTTCAGCCATCTCAGTCGACGAAGATTAACAACCAACTTTTTCAATACCCGGTGTCTAACCTCATTATTACTTGCACAGTGATCCCAGCAAACACGAGAGATGTTTTGAAGATATCAACGACCAAATACCAATAACCTACAAATTTCATCTGTTCTCAGTGGTCACGTTTCACATATATATAATAAGACATGTTCTGCTGTGCAGTATAGTCGTCCTTTAATTAACCGACAGATATCTCGCCTACGCAATAGGTGATTTGATTTGGCAAAACAAGCATTTTGAATGTGTGACAAGATTTTGTTATACACAAACATATTGGAGTTGACAAGACTTCTAAGATAAATGAAGTGATCGACGTGCTCAACTACTTCATTTCCTATCCCTAATTTAGGTGTTGATACAGACCAGTTCTGAAGCAGCGATTTGAACTTAGAAGGAGAAAAAACGCATCCCGAACATGGTTGCGTCTTTATGAGATAGGGATATTACTTACTCCTGGCTATCTCGTCGTTGAAATGAATTATAATGCGTCTTCATTTCGTGGATTTCCTGCGTTCAGTAAGATGAGAACAAATGAGTTATCGTACTAGAGCATAATCAAAATTTAATTATGTACTCCAGAAAGATCGGTTGATTTCTGTCGAGCCTCTCCAACGGTGACTGGTGGTTATATGGTTCATCCAAGTGCAGGAAGTTGATATGTTAGATGAGGTCGCTCCGTATGTTTAGAGTTCATGCTTATTAGAAATGCATGATTGTCTGGGCATATTTACAGCAGACGGTCAATATTATCTGTTCTCTCAGCTAAAATACCTATCTAAACGTCCTTCAGTTTGATTCAAGCTGCCTACTAAGAATTTAAAATCGCTTATTAGTACGAAATCTGAGTGTTAAGGCTTATGAAGTTTAGAAAATTTGCAGTAAAATTCACATTTCGCTTCGTCTCGGTTGCAATCAGTGGGAGCGCAGGTGGGAAACGACTATAAAGCAATATTGTGTCCTTATCCTTTCGAGTTATTACCAAATCAGTTAATCGAATAGTACATATGCAACTGTCGAGTTCTGCTTTGATACTTAGTGCATTATGTACATCGGTTAGCCTAAGCTGTTGTCGAGTCGCCAGATAAACAAAAAGCATATCCCATACGTTACCCATACTGGCTAGGTGAGATCAAGTGGTAGACCAGGATAGGATCCTGTATATGTGTTTCGGGGACAGCAGAGATTTGTGACGGGAGATAAGCTGCCTGATTTGACAAAGCGTTCGTACACTAAAGACATGTCCAGCTTAGAGTGAGATTTCAGTAAAGCTGAGATAGCACTTTATAAGCTAGAATCGTTAGCAAAAGTGACACATGATAAAGTTGGAGACAGGATTTTAGGGTTGGTAGTGGAGGCACATATATTAGGACCTAAAAAAGGAATTTTACTATGTAGACAGTGATCATGAATGCTGTTAGAGACGTGAGGGTGGTTATCAATTCGCGGTTGCGTACACCGTAGAACGGTTCTTTTTCCTGAGGTACCTAGAAAGGCTGCCATACCACAACAGTAATACGAGATCGAATTTACACGAGTAACTTACAATATAATTCGACTGGAAGGAATGAAGCAGAGGTATGTGCGAAAGAATAACGGAACTTAGGATTTAGAAGATGAACAGCGAATATACTTGCACCACTGTGACCAATTTCGGTCATGCAACTTATTATACTCAGCCACCGATAGCGATTAATACACAGACACTAACATGGTTTAGACCAGCATTGAAAGACATCGTAGACTGATGTAACGTTTTGTTTTGATCGTCCTAGGCTTTTTTATCCTATTCCTACGCTAACCAATATTGCGCGATGAGGCAGGCAGTGGCTCAGTAGACGTAATCGGAAGACTTTTTCAGTATTTCTATCCGAGCTATCTTTTATAGAGTAATTTCTAGCCTTGTTATATTTTACTTCTTTGATTATGATTTCTTCCCTTTTTTTCATTTTTAAAATAGTTTTTAGTTTATGGTGCATACATTATTAGTGTCTAAATAAACATACAAGCAATGGTTTAATATAAAACTACTTTCTAAGACCATTAAATTAGAATCAGATAAACAACAACATGAAAGTACTTACTGTTTCATTGAGAAATTTAATAACTGCGTACGTCTCAGCTCGCAAGCCATTTCTGATTTTGGTAATCGTATTCTGTAGACAAGATAAAGAGTAGTTATAGAAAAATGTATAGTGCAAGTAAACAGAAGATCATAGCTTTCCTTAAATCGCCAAAACATTCAATCAGTGCATAAAACTACGAAAAGTCTATAAGAAAACATCACAATTATACACAAAAATTTACATTACAAAGCTCATAGATTACAAGTTTTAGTAAGTCTTACTTGTTAATGCAAAATAATAGGCTACATGCTGAAGAACGTGGTATTCCCATACGAGCACATAAAACCTGGAGACCATCTGGGTTACGAAATTGTGGTGTTGATTCAAGATAAGCTTCGTATGATTTTCCGTCTAAATTCTGGAGTTTCCTAATACACAAATTTAATATAAGGGAATAGAAAATCAGGGAAAATTTATTTTATTTGGATACATAATTAAGCTGTTTTACAGTACCTGAAAAAGAAACAAATGAATACAGCCTATAGGATTCACACTTCAGTGAGTCGAATATCAATTAATATAATGCTATGACATTAGATTGTAATTTACATCACTTAATTGTACAACACAATTACAGAACGACAAGTGTTACAAAAGCTAGTAATATTCAGTTCATTAGTATAATCCAATGCCTAGAACTTTAAAAGGTTAACACCATACTATTTATAATTTGAAGAAATTAATTTTACTCAACACTGCCGTAATAAAAATATTTACGTTTTCTTGACTTGATTTATTCGTGATGCCCCAACGTAAAGTGTGGCAATTTGAAGAGGTACATACGAGGTTACAGGTTACGTTTGGTACTCATAACTCAGCAGACAACAAGAAACTTGTTTTCTAGATTACAGTTGATTATTATGAAGTCTAACAGTACCACTAAATTGGTTAAAAATCAATCACTTAAATTTGTAAAGATTCAGTTAGATCTAAGCAAAAATTAAAATTTCGTTAGTACACTTACTTATAATACAGTGGCATATCATCATCAGTTATGACACCCTAGAAAAAATGGAAAAAAATCATATAGAAGTAATGAATAAAGGAAACAACTAAGGTGTGTTTATGTGGAAACACTAACTTACAAGTTTCAGGTCACCGTAGATATCACGATTAAGCATCTTTGCATTCATGCTTAGTATTAGACGTCCACCCCCGTGAATATCAAGGATAAATGCTACAGTGGGAGTGCAGAACAATAAATAGTTATTCAGTACAAGAAAATATAACTTATTGTGGTGAATGGAGACATGATTAACTTCAAAATAATGTCATCTGCTAAGGTTGGATGAATGGAAACTAAGATTTACGGTTATGAAATATTTAGCCTATAGTGTTCACTAAACTATTAAGTGTCAGTCACTCAGTAACAACGTAGAACCTAGTAAACATGCCCATAGTTCCAAGTTTCTATGCATTAGCACGAGATCGATTCTATAGACAGACAGACAGACAGATACAACGCAGAACTTCGTACGTACGTACATCAGTTCAGGTCGCCATACCACATCAGCACAGAGACGCAACTGTCAGTTCAAATCCAAGAGTGATAACGATAATAGAAGTATTAGCAGTAATGCAGAAAATTAGGAAGCGAAGATATGATTCGAAAAGTATAATTCAGTGAGATAAATTTAATAGGAGAAAGATAGAGAATTCAGAAGGTTAGATTTTGAGAGAACACAAAGAGTGGATGCACCTGCGCCATTGCGAACGATTCTGAGCCATGTCGTTCAAGGTCTCTAACCATTGGTGACTTTCGTCTCGCGGACCCCAACAACGCAGCCTACATCTACCAACATGACTTAGTCCACTTGTCAGTGACTTCATCGATTTCTGCAATGTTTTGGTTTGGCCGCCCCTAGCTTTCTTCCAGCCTATTCCTACACCGCAAAACATAGCTCGTCGAGGCAGTCGGTAGTTAGACATGCGTAACACATGTCCCAACCACCTTAACTGATGAAGTTTCAATACTTCATCTATTGATTTGCCCTCCTTTCCTAGAACCCGTTTCCTAACGACAGCATTGCTCACTCGGTTGTCCCATGATACACGAGCAATGCTTCGGAGACACCTATGATCGAAGACCAGTAACCTACGAATGTCCTCTACTCCTAACGGCCATGTTTCGCTACCGTATAGTAGGACAGAGCGAACTGCTGCACGGTACACTCGTCCTTTGGTTAGCAAGCGGATATCTCGTCTGCGCCATAAGTGATGCAACTTGGCAAAAGCCAATCGAGCTTTCTGTATCCGTGCTGAGATTTCGTCAGTCACCAGGCCATCAGCACTGATGAGACTCCCCAGATACGTGAAGCGGTCTACACGCTCGACTACTTCACTCCCTATCACTAGTTCAGGTGCCGATGCAACCCAATCCTGGAGCAACATTTTGCATTTCGAGGGGGAAAACCGCATCCCGAACATGCTTGCATTGTTGCTCAGGGTAGTCAGAAGACTCTGCATTTTGTCAGCGTCTTCGCCAAATAGGACTATGTCATCAGCATACTTTAAGTCAGTAAGCGAGGCTCCGGGTAGTAAGTCAACTCCTGAAAAGTCAGACGAAGACATGGTTATATCTAGGAGCATGTCTATGACAAAATTAAACAAGAATGGGGAAAGTGGACATCCTTGACGGACACCACTTGAAGTGAGGAATTCCAATGACAGTTCGCCATAAGCTCTCACTCGACCTGTAGTTTTAGAGTAGAGAGCTTGTATAAGGTTAATGTACTTCTTTGGTACACCTTTCAATGACAGACACTGCCACAGAACCTCACGATCAACAGAGTCGAATGCCGCCTTTAGGTCCAGGAAGACAACTATTGTAGGACGCCTAAATGTGTGTCTGTGTTCCAGGACCTGTCGCAGTGTGAAGATGTGGTCTATACAGCCACGTCCAGGTCTGAATCCAGCCTGGTTTTCTCTAGTCTGCTCTTCACGAGCTCTAGTTAGGCGTCTAAGTATAATCGATGCTAACAGCTTAGAAACTATATTAGTCAGACTGATTCCCCTGTGATTGTCACAGGAAGACTTTTGTCCTTTCTTATAAATTGGGACAATCAGGGATTGAGACCAGTCAGATAGTATTACGCCCAGTTCCCAGATTCTACCTAAGATTTCAGTCAATCTAGCTGCTAAAACTGGACCACCATCCTTAAAAATTTCAGGGGTAAGCCTATCAGGACCTGCTGCTCTACCTCGCTTCAGATTTCCTATAACCTTCTCAATTTCATAAAGACTAGGAGGAGTTAAGTCGATTTGCCATTCAGGATGACTGGGGATCGTGGGCAACCGAAGTGTGGCTGAAGGCCAGTTGAACTGATCCCTAAAATGTTCCGCCCATCGGTCCAATCTCCTGGACTGAGAATGAATTATAATCCCATCCCTTTCCGAGATAGTCTCACTCACATTCGGATTCCTAATACCAGTTTCCTTGATAAGTCGAAAAAGTTGCCTACTGTTGCCTATCGCCGCTGCCTTTTCCATCGTTTCTGCTTTCGCCACCCACCACTGTTCACGGTCGTTGCGTAGGCTTTTTATCAGCCTGCGCCTAAGCTCACTTTGCTCTTCATCATGTTCAGAGCCAGGTGGGATGAGTTTACGAGCATCCATCAGTTCGGTGGATGCTACTGAAATCCACGGCTTCATCCTAGCCTTATGATTTACCTTACTAGCGGATATCATTACTGTTTCTACAGCCTTTTTGATATCATTCCAACCTGCTTCCGGATGGCAATCGCTTACACGGTCGCCTAACTGCTTTTCTAGTTGTTCCTGAAATATATTCTTAGCTTTATTATCATTAAGTAAATCCCTAAGAGGCTTCATTGCAATGTCTTTCCTACGTCCAGTAAGCCTCAAACAAATACGCGCTCGCACTAAAGCATGGTCTGAATCTAAACATGTGCCCCAGAACGAGCGACAGTCCTCTATCAAACCCCTCCATTGGTGGCTGATGGCGATGTGATCTAGTTGGGTCCAACGTTGAGACGATTTTGGGGGTCGCCAGGTCAAAAGATGCTTTTCCTTATGCCTAAAGTTAGTATTCGCTAGAAACAGGCGGTTATCTGAGCATAGTTGCAGCAGACGATCGCCATTATCTGTTCTTTGAGCCGTGACACAATAACATCCACCCAAGTGTCTCTCATTTTCACTTAATCTACCTACTTGAGCATTAAATTCACCAGCCATTATAACTATATCAGAGCGCCTAGCTTTTTTGAGGAGGTCCGTAAGCTTGTTCTAAAACTCATCTTTCACCTCGTCTGAACTGCAGTCAGTGGGAGCATAGGCAGATACGACAAAGAGGCAACGACGAGTGTCCCTATCTTTCCGAGTCCTAACTGTCCCGTTCAGTCGGACAGCGCACAAGCGACTATCTACAGGGATCCAGTCTAGGAGAGCTAGTTGTGCCCTACGACTCAATGCTATACCTACACCGGCGAGACCCTGGGAAGCAGCATCCGGGCTACCGGATACACGAAGATGTTTTGATACGGTGAAATCAGGTTAATGATTTTACTAGGATCCTGTATGCGCGTTTCCGAGACGCAGCATACATTGATTGAGTGAGATTCTAAAGTCTTAGCTAAGGAAGCCTGTTGCCCTATTTGACTCAATGTCCGTACATTAAAAGCTCGAACATATAGTCTAGAACGGGGTTTCAAGAGACCAGGAATGATTTTTCGTGAGCTCGCATCGTTTGCATTAGCGGTACAGTGAGATGAAGGAATGTAAGTAGAGTTAGTCGGAGAGATAAGAGAGATATTATGGGGTGTAGAAAGGATTTGATTTTGACCAATTTGGACTCTCGTGCTTTTGCGGGTATGAGGGCGGTTGTCACTTCTCGGCTGCCCACACCGTGGAAGGGTGTTTCTTGAGGAACCTGAAAAAGGCAGATTAGTGTCGGTCTCAGAGACCTGAGAGCGTGACCGCAGAGCCCAAGGGACAACTGCTTGAGGCCTGTCACGCACGGCCTTTTTATGAAAAGTTTTTTGAGTATTAGCTCCGCACTTAAAAGCCCTTAGTGGGCACCCATACCGCAGGAGACGGAAATCCGTGAGGTAGGGTGAGGTGTGACATTTTTAGGGCCGACCTTTTCTAACCCCTCCTTCCTTGTGAGAAGGCAGCATCGCTGCAGATGCTGGTTGTCCGAGGGAAACACCTTACTGCTGTCACACCCCTCTGCAGTCAGCAGTACGACTTCGCCCTCAGATCGATTCTATAAGAATAACATGGCAACAGAATAAGATAGAGAGGAACAAAATAAAGGTGCGTATGCAATAAATTAAAATCTAGATGAAGATAGAGAGTGGGCACATTTGAGCCATCCCACCCAGTGTCTTCAGCCACTGATTGTGATAATCACGCGGACCTTAACCAAGTAGTCCGTATCTACCAACATGGTTCACATCAGTAGTCAAGGTTTTCATCGACTGATGTCAGAAGTGCCAGTGACGTCGTTAGTAGAATAACTTAAAGCCGAGCCTTTACCCAGTCACTTGTTGCTTAGTTATTAGTGTTGCACTGAATAGTAGGGGATAAGACAAACAACTGACTTAAACCATAGGTACTTAGCTATTCCATTACCGTTTTATTAATGGTTTCAATAACCTGGAAAATAAACTGCCAATCGTCCGATATTCGCTCCATATACTACTTGTTCCTAAGCAAATGAAAATTGTCCATAGCTAATGTAACAAACACCTAAGCGACTACGATATAGACTCGTGAGTAGAAATCGGTTTGCATACATAGTCAGTGACACAAAAACACTTACTTGAGTCAGTAATATACAGTGTAAAGCCCTGGTATATGTAGGTGTTAATGAAAGTTTCTATATTACATTAGCACGACGACAGTGACTTATCAAGATCGGTATCAGAATAGTTCAATAAAGCGAAATAAAGTTGTGTACGAGAGAATAATGGGGAGGGGGTGAAATCTAGAAAATAAGGAATGCATCCACGCCATTTTCACCGATTTCTAGCCATTCCACTCCAACCACTGATAGCAATAATACCGTCACACCAACCAGGTAGTACTCATATATCGGCATGATCCATATTAACAGTCAGTGATTTTATGGACTTATGCCATATTTTAATTTAGTCCAACTTATTTTTCTACCATTCTACTCTGTACCAATAAAGATTGTGCTGTGATTTAGGCGACGGTTTAGCAAATGTGACACATGTCCCAACCACCTTAAACGACGAAGGCTAATGACCTTACTACCTGATTTGACATCTTTTCCTAGTACTGTTTCACATCATTAGTTTACTCTGTCGTTTAAGAATATGCGAAAGTACCTACAGCCTAAGCATGAAACCTACACATATTTTCTATTTCCGAACTCAACGTTTCACGGCTACAGGTTAATATAGGGTGGACTTGCTTCACAGTAGATTGCCCTTTGTTTGGAATACGAGTATCGGAGCTAAGTCAAAAGTGATACATGTTGTCAAAACCAAAGTGAGCTTCTGAACATTGCGACGATTTTATCAGACACGAACACGCTATGATTGAAATATTTAATATAAATGAAGTAGCCAACATGCTTAACTACTTTATGGACATTTATGCAGTTATATTAGGCTACTTACCGCGAACTTTGTCACCGATTTGAAAAGCGTCCAAAGCGTTACCATGAGCATTATACCGCGGAAGCTGTCTTAATGGACAAAAGCCCTGATAAGGTATTAAAAGTTAGTAGGAATATTAACTTACCGTAACTTTCAGGCCTTCGAAATCACGTCTAGGTCCTTGGTCATATGCCAAAATAGAGATTACAAGACCTGAATCTTGGATAACACTGATAACACCGACTAATACATCATCACGTCGACACGTCTAATATAACAAGAAACAGAATTTAAGTAGAAACCAAAGAAGGCATGGAAATAGCATTCATAACTTAGTAGTCCTCCACACATCATACTTATTATCAGTCACCAGTGACGCACGAACCCAGAAAACAAAATCCAACTGGTTTAAACTGTCCGCATCACATGCACAGAAATGGAGTCGCTAAGATTAATACCAAAGTATTCATAACTATGTGAACCTGAAAAAGCACAATTCGTCATTATGTTTTGAAATCAAGCAAGAGATTCCCTAATTTCAAAAGCGTTTTGTCTCGTGGTCGAACCACACAACACACAGGTTATCTTAAACGGAAATTCAGTGAAAATATCTTAGCATAACTTAAATTCGGACTGTAGCTGGTGAGTGGAACCCAAGACGCGCGTCCAATCCTATTTGGGACTCGGGAAGATGGAAGCGCATTAAAGTCATATATATGCTGGTACGAAAAGTGATATCAAACGTGTAAATACTACAACTATCTAAGAATGTGCATCGGATGTGGATTGTTTTGTTATTTTTTTTAAACTAAAAAATACAACTGGCTAAGTCTTTGTAATAACCAGTAATGTGGTTATAGAAGTACAGATCTTAACTCAGCTTCCGTAAGTCGTTGTCTTACCGCTCTTATATTATCGTTGCAGAGGAATTTTAACAACGATTATGCGAACGACGGGTCTTCTATAACTACGGCAGACGGATTTGTAACAAACCTAATATCAGTACACAGATGAGTGACACTATGTAATATCAAGCGTTCCGGAAATATTAAGATATAGAAACATAGGAATTTAGATACCACTATGTATTAGAATATTTAATATACTGCAGCGAGATACTTCCAATTGATGGACACTTCTCGATTGATTGAATAGCAGCTCCGAAATAACAAGCTGATTTCGGAATAATTTAACTCGCTTTCTATGATACACTAACATCAATAATGCTAGCAAAGCCAGGTGACAATCCAGATAAGAGCCTGAAGGGTGTGTCTAACGATTACAATATCTAAGCACAAGCAAGTTTCTTGCATTTCGGTAGAGAAAATCAGTAATAAAGTAGGAAATTGATCTTAAGTATTTAGCCATGATGTATTTCCACAATAATGCAGTCTTTGTCAGCAAGACCCGAACTTGTACGCACTGCAAGTTGAGTATCTGTAGGATTCGCTAGCATTGAAACTTAAACTTGAACATGTTAGAGTTATCAAAACTATTAAACTGCAGGCTAAACCACAACCAAAACTAAGCTTACAGCATAGAATTGATCCCGCCGGATTTCATCTGGAACATCCATGAATGTTTCAATGGGTGGAGCCACAGCACAAAAAGCTGCAGCCAGTTCATCCGGCCAAACCGGAACATTGGGTGGTGGAGCTTGAACTGCTGGGTTTGTGTTCGGCGGCAGGTTTAGTAGGCGCTCCAAATCATTTCCTTCAGCTGGTGGAGGTCTGTGCATCCGGCTGATAATTTCAGCTCTAGAGCACAGAAGATGCTCTAATTTTGCACCAAATGTGGCCCTAATGAACAGAATTTTACATTTATAAATATATGGTAAAATGATGAAATTATTTTTAGGAACTCAGTATATTTACTAACATTTCAAAACATAAAACAACTGCCCAAACCCAAACCACAACACAAACTTACATGACAAATGCACAAAAGTCAAAGCGTGCTCAATCGAAGGCCGATGTGCACTCAAACAATTCAATTATCAGTCTTCAATGATGAAGATAAACTGGTTGGTAAATGTTTTTAATCCTTGCAAATCGCAATGCTGGAAAGGTTTGATAGAGAACTATTCAATCATTTTCTAGTAAATAACTGAAAATCTAGTCACATCCTAGTTAGTGCAAGCACTTCTGTGTGTTTTAAGGGTAATGCATTCAGATCACAACTAAAAACCTCACTGGTTGGCAGTTTGTAGCCGAATTAGTCAATAAAAGGTTAAAAAATAATTTTATATACACTCTGTCGATCATTTTCAGATGGTTCATCCTGAAAAATCTTATGGCTTTTCTAAGGCAGTTGTGCAAGTACAGTAATGATATCTGCCTCCAAAAATAATGTAAAAAAAACGTTACAAAAGATCACTGGATCTCCGTAACTTATTCTGCACTGATGGAGGTCAAAAAACGCATTTTGATAATCTCTGATGATGAAGAGAGACGACTAGCGTAAAGGTAGAATAGCAGGAGCTGATGTAGGGCGTGCACAATAGTGGATGGTAAAAGCAAAATCGATGGGGGGAAGTGTTGGCAGTAGGTAATACTAGACAACTGTTCCGACTAATTAAGAACATCTGTATTAGAAAATAGGCTATTAGTGAGACTATTATCTAAAAAGATTGGTCTGTGATCCACTTCCTGTCTAGAATATTGAATTCGTAGGGATGGCAAGTATTGGAAACAATTCACGTAGGTCCCAGAGACTCCATATTTATCGCCTATCCCCAAACTACATTAATAGAAAATTGATAAATATACCCCCTCAACCCTTAGTGAGGTCAAAAATGTATTAAGCAATTCAGTAACAGTTAGGTATCTGGTTTTATTTAGAGGTTTTAGCCATTTGTACAACCTGTAATGAGATACCTGTTCAGATAAGGTTGATCAAAACAGAACTTGTGAAGTAGAATATCGAGTACAACAGCATAATTTACTTCAAACCAGTACACTAGTCTAACATCAATAACAGGAGGGTGGAGTTTTAAGCCAGCAGACATGATGATGTTAGAGATAACGTCAAACTTCCCTTGTTTGTTAGGCTGAACCTATTTTATCTCTACGTCTATATTCTACGGTTGTGACTTGAGAAAGCATAGGTTAGTAATGTTTGAAATGCTCCAATATATGCTACTCATACTAACACGTAAACTTTACCTATTTATCAGAACATCCTACTTTAAGAAAAACCAGACGTCGAAGGTACAGACTATTATAAAGATACCTAGTAAGTTAGGACTAATCATAAGTATTTACTTATTTAAGCGTGTATGGAATCTAGTGCAATACTATGAACTGACTTAAAGACCATCATATTCTCTTTGTGTCTACTACAACCTCGAAAAATTTACTACCTATTAGACCTCATTTTAATTTAGGATTTCTATCTAAACACTACTTTTTTAACTTTCAGTGATAATCAACCTGTCATAGATAATAAATTAATCTTATTTGATTGAACTGTATTACCATAGTCATCATCAAAATAAACAGATATACTGTCCTACTTGAATTAAAATTCAGGACAGTATAGCTGTTGTAATATTGCTTTTTCATTCTGATGTTTACTTTTCATCTTCCTTTAAAGCACTTAGATGTTGCTTCACACTAAGCAGGTCGTTGAACATCAACACCTTTTGTCACAATGTAATCCCTCGATATGGTGACTTCAATCTACTCTGCTATTCTACTACTGTATTACAAAATCATTTGGAAGTCTTGCTTGCAGTGTAAGCTGCATAAACATCGGTTAAAGACATTTATTATTCCATATAAACCAACTGTGTTTACCCAATACATATTATGGGCTTTCCTTCATTTACTTACTTTTTCCCCTGAATTATATGTATTAGTGTAAGTGCTAAATATTACTAGTACCGTCAAATTAGCTAAACTAATTTGTAATGAGTGAGCCGATGGTAATGACTCAAAACACTATGTAAGTCCTGTTCCGGATAGAGGGTGAATCTTTAACCGTAACTGACTGTAACCGCATTATTCCCAATAAGGTAGTCGTAATAAAGGACACACCGTTTGGATACAATTTATAACTTCACCACTGACAACTAGCATCATCCAAAGTCTAAATCAGTACACTAAATAATGTATGCAGCAGATAAAGTGATGCTTCTATACGATATCGACTCCCAGCAGCAACACACTATTCACTCAGTCATTTTCAGAACCAATGTTTGTTAGTAATGGAATTCAACCTAACTGAACAATGTTCAATGATATCAACATTCCATATTTCTTGACAGTTACCATGCCTTTAAACTGATGCGAATTCTATAATCGATTTCAAAATATAACAGTAATAATAATAATAATAACTTAAAGCGTGATGAAGCAGCAGGACCTGATAGGTTGATTCCATATATCTTTATGAATGACGGTCTAGTTTCGTCAGCAAGCTTACTGATATATTAGCCATAGTCGGGGACTAGGATGTAATTTTATTTGACTGGTCTTGACCACTGACCATTCTGGTGTACAAGAAAGGATAAAAACTATGTGGCAATCACTGAGAAATTAGCTCTACTAATATAATGTCTATGATTCTAGTCTCTGTAACCACCGGATATTTGTTTACAGATTGGAAATTTCACATTCAGAAAAACCATGCTACTCTGAGGCCATGACAAGGATGTTCTGATTTAATGTTAACCCTTTAACAGACCCTGAAACATAGGTCAAATTATGATTGTTCAAAGTTAATTGGGATCCTTGATGTAAATGTAGCATTTAACGCTGTTGATAAGGAGTTGCTGTGCCTGGCTTGTCATTAAAAGGAGTAATTCAAAAAGTCAAAAACCTAATGAAGACTGTTTATACAAACACAGTAGGTCATCAGCTTCAGGTGGGGTTCATCAAGGGTGAAACTAAATCATGTCATTATGAAGTCACATCTAAGCCACTTTCATTCTGATCAATATAATTTCAGTGCCGACAAGCGTTCGTCGCATAGATTAACGCTGAATCGGCTAACCTGATTGGTGGCTTTTCCTTGAGCCGATTTTAAAGTATCTTTCTTAAATAGAGAGAAAACTTTGTGTTTACTTTCATAAAATGAGGATTTAACTATTAAAAATGACAAGCTCTTCTGTCAAGACTGGCCAAAAATGAGCTTCAAAAATTAAAGTGTAGGCCTCACAATGAAAGTATTTTTGTCATTGTTAGAATACGGTTTAAACTTATTAGTGATGGGACGTGTGCTAAAACACCTGTACGTTTTGGCTCAAATGTTTTCAAGATGTCGAGAAATACCACTTAGGTCATGACATTCAGATTGAAGATCCTATTCTAAATGTTCATCTCAGTCAGTAGTTTTTCATGGAGGAGCAACCTTTCCTACACCACGTTACTGGTGTGGAAAGGAACTTTGGATGTTACATGATCGTATTGGGCATCAGAAACTAAATATTCTATCTCTCTAGGGGGGGGGGCAGTAAAAGCATGGGGTGCGTTAACAGGTCATGAATTTAGCGTGTCTAGTCCACACAATTCGTATTTCCTGTTATGTACCACGTTCTTTGTTTTGCTATTGACTGACACTAAAAGAACACAGTAACCAAGCAGCATAAACCGGAAGTCAAAGAAAAGCTCAAAAGAAAAATGTGTAATGTAACAGATGATAAATGTGAAATCGAAAGTCAAACGGTTACAAGTACATGTCGAAGTACTCAATATATGTATATATATATATATAAATTGTCAGTTTGCATGTTTCTTTATGAAAATACAACATGTACACGTTGCTGTTGTAGGAATACCAGGAGGAGAATTGTTGGGCAATAGTTTGTAAGATTGTTTTGTTGGCCTCCTTGAAGCTATTCTCAGATAATCGATTCGTTTTAAATAGTTTTGGACGGTATGAAAAAAGCTTATTTTCGGTATTCATCTATGCATCGAAACCTAGGTATGTTGAACATGTGAAGATGAAAAAGTAATAGCAAGTGAATTAAGTTCTTCGGAATATATCACGGTTCTTAAATGGGACTCAATTAAACTTGATGGATTAAGTCAGCCTGAAGAAGATTTCAAAATGCGCTTATTTAAAGAGGACAGTAGTGTACGAAGTTTAACGAAATATAATAGACTCTTAGTTTACTAATGTTGGTATTTGGATGGGTACGCGAATTTTCACAAGTCATTATGACATCAAGTATAAATTGTTTGTATTCTAGTGGACATATTCAATGAAAAGTGTTTTCCCATGGCGTTAAATCTTCAGTGGAAGATGCAACTTTCATTACAGATTAGACAATGGAGAAGACCAGAGCCTGATGCACTAGGATTTTAGCCATAACATAAAGGCTTAATGAGACTAACAGTTGAACGACTATTTATGTGATTCACTGATGAATTTTCGCAGTTTTTGATAGGAATGCGCATTTTTAAAACCTTACGATATGGAACACCTTGACCACGTTAAAGTAAGAGTCTTATATGGAATCGATATAGCAAGGCCTATGCTAAAACCTTTGAAAAATATAGTAAAGCTTATAGTTTCTCAAGACCTCATTCTACTTTGAAAACTATTCACTGGCATCAGTTAACAACAAACATAATAAGTGGTAGAAAATTGATAAAATTGCAGAGTGTCACATCACCACAATATATAATTTGTTTTTAGAAGCACTATAACTTGATTCTGAAGAGATTAGAATTGAAAAATGGATTTAACCACAGTGTGGATAAGGAAATCATATCATCATAACACCACGAAAATGTTCATTAAGTTAGCAAGAAGTTTGGAACATGATTATACTTTCAAGTGCAGGAATATTGTAGATAGTTTGAATACTTAGTTTACGGTTGACAACTGAACAGGAACACCTTGACTCTGTTACAAGCATAAAATTTAATTTAGGTAAATAGGCTGAAGTTGTTTAATAATATTGAAATCATGGATACCTTAGATTAGATCATATTGGTGCCTTTAAAGCAGTGTAAAACGTTTTCTAAAGTTGTGTACTTCAAGGTAATAATAGAATTATGTTTCGGAGCTCCATGGGGCTAATACTGGTGGCTTAACAGGTTAGGTTTCGGTGGATTACGTATTGCCTGTTCAAAATGAATTCCTCGTATATTGTTAAATCTTTCACATTTTGTATATGGAGTCTTAATAACGTCCTCATGGTATTATGGAATGAGGAGGCTTGTTGGTAAACACTAGGCGAAATATGCTTAGGCACTCCACCGACATAATATTATGATAGATTAAGTGAGGTGCTAGGATGCCCACAGAATTTCGAAACTCTTCTTAGAGTTTGTATTTAGTTCTAAAGATCATTTTATCTGACCTTTCATCTTACTTAATATGTCTAGGAGGCTGAGTACACAAAAGACTGTTGACTCAAATGTGCGGAAGACCAACCTACATCAAGTAAATTTTTGATTACAATAACAACATTCCGGTAACTCACAAAACCAACTTCATGCATTCTCCCTACCGCGATTAATAGGCCGAAAACACTGCACCATATATACTACACGAATTAGTAACGAGAACTGAATAACAGCTGTGTTCAGAAGAAAGGCCACTCATAAATCTCTTCATCAAAAATGTCTTTCAGGATCACCAACAGACAAAAAATCGCAATCCAAACCAACAATCTGATTATTCTACCATATATGAAAAACATCAGAAATTAAATCATACTGTTTAGACCGTTAGGAATAAATGTCGCGTGCAAGCCAGTGAGCCCACTACGGTCAATTCTATGCAGACTAAATGACCAGAATACCGAAAATATAAACTAATGTTATGTTTTGACGTCAGGAATAGGCTGTTATGACTGAAGCGTATGATTAAGTAGATGGTGGGACCTTGTGCTCACGAAGTTGCAATAGCAAGCGCCAATGAGTATCTAGCTAGTCCCTTTACGTCAACCCTGATATTCACTCAGTACCAAGTCAGAAACATAAGAACATCAAACTGATGACCCAACCATTATATTATTCTATTTCAGGCATTTCTTAATATGTACAGAAAGTCAGATCACACCGTCATTCGGTTAGGAATTCAACATTATTGCAAACCAAGGGAGATAGTGGTAATCAACAGAGGTGACGTTTACACAATTAATCAACTGTAGTCCATAAATAGAAGAGGATATACTAACAGTAAATATTCTTAATGGGACGATAGAGCACAAGGAACATAACGATGATAGGAACAAAATGCTTATATTACACAGAACTAAAGTAATTGGAGTAGTTGCAGAGGCCGCTGTTGCCCATAATGTTATTATGTTTGTATTACATATTTCTTTGTTGATATTTGTACTAAAAATTTAAAATGTATTGTTCAACTTAACGTTAGCGGATGGTGCAATTTGTAACGCTGAATTCTGTCGGTTCAAATATATATCTATCGCAATTTCGTTCTAGGCTTCTTGATCATACGCGTAATTGGTAATTGTTGTGCATGTATAAGTCTTGTTATTAATGAGGGCGAAATTACTGACAAGATATATAGTTATTGGATCTGACGAGGTTACTAATTCAGCAGAACAAGTTGGTCGCAGCATAGTCTTCAGTGACATAGTTCTAAAAGTTAGTTGTTCTCCTTTCTCGCTCAGCATGACACGTTATCTACTCTATAAGCTACACCAACTGTCATAAAGATTACATTAAACAAAGCAGCCGACATCTTTATCTCTTTTTACATAAAATAATTTAGTGTCCTACTATTTCCGCTTAATGTCAATCGATTAAGAAAATCACTGAAGTCCTGAACACTTTATTTGTCTATGACTCAAATGTTTAAAGAAAATTTAACATTGATCCTTATCGACTTGATATGCAAGTTAGTTTGCAAAAATTAGCCCTATGATCTCAAAGTTGGGGGAACAATCAAAGATTAGTTGCAGTGACAGTACAGTTATTCAACTTGACTGCCGTAACGACCACCGATGTATTATCAATAGTGGACAAGTTTATGAACTATGATGTAATTGTAAGTCATGACTTCAAAACCACTGCATATAACGACACAGAAAAAACTGAAAAATTCTAGGTTTTCGGGATTTATTTTGCGCAAACACGGAACCTAACCCTGGACATGGTATTAGTATGACAATTTCGTATCTTAAAATGTCAATACAATTAAGTAGGTTTACCTATTAGGTACTCAGCTAGTAAGTGACTTTTCAAACCTTTCTTACGGTTACCGATCAAAACGCCTGTATGTTTTTCTTCTATCTTGCCGTAGAACACTAGGTAACCTTATATAGGTATTCTGACTCTTAAGTAATAATTTGGGCGCTAATATGTCTTCCCATTTTGCCCGCTTCATGAGTAATCATCCTGCTGAACATCACAGAAAATTTGCAAATCAGTGACTGAACAAAGTGAGCATGGAACTCCGTTTTTCACATCAGATGGCCAAAGACTGGAACAGGCAGTATCATCTCAACTGGTGAACAAATTAACAAAAAAATGTAATATTTATTGAAAAATGACTGTAACGACTAATGTAGATTAACGAACCTACTGACTATATTACTAATGAAATAAGAAGATTGGTGTTTCTTGTTAACCTAGGTGCACTGACAAGAATTTGTTAGAAGATCGATAGATTACACTATGGCATACTCAGCGGATTTTAACAGTGTTTAACCTGGGACGCCGTAGAAAATTATATTTTGACAAAAATCCATGCATTTAGTTGCTTGCGCAGCGATGAAATTTATTAAAACCTTCTTATTGTCCACATATTTTGCTATAGGTAAGGTTTTATACTTGGTTGGCAGCAATTTTGTGGGAGACAAAGTTTTAATTTCCAGTTTAATGACAGACAGTGTAGCTGAAATTACCTCTCTTTGTGAACTCATTTATTCAAAAGGCTGTCTTAAATAATTTACTTTGCGTTTCAGTTTTTCTAAGCTACTATATGATTTATAATTTTTATCAGTCATTCCTGATAGTTGAATGACTGGTGTACAACCAGGCATAACAGGGCATATCATACCTGCAAGCACTAAACAGAGGGTTTTTTTCAGTAAGACAGTTATCATTAACTGAGATATTTGATTTTTGATCAGTTTGTTTATGTAAGATGATTCACATCAAAATAAGGTATAACAGACGAAATGGAATGATTACTAGCTTTTTAGTAGAACATGTGAAAAAGTCACGCATATGCTATACGTGTTACTCTGAATCGCATTATGAAATTATATATTTGGCTAAGTTTGCTTATAACTGTGTGATATATCAAAGCATTTCGTCTAAAATAAACAGACAGCTACAGAAATGAAGTAACTACGTCTATATGCCAACCAATGAATGTGCATACTTTGATATAGGCTGTTGTAGTCACTGATAACCCTGAATACAATATTTCACTTGTTGTACATTCTTATCTCGGTATATATATTACAGTATGATTGAACAGTGTACCTCACTGTTGGGTAGAGCCAGAAATCTCCTCGAAACAAATTCAGAAAGGCGTAGAAATCAATAGGAAGTATTGTGTCCAATGAGCACGCAGATAGTTTTTTACCAGAAAATTCTAGACAATGAGAAGTCACGTGATATATCTCTGATTGGACAGTTATCCTACCACTACTGTGTTTAGTAGGACATAGAAATCTCTAGAAGCCTAAAGGACATTTGTGATACTATAAATACCCTAGTTTCTGTACATAATTGAACCTTTGCAGTAAGGTGTTATTTTGCCTTATTTCCTATCTTCTCTCTCGTGTTCACGTTGACGTGTAGTTTTAGCCTGGGGGTCGAGTTAAAGCTTAAGAAGTCAAATCAAGCGGTCAACCTAGACGAGATAATAATTGACGACAGAGATTTCGCGGTCTATAAAAGAATCAAAACCACGCGTCACAACACTCACAGTACCCGAGGATTTATGGTATTGGTTTACTTGATTCTGATTAGTTGAAATAAATTTTCTCATATCAACTAATCTTTCACCTTTTATATTACACGTGAAACCTCGTAGAGTATCCTGACGTTAATTTGAAGATTGTTAATGAGTTATACGAGTGTACTTAGTTTGAGTAGTTAGATATATATCGTGCATTATTTAAGTATCTGGCTCATTAGGAACCACAAGCAAACAATTCGCTAATTCATTATCGTTTAATCCTACAAATGTTTTCTAAAATTCTAGATAGAATAAACAAAATGAAGTACAAAATACTTCGGTACTTCAAAATAGATCCTAAGACTCAGAAAATGAGACTAAAATGACAATGAGAGGTCATTCACCGTGGTAGTGTCGGGTATATCACAAATTTAAGTTTAGATGAATATGACACAGTGTTTGTTTCCAATTGTTATTAAAAATGTAGTAACAAGATCCACTAAATTACTCGTATTCATAATGTAATTTCCTATAATACTGGTGTGTATTTTGGAGTCATTCAACATCAAATTCTTCGGTATGTATACACATTACCATGGGTAAATGTAAACTAGCGAATACAACTGTTAGTAACCACAGTTAGACTCTCTGAATACAAGTTTATATAGTTTGTAATGATGAAATTTGTAGCAGCAATAGCTAATTTCTTTGCTGATTGAAATCAGTACCATGGTCTGAATGAATGGTAAATTACTATTTCATGAATTATGCCGATCACAATATACAGGAAACTATAAACTTGCTAGGAATCAATACCATAACCAAGCACAAAGACTGTTTATTCTATACCAATATGTCTGTCCTGGGATTCTTAATGCCTAAGTTGGATTCAAGAACACAAGACAATTAAATCAACAACAAGAGACAAGTTATATTTCATTCATTTGTTTATATACATACAAAACCTAAACAAGTAGCTAATCAATAAGAAAAATTATATCAATACATAACAAGAACAATAATGCTAGGAAACTGGGAGAAATAGTCATACATATAATTAGGTGTAGTTCCTAAATAGTAAATGATAAGATTAATTGGAGATTATTGTGAGGGGAACCTAATAATAATAAAATGTTCGTTTGAGATACACCTGAATTAAATGAAACAGTTTCTAGGAACAGTAGTTCTAAAGGTTACTAGTTAACCATGAGTCGCTTGATATATAAATCGAATAGAATTGCTGATTGATGAACTTCCTGGCACAGATATTGTCAAGGCACGATGCGATGTTGATACTATTGAACGTTGTTTATTCAGATTGAATTCATGGGAAGTCACATATTAGAAAAAGACAGCAGCTGTCTTGTTCTCACTGGCTCTCGAACTAAGTTCAAATTTTGCTATTTTGTCAGGAAATAGCTTACATAGTTTATATTTCGACTTTATGAACATAATTATCATAATATGTTATGCAGACGTTCATCAAATCATCATATAACATTCTGAATAAAACAGATAGACGATTCACACTTCGCAGATCATGTAGCTATTCTAGCCGACATACAACAACAAATGTAGGTGAAGACAGTCAGCGAATCACCAGCCTCCACACCCATCAATAGGCCTTACTGTAAACAATAGGAAAAGCAACATTCTCACATACAACACAACACAACACAACGAACAGCCACACTTGACTCAACGGAGATATTCTGCATGATATGGAAACTAATTTTATACCCGTGTTACGTTATCAGTGAATAACCAGGTGGATCTAGTGTTTATGTGAAGACACTGATTGGTAAGGCGAATGAAGGAGGATGGGGGAGGTGTGCGAGGATATGATTTGTACAAATGAAGAAGAATATCTGGCGCTCAAAACAACTGTCAGCCAACATCAAAGTGAGAATTATCAATACAAACTTCATGACTGATCTATTGTATGGAACTGAAACTTAGCGAACTACAAAAAGCATCATTTTGAAGATACAGGCATTTATAAACAGTCATTTATGCAAGATGCTTCGGATCCGTTGGCTAGATACCATCAGTATCAACCTACTGTAATAGAGAACAAACAGATAAATATCCAGTTGAAGAGAAAATTAAAAAGAGACGCTGTAGGTGAATCGAATATATATTGAGGAAATCACCAAATTGCGTCACATGACAGGCAATAACATGGGATCGTGAATGTGAAAGGAAAAATGGAAGACTAAACAACACATTTCATTGGTAATCGGAAGCAGAGATGAAAAGAATGAACTGGAAAGAAAAGCTCAAGACGGAGTTAGTTACATAATACTGGTCTTTGGCCTATGCTCCACATGAGGTAACAGGCAATGATTGATTGATTAATTTATTGTCATGTAAAATTTAAATTTACATTAATTGAATGAGAAATAGTTAAATAACTGAATTCCATAAATATTGTTACCAATAAATATAATGAATGATTATTGTTTTGTTTCTATGTGAAAGTCTCCATCTATTTTTCTCAATTCCTACATTCCTCTTTTCACTTATCTTACCAACAACACTTACGTTAGTTACTATAAATGATGATCAGAGTATGCAGTCACGGTAGGTCATGTGACTGAAATGAAATGTATACAATAAACGCATATACATTCATTTCAGCTTAATAATCTATCTGAATAAACATTACCATATGAGAGATATCAATGTAAACATAAATATTATTAAATAATATTCACGCAACAAAGACTACCATAAGGATAATAATAATAATAATACACAATATTCAGTTATTCAATAGTTAGATATTATTATTATTACCATTACTATTACTGTTGATATTATTATTTCACATGGGATTAAAGAGAAAGGAATCAACTAAGTGAGAATGTATATTGACTTTTGATGAATAACGTAACGTACATATAGTCTAAAGAAATAAACAGAAGTCAGGAAATAACAACCTCCAGATAGAGAGAGAGAGAGTGAGTAGAGGGGAGAGAAAGATAATGTGTGTGTGTGTATGTTTGTAATTGTTTTAATTCACACCCGTCATCAACTGAATTTTCATAGTTGATCATGTCACTATGAAAAATAATAATAATAATAGGACCAATTGTATTCAGTGGGAGTTAGCAATGTAGGAAGTCTGTTTAATTGAAGAAAATAATCCATGAATAAACAGTGTGATTGTGAATACGATGAAGTAAATAATCATGCAAATAACACTTCCTCTATGTACAAATGAAACTGAGTGAAATTGATATCAATTCAGTTGTTACCAAGTAAAGAATAACAATAAAAATAATATGCTCAAATGAACAGTATTCACTTATTTAAGTAGTAATAAGCTGTTAATTATAGCTTACCTGATCTATAAAGTAGATGCCATATGAGCTGGCTAGCAATATGTTACACCCTTAATGAACTGAAGTGTTAATTGTGTGTTTAGGTAAATGTGCTATACAGTCAGTCATATAAAATATGGAACCTGTATACAACGGTTTAAGCTGCCAGATTATGTTACCATAAACAAATGAATTCACTGGTGGTTTAATAATGACTTCAATGCTCAGGATCAGAAGGAAGACAAAAAGTGAATAGTTAAAAGCCATATTGCCTTATGTTTACCTTGTTTTTAACTCAACCTGAAATCCCCCTAGGGTTGCTGCCAGTCCCCAAGCCCAATCAAAGGAGAAGGGTTGGGCACGGGGTTAACAACCTCGTCTCTTAAAAATACAATCTTGTTAAAAAATCGCTAACCTAGTTAAAACCTTCATTACCACTTGAACTCTGCCCGTCGAAGTTGGAAGGTCTTCATTCCCATGAGTCGTAATGCCTCATGGTGAAAGCCGATTTTCTTCAGAAGTCACGAGGCCGGTGCCACTTCTGACAGCCAGAACAACAATTAATATAGGTACATGGAATGTGGGAAGATGGAGAAGCACCCGAATGGTTAAAGAAAATAAAAGATATGTCTTAAAGATACTTGGAATAAGCAAAACTCATTGGTTACAAGCTGGAAAGCAAAGACTTTTTCTCAAGAAAAGTGCCATTATACTCCGGACACGAGGAATAAAACGCCTCACACACAAAGAATAGTACTACTGCTGTCCCAAGAGGTATAGGAAGCTCTTATGGGAAGGGAACCTCACAGACCTAGGATCATCAAAGCATCATTCAAGACGAAGAAGAAAAGAATCACGATGAATGTCATCCAGTGCAACGCGCCCACCGATGTTAGCCACAAAGACGACAAAGATCAGTTCTACGCAAGCCTTCAGTCAATCATCGATAAATGCCCAGCGAAGGATTTGACCATTCTGATGTGAGACTACTACGCCAAAGTTGGGATGGACAACACCGGATATGAAGACATCATGGAGCGACATGGACTGGGAAAAAGGAACGAAAACGGTGAGAGGCTTCCAAACTGATATGTCTTCCCTGCGGAGAACCGAATCTATTACATCTGCATCAATAAGAGGTTTAGATGGCCTACAGAAGTTGTTAGAGGACTGAGAGGACCTGATATAGCTTCGACTTACCACATGGTAATGGCCAAAATAAAAATGAAGCTGAAAAAGCACTGGACAACTGGAGCAGCAGTATTATAAATGTTAAACACAGTCATTTTTCGGAATACTAACAAACGCAACGAATTCAATATAACTCTCAACAATAAGTACCAAGCATTTCACCATCTATTGAAGAAAAATGGAGCTACTATGAAGGACAACTAGAATAAGAATAATGAATTAGATGGTTTTACTCAGTAGCGCGCACCATCATAAAGAATGGGCCATTTTGTTACTCTGAACAAGATCAAAAAAAGGAGGAGCATGAAGATAGCAATAAATAACAGCCGGAAAAGAACGGGTAAAGCCTATGCACAGGTCGAGTACACAGATGTCAACAAGCAATTAAAGAGGAGCATTAGGTCCAATAGTCGAAAATATGTTGAGGACCTAGCAATGATGGCGAAAACAGCTGCAAGAGAAGGAAACATCAGGCACCTATGCGATACAACGAAGAAGCTAGTTGAGAAATTCAGTAAACGAGAACGGCCAATTAAGAACAAGGCTGACAAACCAATCAGTGAAATGAATGAACAACGAAACAGGTGGATGGGACACTTCGAAGAACCCTTGAATAGACCAGCCCCACTGAAGCCACCAATCATAGAAGCAGAAGCCACGGACCTTCCCATAAACGCCGACATACCAACGGTCGTAGAAATCAAAATGGCCATTAGTGTGTGAAATCAAGAGTGGCAAGTCAGGTGGGTCAGACAACATACCAGCTGAGCCTGGCACTGAAGTCAAATATAGAAGCAACTGCAAAGATACTCCACATTCTCTTCAGAAAGATTTGGGAGGAAGAACAAGTGCCAGCAGACTGGAAAGAAGGATACTTCATCAAAATACTGAGGAAAGGGGATCTTAGAAATTGCGAGAACTACAGAGGCATCACTTTTTTTTCAATACCAGGAAAAGTCTTCAGCACAGTGTTATTAAACCAAATGAAAGACTCAGTCGACGCACAACTTCGAGATCAGCTGGCCGAATACCGTACAGACCGATCCTGTATCGACCAAGTTATGACTCTACAGCTCGTTGTTGAACAATCATTCGAGTGCAATTCACTAATCTGTATTAATTTGCTCGACTAAGAAAAATCATTCGACAGCGTGGATAGGAGAATATTATGGAGCCTTCTAAATGGTTATAGCATATCCGAAAATATAGTCAACATCATACGGAATTCTTACGACGGACTACATTGTCAAATCGTGCATGGAGACTAGCTCACAAACTCATTTGCAATGAAGACCGGTGTCAGACAAGTCCGGTTACTCTCACCCTTCCTCTTCAGAAACATCTGGAACTCAAACCAACTGTCGGTCAACATTAAAGTCAACATTTTCAATACAAATGTGAAGACAGTTCTGTTGTATGGATCTGAAGCTTGCATTGAGAACTATGAAAAGCAACATTCAAAGGATACAAGTATTTGTAAACAACTGTCTGCGTGAGATACTTTGAAACTGTTGACCAGATACCATCAACAGCAACCTTCTATGGCAGAGAACAAATCAAGCGAATTCCAGCCGAAGAAAAATTTAGGAAAAGACGCTGGAAAGGAGATGTATAGGACACACATTGAGAAAATCATCGAACTGTGTCACAAGACAACCATTAACTTAGACTCCTGAAGGCCAAAGGAGAAGAGGAAAACCGAAGAATACATTACGTTGGGAACTGGAAACAGACATGAGGAGAATGAAGAGCAGTTGGGAAGAGCTGGAAAGGAAAGGTCAGGATGGAGTTGGTTTGAGAATGCTGTTCGGCAGCCTATACATCCCATAAGGTAACAGGCATTGATTGATTGACTGATTTATTGACCTTATGTTTTAATTATTGATTAAGACAAGTCTATTGATCATAATCAATTAATCTGTACCTACCAGCAGATTTATTCTCTGTTAATTTTCTTCTAACCTTCATTTTAAACTAAATAAATGATTGTTTAACATTTGTCAATCAGTGATTATTTACATTCTGTCAATACAGTGTGCTTAACTTCAGCATTACCTACTCGATATACTGGTAACTTAGGAATGTCATCTACGTTGAGGAATTTGTTAAAAGTCTATTTTACATCATTGAAACTATGTAATGCGTTCAAGTTTGATTGAACCAATAGGTTTGTTTGAAAATACAAACACTTCAATAACGAATATTTTTATACTTAATTGTTAATTGTCATCTGTAAACAATTTAACTTATTATGATATAAACTACTGTAATTGTAAGACTGTTCAATGTATTCATGTTTACATTGTAGCATTGACGACACTGTATTTAACGATACTGTAACAAAGACTAACCACAAAACGTCTTACAGATCTCAACTTCTAAATTAGTAATCTCTACAATACTCATTCATTACTAATAATGAAAGCAAATATCATTCATAGATAGAAAATATACTGGAAGATATGAGAATATCATTAGTGTTTTATTAGCAATCCAATTGATTACTTGAAAGTAATTGATAATAAATGACATTGAATCATAGTAAGAAGAATATACTTCATGTAAGAGATCACTATTCATTAAGTTCATGTTTATAAATGAACAATAATTAAGTGGACAACAACAACAACAACCGAGGAAACTGAAATTGTAGTTCATACAAACAGTACATCAAAGAACTTAGATAAAGACGATGAAATGTAAACAAATAATTACAACTTACTGGGATAATTGTTCTGAAATGGAAATGATATACGTGAATTTGTTATTGATCGACCTCTAGTGGATGTTAATAAAACATCAGGGCGGGGAGTTGAATAGCTATGTCATCTTATTATATGATTCCTCAATGGTATAACAGACATAGAATCTCTACAAAGGATAAAATCTTTGATTTTGTAGTTAATGTTTAACCAACAACATTGTTTGAGTTTGTTAGCATCCACTGATAGGATTTCAACTACATTTTGTTCCATACTGTATGAAACAACTACGCAGTGTTCCAGAATTTTCAGTATGCTAAATACAAACAATAAATAGAAAATTAATCCCCACAACGCTACTTATGAATTGTGTATTGAAATTAAGTTAAATAGTTTATAGTATATTTCATACAGTTCAGTGATAACGTTGCTTCTTAATGTAATTACAGTTTAACATGGTAAAGAATCCTTTTTATGAATTTCACTTCATTAATTTATGATAAAATAGTAATAGCACAGTAGTATTGACTAACATTGGAATACACTTTCAACAATCATGATGAATGAGACATGGATTATGCATATTCAACTGACTCAAAATATTGACTGGTAGAAAAGTGGAATTAGAAAAGTCAAAACACATGATCAATACGTGAAATCGTTGTTAGTTGTCCTGAGCCATATTGACATATGTAGGCTACTTAAACGTGGCGTGTCTACTGGAACTGATATGTATATGTGCCATATTCATCGTTTCTCATGATCCATTAACTGATTAGAATAAAGTTAACTCATACTAAACACCCCTATAGAATGTTAATTATTTTTTTCATGTTTTAGGTGATAAATGAAAATCTACAGCTTCATGAAACTTAAACTTTAGAAATCTTCAAGTTGATAACAACCCGAGATGAAACATCCCATCAAAATAAACGGTTTATAACAACATACGAAATTAAATGATTGTTCAACTCTATAAACATTCATTCAGTGACCTGTTACCTCTAACAGGGTTAAGACTGCTGACCAGGATTCTTGAACTAAATTAGTCCCCAAATCTCTTTCTTAGTTATTCTCAAGTGCTACTCATTATTTCTATGTCTGCCTAAAATTCCTTAGGCAGTGTGGTTTCATCCTGCTCTTTTCCTTTAGCCTTGAGGATTTCAAGTAAGGGCTCGGCTTATGACGCAGCCTTGTGTATGCCCTATCCGTTTACAAATGTTTTTCTCTAATTTCTTCCTCATCTGGAAATTGATGTGTTCTCAGCCACAGTAGATTATTGATGATGGTGTCTGGTCAACGGATCCGAAGTATTTTATTGTCTGCGACAAAAGCATTAGTTCTTATTGGCTTAATACAGTTCGCCTTACAATACAGTTAAACTATCTAGGGTAGCCGGATTCTATGTCTGATCCCCTTGATAGTCGACACGATTAATGCGAACGCTATCTCTGGTACTTGTACTTCAATCAAATACCACGATTTGTTCCTTCCCAGCCCCCCAGCTTTTCAAAAAATTAGACTTGTAGAAAGTTTATTTTGTGTAGCGAAATACGAGACGAGACTAGGAAACAACGTTTATATATGTCACATCTGAAATTGAATTAATTGATGAAAGTCTACAAATCAATCTTACAAAAAAATCAATACAACTTCTTCCGCTTGATTAAAAGAACGAATGCATTTTTGGCGATTTTGGATCCTCAATACTCGTACAAACATCTCTTTATAAATACTTGTAAGTTCTGAAGCATACCCTTCGTATTTATCCAAGTTTCAGCTCCATACAATAGATCTGTCATGAAGTTTGTATTGATAATTCTCACTTTGATGTTGGCTGACAGTTGTTTTGAACGCCAGATATTCTTCTTCATTTGTACAA
Source organism: Schistosoma japonicum (assembly GCA_025215515.1). Lineage (NCBI taxonomy): Eukaryota > Metazoa > Platyhelminthes > Trematoda > Strigeidida > Schistosomatidae > Schistosoma > Schistosoma japonicum. The sequence goes on from CM046069.1 coordinate 656,700, forward strand.
ATCATATCCTCGCACACCTCCCCCACCCTCCTTCATTCGCCTTACCAATCAGTGTCTTCACATCAACACTAGATCCACCTGGTTTCTCACTAATGACGTTACACGGGTATATAAAAGTAGTTTCCATATCATCCAGAATATCTCCGTTGAGTCAAGTGTGGCTGTTCGTTGTGTTGTGTTGTGTTGTATGTGAGAATGTTGCTTTCCCTATTGTTTACAGTAAGGCCTATTGATGGGTGTGGAGGCTGGTGATTCGCTGACTGTCTTCACCTACATTAGTTGTTGTATGTGGGCTAGAATAGCTACATGATCTGCGAAGTGTGAATCGTCTATCTGTTTTATTCACATTGTTATATGATGATTTGATGAACGTCTGCATAACATATTATGATAATTATGCCGATAAAGTCGAAATATAAACTATGTAAGCTATTTCCTGACAAAATGGCGAAATTTGAACTTAGTTCGAGAGCCAGTGAGAACAAGACAGCTGCTGTCTTTTTCTAATATGTGACTCCCAGGCAGGACTTATAGATGAACTCATTGCTGGGAGGGGGTGACTTTAATCATCTAGACAAAAGCTAAATCTTCAAACCATTGAGCTAACATTTAATGGTTAACATTTTAATTAGCAATACTGTTTCAATAAGAACTATTCAAAATGAGAGCATTAATCAATTACATTAAATTTAGGACCTTGAGTTTGGAATACTTTTGATACCGTAATTGTTATAACTCGTGTTTGATAAGTTGACTAAACGCTGACAACTTCAGCATCCAAAAGCCTTGAAAACTCTTAGTCGCAATTCAGAAAACATAATACGATTAGGCGGGAATCTTTATTCCACTAAGAAAGTGTGAATGATTATACAAAATAGTCGTTTATTTATAGTTTACTGAAACAATTAAATTATCATTATGATCTGTCTAAAGCGGACTAAGAAGTTTCAGCCACTACCAAATCAGAACGCTCCACGTAGAGATTCTGAAAGATTCTGTCAAACTGTGATTGAATGGAATGTCTGTGGCTCTTCTGTGGGGTTCTGGGGGCGGGGTAGCTTTGTTGAAATCTCTGGGAACTATACCAACAGTAATCTGTAACAAATCTGCATTACTTTTCATCCTTTATACTATAATCATCTATAAACTAGTCAGCAACTAGTCTAAATAAACCATTTTTTTCTTCGTAGATTAACTTCATGTAAATAAAACTGAAAACTACGAGTCACTAAAGAGCCATTTTCACATAGTATGGAACTCTTTTATGGTGCACACAGTTACAGAATAGGTGGCTGAAGACTGAACAGTTGTCAAATATTTCCTGGTTGTCAATGGGACTTAAAGAAGATCTAGTAAATATTGTATTAAGAAAGTGGATTTCTTACGAGATGGGTTCGCTAACACCAGGGCCTTCGGACAGACAGTAACCCTAGGGGATTTTAGGTGAAGTATATGAACAGCTATTTGTTCAAGATACTTAGAATTTGTTGGCTAGATATCATCAACTACAACCTTCTGTAACAGAACAAACCAACTTCAAGTCGAGAAAGAAATTAGAAAAAGACGCTGGAAGTGAATAGAACACACATTTTAGAAATCACCAAACTACATTACAAGACAAACACTAACTTGGAATCTATAAAACCAAAGGAAAAGAGGAAGATCAAAGAACAAATTGTTTTGAGATATAGAAGCAGATATAAATAGCAGAATGAACAACACATGGGAATAACTGTAAATGAAAGCCTAGGACTTAATTGACTGTAGAATGTTGGTCTACGCTTCCCGTAGGGGAGGGGGTAGAGAATAACAGGCATTGATTGACTAATTGAATGATTCAAAGAAAAGCAACCTATAACGAAGAACATATGGCATAATTACTAAACAATCTCTATAAATCCAGTTTAACTGAACTCTTTTCTCATAAATGATATGCATCCATTTGATTTTCTCTTTTTTTTTCTTTTTCAAAATTTTTCACTCCTTAACTTACATTCTTTAAACTTGAATAAAATTTCTTTTGATTTCATATATGACGTACGCTTTATTCACTTAAACAAGTTCAATTGTTCAACCAACAGGAAACATCTATCTATTCCAATAAAACAGGATAGTTCACTTGTATAATCACGAATAAGCTTAATATTGATATAACCTTTTGATAATTGATTTATTTCATTCGTTTACTTTTGAATTCACCGATCCTATTCATTGAATATCACGAAAGAGAAAGAGAGAGAGGGAGAAAGAGGAAGATATAAAGAAGACTGCAGTCATAATACAGCAATAAATCATTGTATACAATGATAAATGCTTGTCCTGAAAAGACCTTATACAACAACAACAAAAAGTAGTAAGTTGAAGTAGTTATAAATTTTAATGTTTGAATAACTTCAATTCTTTACATAACAGTAGGTTACAAATGTATATGTAGTTGAATGTAGTGTAAATAAAGGAGTTATTCAGTTTAAAGATAAGCAAGAATATTATTTTTCTCAAATAAACTTTTAACTGTAAGATGAAACCTTCATGAATCATAGTAAGAACAGAATATCAAAGGAATGTTTATGTGAAAGTTGGTGAAAGCACAGTTGATATGATGAGGCTTCAAGCCTTCTAGGTGTACGACAAACGCTTAACCATCATTATTACAACAACTTAACTATAATAATAAACCCACTAGAGACAAACTTTATAATATTTCTGTAAGCGGCAAAGTGTGATAGTTATTATCAACAGGATTGGATGATCATTGATCAATATAACAGACTTACTGAAGTTGAAGTCCTACCACAGAACTCCAACGGACCCAATTGTATTTGTCATTAAACGTTCGCCATAAGATCTAAACATTGAAGAGTTTAATCTCAAGCTGTAGTCGTAAGTGTACACTTCCTTTAGAACAATAAAGTTATTCAATATTCCATTGTTTTCAAATGTACTCAACCAAGAATTGTTATTGCTGAGTTAAAACAACAAAATGAATGTGCTTATAATTATTTATAGATTAATTGTAGAATATCTAAATTGTGACTGGTTTGTAGAAACTAGGTATTAAGTTTTATGTAAGCGGAAACTCAATCATTAGATTCTTGCCCACTAATGCAGACGGTTAGGCTTTTACCAACCGGAAGCTCCTGTTGTGTGATCTATGGTGCTGACTTCTGAAAATGTTTCAAACTAGGAAGAAACAAGTGTCCAGTACTCCATGGGTTTCAATGGCACCTAAACCACATCAGTCTATGGTGAATTCACTCAACTAAATCTTAATAGATTATCTTTTAACTTGTAAGTTATATGAACAAACAATAACAAAACTTGAAGCAGAATATTATGATTTCATTTTCCATTTTATTAGTTTTCATCAGCTGGAAAGTAGTGACATGCATATATATCTAAGTCTAAATGTATATTCAGAGCCGTTTAAGACGTAAAACGTTGGTAATGACGTGATTTATTCAAGACTGAGAATCAATATGATGAAGTGTATAGTATCCATAGTAGATTTGATGAAATGTCACATAAATTTTAAAGAACTGGGTTAGTTAAAATCATGGATAATTAATAGGATAATTGTAGGGTGCATCTATAAATCAACTTTAAGATCACACTATCATTGACTTGGCGATCAAACTAATTTCAAGTATTACACTCTACTCTTAATCTTCACTTTACTCTTCTTTTCATCCTAGTTTACTTTTAGCCAATTATTTTTAAAATTCAACATGTATTTTTGTCTAAACGTTTCCCCTATTTTTGTGCTAAAGTAAGTAACTGCTTTCTAAATTGAATCTGACATTTTAATTTCTGTTATTTCGTAAGCCCTGGAGATAATTAACTAATGCTTTTTGAATTGAGTTGGTTTGTGGAGATCAGTATTATGTTTAAGCTGATTCAATTCGTCACAGATTAATGTTGGAAGGGTACCATTGAAAACTATAGGCAATAGATATCTATTTCTTCTTAGTGTGGAACCCCTCAGAAGTAAGCACCTTAGACCCCGTTCCAGGGACTTCAGGTTGGCGAACACTCAATCGTCTGTACAAATGGGCCATTCGGCATCCAATGGTAAAATTTCAACTACTATCAATTTGTGATAAAGCACGATAATCATTCACTGCCATCAGTCATAAAATTCTCACTCGTGACAAATTTGAGCCCCACCAGTCACGACTTCTCACTAATGACTAGCTTCAAGAACATCGTAAAGTTAGTCACTAGTGAGCTGATTAGTGTAATTGGTTTGAGTTAGTTTACCGCTAAAAGATTCTGAACTCTTTACTCATTGCGTTGGGTCATTAGATATATTTATCCTAGGACATTCCTAACACTGTACACTGTATTTATAAAACCAAAACTTGAATACTGTATACAGGTAGCTAGTCGTCGTCTTAAGTTATTAGAAAAGATTCGAAAAACTGCAACTAGGTTAATCCATGAAATCGCATGGCCTTCATATGACAACAAGCTGGCTAAATTAAACTTATTCGCACTTGTATTATATGAGAACTAGAAGTGATTTAATAACAATCTTCAAAATATTCAACAGTAAATTTAACCTTGACATGTTCTCATTTTACTCGTCTTCTAAAACTGTAAACTTACTAGGACACTTCATAAAGTTCATAAGTCCAGAACAAATTATCTTCCAGATGAATAAACTGACTCTCACATAGAACAATCAACGAGTGAAACTCTTTACTTCAACACATAATAGCAGCTATATCAGTTGATACATTCAAAAAATGTTAAATCAACTGACAGATTCTTATCACAAGAACTAAAATAGATAATTCAATCTTCTGTTTTAATAAAGTGAAACTGAAAACTCTTAGTTTAGTTTTCTTTTTTCTTTTATTTTCACTGAATCATTCATTGTAACAATTCAATTCATCAACTGACGTTAATCAAACGTAATAATTAAATAATAAAGAAAGGAAAAGAGAACTTTTTCGAAACTTTACTGAATACTTACATAACCGTGTTATATTATTATTATTATTGAAAATGTGAAGGTTTCATATCGCCCTTCCCCGTATCACCCTCCTTCCATCCCCATAGCAACCTAATTAAAATGGTTACATCTACATAGTCATTACTTGTTATCTAATTCGATATGTTATGTAACAAACAATCATTAAATAGTAGTAACTTAATTATATTTTCATTTCATTTTGTTATTATTAATAAATATGCCATTTAATTAATAACGTGTCTATGAAATGAAAAACATCGATAAATTAATTTTAATTGATGTAGTTTTGTGGAGATTAGTTGGCTGAATACGTCATCGACTGATTATAGTCGTGTGCATTCAGAATATTCAATAGCGGATTCGTCTTGGAATGAAATTCTTCAGAAGTGAGCACCCTTAATTTCGTCAAAATAGTCGAACATAAGACCTAAGGTTTCCATGGCTAACACCACTGTGATGGCGTTCAGCAGTAGGATTCCCATTACTACTAACTTGTGATATAGCGAGATGATCATCTGTTGTCATCAGTAAGAGAGATTGATTTCAGTTGAATCATTAGTGAGAAGGTGGAAAGAAAAAGTAGTTCTTAATGGTTATATTCTATATCAGAATTTCATATTGATAGGGAAATAATGTAGAAGATTTGTGACTATGTTCGATTCTGTGAGCTTGAATGACTTGATTGCTGTTTTTTCGGCCTAATAGATCCATATAATGAACTATGCATAGAAAACTCAAGTGATACAGTTAACTGAAGAACTGACAGTCCACTTACATCAAAATTGAATATTCATTAAGATTCAACGACAAAAGATTTACAAAACAGCAATAGTCTTCTTAGACTACATATTGTTCTTCAACTCCTTATTCAAGACGAACAGTACTAGGTAACATTATGAAAAACATTCGAGAAAGATTCTATTCAGAAAAAAGTTTAATACTACAATAACGTCCTCATCCTTAAATACCTCCACATGAATATCAAGTCGTCAAGACCAGCATATTTAGCATACGCATTATTAGGCCTACTGCATGTTCATATTGTCAGGTATCTTTTGATGGAAAAAGATGGTACTATTCAGGTTATCAAGAGTAAGGTAACTGGTGTGATATTCTAATTTACTAATCAGAGGTAGAAAGCTGAGACATTAACTGGTGATATACAAATTGAAGAACTGCAGCTGATATTCCATAAGACATTGGTTAGGTTTTTGTATCCTGGTCAGTCAATCCTCAGTATATTGAGCTGAAAAATATCTCTTGAATTCTGTCTTGACAGGATAATTGGGAGGTAAGACTTGAAAGCAAAGAACTCAAGGCTCAAGGTCAAAGTTATATTGCTGACTGTGCTAAGGTTGAAGTCAGGAGGGAGTTTCCATGTGACAACCTGTATTTGGAACTATTTAACTTTCTTACAACCTAACGAAAGACATTTTATCAAAATAACTTCCATTTTCTACATTGAAGCCTTGAAAGTACAAAACCAAAACACTACAACATTTACATAAATAAGATCTCTCTGAATCATTTCAACTAGTTGTCCTTGACACTGTAACTTCAAGTCGATTAAACTACAACTAATCTATTTTGATTGTTCTTTCACACACACACACACACACACACACACACCTGTTTTCCCATTATATTTTATTGTCGTGTTATTCTTGTAAGTTGATCCCATTGTGCTAATAAGGCAAGAAAATTTGAATCAATGAACATACAACTCAGTTTCAAAGTTGTCTACTACTGGCTAACTGAATCTTGTTCCATTATCTAGTTTTTCAAGAAAAAAATATCCTTCTAAGATGATATAAAACTATGAGGCGACAGTTGTCCACAAATACATTAAGCAACACCGATGATTCCAGTATGATTATTTGAAGAATGGATTATTTCATTTGTAAAGAAAGTAAAGATAGTTTATCACCTCAACACTATCACTTACTCAAAAGCGTAATCATACTATTTACAATTATTAAGTAGTCTATTACAGACTGTATTGAGCGTATATGTACGTCAACATTAAAATGTTAAAATGTCTCAAGTATCAGAAGTAAACTTAAGAAGATGATCAAAAGAAATTAATCTTAAGATGAAAATAGTTTGTAAACATGTTTAGTTTAAAAGTGAATTGCCTACTTGATGAATAAAATGAAAGTGAAAGAAACCATTAAAGAGACAGGTAAACTATGAAAAGTTGAAAAGAATTCAACATGTTGTTTAAGCTAATGTTATTGTGTGTACGTTTTTTCTTGATTGAATTCGTCACAAATTGATGTTGGTAAGTGTCATCCAAAACCAAGAGGTACTGTTAGACAGCTATTTTGTTTTAGTGTGGGACTCATCAACACCTTAGGTTCTGCCCTATGGGCTTCAGGTTGACGGACGCATAACCCTTTGCACCACTGACTGGTATTCAAGGAACTGATCATCGCGCTCTATCATGAATTGATGGGAGTGGAAATTCTGACAGTGATTGCAGACCCAGTGGTGTAAAGGATTAAGTGTTCGATAACTTGAAGGTCCTGGTTTTGTTTTCTCTAGTGGAGTCGATGGAATGCATTTAGGAGTTCCGTACTGTGACTAAGCAGCTGTCGAATGTTCCTTGGTTTTCACTAGTACCCTGCCAACATCAGTTTGTGATGAATTCAATGAACGGAAACTGATCTATTGAATAACTAGCATTCATCTTTTGATATCTAGACAGAGTAGAACTCTAAAAGTCTCCTTCGAAATAGCGTTATTATGTAACATCGTGATAATTAACTCAACAAAGTCAGCTAACTTGAGAGATGTATAATTCAGTAGCTGCATATTAATATAAACTTGGTATTTCTCTCAAGATCTCTTATACACTTTCTTCGTCAAACTTAATACATCTTTACAGGATGGAATCTTGGGGTCTTCAGTTTAGCATAATAATAACTGTCAACATGCATTTACTGATAAGTAACAAGTCCTTCATCATTTAAATAAAATGTAATTGGATCTTCCCTGTTGATTTGTCATGGAGTTAAACCGATCAGTTACTATTGCTATATGTGTATCCTCAGCGGATTGCCTCAACGTAAAGACAATTCACAATCCAACTCAAATAGTCCTTCAGCAGTTGTATTTTCTGTCTAATTCAAGTAAACGATATGCTCAGTCCTTCAGTTTATAATTAGTTCACTAATTCTTCTTCGTCTTCTTCTTTCTATTGTCAACACTTAATATTAGACCATCATTATCATCTGTTCGTTTTTCTCTTTTAACTTTTAGATATTCTTCAAGTGGGTAATCAACTTTCATATTTCTTTACTCCACCTTATTGTTACTATCGTTTTTCTCTCAAATACTTTCTAAATGAGTACATAATTCATTTGTGATACTTGATATACAACTTAATATGTTCAGTATCTATAAATAGTACCAAGTACTAAGTGTTATTGTTGTTGTTGAGATGAAATATTTTTTTCTGTCTCGATGACAAAATATCTTCAACACTTAACAATCACAACGATCTATCAATCAGCTGAAATAAGTAATGAAAGCACACAAGATTGTAATTTTATCTAGAATTATTCCACCACCACCCATGTCTCTCTCTCTCTTTTACAGAAGAAGGTAGCTACATTTAGAGACGATCCATTCACAATAGGAAGAATCCAGAGTTAGATGGTACTAATGTTTATATAGCATTTTTAAAGACGTTATTTCTTCTTGAATAGAATGTATGTTTAGAAATGTCGCCCTTGAAAACAGACGTGAGTACTTAAGTAGTTAAGGAAAACGTTATTCTTTTGATACAAGTCTCAGTCGACTATTACATCATTATCACTTCTCAATGCCTTGGTATATCCATAGATGGAGTTTGTGCTCACACACTGTTACTGTCATGCAGATACAATATAGACTACTATTCATAGCTTACACAAGATTAGGGTGTTAAGAAGTGGGGTAGGGTATTATTTAAAGAAATTGAGAGATAAAAGTCAATGTCTAGTGTTTATACCAGATTGATGGATATGAAGTATTCATCGAGGAAAGTTGAAGAATCAATTGCTGTACATAGGAATTCAACATCTCTAGGGAGCAAACACATGTATGCAATTTTTTTTTAATTTATTCATCAACAACCATGAAGTTTCATCACTTGACAATATTCCTTTAAGTTGTAGATCTAGACATCGACTTCAATGTAACGTTACCATTCAAGTTCAATTCCACATGAATAAAGTAATTTATTTTTCAGAAATGCTGAATAATTTAAAGTCAATTCCTAGATACAGAATCATTGAAATTAAAATGTTATCATCATTTTATTTCATTATTTTCATTTTCTATTATTCATTCCATTCATTAAATAAATAATTATTTGCATCATTTTAATTACATACTACTCATTAGTAACAATAAAGTGAATAAATTAAGAATATGAATTAGTTGCTATGGTATTAAAATGAAAAAAAAATTTGTAAATAAATATTAAAACAAAAAAAAACAATTAATTACTACTTAATTTGTTTTTTTAAAATTTGACATATTTTTTTTCCAAAACAGGCTCAATGATGTGAAGAAAATTTATAGAAAATAAAATTAAAGAAGAAAATCTATTAGTTGATGGATAGTAGTAACGTTTATATTAATCGATCACCAAGTAATAAAGTAGAAGAAACTTGTTGCCAAGGCAACAATGAAAGAAATTCGAGAATACCATAGTACATTATACCTTTGTAATCAATCATTAAACACATTCGTTGTTATATGCTGTGTGAAGGGTAAAATACTACTAACTTGTCTATAAGGAAGCTGATGGTTTTTAATTGAACATCACTCTCCTAGTCGTTGATCTTAAGGTCTAATCTACAATCCAGTGAAACGATGTCAGGTGGTGGAATTTCAGAATAGGTTTATATGTTATTCATTACTGTAGAGTGTAAGGTCTTATGTTTGTTCATTATTTCTAATTGAGTCTTTTGTATTCACTAGCCTAGTTTAAGCAGTGAACATTCCCTTTCATCCTATAACCTTTGTAACTAATAAATCAACCATATAAAGAAGCTGAGTAAAGCTTGCTTTGGTTAAGGCTAAATCGGGTGTCTAATGAAAGGATTATGTGAAAGGGAGGACAAAATCTTCTAACCCTTTTCACATACGTCATAGAATTCTATGGGTACATATGTTAACTAGATGTGTTCTAATCAATATATGAAACCATTTTACTGCTGATTTAGAGGTTGAATACAATTTCCAGTTGAAATCATCTACAACTACTGATTGTCAACATATTGCCTGTAGTGCAGCTCAAACTGATAAGTTAAAAACTTATGTATGTTGACAGTTAGAGCTTAAAATAAAATTCCAATGTGACTAAAAACGATAGAATAAACACCTAGGACACTGAGAATAAACTCAGCTGTTTCGATGACTTTTCAATGTTCAACATGTTGAATTCAATAAGTTCAGTTGTTTTTCTCTTTAACTAATGTATAACAGCTATATATTAGAATGTAACTTTGGATTGTGTAATCAAACTAGATAACTTTAATCAAAATATATCATTGTATGCGTATATGATGAAGTACTAACGTAGTTAGCTGTCAGCCGCAACTCCGATTTCAATAAACATCACGTTTCTGGGTGACTGATTGCTGGATGAATATAAGCAATACTTTATGCATACATGCATACTGGTGATGTTGTGTTCTCGAAGCAAGACGAGTTAAAAAGTTACCGTATAAATTAGGAAACAGATTATCATACTCATGACAATAATTATTTCGAAAATCACCATAAAACCAATTAGAATCAATGTCGTTGATAATCTAGAACGATTCTAACTAAAGAAACATGCTACATTAAGTAAAGATAGCATAGCAATCGTAGTAAAGTGTATTACTCAAATTATTTGTAGGTAGTAAACAGAAAACCTCGAACCTAAGCTTGTTGCTAATTGCTAATCGTTGGCAAGGTGTACTTATAAACTTTGAGCGAAATAATGCCTCTTAATTAGTTTAACGCTGAATCACGAAGCACCACAATCCAACTATCATTACAATTGGGCCATTCCGTTCGTGATTGCGTTACTACTAATTGTAGGAGACTGTAGAACTTGGTGAATAGGGGGGAGGAGGGATCAAGTTAAGTAAGAAGCATACGTGTTATCAAAAATTTTGTATACGCAATGCTGACAATTGTCATACAGCAATATATGATGAAAAGAATTTGTGTATTGGTTATACCCTATTATCAAGGAAGAACCAAACAACTACAACGAGTTCTCAAGCCATATAATATAAAAACCTTCATTAAAACGATAAACACATTCCGTGATGCATTAGTTAGAGTGAAAGGAAAGATTACTTTCACACGCCCACAAAATTGAGTCTTCAAACTGTGTTGATTGTGATGCACCTTACATTAGAGAATCTTCTTAAGGAGACATTTCAACTCTAGATAAGGAGTGTCGGAATTACACAAAAAGACCACCTAATAATCATATAGATCATGTATAGCTGCATTATAAAATCACCAGTAACAGTAAATGCTATCACCAACAACCACCAAATCAAAGTTGACAACACTAAGGTAATTTAAAAAGGTTTTTTCCAACTACAAAGAAAGGTGAGTGGTTACAACTGTTCATATATTGTTAAATCCAATAGTGCTAACTAGAAACGAAAGTCACTTTATCATCCATCTTAGCTGTACAATGTTTTCGAACAACCAAACATCTAATCCATACATTCAATCTCACACTTCAAAAACACACTGACAAATTAACTCTACCCATTAACATTACTAACATTTTTTATCCACTTGTTCCACTACAATTTTTCACATACGTTCAAATACACAGTGATCACACTTTTGACATTCCCATCATTGGACAGGTTACCGTGGTTAGTATAGCAATTAAGTGTTTTCAATTGATGTGGTCTACTAAGTTTTAGTCAATTGAATTCGTCACAGATTAATGTTTGCAAGGGTACCATTGAAAACCACGGAGCACTGGACAGCTATTTTGTCCTAGTAGGGACGGCAGTGCCCACTCTAGATTCCACTCTGGGAGCTTTAGGATAGAGAACACCGAACACTTTACACCAGTGAGCCAGCATCTATTAGTGATAACTACTAGTCATAACTGTCTCATTCTAGTCAAGTCTAAACTGCACCAATCACGAGTTCTCACTAATAACTAGCTTGAGGAACATCGTGAACTTAGTCACTAGTTAACTGTTTATAATAACTAAGCTGAAATGACTTAAATTAAAGTTTTAAAATGTCGGAAACTTTGAAAAAACTTTTTACTCATCTGAATTGTACAAATAGATTGTTCAATATTCAAGTGAAAAGTTTACATTAAAATGCATTTAACACATAAGTTTGTCATCAAATAGACTGAAAATAGCATGGGTGATTGGGTGATCAAAAGACCTAACATGAAATCTTAACTCCCTAGAGAACGAACCATCACTGTTTCAAAAAAGCAACTTTACCTAGATGTCTACTTCAAAAGGTGATATACTGATTGACATTTAAAAAAACAGTCACTAGCGCCATTAAGAGAATTTTTTTTTCGCATCTCATCTGAGAATAGTGTTTTCAGCTCTGTCGCTATTTACAAACAACACAAAGAAAAAGTTATTGCATTTGATCACTTCAATATGCATATACAAATTCACTTGTTCTGAGCTTATTATAATTTTCTTTTTACTGAATCACTTTTATCTCAAATCTCATCTCTGATCTCTATGCCTTTCCATTAGTACTTACTCTGTTACTACCTCCCCTACTCTGGGATTTGGTCCGACAATTTAATCTTTATCTGCTAATTAAGACATGGCAACTTGAACTGATGTACGCATGTACCAAGTTCCACGTTGTAACTGACTGACTGACTGTTCCTCTGAGGCTAGGTCGATGAATCCAATTTCAAGTTTATTTGTAAGATTAAACCTCATCTACCAAAACGTGCTCGCACACATTTTCTGCGTATTGCAGTGGCGTTAGCATTAAAGCTATATAAAGCCAGATGTATGCGAACAGAAACAATTCATCGGATCGCTTCTGTTACTATAACCCCAAGATCCTTCATGATCTCCCTTCGTACAATAATCGTATTGTATTTATTTTCATTATACTTGTGATTCACATGCTATTCTACCTTACAGTTTATATATTTGAACATATTCCATTAGAACATATTCACCTCACTCGGTACATTAATATTATTGTCATCGTTATTATTATAAACACGGCGGCCTGTTTGATATCTTGGGCTACCCTTTATTCCAAATATCTCAATAAGTTATTTTTTCATTGTTTGTTTTAATTCCTCAATCAAGTCCCTAAATCGTATTGTATACTCATACGACTGTATAAGAAATCTACGACCTATTGTGAGTACTACATTGAGATCTAAGCTAAGATACACTGGCAACACACATTAAAAGGAATCAATATTCATCAGATGTTTCTTCTTGAAATCCTTAACCTTAACTGCAGATATTTTATTGGCAAAGTGAACAACCTACCGAACGATGATTGTACAGTTAATGAAAGTGAAAAATAACCATTTCAAGTAAAATTGAAATTACTAAAATAAAAAAACAACCAATTTTCTTCATTGAATTATTTGTTTTCATTTATAATAGGTGATGGTAGTTGTGGTGACTACATTGAACTAAACATACACTGATTATCATAATTTAAGTAGTTTCTTTATTTTTATTTTACACTTAATCTAATCGAAAATCATTCACTTCAATTATAAAAATGTTTTCTTGACTAAATTGAAAATTTATTCAGTGATGGAATCTCCTCCCAATAAATGAACCTATACAATCGTATATAACAGTCATTTACAACGTGGAACTTGGTACATGCGTACATCAGTTCAAGTTGCCATGCCTCAATAAGCTGATAGAGATTAAATTGTCGGACCGAATTCCAGAGTAGGGGAGGTAGTAACAGAGTAAGTACTAATGGAAAGGCATAGAGATCAGAGATGAGATTTGAGATAAAAAGTGATTCAGTAAAGAGAAAATTATGAGAAGCTCAAAAACTAGAATTCGGAGGAAGATAAGGAGTGGATGCACCTGCGCCATTGCCAACGATTTTGAGCCATATCACCTAAAGTCTCTAACCATTTGTTACGATCATCGCGTGAACCCAAACCAGGTAGTCGGCATCCATTAGCATGGCTCAGCCCAATTGTCAATGACAATCGTATATATATATATATATATATATATATATATATATATATATATATATATATATATATAATTGAAAGAAAGTTAAAGGAGTAGGTTGGTGGGGGGTTTTGAAACATCAAGATGAAAGTGTAATGAATTGGGTTGAGATACAGTAATTGTGATTATCATTAGATTAGGGTGAAGATGTGTAAATGAAAATAAAGAAAATTGGCTTGCAGACAGACTTTGAGATAATAATAGGGTGACAATAATAATAATAATAGTGATAATAGCAACGATAATTATTATAAGTGTAAACGTTAATGATAGTAGGAATGACATAGAAAGAACAAGAAACGTACAAATCACTGTGAAACGTGATGGTGAAGAAAACTATTTTACATATCAGTTTTGTTTACACAATTCACTATTCAGATTATGGATTACTAGAGCCTCTGCAATGTCAAGTAAATGCGAATGTAGGCCTCTTGGATTATTTGACTGAATTTCATAGATTATGTCAAACGATGAATCAGAGGCTAATTGCCCTGAATATACTAAATGTTACAGGATAGAGGAGGTGATTAATCTACACTATCCTTTGCTTAGCCTGCCGAAAGATGATCTCGGATACTGCTAAAGAGAGGCCTCGACGAACTACATGCATAACTAGCTCCACAACAGATTATAAACTGGTAGATTCACAAAGACATGGTCTGTCGTGGTAGCTTGTCCTTTAGCCGGAGGCGTACAAGTGAACTGCTCCTGAACGTTATACAGAGTTGTTAAATATGAATGTAAATAAGCGAAGCATCATAACAGCTAAATAAAAACATGAAAGAATATGTAATTTGTAATTGGGTGTTGTGGAGATTGCTAAGTGTTAATATGATATCACGGATTGTTCTGAATTAGACAACTATTGATCATCAAGAAGTACTGGACAGATGTTTCATTCTACTATGGGACTCTAACAATCACTATCCACAAAACTCCCAGTCAGCGATAAAAAAGTAGGCTTCACAGGGAATGCTCTATTATTACACCACTCAATCGGCTAGCATCACTTAATTCACCATATGTTGACGTGATCTCAGTGATTGCCATCGGTGAGTAACTGTCTCACAGTCGACACCATTGAACCCCACTGATCACTTCTACTCACTAGGAGAGCAGGAGTTCCCTCATGAATTTTGTCATAGGTGAAGTGATATTGATTGTAATCGGTTGTTGTGGAGATTACTGAATGTCAAAAAAATACTTTATTTAAAGTATGTTCATGATGTCATATTAAAATTCAACAGTCTACACATCATCTTAATGCAGATAACAATGGCTCACTAGTGACTACAGGAAGTATTTCGTGGAGTAATAATGAGAAGACGTGACCATCTTAGTTCAGCGATATCATGTATGTGGTATTTACCCACTTATGCAAACGGAGGACGTTGAGTAAATCTATCTTCCGTGAATTGGTTAAGTTAGAAGTAACAACCGTTGAAAATCGGTTCAATGATCTAACACTTAAGCGTTCTTCACAAAGCCTAAATGACTGGGTTCGATGTCTCGTTGGTTCATGGATATGTAATACTGAAAAGTCTCATACGAAGACGAAACAGCTGTCCACTACCTCCTGGTTTGTAATGATTGTCTAACGCAGACCGATTCCTGATGTCTCATCAATATTCATAAATCCTACGAAGATGTAAGGAAACTTAAAAATAAATTAGGAATAGCATTAAATTCAATTAAAGCAGGTCACTGAATTGAATATAGTGATATCTACACTAATGATGATTTATTATCGTAAGAATTTTGTTTAAAGCATACCTAGGGCAAAGTATTGAGAACAACAAAGGGTTCAAATGAATAAGTGGAATGATACTGTGGTTGTAGCAAACATTTAAATTAACATGACATGTAAGACTTTTGATGAACAGGCTATACACTTGGTTCTGGACCTGTGAATATCATGCATAGATTGCTAAAAGAAGAGTAAACTAACTATGTCTACGCGATCAAATGTAATGAATGTGATCAATACGAATAATCGATGTACGGGTAAAGGATCATATTCTTTGTTTATAGCATACTCCTAGATCATCTGAAGATCGATGAAAACTTGAAAATAATTTAAAAAATTGTATTACATTTATTACAAACAAGACACTGTATCATTTTCAATTGAGAAGGAAATATCTTGAAAAAAAGTTCCTGTTCTGATAAACAAGGAATTATAGTTAAAGCCCTACATAAATGGGCAAATCCAAATCGATATAAACAGACGAGACAGAGTACTGTTTGTTACGCCATGGTAACTAATGATTAATAAGTGAACTATGACACTTTCCTATTACACCAACATCCTCTTATCAACTAAGACTAAGAATTAAGAAGAATGACATTCAATTTACTTTTCTAATTAAACTTGCCACAGTCGACTGGCTACGTTAACACACCATCATATACATTTATTTATGTACTACATTTAGAATTGTTTAGTCTGCTTACACAGTTCGTTTATGCTGCCTGTAATAAAACATGCTTGCACCCTTTGGCCTATAATTATCATCAACGTTTATTTGCACTTATTTGCATGTTTTAACAAGTCAATCTTCAAATTGTCTATTCTCTTCCATGATTATAGTCAGCGGGTAGTAGTGGGAGGGGGGAAGACTCAGTAAGTAAACAAACGTTTTTCCAACATGTAAACTATAAAACCCGTATACGTACATCTTTACTTCATCGATGATATTCTGTACATGTGGTTACTTGAAAATGACTCATGTAATGTGTTCAGTCGTTGAATAGGATTGGACAGTCATAATGACATTTAACCTCTTATATACGCTTTTAGTTGATCATTTCAACTTTGAATTGTTGACCTGATGAAGTTTTGATTAGCCTACTAACTAAAACGTTGTCATTTCACTCAATGTTTCTATGAATCAATTTGTTTTTATTTCAAAACAAAAAAATTTCTAAAAAATATGAAATACTACTTAAAAAAACTACTTATAAAAGACAAATATCAACTATTTTCATATGATTGGTTAATGCTACATATTGAATTATAACGTAGTAGAGTATTGTAATGTGATTATCTACTCATTAATGTCTGTTTGCCTGTTATAAAATCTAAACTAATCACTATGATACAAAGAAGAAGAAAAAACAAATACACAACAACACCTTCATCATATGTAAAGAGCGTAGGCTATTCCCAATTAATACAGTTGAATGAGAACAGTATAAATTTCCTACTGTAGCATCTATTCACATTACATTATTGAGATCATTATATAACAATATATACTACTTAATACATTGTTACTGAATTGAACACAGATAGAAATAACATAGAATTCAAGTTATATTACTAATCAGTAGTATATTGAATTAACACATTCATATTCACCGTTACATACTTATACACGTTATTTTCTGGATTGACTCATTGATACATACATCCTACTATAAAGTAAGTGATAATTGAATAAAATTTATTAAGAAATTACTTTTATTCATATTCATCAGTGGGCACTATTTTGTATACTAAAAGAAAAATGATAAATTAGATAATAAGACTATGGTGATAAGTCATTAATTGAAGTATTGTTTGAGGTGAATTATGACTAGTAAGGGGAATCCAGAATGTACGTCACGTCCTATTTAGGACTTGTTAGCTGAGTGTACCTTCAACGCAGTGCTAATTTTTATACACCAGGACTGGATTTCTGTTCTTTCCATGTCAAACGCCACGACGTTCACCATTAGGCTACTAAGTTCGGATGAAACGCTCATCTTTTATTATGTTTCCCAATCACAATTTAATTCAAACAATAATTGCGAATTATCGCTTTGTTGAGGCAATCTGCTCAGAATGTACTTGTGATAACAGAGACTGATGAAATTCAGTACATGATAAATTAATGAGAAGATTCAAATATATCCTGATTATATTAAATGAAGTAGTTTAAATAAGTAATAAAAGATGTCCAACAGTCGCCTACCCCATCGTTGGATGTTAACTTAAGTAGACTGGAAAAAAACTATAAGTTCATGTAATCATTTGAATGTTTATCTTAGTTAAGTTATCAAGTGTAATTCTATATGATTATAGTCTATACGGATATTATAATCAGTAGGTTCAGTTGTCAAGTGATGTACATAAGTTGTGTATTGACTAGTTTTTCTTACGCTTAATTCCTTGACTTTAAAATTGTTCCTAATCCTCTAATGTTGGCATGTAACATTTTGTTGTAATGATGAAATATAACAACATGAACCAACCCATATAAGCTCATAGTTCTGTCTTGTTTATGACTGATTGGTTTATTCTAAAGTGTATAATAAGTAATACTACTGTTATTATAATCCTTATTATTAGTAGTAGTGACAATATTAGTATCATTTATAAATTATCATAAGCTGTATTATCATTAATAAGTTTCATTATCAACAGTAGAATATGTCAAATGTCTAATGTGATGAAATTCTCTTGATCATAACTTCATATAGGGCCATGAAGAAATTATCTGAAAGTTAGTCATTTATGAATACATTAATTCAAACTATTCACTTTCTGTTGTTTAAGTTGAATTGTGATTGGCGAGTGGAATCTAAGACGAACGTTTCGTCTTATTCGGGACTCTTTAGTTTGATGTATTTGCACCCCTGTATTAATGTTTAAACCGGAACTTCTAACCAATTTCGTTACTACAAAAACATCGTTAATTCGATGACTGATAGGAATATGAATGTTTTTCACTACTATGTAGTCTTATACTAAAACCACTTGTATTATCAGTGGTTCTCGAAATGAAACCGATTCCATAAAAGTATTTATACCTAACCCACCTTCCTTGATGTTGTTGGGGACTGAAATTGATTGGTTGATATTACTATATGTGTTTCCTTAGCAGATGGCTTCGATACTATGTTAGTTTACAAGTGAGAACTACGTTGGATTGTAGTTGGTAAAAAAAATTCAGGATACACGTTTCTACTTATCATTTCACTATTCCTGCATTTGAATCTTCATGTTCACATTCGAACGTGAACTCAGTTTATTTCATGTCAAACTCAACTGGATTCACTATTAAACTACTAAGTCCAGGCAGCTACATTTGTACAAAAGGTACGCATATATAAATTAAGAGTATGAACAACAACACTTGGTTTCACGTGAATCCAACAGACAAATAAGACAAATAGTACTTCGTAGATTCTACATTCTTAACATAATCCAACTTAGTTATAACTTAACTAGTTGACATGATGTTTTATTCTGAAAATCATAGATTACAAATCATTCATGTATTCTCAGTTAATTTACATAAAGAAAGTCGAATATACCATCATCACTTAGCAGTTTATTGAAGGAATATGTACAACAAGAAACGATGTGGTGATCCAATGAAAACGTTTTAGACATTGTCTACATCACTGATGGTAACTCTACAGATAATCGTTTGAACTTTATAAGGACTACATAATTAAAAATTAGGTTACTGTGATGATGGAATTCTTGTTGCTATACAGTACCAAGTTGATATGAATTCATCAATGAAATTTATGATATTTGAATGAAAGTGTTACTATGCATGTTTTACAACTTGTAGTTTGTAATGCCTTTCTGTTAATTTAATCTGAATTTATTGAAAAGCACAGTAATTCAATTGAATCATTTGTAATAGAATGAAGTGAAAAGTATCATTTTATTCTTGTAGTGGTTAAACGTCACCAACGAGAGCGGTGATTCAAGTGATGACTAATAGATTGAATACCTATAGGAAACTGTGTAGGCAATGAAACGACGACGATCGCTGTAGAGTAACATCATTCGTGATTCCTTTTAGGGATTAAGTGCCAAGGCGATATCCAAAAATAAGTTATAGTGTGGTGTATTCTTTTGATACAAATAAACAAATATAGCTAAAACGGGCATCAATAAGCATACTGACAGAATAGGTACATGTAAATTGTTAACAACCAGTTACTAAATTAAGATGACTCTAAATCGTATACCACATTCTTTATTTCATATACTTAGATTAAGAGATTGTGTTTTACATTCATTCAGTTGATATTAGATTCAAGTTCCAATTCGTTCATTTATGCTTAAGTAATCGAATAGTTTCGCTGATCCCAAGCACAGTTAAATTGTATCTCTTCATTTCTGCTGCTATCTGGCTGATCTTCCCTATCTCCCACATTGTCCGAACATTCCATGTACCTATGAAAATTTTTGCTCTGGTCGTTAGAAGGGGTTGTCTGTTGGCCGGAAACCATCAGCAACAGCCTACTTTGGAAAAGTAGACCTTGACATAAAGCTGAGTACATAAATCTGTACATGAGAACTAGATTCTATCTACATACATTGTAATGTAATTAGTTATTACTTCATAGACATCAAAACCTTAACAGAAAGATTCTATGTGCATCTATTCTTAAAAGACACATTATTAACTTATCAGTATTCCCGTATTCTATCGCTACAATGTGGCAAGTTTATTTCATTGTTTTCATTTATCATAAATCAGTTTCAGTTGAGTATCATGGGAAAACTAGTGAGTATGTCGCATCTGTAAAGTCTTAGTATGTGACATCTTAATTTAACCGTACTCATTCATGATGAAGTCATAAATTGGGTGAAAGAATTTTGAGTTTGAAAAGTGAAAGAACAAACATTTCAGTAGACTAAAACGAATTCATTTTATTTAGTTAAGTTTTCGAATACATCACTGACTGATCTCATTTGAGTTGTACTGATAAACTAGAAAGCATTGGATATCACTTTAAATGCAAAACTCTACATTGTTAGTGTACACTTACAGGTCATGTAGTTTGTAAATACGCAAACATGAGGATTTTTAAAAAGCCGATGCAATATGATGCGTAAGATACTACCTTAGTAAGGGAAGATATACTACTATTATTTTTTGCAAGCACAGATTTGATTTAAGCATTATCTGAGTTGAATTGTGACTAGCAAGCGGAATCTAGGACGCGTGTTTCATCCTATTCGGGACTTGGTAATCGGAAGTACCTTCACTCAAGTGTTGGGATTCACATAGGGACTCAAACTAAATTCTCTTCGTGCCAAACCCCATCACGTTAACCACTAGACTATTGAGTCGAGAAAGTAACGCTTATGCAACGAGTATGCATAGATAATTAGGGTGTATTTTGATTTTCTCGTTGATTTGATATGGGCTGAAATTAATCAGCCTCTCTTGCACAAAAGGAACTAAGTTAGAGTTTCAGTGTGAACATCACCACAGGGATGCGGGTGTATTCAGCCGAGGAGTTCCAAAACGGAAAAAAATGCGCCTTCTGGACTCCACTTGCCAGACACAATCCAACTTAACACAGTACTTGTGATCTGTCGATATATCGATGTAATCCTCTCAGGATGTACATACGGGAAACAAAGACTGATCAGTTTTATTCCATGACAAACCAACGGGAAGATCCTAATACATCTTAATTATTTGGTTTAAGTGGTTTGATTGCTAGGTGAATTTAAGAAAACTTTGTTTGACAGCCCATTCATTATCTTGAAAGACTTCAAAATACCAGCTCTATGTTAAGTACTCACAATATATCATGCTACAACACTGTCCACTGTTATTTGGTTATATCTGTGGTGGAGCTGTGGATGTATAATAAGATTGAAGAGTTCTGTACTAAGAGAGATATCTAGCGCTCCCTGGTTTGTCAGTAAGACTTTAATGAGGTCAGTATGTGACATGTACGAAGGTAAACCTTTAATATATTCTATGATTTACTGCTTTCAGTGAAACACAAGTTGAAATGTTACATTTTAAGCAAATTTTCCCAGCCACTTTCACTTCCAAATGTATCAATTTTTATAAAACTAATTATCTTTATATGGTAACTATGCAACTTGTTATGTAAACATGACAAATTTTCATTTTGATACGTTGGTTTTAATTTGTTGTTTATAATCATAAGAGATTAATTGATGGTAAACTCACCAGTGACCAACTTCAACATATTGATAAAGTTTTTGTAAGAAATCATGACTGATGGAATACTGACATACCAGGAGTAAGATAGTTCTCATTGATAATAATAGAAGACCACTGTGCTATACCACATATTGAACAAAATGCAAATTCTACGATCAGACCCTGACCTAATAGTAAAGATAGTTAAGTGTTCGTGATGAGATTAGATGTAAGACGTTGATTAATGTTGAGAAGTCCTATGCTAGGAGATTAATCTCTAATGAATATCAATACTTAATGTTTATTTTATTCAAAATACCATAAACTAATTGTTGACAAAATAATGAAATGAACAAGAATGAAGCGAACTGTATATCAATGATTACGTCACATCCCAGTGTTTTCATCAGTTTACGTACATAGAGACTAATGGTTATTCATATGTAAGAATAATTGAATATGCACCTAAAGGGCTTCTGAAATAAATGATCTCTAACGACAGAATAGACATACAGGACAAAACAACCAATCATTGTCTATCACTAAACACCTAGTTAAGGTAAGCCATAACGTTGATATCAAATTAGCCTTTGTCGTATTGTACAGGAGATTTTTAGGTGGTATACTAAGGTTTATTGTAGCCTTAGTTATACGAATTTCCAATCCCACCGCTCTTCCCTTGTGTGTACGAAAACAATTTGTACTTATACTAAACCTACCTTGGTAATATTGATCATTATATACAGAGTAGAGTATGATCTACGATGTTTTCGTCTCTTCTTTTTTGGTTTTCTCGTTGATCTTTATTTTTCGTGTATAACAATTTTATGCGTGATCAGATTGTTCGGAATGTATTACACAAATATGCATTACATGCAGCTCTATGATGAACTTAGTCTTCATGTTGCATTATCAAAACTGTTGCAGTACATTACATTTTAGTTTATAATTCATTGTAATCGGTTGTTGGGGGGTGATGACTGAACATCTTATTCAATATCACAAATTAGTTTTAATTAAATATTCCAATGATCACTAAGATGCATTAGACAGTTGTTTAATCCTTGTTCTACATGTGCATGCACGGACCCCATCGGGTTGCCTTAATTCAGACCAGTACGTGAAATTCAATTAAAAATTCAGCAATCGCCACAACTACTAATTACAATCAATATCAAGCTCATCCTGTGACTAACATTCACGCCGAAATTTCTGCACTTCTAGTGAATAGAAGTGATCAGTGGGATTCAGTCGTGTCGACTGCGAGACAGTTACTCACCGATGGTAATCAATGAGATCACGTGAACATACTGGCTGAATTAAGTGAATTAGAATTATCAAAGGTTAGATACAGAACGAATGAGTGGTGTGATAATTGAGCATTCCCTGCAAAGCCTACATTTTATCCCTGACTGGGAGTTTGTGGATGGTGATTGTTAGAGTTCCATACTAGAATGAAACATCTGTCCAGTACTTCATGATGATCAATAGTTGTCTAATTCAAACCAATAAGTGATATCAAATCATAGTCAATTTCTTAAAAATTTAAATTACTAAAAATTACTTTTTAAGTAGTTTAATTTTACAGATAAGCAAAACTTCTATGTAGACAAATAAAACAGTAATTAAATTGACTTGGTTCCCAGAGATCGATATCAAGCTCTAATTGATTAAATTCACCACTAATTAATGATAATAGAGTACCACTGAAAACCAGAGAGCCTATAGGCATAATCAACGGTGCATACAAATGATGAGTCCCACACTTGACCAAAATGCCTATTCTGTACATCCTGCTTCTCAAAGGTACCCCATTAACATTAATCAATGAAGAAATCATTCAAATAAAACAGTACTTCCATTGAATAATATTACTTCGCTACGATGAATTAATCTGAATTAGACAACCATTGATCACCTGGAAGTATTCAACAGATATTTCGGTCTCGTTTGAGATTCTTCACAACATCTGATTACAATAATAGAAATAAACAAAGTACAATCATTAGAGTATTAACATTAAGATTTGCATAAATGATGTTAACTTCATTTCTAAAAATGTAACTAAATATAACTTCCGTTTTTAATTTGCATCATGATTCATTACTATAATTAATCAATTGAACTTGCATAAACAATTCAATTGTTCAATTGTAAACAATAAGAAGATTGAAAAGTAAAACAAAAACTTTCTGTTTTATTTTATATGGAATACTAATCTGACATAAAATAACATTTCTATGAATTATGGTCAGTTTAATGATGAAGTTGGTTATACAATCGTCATAAGACGTGAAAGTTTTAGGTTAACTTGCCAGAGGAAATCAAGAATGGAGGGGAAGGCGGTACTTCTGAGAAGTCTCAAATTATGACTTAATATCTGTCCAGTGTCTTATGACTTTCAGTAGTATCCAAACAGTATCAATCTCTTACAAATGTAAACAACTAAAAATGAAATACTTAATTTTAGTTGACGGAATTCGTCACAGATTGATGTTCTTTAGGTACTTTTGAAAACCACGGAGCACTGGACAGCTGTTGCGTCCTACTGTGGGACTCATTATGAGTTCACAATTTAAATTTCTCTTCATGGGCTTCAGGTTGGCAAACGCCTATCTCTCTACAACACTGGACAGGCAAGAATACAATTATAAAGTTCCTACTTTCATCATTCTGTGATATATAGTGCCACGATCGTCCTTTATCATTAGTGATAACTGCCTCACTTCCGATAAGTCTGAACTCTACCAGTTCTTATTGATACCAGCCAATATGAATCTGTGATGAATTCAATCAACTAAACTTAATGACAATCTCCGCGAATCATCTCCATTTCTTTAAACTGCAATTGATGACAAACAGTGAGCAATGAGTAATAACTTTCTTCTATTGGGTTAATCGTGTATAATGTAGAATTTGAAAGACAGTGTGAAACAAACCAAGTTACTGCATATACTAACAGCAATCGTAACATTAATACCTCAGTTAATCAGTCACTGCCTGTTACCCCATGTGGAGCATAGGTCAGCGACCATGCATTCTACAACCACCTCTCATCTGGCCATTCCTTTCCAGCTATTCCCAACTACTCTTCATTGTCGCCATGTCTGTCTCCAATTCTTGACGCAATTTTTTCCTGGAGTCTTCGTCTTTTCCTCTGCCCTACTGAATTCCATGTTAATGCTTGTCTTGTGACATAGTTTAATGATTTTCTCAATGTGTTTTATCAACACCCCAACCATAGTCTTCTCTTAATTTCTTCCTCGGCTGGAATTCAGTTGATTTGTTATCCGTCACAGAAGGTTGTTGTTGTTGATGGTATCTAGTCAACAGTTTCGAAATATCTCACACAGACATCTGCTTATAAATACTTGAATCTTTTGATTGGTGCTTTTCATAGTTCTCAATGTAAGTTTCAGCTCCATACAACAGATCTGTCTTCACATTCGTATTGAAAATGTTGACTTTATTGTTGACTGACAGTTGGTTTGAGTTCCAGATGTTTCTGATTTGTAGAAATTCTGCCGTTGTCTTGTCAATCTACGCCTTCACATCTGCAATCATATCCTACCTTGTCTATAGATGATGCTGCCACTTAAATATGCAAAGGTTTCTACATCTTTCCAGATTTCTCTATCAAGTGTAACTGAGTTAGCATTTGTTGTCTTATATCGAAAGATCTTGCCCTTCCCATTGTGTACGTTAAGGCCTATCGCTAGCTACCCAGGCTGCTGCTACATTGTCCGTCATTCATCTGCATTTGCTGATATGTATGGGATAGAATAGCCAGCTAAGACCATCTGCAAAGTCCACGTCATTTAGTTGCAGTTAGGGTGTCCAGTGTATTTTGTGCTTTCCTTGAGATGTTACAAGTCTTCATGATCCAATCCTAAAGATGCTAACTAGCAAAAAACATTAATACTTAGGATAACAATAAACGCCTTAGACATAATAAACGATTAATTCCTGGAGAATTGTTTACTGAGGATTTGTAAGAAGACAAAATATGTAAATCCACTTGATAATCACTGTTATTTATTCTCAAACATTTCACTTACACTCTAAAACAATCTAAGCTTAGATTTATTTAATAAAGGAATGTACTTTCCAATGAACGAGAGGTAGTGCAATACGTCATAGGATTCTAGTTATTGATGCTTCGTTATCTGATATATTACTATGCTATTCAAATTGTAAATAGTTTAGTTTGCTGATTGGCGCTTTTTAGCAAGCTTGCGTTTTACTGAATGGAAATGCTAGTCTCATGCCCAACCCTCCTCCTTTACCCTGATATGTGATTCGAACGTAATCCTAGAATAGCTATAGGCGGAGGATTGCTCAGGATAGAGTTCAATAGAGAATAATGGTGAGAGGCCTATGCTTCTCTGTGTAGAGAAACGGGCGTAAGTAAATAAATATTCAAATTTATTGATTCCGGTTGTCTAAGTGAAGTAAAATTTTGTTGTAAAACTATGCTGGCTAATTCCAGTCACCCTAGGCATATACCTGAAAATGGGCATCGGCCTCGTGACTTCGGAAGAAACTCAGCATTCAGCAAGAAGCGTCATAACTCTTTGAAATAAAGATCTTGTAACTTCCCAGAGAAGAATTAAAGTGATTTGTTCTGCTTAGCGATTTTTAGAATATTCGTTTTGTATGTGATATGGTTGCTAACCCTATGTCCCAACCCTTCTCCTTTGTTCCAGACTTTGAACCAGCAATAGCCCTAAGGAGATTCCAGACGGAGTTACAACAAGAATAGAGGTGATAAGAATGAATAAATAATTACGGAAAATGTTTATAAAGTTTCTGCACAATCAGTGAACATTATACAGTGAAATATGATCCAGTTTGCTAGAATTTGCCTGTAGGAATCACTTGCTAAATTATGAAAACTATCAGAAAATCAGGTAGAACTTCGACCTATAACTTTGAAGTTAGGAATATGGTGACAAGGACTGACTGAAGTTAGGGTTGACTTTACACCAAAACTCTAATTTTACCGGAAGTCTGTTCAGCTTGCATTATAGTTGGGATTAAATTCATTTGAACTCTTTAGCTGAATTTATCTGTTTTATCCGACTGATGATAATGTAATTTCAAGCCTGTCAAGTCTCATATCAAAGATTTACACATTATCCACTAAGTTTCTTTATGCAGATGATCATCATCTTATTCAATAGGTATACAGTAATTGATTATAATTCCTTGACAGATTATCAAATCAATTCTTGGTAGAGATCGTTAGAGAAAAGTACACACGTTATTGCTAAACCAGTCCCAGATTTGAGACTAAGACCGTCTAATTTAGTCAGTAACAATAATTAAAACTTAAAGACGAATAATCAGAAAATAAGCATGTACTTGTAAACAGAAGAGTAGCATGTTTATGTTGGATTGTGACTGGCAAGCAGAATTCAGAACACACGTTTCGTCCTATTTGGGACTCATTGGCTGGATATACCTACATCCGAATGTTTATGTTCACACTGCGATTTGAAGTCAATTCGCTTTGTGCCTGAACGCATACGGCGTTCACCACTAGGCTACTCTGTGCAGTTCAACTTGAACATTACTTGTGTACTGTCGCCATATTGAAGCAATTCGTTCATGATGAACATATGACAACAGAGTCTCACCATTTTTAGTCCATTACAAATCAACGGCAAGATATAAGCTTATTCTGATTAGAAAAGTAACATGGATTACAAAAGTTACCTGACAATTAATTGATGAAGAATGTTTCTATAAAGTAAATTAGATCCTAGATTGAATCGTTAAAATAATATTTAACCTAATTTAGGATTTAATGTTTTCAATGTATACAGAATGCTGTAAAATATACGAAAACAGTTGATTTAACTTCTACTCAGTTAAAACAAATTGTATCATGTACTCGAATCTTGCTTTAGAAAACAACTCAGGTTCACATAAAGCAGTTAACACTTACTTTATGTGAATACATAAATCAAGCTGTAGAGTGGAATAGGTCATAAAATTAAATTATATGCTGATGAATTCAACAACGATGAGTATCAGTATAGAGATCATCATTTGTTGTTGATTGGTTCAAAAACTTGGGGAGAGGAGGGGAGTTGAGTCTAAATGAATAATCACCAACTTCTCCAATCCCCCTCTCAATAGCTTCACAACCAGGACTCATCAACAATATTATTTCATTAATCACATGATCGATGTATCACGCGAAACATCATACTTCCTAACCTTAAATCAGAATGGATCAGATGAATAGTCACAAGGATCTTCATTATCACAATTCGAAATTTTCATGATTTTATGTTAAGGTGATTCAGGATCACAATATAAATTTCATTGATTTAATTAACTGTAATTTCTAAACAATAGAATATATAGCAATAATTATGTTGAAATGATTATTTATAGGTTAGTTCTTAACTTACTATATGTATGCATCACATTATAGATCTCAGATAGCTCCCTCTGAGAACCAGATAACACTGAATACCTGTTTTCATCCCATTAAATACCCCACCTTCAACCTTACTAAAGAATCGATTTAACACTTGGGTTTCTCAGAAAATGTGTAATAGCCATTAACACCACTGATTGTCTCATCGACTGACTGTAGGATTTTCACTCTAATCAATTTGTGACATAGCTCGATGATCATCCATTGTCATCCATGATAATTATCTCATTCTTAACAAATCGTGACAAGTAGAGTCTAAACTTGACTGGAAAGAGACAGTTATCACCGATGATAATGGATGATCATCCAGCCATGTCACAAACTGATGAAAATGGAAATTCTACCATTGGACACCACCCCAGTGGTGCAGGAGTCCACCACGAGATCTGAAGGCCTTGGGTTTGTTTACTCTAACAGGATCGTAGTAGTATACTACTGAGGTGTCCCATACCAGAACGAGATAGCTGTTTAGTGCCCTTCCCCAATTTTTGATGGTATTTTATCAAGATAAATGGGCCAATGCTGGTCTGTGCTATTTTCCGTTCACTTATATACTTAGCTACTGTGTAAGGTGTTTTCGAACAGAAAAATCCAGTAAAATATTGACTAATTTAATATATTCCACATAAACAAACATTCTAATCCTCATATATTAACTTGGGACAATGAAACATAACTTACTTGCATGTAATAAGATAAGGGTTAATTTCATCTCGTTCGATCGTCATCAGCTGCATATAATTTGTCATATTCTTGAATTAATATTTAAATAAACGTAACATACTTATAAGGATTGTTTATGTTGGAATTTAGATAGAAAGCTTTTTATAGCACAGTGTAAAACTAAATTATATCCAAGTCATGTAAAAGGATTGGAGAATATTGTAGATCTATGCAAGATGCAAAAGAAGCTTCTAGAAAATGGATCTTTGTATGGTAACAAGAAATTACAAAAGGGAAATTAAATGATTACGCAATGGAAACAAACGAAAGCAAATTATTGTGTTGTAAGTTAAATTAAAGCGATAACGGGATGCAATATAATCAAACAACCTTCAGAAACGGAAGTATTCGATGTAACTTAATCAATCAAATTTCAGGAATGAAATAGATTAAAACATTAAAACTAAGTTACCAAAGGCAAAGAACTAATGATAACTGTTTCTTTTCAAGTAAATAAATCAGGTTTTAAGCGCCTAACTACAATTGTAAAAGACTGGATGTTGTTCATTGTCTGTTAAACATCATAAACGACTTCAGAATACAATAATCATCTAGAAAATAGTACTTCGAGTTAATTACTCACACAAACTTGACAGTTTATGTCAGAATTATGCCAAACTGTAAGACGTTTCGCCAACACGTGACCTAGTGGTGAATATTGATTGGAATTTTAGTCTCGATCTCACAACTTCTTTGCCATTGGTTTGTTCAAGAAGAAAGTGGAAATAGTCTTAATCGTATTGCATCACTTGATGATCAGTCTTTTAATGATTTAACATTTTTATCTGAAACACACTTTAGTTGACTGAGTTCGTTACAGATTGATGTTGATGGGTATCATAGAAAACCAAGGAGAACTTGATAGGTGTTTTATCCTAGTAAAGGACTCCTTAAAAGCGTCCACCGTAGAATTCGCCCTAGGGGCTTCAAGTTGGAGAACTCCTAACCCTCTGCACCACTGGTCTGCAGAAATCCAATTAAAGAATTACCAATTCCATCAGTTTGTCATATAAAGTGCGACGACCGTTCCTTTCACGTTGGTGGTAACCGCTTCGCTCGCGACAAGCCTAAACTCCACCAGTCACGACTTCTCACTAGTGATTAGTTTCAGGAACATCGCGAAGTTAGTAACTAGTAAAGTGAGTAGTACAACTGAACTGAGATAGTTTGTGGAGATCGACACTAAGTTTTACTTGATTGAATTCATTACAGACTGATGCTGACAAGGTATCCCTGTTTTCATTGGTACCCTATCGATATCAATCTGTAACGAATTTAATCAATCAAAACTGAATACCGATACCCACAAACTGCCTTAAATTGAACTCACCCTGTCTGTTTGCTGCACATTACGTAATCAGGCTAGTCCAAACAATTTTTAAATCATTCACTTTGTTCATTTATGTATACTGTATGCATTATCTCTTGATTTACAATTACATAAGCATAATACACTAAAATTCAGTTGTATAGTCTATCGTATGTAGTAGAAGAATGAGAATGTAATGAAGTGCCTTATTCAGTACAGTGTATTCTACAAACTGGAATTGTTTCGGCTTTATTTAGTAAATATGTGCATAGAATACATTGTATAGCAACAAAGTATGTTACTGTCAAATCTGGCATAAAACAACGATAGCAACAACAATAACTTCAATTTCATATTGTTTGAACTGTATAATAACCAAGAATGTTAACTGATATCATTAATTGTTGCGCTTAACAAATGACTTGTAAATTAGTCCAATGATACATACAAACTTCAAACAGAACGTGTATAGTTTCATATGAATGAGCTTAATGGTCTTTTCTATTAGCTGAACTGGTTAACGTTCATTGATCACTTACTTAGCCTAATTTCAATTGCGTGTGTAGTTGAGCGATGCAAATGTCTAATTTAATTAATGTTTAGTGTTAGTTACACTATCTAAACACTTCATTAACCTGGTCTATCTAAATCATGACTGCTAGACTACTTAACTAATATAAAACTCGTTAGTGATTAAGTTGCATTTAAGAAGAAGCATCTAAATTCACTGCTGGATATCCGTCTCATAATGTAGACTGAGCTAAATTTTTCCTTGATCTTAATTTGTTATCTTCATCCAAGATGTAGTTCCATGATTCAATGACGGAGAACAATAGGCGGTAAGGTGGGATTATTTCACAAACTATAAAACCGTTTGTCTGTTCTTTAAAAAAAAAACTGATCAATCAATCGATGCCTGTCACCTCACATGAAGCATAGGCTGCCGACCAGTATTCTCCAATCCACTCTGACCTGGGTTTTCCTTTCCAGTTTTCCCCAAGTACTGTTTATTCTTTTATCGTCTGCCTCCGATCCCCCCCTCCCTACTAACGAAATGTGTTCTTCAGTTTTCTTATTCTCCTTTGGCCTTCAGGGTTTCAAGTTAGTGTTTGTCTTGTCTGTTACTTGAAAAACAAACTGATAGATGATTGGATTGTAGGTAGAATACATTACTGACAAATGTAATTTGAAGTAAATAACTCATGTGAGTTGATTAGTTCTAGACAAATGTTCTAAATGTTCATTAATCACTAACGATCCTACTTCATTTGTACTTTTAAGTTAATACTTCATCTAGAAAGATTGTTTACAATGTACACATAGCAACAAAAACTAATCTATTAAAGGCTTTAACAACACCAACGAGAAAATATATTTGATAAGTTTATCTTTAAAAAAGATCTCAAATAAAAGGAACAACATTGAATACATTAAAATGATGAAATGGTTCAGTCATAACTTGGCAGGAGATCGAAAACTTAATCTGTTTAGTTTATTCTTGGTGATCTCGGGACTCCAACTGCTACACAACATTTATTGAACATTAAGTAACTAAACTACGTGTTTTGTTTAAATTCTAAGCTTTTTATTAGACTCGTTAACTGATATCATATCTGTTTTCCTTCGCTAGTTATTTCTGTGCATAACTCGTCTAGTTCAATCTTTTATGTATTGTATATATTCTGTGACTGTTTGATCTAGCATATGACATATAAAAACCATTGTTTTCATTCGATAAATGACTTAGTTCTTATTCGTTAGTGCTCGTTATCTTTACTCATACTTCTGAGGTGGGTTTCGGTGGTTCAGCTACCAATCACTGTTCCCGTAATCTATCAAGTCATAATCGTACAGCAAGACCCATTGACTAGCTTCCTCCTAGCAATTACTATGATGATCATTACAAAAAAATGAGTTACATATTTGAACAGAATAGAAAAAAGAACAAGAAAGTTCAAATTGATGTATCAGTATCACCTCAACTGATATATCAATAGATTTATCTAAAACAGTAAACAACGATTATCTCATGAATGATAATTAATGATGTAATAATATAGATTTAATCGAGGTGGTTCGTATAGATTAATATTAAGTTTAGTTGATTGAATTCGTCATAGACTGATGTTTGTAGAGCACCACTAAGAACCAAGGAGTATTAGACAGCTGTTTCGTTTCAGTAGGGACTTCTCAGTAAAGAATACTCTCTATTACTCCCCGAGCAGGCTTCAAGGATGATGTAAACCTAACCGTCTGCACCACTAGGTTGTGTGCTGCTGATAAGTCCCATACCAGGACGAAACAACTGGCCAGTGCTCCAGGACTTTAAATGATACCCCACCAACTTCAATTTGTGACGAGTTCAATTAACTATAATATAAATCTTTTTAATAAATAAATCACCTTTTAATGAATTCCTTATGAAGTTGTAAAATTGTAACTGATAAATCAGTGAACAACTAGCAGAATTTGATTAGTTGTCATGTAAAATCTTATAATTCCCCCCTCCACTCCCATTTTATGTTTTTCTATCATCATTTGGTAATTAAAGTAAGTGATTTGTAAAACATGGCAACAATAGTGTAATTCATAGGGTGATGACATAATAATTGTGATCATTACTGGATTAGAGTGATAATAAATGGATGAAAAATCGAGAGAATTCAGACGAAAACAATCCCTGTAACAACAAGCTAATAATAGTAATGGTAGTGATAATAACA
The DNA here is from genome assembly GCA_025215515.1 of Schistosoma japonicum. NCBI lineage: Eukaryota > Metazoa > Platyhelminthes > Trematoda > Strigeidida > Schistosomatidae > Schistosoma > Schistosoma japonicum. The sequence continues at coordinate 690,039 of CM046069.1, forward strand.
ACCGATGTATGTTAATAATTATAATGATTCTGAATATGAATTGCAATACTACAAGTAAGAATGAAATATAAAGAATCAGAAAAATGACAGTAAATTAATAGGTAAATCAGATAAAGTAAATTCTAAATTAAGACCGTAGTAAAGACAGAGCTCTAACAAATCACTTTTGTATGCAAAATTCAAGTTTCAGGTTGTGAATAACTTATGCTGTTGGAATGTAAAGTAGATACAGAAGTAGGCCTCTTAGTATAGTTGGCTGGAATTTGTAAATCATGTCAAGCTATGCATGTGTGGATGATACCCACAAATCCGTTAAATATTGTAGAATGCAAGACGTTATTGATCTACATTATTCTTCATTCAGCTTTGTTGATATGTGCTATTGATTTAAGCAAAGAAGCTGCCTCAACGATCCATCTATGTGACTCCATATAAGCAGGTAAATTGCTAAATTTATTCGGAATTGTTCAGTTATGGTTTCTTGTCCTTTAGCATGATGTATGTAACTTGACACATCCTAGATGTTATGCGAAGATTTATTACAAGAAATATCTTTCTAATCGACCTCTGGAGGCTATTTCTAGTTACCTAGTTGAAACTGTATATTTCTATTCGATAAAACATTCAAAAAGATTAATTTAGTTTCTATGCAATTCTCTAAACAGATTCTAATCTATCATGAGTAAACGAAGTGGATTAGTTTACATCTTCCCATTGTCATGACCTAACTATTTATCTACTAATAATAGAAAGTTTGTAGAAATATTTCTGATAGAATATGCTTATTATATTCTGAAAATATGATGAATGCCAACACTCCCCTAATTCCAGCTAATAAATAGGGAGGATCTATTAGTTCAATCTCTTAATGACAACTATTGTTATTATTATCATTTATAAACAAAGAAAAAATGTATCAATAATTCTTAAAATGGGTGGATACATACTAATGAATTGAATTCGTACACAGTACTGTTAGGGTTTCTGTGTGTGTGTGTGTGTGTTTGTATGTACGTCAGCGTATCTATGATGAAACGAGCGATGCATTTTATTGCAGTCACTAAAATGTACATTTGAACTTTAGGATAATTTAGGGTCTCTCTCCCAGTGTAATGTACTAATATCCACCCACCTACCCATCTACTCGTGATCACACACACAAAGTTATACACTCTAACTACTAGTTTTTCTTATTTTCTTAACTGAACGAACTTATTTTCAGTAAAATCGTTACATTTGTTTATTTATCAATAAAATGAATTAATATTTACTGGATAGCGTTTTTTTTTTCGCAAGGTTATTCTTTATTACGGTATGGGGTTGCTAACCTCATGCACAACCCACCTCGTTTAACCGGGTTTTGGACCAACAGCAACCCTACTGAGGCTCCAGGTGGAGTTTTAAAGAACATAATCTAAACAATATAATTCTGAATAAGTAGAATGTATTTGGATCTTCTTGTAGATTTTTCATGAACTGAAATTGATCAATCTCTGTTGCCAAATGTGCATACTGAGATGATTACCTCGATATAGCAATAATTAACAAGTATTTTTTTTAAGTTGGAGTGAACGTAGTTCGAGTTGCGATATGAACATCAACACTGGGATACATGTACATCCAAATAACTTATCCCAAATGGGACGAAACGCGCTTCCTGCATTTCACTTACCAGTTACAATCCAACTAAAACAATATCACTTAGTACTCAAAGTGTGCTTTGATAGTCGATATCGTTCACTAAAATTCATCAGCACTAGTTGAGATTTTTTGTGGTAATATCTTTAACTACTTATAATTTGGATGTATTTATATCTTCTCATTCATTTGTCAGTCTCTATTGATGTACGTGTATCATAAGCAAATCGTAGTGTTAATTTGCAAGTATCATTAAAATTGGATTGTGGTTATCAAGCAGCTATCCAAGACTCTTGAATCATTTTTCTTAGAGATCATCAACTAGAATGAATCACATCGTTCTGTGTTCTACTTGCCATTTTACTTTTACTTATTTCACTCATCATTTCTAAGAGGCTTGAATGTTATAGTCTATTCATCTCTAATTTTATTTTCATAGAATAAACAATGAAAGCCATACAGTTGAAAATGTCACGTTTCCATTTGACTTTTCATATAAATCGAACAGTTGACAATTAAGTAGCTTGAATGTTTGATCAGGCCACCAGGAACCATTAATTATTACCGTTAATATGTTCTAGATGATCATTTAATTGCCTTGACGACAATAATTAAAATGCTCTAATCAACTTCCTCTTCTTGTATTAATAAAGTGCACATTGAAATGTGCATTTTAAGTTAGTATCAAGTAACTGTCAATTTGTTAGATGAATCATAATAGATTTAACTAAGGATAATAGTTTTATTTCTATGAAAACGATGTCTCGATGATTAAAACATTTAACTTTATCTACTTTAACTAAAGTTAGAGCCCCAGTAAACCTACTATGGTCTCACTCCACAACACTGAAGTATGGCTTAAAGTCAGATGCATGAATCTATACCTGATAGATGAGTTCGATGCATTGTAGGTTAAATTTAGTAGATGTACTTCGATTATTTTAACATTTTAACGTTGATAACAAACGTATGCGTTGAAGATGATATTAATCAACCAGTTCTTGAGTACATTTGAGTTGTTCTACTTTCATAAATTTTACTCTTGCAGGTTACAAATAAAGTTATTATACCAAATATTTTGGTGATATTCTTAAGTGCATTTAGTAAAAAGTATGTAGTAACTGAAACAGATACACTAGTTTACACTTGAATATCATTGGAAACCAAGGAACAGTGGATAGTTGTTTCTTTCTAGTATCGAACTACTCAACAATGGACACTGTTAATTTTGTCAAGAAAACTGAATCAAGAGCTTTTAATTTTCATGGAGAACATTTAACAATCTATACCACTGATCTGGCGTTCATTGTTAGCAATGCTTCAAGCCCTATACTTCGGCGAGACAGTTGTTGAATGCTCTTTTGTTTTCGGCGTTACTTCACCAGAATCATTCTATGACGAACATAATCAACTAAGCTTAATGCCTATCTTCCCTCAATTCGAATCAAGTTATCATTCAATAATGTAATGTAAAACAAAATGTAACATAATAATAAGAAACAATCATAACGTATAGGTAGTAATTGAAGGCTTCAAAAACATCAGCCTTTTAATATAGCTCCCGTCTTATATAAATTAAAAAACAAAACAAACAAGAACATAAATTGTAGCAGGTTACTATGAATTCAGTGTATTTCGTCTTATCTCGTCATCGGCCCAAACACCCTAGAAACTATTATATTAATCAGCTCAAAAACGATATGTAGATGTTGATTAATAAAAAACAGCGGCTATGAAAGAATCGTTTGATCAATTTGTCTACAAATCAACGTATAGAAAAACTCTAGAAGAAGAAACTGAGAAGACTCTGGAGACAGAGTTTGAATCAGGGAGACCACAAGTTACGGAGTATTTCGGTATTAAGAAGATTGTAGAATATGAATTTGATATCACAATTTGACATGAATTAGACAACAACCGAAAACTGGGAATCACTAAAAAAAAGTACATTTCCCCACTCCTATCCGTCAATACTGCATAGACGATTGAATTGCAGACCATTATGTTTAGTAGATAAGACTTATGCTCTAAACCAATAAGCTGCAGCCAATATTTGGACTAAAAGTTAAGCGTTTACTGGGAAGTCTTAGTGTTCAGGACTCACTCCTTAGTAGAGTAATGAGGTCAAACGGCTGTAACATTTCATAGTAGAGGTAGACAGCTACCCTACTTTTCTTGGTTTTTGGTAGTTGTCCAACTTAGGTCAATTCGTAATACTGAATCGAACTAGTAGTTAGTTAATGAAAGTGCGGGTAAAAAGAAATACGGAGTAACCAATTAATAAAACGGAAGTAATCAAGCACAGCGAAATACAATAAATTCCTGGACAAATCTTGTTCTTACCGTATTATATAAGTTATACTATACAATAGATTAAGCCGAAATGTGATCTGATTTCATAGAATATGTAGGAATGACTAAATGTATTCACTTATATGTTAAGTACAAATCTGTATACTCGTCTTTGAACCACACTTTACCTATATGTAGGTTAGTGATACTACTCAGTTGACTGAACAAAGTACCACAAAGATGAGAATAAATTTAAGCTGAAATGGTTTTATGGAAGTCAATCAGATACGATTGAAAAGCAAGGAGTACAATATGGGTGTTATGCCTTAGTAAGGCACTCCTGACTAGCAAGTTTATCTTTTGATATGTTATATGATCATATGTATGGACTACCACCAAGAAGTCCCTTACTATGTCGATACACTTGTTCAATACTTCTTGGTTTACAATGGTACTTAATTGAAACATGATATGTACTTACATATACATCATTAATATTAAAATAAATAAGACTAAATTATAATTGGATGTTGTGGAGATTGTTGAATTTATCATATGATATCATGAATTGATCTAAATTAGACAACCATTGATCACCTTAAAGCAGTGAATATCTGTTTCGTCCTAGTATGGAACTATTTAATGGCGTGCATCTACCATCCTATCAGGGATCAAACCCAGGACCCAGTGACTCTTCGAAGAACGCTCTTTCATTAGACCACTTATTCATCTTCCAACTGTTGATATGTCTAATTCAGTCAATTTGAGATACCTCTGCTCAAACTCATCCATTTCCATTGGTGGGTAACTACCTCATCATTCATTCATATTAATTATTTATTCATTTATCAACCGAATACAGTTTAATTTGAATTGTGAATACACTTTACTCCTATCCATTTTCATCTTTGATTGCATAAATGAATGATGTCATATAGATGATAATCGAATGTATCATTATTTGTTTATCAATTCACATTCAATGTTGTATTCACTATAAGATAACTAGATAAATGTAATGAATTTTGATTTCATTATTAAATAATGAATAATACTAGAATATATGATGGATATTTTGTCCCATTTGAGATTCATCAGCTAAAATATACATGGAATATAATATGTATAAGTGAATTTAAACATACACTTAATCTCCAATTCATATCGTATACGATTCAGTCCAGAATATTATGAAGTTAATTGTTTTATCCTGATTAATTATATCAGAAGAGAATAAAACTTCTTGAAGTAGCTGAGTTCAGACTTCATCTTGACGATTAGACAGTTTAATTTTAAATGTTAAATGACAACTGAATGAAGCTAGTCACATACAACTTTTAACGTGTTCGTTATATAGTTTCCTAGATGTTATTGAACGTGAGGGGTATTCGTGAGGCAATTTAAACTTTCTTCTTCTTAAAGTCTCCCTTTTCTAATGAATACACTTTTGTGTTTATATCAAGTTACAATATAGTTAATGTTACACTTTTAAGTTGAAAAAGGTGACTTGAATACAAGTCTATTGCATTCATAATCCATATTTAAGTACTGAATTCTAGAAGCGAACCTAAAAATCCAATAAGAAGAAAATATCACTGAATCATCACTATATTGAGACTGTAGAAGTTCTCGATAAACGATCCTTACGACGTAATTTAAAGATTCTAAGTCTCATTTCAGAAATGTTAGAACGTGCAATGTTAGATATCAGGAGTAGAACAAAACACTTTCTCTTAACTTTCAATGATTGTTTAACTGAAGTTAATTAGTCATATAAAATTCAACTTCAACAATCTCTATAACACTAATTATTAAACAAAACTGTTCCATTACTATTGAAACATTCACTGTCATTGTTGAACTGCTAATATTTTAAACATTATCTACTATGATACGTAAATTAAGTAGGCGGAATACTTTAATGTTAGTAGTAATCAATCGGATGTTTATCAAGTCCTTTATAGTACTGATCAAATTCTATTGATCATCTTGTGGTAACGATCGCAGAATGTGAAACTAGGTGACACTGGATCAAATCTGCAGAAAAATAAAAGCTCCCTCAAAAATTTCAGATACACTTTGCTGACGAATGTTAAACGGCATAATACCTAGGTCCAGAATTTTATGTCGACTACTTACAAAGTACCATTCATATTGTTTTAGGTTAGGCAAAATTATTAATTACGCTGTCATAGCTGAAGTAGACAGATAGAAATTCCAAGAATAGTCCATTAATCAAACGACAAGTAAATTCAATTTAGATTGTTATTTTTGTGGAGATTGGTTATTTAATTGATTGAATATGTCACAGATTGATGTTGACAGAGTACGATTGAAAATCAGGGAACACTAGACAACTGTTTCGTTTTACTGTGGAACTCCTCAGTAGTGAGCACCCCAGATTCATCACCAGAGACTTCAGGTTGATGGCGAACTGCTAACCATCTACACTACTGGGTTGGCATCCAATCGTAGAATTTCGACTTCTATCAATTACAATGAACATGAAATATAACCTTTGTGGTCGTTGAAACTGGCCAATAAAACTTGGATGCTGTGACTTGGTACACACTGAAGTTAATTGAATGGTATGGTTTAAGAGTGATCACAGCCTTCTCTGGAAATAAATAACAAGGTTTGGAAACACCACAGAGTAGGAGTCAGTGCATATCCTTTATTAAGTGGCAACCACTGATTATACGCATCAAACGATAGACCGAAACGTAAAAGAAAATACAAAACACAATAAAGGCTTAACTACAAGCAAGGGTGAAGGGAATTGTTTACAGAATACTGAATAATAGGATCACAGTAGAATTGTGATAGCGTGATAATGGGAATAGATGTATCAACAGTTAATGCTTCTCTTTGGAAAGCTGAAAGTTTAAGTTATATAGATATCCTATATACTGAAATGTTAAACAATTACAGTTTAGCAATATATAACCCAGTATCACCAAACATGGACTCCAAAGATTGTACTCTATCGAGTTATAACAGCAAACTACACGGTACATTCACAAGGAGATACTGATAAATGCCTTCAAACACTTCAATCCCTGTATTCATTTGAAAAGTGATGAACAACTAACTGAAGAGAATAACAGGACAACATACTTTGTTTCACTTGTTTAACATCAGCTCAATATAGTTTGTAGAAAGTTTGACTGAAATTAGGCAGAGAGGATATCAGCACACAATGTAATAAGTGTATAAAGAATGTTACGTGAATGGTTTAATTTAACACTTCATTTATAAACAGAGTAAGTGGAATGGATTATTTCAGTTTGATCGCAATCTCTGAGCTGGACGGTTCAATTGTGAAACTTTCATCATCATTCTGGACGACTTTATCAATGCAAACTTCTGATATAAGTGAGATATGAAAATTTCTCCACAAGTGACTAACTACTTGTTATCCCCACTTTGAATTCGATTGGTTATTATTAACACTTGTTCTGTAACCTTATGCACATTTGTTTCGATTCTTTTCCATCATGACCTGACCAATAGTACAATATTATACTAATTTAATACTATGGATCAAGTCATGATGGAAAAGAATCGCAGCAAATGTGTAAAAGGTTACAGAACAAGTGTTAATAATAGCCGATCGAATTCAAGGTGGGGATAACAAGTAGTTAGTCGCTTGTAGAGAAATTTTCATATCTCACTTCCATCAGAAGTTTGCATCTATGAAATTATCCAGAATGACGGTAGAATCAATCCATTTCAGAGAATGTAATATCACTAAAACCAATGAAATTTAACCATTACGGGTGTCGGTCAAGAGCCCATTAATAAGAAAGGATGAAGTCTAATAAAGTTATCGACAAATAGACCGGAGTTCAAAACACCAACCTTTAAATGCCTCCTGGCTTAATAGTTTAGCAGTAAAGGATTTGAAGCGAAAACTGAAGGTGTTAAGTCTGGTTTCATGGTGGCGTCATAGATGGCCACTCCTATGAAGTCCCATTATAGGAGAGAACAACTGTCTAGTGTTTTGTAGGTTTGATGATTGCCTAGAATTAACTTGCTCGTGATATTAAATAAAAAACATACTTCACATTGTTTAAAATTCGGTATTTGATGATCAAATGTACTGATAGGGCTCTAATGCTGTTATTAACGACATTTAAAAATTCATATAATAAGTAGATCTGAAGCCTAAAAGTTCATGGTAACGTTCAACATAAATTCAGTTGTTGATAGCGACGTGAAAAAGTGATATTGTAACAGGTATAATTAATAGCTAACGACGAATGGTTATGTAATAAGATGAAAAACAAACAGTTGGACATAGTCCATACGCACATTATCCGAAGTTATTACATCTTCAACAGAAAAGAAAAACTAACATCAAAGTGATAATACTAGTAATAACATCAAGTTAAATGAGAAAATGTACTTAATATACAACATGATTCTACAAGAAGGGAATGCTTCATATAAACATAAGTTCAAGATTTAAGCGAACATAGAAAGTAAGTACCACTTAACTGTTATCATCTATTACTAAACACATCACACATGATCTCCAACAATTCATTACGAATTTTGCATGGAATCCATAACAGTTAATAAGAGGTACTTAACAACACGGTAAAAAATTAACAGTCAACCATTTCGTGAGTATACATTTCGGTTTAATTTATCTACTAGTAGCCTTTTTCTTTCTTACTCATACACTTATCATAATCGTCTCTCGGTGTACAGCATAGTTTGATATATCTTATGCATATCAAAGCTGCTGGAGTCAACAAGATCTTCAAAATCTTATCATCTTGAATCCAATCTTACCATTACTTACTTAGTGGTTCCAACAAACGCGTTCAGTGTTTCAATGACAGCTATGATCAAATATTGATAAATCAAGAGTTTTGTCTACTCGTAGAAACCATTCATGAAAAAAAAACAATGAAATGCCTTTCAGCACATTCTAACTGTGGATTAAAAGATGGCCATCTCTCCTATTTCATACAAGATATAAGTTAGAAAAAGTTAAATATGCTTTTGAACTCATGGTGAGATTTTACCGGATACCTAAATAATAGTACTCATGAAACCCCCGAGATAATATCAGCTCACTAGTGACCAACTCCTTGAGATAATTCCTGGAGTTCTGGTGTGAAGACGTGACCGGTGGAGTTCATCCGTGTCGGGTGTGGGGCAGTCACCCACCGATGACAATAGATACGGTCGCGCAAACGTATCACTAGTTGACTGAATTAGAAATATTAACCATTAGGAGCTGATTCAGTGGTCCAATGGTAAAGTATTCGCTGCGGGACCAGAGGGTCCTGAGTTCGATCCCCGATGGGGCCGTAGATGTGCACTGCTGAAGAGTTCCATACTAGGACGAAACAGCCGTTCAGTACTTTGAGGTGATTAATGGTTGTCTGAATCAGATCAATTCGTGATAACAGGACAGACAATTAACTATCTCCACAACGCCTCAGTTGTAAATAATTGAAATAGTCAACAAACGTAATGTACTCTATTTTTAGGTCAAGGGTTGATACAGACCAGTCGCGAAGTGAAAATTCTAACTAAGATTAAGAAGTAACACATCTTGAACATGTTTACCTTGTTGTTCAAAGCATTATGTAATACAGTAATCGACTATGAACTAATCGTTGTCCTTAACAAATAGGATGAAATAGGTGGCAAACATTAATGATAGTTAATAAATAAAAAGAACTAGGATAGGTCGCTTTGCATCTATCTACTGAATGTTGATATTCATTAAGGTAAGATATCAACAGACAAATTTTTCTAGTAGGAATTAATATGGAATGATGTATCACTGGAAACTATTTATTCAGATGTAGAGTTCATCATGAACATTGTTGTATTGTGTGGGGAGATAGACGATAGTTATGTCATTTCATTGTGGGACTTCTCATCAATTCGCATTTAAAATAAACATCACCAGATCCAAAGGTATACAGTTAACTCTTAGACTACCGAGTTCACCATTTACTTTTTCGACTTTAATCAATTCATATTATAGCCATTGATAATAATTGTTCCACTCATTGTATGGTTAAAATTTGTCAAACACAACTCCTTGTCAACATCTTAAGGAGTTAAACTAGGTTGAATTAGAGCTGGTAAGTGGAATCTAGAATGAGTGTTTCGTTCTATTAAAGATTCATGAATTGGATGTACATGGCGTTAATATTAACACTGAGACAGGTAGTTATAGTTCAATCAATTAATGCTTGTTACCTTATGTAGAAAATAGGCCTCCCCCGAGCATCCTACAACCGTTTCTGTCCTGGGCTCTCCACACTTATTTCCAAGTGCTATTCATTTTCGTTATGTCTGTCTCCTATTCCTGACGCAATGTGTTCTTGGGTCTTCCTCTTCGGCCTTGACAATTCTAAGTGTATGCTTGTCACGTGACGCAGTCTGATGACTTTTGCAATGTGTATCCTGTTTACCTTTAGCGTTTCTTCGTAATTTGTTCCTAGGCTGCAAGTTAGTTTGTTCTAGGCTATAGAAGGTTGTTGTTAGTGGTATCTGGCTAACCGATCCAAAGTATCTTGCACAGGCAGTTGTTTATAAATACTTGTATCTTTTGAATGATGCTTCTTGTAGTTTTCCAAGTTTTAGCTACATACAATAGAACTATCTTCATGTTTGTATTGAAAATTCTGGCTTCACCTAAAATCTCTTTAGAGTTACTACAGATCCCTAGCCCGTACAAATTAGGAGGGTTAAAGATAAAGGTAGCAACTCCATCCCATATAAAAAAACAACCTTATAATTGATAAATTCCAAACTATACAAAACACATGTTAGTTATTATCCAACTTAATTCATACATATAAACTACCAATGTATGATAACAACCCATTCAAGATACACACACACACACACACCTACAAAGATTGATCACAGTACTATCAACTGGAGGATACAAATACCTTGTAAACTTATCTTATCATTAACTTATCATTACAGTAACTGATGTATAAGTGTTGTTTAAGCGTTAATTGAATGTATTCTAATATTAAATGATTATTTTATTCAATGTTCAATAGACTTATGAAAGTATATTTTTTTTCAATGTTCAATATATAAATTCATAATCTACGTTATTTATTAATTCAAAATGATTAACAACTAAATCTACATTTCTCTATGGTGATTATTGCTTTGTTTTTTTTTTAATTCTGTTTTTTTTTTGTTCTAATTTTCTTATTAACAATAAACTTGTTGTTATGATGAGAAGCAATGGAATTCTTTAGAGAATAAAAGAAAAAATAAAACATTTCAGCCCCCCCCCCTCACTCCTCTTCAATTCCCATATCCAAACCCCCTCATTACAACCCGCATTCGCACACACACACACACATTTCCATTTCAATATGTAAACCGATGTGAATAGGGAATTCTATAGCCTTAAGGCATACATTATACATTCAATTAAACATGAAAATATTATACAAAAGAGATTAATGTTATTATCATGAGAAAATTGTACAAACATTTCACTAAATGATTAATTAATATTAGATTGAAACATTCTATTTTAAAGTTAGAATGTATTTGGATCATCCTGTTGATCTGTCATGAATCAGTCTCTGTTGGTAATTAATGCATCTTGTACAGATTATCTCGATTTAGTGTTAGTCAACAGCAAAGTCAAATTTATCAATGTAAACATCAAGACGGTTTTGCTGTATGGGACTGAAACATGTAGAAATAAGAAAAACTTTCTTCAAAAGTTCAGGTATTTATAAACACTTATCTGCACAAGATAATCTGGATCCATTGGCCAGACACCACTGGCAACAATTTACTGTGACAAACTAACTTCCATCTGAGGAAGAAATTAGAAGAAAACACTGTAAATGGATAAGATACGCATTGTGAAAATCACCAAACTGCGTCACAAGGCAAACCCTAACCCGAAATCATTGAGGTAGAAATAAATAGGGAAGATGAAAGTGTACATTTCACTGGAAATTCGAGGCAGACATGGAAATAATAAGTAGTACTTTGGAACAAACAATAAGAAGATTGGTTGCTTTTGTTCCACGTAGTGTAACAAGCATTTATTGATTGCAGATTAATTTGTTTAGGTACCACTAAATAATAAGAAGCATAGAACTCTATTTATTAATTTTATAGAGAAAATCTACTACGGTTGTACCAGTTACTTATTATGTAACTAAACATCACATCCAAGCATATGACATTCATAATATTTCCAAATCATCTGTTCTAAAATAAGAAGTATGTAACAAATAGTTTCTGATGAGGACGTATGTCTTTAATGTCACTTCAGTTCTCTAAGCAAGGACACTGTTGTAAGGGGACAAAGAATATGGGATCATGATCTATATAGTTTATTCTCCATGTTATCGGGATTCTTCACTACAAAACTGCTTATGTTAAACATTTAGCAACTATCATGTTTGTATTGCTCAAATTGTAAACTGTTCATAGACTCAACGCTAGTTGTCATTTCTTTGTCTTCCCGAGTTATTTAAATTTTCGCACAGGCTAATTATCTCGATTTCTGTACGGAACTCCCCAAGTTCAGTCTACAATGCATTTTTCATTTCCTGTTGCTGATTGGTGCAGTATGTGATATAGATAAATGTCTTTGTTTGTACTCTGTAAATGTCTTGACATTGTCTCTTATTTACTGGTGTTGCTATCTCGCTCTCTACCTCTGGGGTGGTCATTGGTCACTTTGGAACACTGACATCCAATCAGTGTCCTCGTTGTCAGGTCATAGTTATGGTACAAGCCTCATTCGTTGGGTTAGATTGAAGATTACTATTCGCCTCTCTCAGTTATCGACTATCTTACCTATGCCAACTCACCGAAGGTCATTTTACACAAAGATTACGTAGGAACTTTGTTGTTTACACCGTAACATATACATGCAATTTACGTGAGATATTAAACTCTTAAGAGAAATAAACGAATACATTACGTCAACTCAATTACGTAAGCATTTAACTCTCTTATTTGATAAATGATAACTTGATTTCATACGTAAACTTATAGCATCATATAATGTAGCAACAATATTTCGAAACATTTCTCTCTCTCTTTCATCTAATTTACGAAATGTATATGAATCCCAAAATGGCGATTCGATCGACTAACAATACTGTATGCTAATAATGTTTCATTCTAAATCAAACTGTCGAATAAAGGAAGTAGCTATACTCAGATGTTTAAGATCTATTTCATCCGATGTCATTGTTGATAATCTAAAGATTGTAGAATTGAAATCTACAATCATGAATATTAATGATACGTTTATTATGTCTAGAGCAACATGACATAAACATATAAAGCAAATATAGAAACAACTTATATAAGCGAACAGTATTGTTTCGTCAATTAGATCATCATCAAGCAGTAATATTTATATACGAATATGAAAATGATTAAACCAATGAAGGCAATTTATGAGTCGATGATTATAATGAAACAAGTGGATTACATAACTAATCATAATAAGTGAAAGGCGTATAGTGATAGTAGGATAGCCTATATACTACTAGTAGTAATGATAAGCAGACTACTAACAATAACATGAATACATATTTTAACATAAGATAAATATGAGTCATGACAAATTAGATGTAGGTCAAAATGGTGTAAAATTAACAATTAGAATGTACTTGGATCTTCCAGATGATTTGTCATGAGCAAAAATTGATCAGTCTCTGTTTTCATGCGTACATCATGAGCAGATTGCCTTGATATAGTGATGTTCCACACATATCGTTTGAGATGGATTGTAACTGGCAAGCGGAATTTAGGACAGGCGTTTCGTCCTATTCATGTCTTTACTGCGACTCGAATTCAGTTCGTTTCGTATGAAATGCTACAGCATTCACAACTAGACTACTGAGTTCAGACAGCTACACTTATGTAACAGGTATGTATATATAACTAGAATGCACTTGAATCTTCTCTTTGACCTTTAATGGACTGAAAGTGATCAATCTCTCTTGTGAAATTAAGCTCGTTAAAACATTAATAATAATGATAATAATAATAATTTAAAACTAAGTGTGAAAGTATTGCGGTCAATTAAATGGAGAGTAGCGAAGAGGTATGAAACCAGTGGAGTAACAACAAACAAACATCAGAGGGTGTAAAGAATTGTGCACGTTGTTTATTAAGTCTTATGAGGTTATGAAAGGATTAGGAGTGTTACACATTTCCTTTAAACACGTAGACTCGGATTGTTAACTCAAATTCGTGTAGCTTTGGTGATGTGTAGTAGACGAGTCCGAATCCCATCCAAAGACATTGATGGCATGTTGTTTACCACTCTGAACTCTTTAGTTCCACCTACTACATGTGACAAAATTGAATTATGTATGAATTTCACCGGTCTCATTTCAAATCAAGATGGTAGATGCTGGTTAATCCATTGGTTTAGTCATCTGATCGTACACCCGATATAACTTGCTGTATGTTCAAATAAAGTCTGATGATGATCTAATTGACGAAACAATACTATTCACGCATAAGTGTTGTTTCTAGTTTACAGTTATATCTAATTACATAATAATAAGAAATGTATAAATAAATTTATTTTATATTGATACTTTTATTATTTTCTTTTTATTCAGTAGTATAGTTTACAATGATCAAATTTTATAAAAACACAAAATTATCATCATTCATGTTAATATGGATAATGTTTCTTAGTTACATAATGAATTCAACATGTTCTACATCAAAAAAACTATTTGGACATGCTAAATTAGATGGTAATTATCAGATTAATGAACAAAATGGTAAGTAATAACTAATGCATTAATCATAATCTTGTAACATTGAATCAATTACAAACAATAAAATTATTATCAAGTATCCATGTATAATATCTATCTACAATTAGATGAACCACATAGAAACTATTTGATATGAAGAGGTTTGGGTGGTGTTGAATAGTTATCCTGTTTATCTAAATAATCTCATCATCGAAAACCAGTGTACACTGGACAACTGTCTCATTCTAATGTGGAACTCTTCAGCAGTGCATACGCCAGATCTCGTACCAGGTGATAAATGCCTCACTTCAGTCAAGTTTGGAACTCACCAGTCATAACTTCTCACTAGTGATTAGCTTCACGGATATTATGAAGTTGGTCATTAGTATGCTAATTATTGTAATTGAATTGAAATGGTTTTAGGAGATTTGCATTACATTTAGTTGATTAAATTCATCGCAGATGTCTTGATTTGATTTATCCCTCTGTATTATTTAAACTACTGTTAATTTGACTTAATTAAGGAAAGCGAGAATACAACGATTAGACATCGGTTGACTTAATGGTGCAGACAGTTAGGTGTTCGTCAACTTGCAGCCCGTGGGGTGGGATCTATGGTGCACACTCCTGAGGGGTCTCATACTAGGAGGAAACAGCTGTCCAGTGCTTTCTAGTTTTTATTGGTACCCTGCCGTTACGAATCAATGACGAATTCAGTCTACTATTAGTAGTGTCAAAATAACGTAATGAATTTCCAAAGAAGTAGCTTAATTAGATTCCGTAAATCTTTGTACACAATTATCCATTAGACTTTGATTTTTAACAAGCCCACAAAGAAGCCTCTAACAATTAAATCCACATTTGATAACAAGGTAATAACTAGACTGCAGTAATAAGTGAGATAGAAGATTCAATTGATCACAAGTAGAACGTAAATAGAGTTACGACATCTATACTAGGTGTTCACAGGAGGAGTTACTTCCCATACCGTGCCCAATAGCAATCCAGTGATGTTACGTAACTGTGAACCTTCTGTTGTTAGTGTTCACTAAAACAAACACGGTTAGCTTCAATGATGAATGGCTACACAACTATTCATAACAAGAAATTACTTACTGCATTTGCCGTATTATAAGTCAGAAAAAAATGACAGTTACCGAAACGCAGTTCTTTGCGACAGAACAAAAATATGTGTGACTACCGAAAACCTGTATGTAAAAGCACAGTACGGATGAACGCCAAATAAAATGTGTTGATGGAAACATTACTAAACTCATTAACCGCTATCTTACCATTATTTAACGTATTACAGCTAATCAAACTACCCAATTGCTTAAACCTAACTAATTGAAGTGGGTTTCGAACCTACAACTTTGCAGCTGAATGTCCATTAAGTATTCACACGCCTATAAAATTTCAATATTCAAGTTGTTTATCAACTGTAAGTTATAAAACAAATGCAATTTATTATATAAGCAATTACTTTAGACAGATTCAATTTCATGAGAAGATACTAACTCACTACTGAAGTCAAAGTAAACAAAACAGGGTTCGAACCTACTAGTGGATAATTCCATATTTCCACAATCATTCTACCGCTCCATATATAAATTCCTATACTTTAATTCTTCTAAGTTCGTAGAGTGTCCATCAACAAAGTTTGGATAAATTAATGTTCACTGATTCAGTTTTTGTATAACGAAACCTCCACAACGACAATGTGGATTAACATCATTACTTCGTCGGAAAAGAAAAGATGATTTGTCCAGCAGAAAAACAGGGATTCTGTCCTATAGACTAGTTTATACACACCACTAGTCATCCTAAAGTACATGGGCATCATTCAGGATATTGGTAATCCAAGTTAACATTAAAATCATTAATATGAATTTATTTTACTTATTTCATATAGATCCATTACCTGGATTTTTATATTCACGAGAGCTTACATTTCATGATCTACTGGATGTATTGGATGAATTAAAAAATTATGTAACACGTTATGATCGTCAAATTGTTTGTGGTGATATGGAACCTAAAAATGAATTGTGCAAAACAGTGATACATCAGTTAGCTATCAAATATTTTGAAGCTGCAATGAATACATCACGTACAGGATTGAAATCCTATGTTTGGCGACAAATGCATAATAATGAATTATATGGTGTAATGCTTATTTTAGATCCTAAACATGGTAATGAACAAGATGAAATGTATCAAGTAAGTGGTCAATTTATCAGTTAAATCAATTCTAATAATAAAATGGTATTTTGAAAACATGAAGTGAAATGTGTTTCTGTGATTCTTAGACGTTATAGGTGAGGTCACTCACTAATGTTCTATTCATTACATACGAACCCACAGAGCATATAAATTCGTGTATATCCTTTGATTCCGTGTATGTATGTATGTATGCATGTATGTATGAAAGTAGGTAGGTAGGTAGGTAGGTAGGTAGGTAGGTAGGTAGGTAGGTAGGTAGGTAGGTAGGTAGGTAGGTAGGTAGGTAGGTATGCATGCATGATCAAAATAAAACCTGGCACATGTGTGCTTCGGTCCATGTCATCAGACCTCTAAAGCACAGCAAGATTAACATTACATTTGATGAAGTAGAGGTTATTTTAATGGTAATAATAACGGAGAAAAATGAATATAAAGAATATTGTTCGGGGAGAAAGAGATAGAACGTGGTTAGAAAGTTATGAAATAAATTCAAACTCATGATTTATGGTAGGACAATGAGTGGATACATCTGAGTCATTGTGATCTATTATTGGTCACGTCACTAAAGGTTTTCGACCACTGGTTACAGTATTTGCCAGCACCCCATCCAGGTAATCTTCAGCTACCGACACGACTCACACCAGCATTCAGTGACTTCTTAGACTGATGTCATGCTTCAGTTTGGCCGCCTCTGACTCTCTTCCATCCTGCTCCTATATTAGCCATCATCTCTCGTCGAGGCAGACAGTGGCTGGGTATACGCAACATATGTCCCAACCACCTCCGTCGATGATGATGGTTTACCACCATTTGCCTAATAGCCGTCGTCAAACCTCGTTATTACTTAATGGAAGATCCCAGCTGGTGGGAGTGATGTTTCGAAGATATCGATGGTCAAAAACTAATAAACTACAAATGTCGTCAACCCTTATTGGCAAGGTCTCACATCTATACAGTAAGACAAAGCAAATTGTTAGGCTGTACATTCTTCCTTTTATTTAGGGACGAAAATATAGTCTACGTCATATGTGACGTAAGTTGGCAGAAGCCATACGAGCTTTTTGAATCCGTACTCAAATTTCGTCAGAGGACCATGCCAATAGTTATTGATGTGGTTAACGTACTCATTTACCTCACTCTCTATCTTTCACCGTGGTGCTGATGATGACTAGTTCTGGAGTAATAGTGGGCATTTAGGTGGTGAGAAACACATTCCGAACATGGTTGCGTTGGAGCTTATTTATGTTAAAAGTTTCTGCACCTTTTAAGCGTCTTCGCCTAACAGAACTATATCATCGCCATATTCTGAGTCAATAAGTGGATCTCCTGGTATGAGATCAATTCCTGAAAAGTAAGACAGCAAACATTTAATTTGACTATGAAATTAAGTAAATCTGGAGACATTTAGCAGCCTTGGATGAGATCACATGAAGCTACAAGTTCAGATGACAGTTTGCCATACGCTCTGACACTACTAATAGTGTTTGAGCAGCTTTATATATATATATATATATATATATATATATATATATATACATAATAGACTTTGTTCCTGACTGGTTGACTCGATTACCTTGTGTTTTTTCTGTCTGACATGAGACTAATAACATCAAGACAGACATACAGCCATCACTTAATCATTCGTATTGTCCTCGATCGCTATATTGATTGAGATGAGACCGTATGGAGCTGTTATAACAGAATAACTCTATTTAATACGGATAATAAACTTTATTCATAAACTTTACACTATTACATTAGACTCATGTATGTCTGCTTAGAAGTAGTAATGATAAGAGATATACTTGTTAATTTGTTTATTTTTTTCCAAATCAGATTCTTAGAGCATCCACTTATCAACGAGACATTTGTGCTAGTCTCTTATTAGAATCAGGAAGTAATGAACACTTAAGATATATTCGATTACATAGTGGTCCAGATAGATCATTATCGGAATTAATAAAGAAGTTAATGATGCGACAGTTTGTCGATGAAAGTACACAACTTTATCTATGCACAGAATACAAAACAGCTGGTGTACACACTGTTTCAATTTTTGCTAATCAGCTTTCTTTGGTAAGTTAACTAGTATCTAATATACTAACTAAGCATAAACATTTTACGACTCATATGTTGGTAAAATTGTTTTCGTAAACGAATGCCTTATTTTAACTTCACCACACTATCCAAATATGCAGTGTATTCGAATGGACATAAATCATTAGTCTTCTAGTTACAACTATTTAGGCGCTGATTATCCCTTGAATACGTGAATGTTGAATTTCTGGTTGACCTTCTATTTTCTCTGTTGGTTTGAATGAATTTGTTTCATTCGTTGGATTCAACTGCTTCTAAACACAGTATTATATATGTGGCGTATCAGCTACTTATTTTACATAGATGTAATCACTGATGTATGTGAATGAAGTCAAAGTATTATATGTGGTTTCAAGTGCTCAACAGATATTTACTTATTGAAACAAAAGTACCGGCAGTTTAACATTGCCAGCCCTCATAACAGACGTCATACGTGGTTTTTCTGTCTTCAAGAATTCTATGTTCTACACAACACTTCCATGTTAATCGATATATCGAAGGACCTAAACTGGATTATGTCCACTTCGCTTCAGGTAACGTGGTAAAATCACTAGCCTTTACATAACTAAACTACGACTTACAGCTCAGTACGTAAACTGTCACATAATGTGTAGGCAGACCAGTTAAAACTGTTCAAGGGTAAGGCATTAAGGCTTCGGACAAACTGGAAGTTATAAAACCTTCATTTCATTCACCCAAGTTTGACATCTATAGAATACTCTTTTTGGAATTCTTACGCTGTTTAGACATAAATTTTCATTGTTCTCTTGACAGCTATTTCATCTTCGTGTCTTTTTTTTAATATTCTCAGAAACATTTTGTTAACAGTGGATTCGAAGTGGTTGAATGCGGCACAAAGTTATATGAAGTATGCAGGAATAGTTGGTTCAAGAATCGATGCCTCATGGTTAAAACCATTACATCTGCTGATTGTCTCTCTCCATGATACGTAACAGATAAAAGCATCTTCCAAATTTTGTCAATATTATCTATCTGACTAAGATTAATAAAATATTTAACTTAGTATCAAAGAACCAATATTTTTTTAGAAAAACAAGTAGTTTTGTGTTATTCTTCACTATTTACTAGTTACTTAGTTTGATTTCATATTTCAAAAGAAGTTATTTGAAAGACTGTAAAGATTTGACAAACATTGATTAATAGCCCAACTCTATATGATTTGGCTGGGATTGTTTAAGGGATGATTAAGCCATTTTCCTTAAAACAGTTCTTTTCCAGGCTGCTTAAACTTTAACTGCTTGTTAAATTTAATTGGCTTGTCGGAACCGACGAAGCTGGATTAGGGCAACTTCTAGTTGCCGTTTCTGCTCAGTTCTATACTTGCATCGTGCATGGTATCTATTTGACATCTTAGCTAAAATGCGCTAGCATAACTCGGCAGCCTTCTGTAACCAACCCTTGGATACTCAGACAACTTTGTGGAATCGTCGTTCTTAACTGGTGGTCCATCAATTATTTCATCAATAAAGGCCATAGAAACTATATAATTCTGACCAGATTTCCTTTCTAAAATGTCTTCAGCCAGCATAAAGCCTTCTGTGCCATTAATTATAATACAGTGTTCCAGTGAGTCTTTAGCCTTACCTGTGCAGAACTGGAGTAGGTACTTCAAGCGTATAGCATAGTCAGTTGTCGCTGGTTAGTCGACCTACTGAAATTCTTCCATTAAGATCCAATACTCTCCCGAGATTCTGTCTAATTTCCTTATCTCAGTCTATAGCAGTTCCGAGCACCTTTCTGGACGATTTGTTACATCACATGAGTAGTATTTCATGTTTCCTTTCTCTCTGGTATTTTAGAAACTTCCGTCTTGTAGTAGCATCTCTTAAGAGACCTTTGGCTTTGATAATTACATCTCCAGTTGCTTTTCATGTAGGCTTTTTAAGTCATTTAGAACATATTATTCATGCTATCTATCTTCACTGATAGGTCTGGCATACTGTCTTCTAGGCGCTATTGTTTCAGTTAATAATTTACTAGTCACTTACATTCAAGGCGATTAAGTGATAACAACGATAAACCAATTAAATTATACTACACTTTATGCACACAAGTATAAAAATACCAAAATATAATGGCTGGCCAGACAAACGATGTTTCAACCAATAGGGAACAACTACGTTGAGCTTGCACAAGTGTGACTGTCTGGACACAGTAGCCTAGTGGTGAACATTGTGGCGTTTGACACGAAGCAGACTCGGTTGGAATCCCGATGTGAACATCACCATTGAGATACATGTACATCCAGCCGATGAGTCGCGAATAGGACAAAACAAGCGTCTTGGATTCCCCTTGCCAGTAACAATTTAACTTAAACAATGGAGAATAACGTCTACAAAGTTCCATCATAACTTACCAAGGAAATGAAAGTAACAAATTACACAATAAAAATTTAACTACTCATTAGTAATATGACAGTTACAACTAAACATTCATTATACCCACCTAATAACAGAATTTGTCCAAAGCTTCATACACTTAAAATGAAATATTTGACGAAAACTATGCCTAAACATATCTAGAGCAAAATATGTACAAATGTATAATAACGTTTGTCAGTTCAGTTTTGATCTGCATCTACTGACACATACATTAAGATTTATGTGGAACTATAAAAAGTGTATGAAACCATTCAAGACAGTTTCTGTGTCAATGATAACGAAATAATAGACGAATTAAGTAACTAATTGTTTATTTATTTTCAAAAAAACATTACGTAAAAATTAGGAAATTAAGAGAAAATCACTAGACACAATATTCGTTCAAGTGTTCTAGAAATCGTACATTTTTACCAGAACATGTAGCTCTAGGCGTTTTGGAGCTCTTTGATGTTTCACTTGCTTGTTGGTCATTGCTTGAGGCGTGGTGACTTCGTTCATGTCAAGTTTTGAGGGTGTTGCAGCGATTTCGACACTAAAAGGTTTGCATTCTAGTTAGGCTGGTTTGAGGCAGTCAATGCTGACCTTCTCCCCTTGGTCATTTTTGTCGATCATGTAGTACTTTGTTTCTCATTTCAGGACCTTGTATGGCCATTCGTAAATTGCGTCATAAGGTCGGCATAGAGCATCATGACGTACGAAAACGTGTGTACTATATTTTAAGGCGGGTTGAACAGAAGTACATGTCGATTGTTGTCGAGTATGGACTGGCTTGACTTAACGCATAGCATTTGTAAATCAGTTCACGGAAGAATTGAGATCCAGGTTTTCCAAAGTGGAAGCGGTTTGTACAAACGCACCTGATAGCTAAAGAGTTGTTCCGTAGACTAATTTAGCAATACTGCACCCGATGTCTTCTTTAACAGTACTGCAAATTCCAAGTAACACTAGTGGTAAGGCGTCGATCGACTGAAGGATGTTTATAGACGGAAGTGATGCTTTCAGTTGTTGATTAAATCTTTCTACCAAACCGTTAGATTGAGAGTGATAGGCGGTTGTTCTGAAACGCGTAGTTCCGAGTTCGGTCAGAGTGTAAAAAAATCCAGATTCAAATTGACGTTCACGATCTCTCGTTATTGTAGATGGACAACTAAAGTTGGTTTGCCATCGTTCGACGAAAGAGCGAGCAATCGTTTCATTAGTGATGTATTTGATCGTAATTGCTTCTGGTTAGCGTGTTGATGGGTCCATGCATGTGAGAACACAAGAAAATCCGTTTAATTCTATTTAAAAAACCCTACCAAATCACGGTGAACGTGGTCGAATCGAGCGTCAGGGGTTGGGAAAGTGTCAAGATGGCATTTATTATGTTGAATTGCCTTGTTATTTTGGTATTTTACATAGGAGCGGGCCTATTCTTTAATATCCTTATTTATCTTCGGCCAGTAGAATCTCTCCGTAATCAGTTTACTCGTCGCAGAAACTCCAGATAGAGAGAGGTTGTACAGAGTGTCGAAGATGATTCGTCGATAACTCCTGGAGATGATTGAACGGGCTGTACCTGTAGAATAATCACAAATTAAAGTGTTCTTACCTTTTCCAATCGTTTGAGTTTGGAGTTTGAGTGTTCTTGCGGATAATTTGTAATGAAGATCGCTGTCTTCATTTTGAAATCAAGGTAGTTCAACAAGGTCGATCCCTTGGATTCAATTCAAGGAATGTACTCTCGATAAGTCGTCAGCAACTACTTTGTCAACTCCAGATATATGTCGTATATCAGTAAAAAAACTAAGAAATATAGTCTAAATGACGCGATCCTCTTGGAAAGTAGTTATTTGAAGATGATTTTTTAGAAAACGTCAGTGGTTTATGATCGGTGAATGTTGTGAATTCTCGGCCTTCGATGGAATGTTGAAAACGTCGTACAGCACAGTACATGGTTAGTAGTTCAAGCCTAAAGGTGCTGTATCTTAATTAAGTGTCGTTTAATTGTCTTGAGACGAATGCTAAAGGTTGCCAAACTTAGTCAATCCATTGTTGCAGAACTGCGCCAATGGCTGAGGCAGATGCGTCGACCGCGATGCTGACAGGAGATTCAGTATTGTGTTGTGGCAGTGTAGTCTTATTAGGTATCGCTTTTTTAGTTGCAGAAAAGGCCTTCTTTGACTCTGCATCCATTATGACCATCTTTTTATTCCCATGAAGCTGATCCGTCGGCGGTTTCATGATAAATGTATATTTAGATATAAATCGTCCGTAAAAAAATTAACAATCCCTTAAAAACCCGCAATCGCTTAATAATGACTGGTTCAGGATATTCTCAGATAACCGCTACCTTGTGTTTTTTAAGTTGCATATTATTAGCATCAATAATATGCTCGAGAAAATTTAAAGAGGTTTCAATTTGAAATTTCTGTATATTAATGGTAATTCCGTATTGTTGCGGTCTTCCGTAAGCTGTGTCTAGATGTTTAATATGTGTTTCCTCGTTTGGGCTTGCTATCAAATAGTCATCAAAATATGCATGCACATAATCAAGCCCGCGAAACACGTCATTGATGAGACACTGAAATGTTTGTGCTACATTTCTCAAACCGAAGAGCATTCAGGGAAATTCGTAAATGCCGAATGGGTTTACAATAGCCGTTTCGGGTATGTCATTTCAGCCATCGATATTTGATTGTACGCCTTTACTAGGTCAATTTTTAAAAATACTGTCATTCCCTTCAAGGTGGTCGTTAGGTCATGGATGTGTGGTAAAGGGTAACGATTGAGCTCAGTTTGCGCGTTGAGACATCGGTAATTACTGGTGGGACGCCAATCATTGCTATCTTTCTGTGATATCATAGGTAATGGAAATGACCATGGGCTACTGGATGGGCGGATTATCCTAGGTCAATCATATGATCAAATTCGTTTTCCCCAATCTTTTTTCTTTCGAGTGGTAGTCGGCGTGCTTTGGAGAATACAGGTTGACATGTGGTTTGATGTGATGTGTAACATTATTGGTTACACATGACAACTTCGTCGTAGCCTGATTCAGGTTCGGATACTTGTCAAGTATTGGGTGAAAACAAGAGCTAATTAAATGTTTGAAAGAAGAAGGACATAAGCTACAATCTAATACAGTGGTTTCTTGAACCTATAGCTTTGTGTTACCGTCCACTAGTCTCCTTTTACTAGGGTCTACAAGCAAGTTGTGCTGTCTCAGTAACTCACTGCCTATGATAGGTGTTTTTACATCGGCGATAGTGGAAATCTAGTGTATGGGTTTTTATAAACTCACATTCAAGTAGACATATCTTACAACATACGTGGCTAGTTCTTTTTCGTCAACTGACTGTAGATCGAATGCAGCTTCATGTTGGCGATCAGATGAAGTTGAAGGTAGGACGCTGACTTCTGTGCCAGTATCGCTATTTCGTAACGGTTGAAATTTCATAAACCTTCACTGGACAGCGATCTGAGTACAGTTGCAATAAAAAATGTAGTTAAGAATTCTCGCCTTTTCGTAAAACGTTATCAGTTCATGTTCTGATTCGTCGATTCGTCAAAGGGTGATTAATTCCAAATAACTGACGATGACTATGGTACTATATTAATAGACTAAACAAATTTGAACTATGTAAACTTCAATAATGAGAGTATACTATATGGTCGACAATAATGTTCCAAATATAATCACTCTGTAAAGTAACAGAAAGTTTAAGTCATTATACTGGATAATAGTCAAAACATAAGGTTAGTACTGACAGACAAGAAATGTAATCCTAGCGACAGTCAGTGGAATATTGTATTCTTTCAGCATGGACTTATTTTCGAAAAATTTGCACAATTGGCAACCTAGAATTCTTTGATTTCAAAGTAAACGATGGAGGCAAGTGATAACTAGCTATTACTTTTATTTTAAACTTCAACGAAACCTTCGTTAAGGCACACAATTCATCTCTCTCAAATAAATCTAAGGCTTTTAGGATAGCAAACAAACTCCATGACGGAACAATTTCATTTTTTAAAGATGTAATACTATATTTTTTCACTTTAATGGATAAATGTTAAGATACGCGTAACTCTATGAATTTAACCCACAGATTAGCTTAAAACTTAACTAGCGCTAATAGCATAAACCACTTGGCATGAGTGAATTAAAAGTAAGTTATTTAGAAAGCCTGTACTTTACCGTGAAAAGGCTATCGAAAAATTTAGAAGCCTAATTACTTTTGGTTTCATTCATCGTAACTATAATAGGGTGGGTTTTGCTACGCAGAAACTAAGTTTTGATACCATGGCGTGACAGATCCCCGCGTTTGACTCCGTGCCGTCGTAAGGTCACTTACGCATGAATCCGACAGGTACACCACTCCTTCATTTTTTCAGCCCCGACTGCCCCAGAATCCTATCAACAGCTAAAAAGATCAGTTTTTAAATGTGAAGACTTTTTCGAAAAACAACGTCTTGACTAGTTGTTTCACACCATCAAGCTTGGTAGCGGTCAGCGACGGAAATATTGCTGCGTATGAAAGAGGTAATTGGTCCACTCACTTTTGACGAAGGTCTCTTCTGTCTTGTCCTAGATGAAGAGAAAACTCACATTGATGTTGGTATCACAAGAGCCATGGCAAAGACTTGGAAAAGTATAGAGACCCGTGCTGTCTTCCCTGAAACAACCCCTCTGTTGACTAATCGGGAAAATATCTTACCGACAGGTGTTGGCGGCAACCGTAGCCAGCGAAAACAGCAGCTTGTTATTCATCGCATCAGTCGCTGTATAGTATACTCTCATTATTGAAGTTTACATAGTTCAAATTTGTTTAGTCTATTAATATAGTACCATAGTCATCGTCAGTTATTTGGAATTAATCACCCTTTGACGAATCGACGAATCAGAACATGAACTGATAACGTTTTACGAAAAGGCGAGAATTCTTAACTACATTTTTTATTGCAACTGTACTCAGATCGCTGTCCAGTGAAGGTTTATGAAATTCCAACCGTAACAATATTTAGCTTACGTCTAATCAGGTAATTATAAATGACCCTGATTATTACCTTCTGCATCATTCTAAATAAAATGAAAGTGTGACTAATCACGGGTAGTTTTCAGTTTCAAGCTAGTGACCTACCTTCAAGTGAGGCATAATACATGTGATCTCCCACGATTCATTGCCGAATGCTTGCGCATGATCTATCACTACGCATTATAGTCTCTCAATTTTTGGCCTGCGCCCAACTCAATAGCCAATAGACAAATTGAGTGGGCTGTTTGGTAGTACTTTCCTTACTTAAAACAAACTTGCCGATCCGTTGTTATTTTATCCTGAGGACTATCCTTTTGCGTTAATTAGGTCATATTTTTAGCTAAAGTACTGCTAGATTAAAGACTTCTAACATCAGTTTTCCCTGTGCGCACTACTATTTGCGCCACACGGACATAATTTTTTTTCTCTGGGACGGTTAGTGCCTTGAATTTCTTGATTCTCCCGCATACCCGCGGCAGGCGCATTGACTATCTTCGTTTTACTTCTTTTAAAGCATTGATTTTGTTCCTGTTGATATCATAGTCAATTGTTAGCTCAGTGTTTATAGTTAGTTTCGGTTTTCCACAGGTGGTATTTACGCAGCCTTTCTCCAGAGTGCCGGCGCAGTCTTTTACCAAATGGGCTCGCTTATGATCCTACACTATCACCTGGTGTGACATAAGCCAATCAACTTGCAACAATTAAGGGATTATTGGTGATCAGAATACCATTGTGATGCTCCTGTCGACCAAGCCCCTCTGTATGATCGAGTATCAACTTTTACTGTCAGTCTTACAACCTAATTGAATAATAACAAGCGGTCGGCAAATGATTAATTACTACTACTTCTTGTCGTAGGAATACACAATTATAAAGCTCATATGATAACAGAAATATTGATAGTTTCTGAATAATGTTAACTTCAAATGTAAAACGAACGATCACTTCCTTCTAGAACCAATAACTGCGAACAAAGGAACTTGATTCGACGAAACAATACTCAGCGATACTAATGTTCAACTTCCTTGACACCTGCATATCACCAGATGCCACTTCAGAGATTTTTTGGTGATGACTGGTACCTATATTCGTACTGCTGAATCAGGAGTAGTTCCCAAACCTGACTCGAATCGACTAAGTCAAACTCAAAGAACACTTAAGTGAATTGAGCTTAACAAACAGACAAGCCGAAATACGCTTGCGAAAGCAAGCCTTAAGTGGCTCTAATAACTTACAAAAAACTACTTCTAAACAAACATAGACCCCGAAGGCTCTACCTCTCAAATCTATGGAAAATAATGATAAGAAAATATCGAAGGCTTCTGCGGTCACAGGGCAGAAAAAATCTAACAGTACAAGCTCAAGTATTCCGGTACACACTACCGCCAGCTCTAATAATGAAAAAATCTCTAAACCATGACTGTTTACCCACAATTAACCTACCCCCCCCTACTCTCATTAACTGTGACCTCCAGGACGGCTGAGCTACCCTCAGTCTACGATCTCCAGAGGTGTTGTGGCCCAAAAATAATAAACACCCTATAAATGCTACTATCAAACTCCAAAGTACAATTCTCCTTTGAAACGTCTCTAGCATTATTGAGTGTCTACTGGAAGGGCTGTGACCATCTTAGAAACAAGTCTCTAGTGGTTAAACTTAACTCTGCTTGTTCTAACTGGTTTACAATGTCTAGCAAAATGCCACGAGGTTCTATTCCTAGACTATTTCTCTCCTTATTGTATTTGAATGACTCTCCTAATTTCGAGTTACGAGCCCTTTTATACGCGGATGATCCATAAAAAAATGCTTGGTTTAATATGAGTTCTTTACTGATAAGTGCTGCATAAAATGATAGATAAAATCTTAGTTAGATTAGGCACGATCAGATATAGACTTTGTTTTTGAAATTTTTTCCAAGTAAATTCAAGGTTGTTTGTTGAGAAACATTTTAAAATTGATGTAAGTGCATGATTTGTTAAGGTGGCTAGGTTCCAAGGATTCTCTTTTAATCCACTTTACATTGCACTTTCAAATATGGCTATCAAAATTTAAATTTATAGCCAATTACTCATATTTTAACTATTCCATTGAGTTAAGTGAATTTATGTCTTAGATATCTGAATTCGTTTGAATATGCTTTAGGGTTATACGCCAAATAACTGTTAAAACCCAAAGGCTGTAATCACTCATGGAGCACGCATTCCATCCGTTTCACGCAAAGTGTATTTTAGTTCAATCACTAATAAATCTTGGCTCTAAGATCGCTCACAGTTTTTCAGTCATAGTTTTCGTTTTCAATTTGTGGATCAGACATTTTGCGGTTCCCATGTATGTATATGTATGTATGTATTATCAACATAGAACCTTAAACATGTTTACATAGGTTCAAGTTGCCAGACCTCTGAAGCCCATCAATATTAACATCAACTTAGTAAAAGTTGAAGTTACTTAAATGATAATAACAAAATAAACAATGAAAAGGGAACATCAAGAATATAGTTTAGTGGGAAAGAGATGAAGCGTGGAAATAAAGCCTTGAAATAATTTTAAGCTGCTGATTTAAGAGGGGATAATTAATGGATACATCAGCGCCATGTAGATAGGACGTTAAGGTTGACTGAAATTAACAGTTGATCTACTCTGCATATTTAATGTGAAATTATGGAAGTTATGTAACTAGCTTGCATCAGGGTAACGAACATCTAATCCTTTTTCGGGGTAGCTATTATAACGTCAAGCAGGAAACTTCAAATTATGTTGGTAATTTCTACTTTTGTTACGTATTTTGCGTATAGACGTTTTCCCTTAAATCTTGGTCAAGTTTTCAGCTTGTTTTGCAACAAAATAGTGACAAGTTGTAGGAAAGGTGCTTTTACGGTGTTCAGAGATAGAGTAATTTTAATCTTGGGAATCTTTCATAAATTTAATTTAGATTTCCCTTAATGTTCACAAGTCTTTGTTGCCTCTTTTGGTTTAGTGACTGTATCTGATGTGAATACGAGATTTTCTTGAGGTGTTTGCATAATGTCAACTGTTTATGTGGACCGTGGAATGGCCTGGTGTACAGTGGTTGGTAAGTCAGTTGTCTATACGCTTTTCAGTGTTTAGTAGATAATTATATCAGCTCTTGAATGAGACTTACCTTTAAGTGAAGTGCGAGCGCTTATCTTTTCTAAAAGTCCGTATTGGCCAGAAGCACTAGTCTTTGCAATTAAGTTTCTGGTTAGGACCTCACCAGTGATTAATCACCATAGAAGTGTTAATTTTTGTCCAGTCTTTGATGTTCTTAACTTTTGGCTTCTAACTTTTCCATTTTCGATACTTCAGATACTAAAATATGGTCTGACTAAAAATAAAAGTAAAGGTATCCTGTACAAACGTTATTTATCCACCTTCTAGCTTCTAAATTACAATTATTACATTAGTCGCTACTTAGTTATGGTTGATTTTATTTGTTTTCGTCAAATGCTTGCCTGCAGCATAAAATGTGCGACAACCCGGTTTAAGTGGTACTAAATCGTTCCTTTTGCCAGTGTTATACTTTGATTGATATTGGTCTCCAAGTTAAGCATTTTATTTGACTGTTTTGTTAGGAAAAATAGGATATGTGAGTTTGAAAGTCCCTGTTAAAAGTTCATATTATATGAACAGTAATCCAGTTTCCTCACTAGGTTTCGTTTAACAATGACCGTTATTTTATTTGTCTACCTTAAGCTCGAGTGTTGTAAATTAAGTATTGCAGCAGATACATTTAATTCGTCAGTTTGTATCCACAAGTTAGTACATATAATAGTGTCTCGTAATTCCTTAAAACCCCTGGAGAAAAAATAATGTATTTATAATTTTAGCTATGACACTGGCAGTAGACAAAATTCGTAATCGGTACTCAGTGCACATTGTAAAGTAAATATTTATGAATTACATGATTCAGTAGTGATCACATTCGTTATAGACAAGATTGCTGCTTCTTTGTACTATTGTGTGCATTTGTTAGCTTCTTTACCTTTCAGAGCTAACTGCCTAGCAGTCATGTAATCTCTTTTGCAACTACGTTGTTCACAGTTACAGAAAATTCATTTAGTGTAATCGATATTATTTGTTCATTATACCCTGGCTTGACAGGCTTTTGATATATCGACATTTTAATTTACAAATGCATTTCACTTAGGTAATTGCCACTACCGTGAGTAGTTTCTTTTTTACAGTGCACTGTCTTCACTTTAACTAAAATGAATCTGTTTCGTCATATTTTGATTTGACTGAAATTTATGCAATATTTCGCTTTATACTAATTATCCATTGGTTCCTATATGACCATGCTAGTTTACATATCGGATCAGTCGAGATCGCATTAGGTCAGGAATGTTCGGTGTTACATTCATGTTAATTTCAGTTTGAAGTTGCACTTATTTACTAGGCAGATATTCACTTTTTTTTTACTTACGAGCTACTGTGGGAAGTGGGTGCGTGGAGCAAGAAAGTAATGCTATCCGAAGTAGGCGAAATAGGGTTCAAACCTGTTAAAGCTAAAAGTTTAATCAAATCAATAGGTTGGTTTCGAGTCTTGGTTTGTTCTGAGGACTAGAACGGAAGTGACAAATTAGTAAAGCAATTATTTTGTACTTTTTTATTAATGTATATTGTAACTCCATAACTGTGACTTCTAAATAAACATTATCCTAGTCATTTATCTCATATTGAAGAAAGAACATTCTATAGATTTATCACATTTGACTATGAAAGGACTAGATATTTTGTTTACAGTCTTACACAGCTGCCCTTCTTTCTACGCCATTATATTATAGACAAACCACTTTTCGCACTCCCAGCATCGAAAAATAATACACGATATGGAGCCACTAAGATGACATGACCAAACCAACATAGCCTACGTTTTAAGTTGATAACACTTGTTATCATCGCTGCCCTCACTACCATGGTCTTAACAGCACAAGCCTAATCTTTTTCACAGTGTTTCTAATAGCTGCATAAATAGATCTATTGATAAATGAGTTACATCAACCGATGTTCACTCATCCAACCCGCTTTATTTCCTTTCGATTTAAGTAATCTTACTATTGTCAAGTCTACACACGATGACTCAATATAAAATATCGATTTCGTTGTCAATAATCCTGTTCTAATTCATAGTTCTTGTTTTGTTTATTAAATAACAGGTGGCTTTGTCGCAAATCTTCTCTTGGGTGGTTTAGGCAAATCTTACAGTTTGGTAATGGAAGCTTTTCAAGAGGTATTTGAATCTGGATCTGCCTATTTATTTCTAGCTGGTGGTCTAATTTATACACTTATGTATTGCTTATGTAAGTTTATACACATTTTGTTTTAGGTATTTGTATTCTCAAAATTAGTTAAGTACTTTCATAAATAATACTTAGTGTTATCGACTAAACTAACTTAATAAATTTACCTGACGGATTCTAGGTCGTATTACTTAGTAGTAATAATGTTGTGTTATTTTGAAAATTCAGTAAGAGCATTTCATATTCGTTAATTTTTCATTTTTTTGCGCGTAGTTTGCAGGAAAATGAATTGCTCGACTGGCTCAAATCTTTTTATCCAAAACATCAGTTAGTTATAGGCAGCATAGAACTTGGCATGAATGTGCGTCGACCTAAATTTCCAGGGATTGACCTCCTATCAGCATTTTCGCTCATTGATAACATAGTCCTGTCCACTTAAGACTGAGAAAACT
This sequence comes from Schistosoma japonicum, assembly GCA_025215515.1. NCBI lineage: Eukaryota > Metazoa > Platyhelminthes > Trematoda > Strigeidida > Schistosomatidae > Schistosoma > Schistosoma japonicum. The sequence goes on from CM046069.1 coordinate 722,183, forward strand.
CGGTTATTTGATTTCATTGAGCAACACTGCAAACGTGTACAGGATGGGTTTATATCCCTCTAAATGCATGTTACATCGACACTGGTTTAGGTGGCCACCTGAACTAATGATAAGGACTAGGGTTGGAGAACCAGCATTGCGAGTCATAGTAAACTGTGGCTGTGGATGCGTAATGTATATCTCTACCATCTTTTTGTCATTGAGGATTCAGAGCGTTATCAACCAATTTTTCACATTTGCATAATAGTGTACGTTAACTTTTCACTAATCATCAATTAATTTATTCAGTGGATATTGGTTAATTATCTGTTGATGCCGACTTCAGTATATATTCTGTTGCTCAACTGTATGGATATTCATGGTTTAAACATCTAACTTTAATTAATACACGACCTCATACAGTTCCGTTGTTGGATAATTACTTCACACGATACGATTCAACTTTGTTCGTCACATTCTTTCACTGAAACTTCTGAAACGGACTCTTGTGATTAGGGGTTACTAAACATGCAATTATGATGTTCCAATTCGGCATGCTTTTTCCTCGTTAATAAATTGCTATCCACTACTTTTTTTTTCTCAGCTCTTGTTAACCATTTACTTTCGAAACGATATGGTAGTCGACCAGTTGTCATGGTTGGTGCCTTTGGTTCTTGCATAAGTTTATTGATTGCAGCATGTTCACCTAATCTTGCACTTTGGGTAGTTGCTGTAGGTTTTGGAGTAGGTAAGTTGCTACTGCTTTTAGTGATTGCTAATAGTGCATCCTTTCTTGGATCTTCTAATAATGTTTGTGAGTGGTAAAATGTAGATAAAGACAGTGGTGTTTGCTTTAACATTTCTGCATAAGTATCCGCTATTTATGTTAGATAATTTACAAGTATTGCTTAGTTGGTATTACTTTTAACCAGTAAAGCTACATTCTAGTTTTTCTGATTACTATTTAATCAGTATGCAATATATTTGGAGGGGTCTGTCTGTTCGTTCGTGTTTAAGCTTACTATTCAGCTGTTAGATTTGTAGGTATTTGGTCAACAAATGAAACAAGTGATCCTGTGGTCTTAAGACAATGGTGTACAAGGTAAACAGTAACAAAACTAAGATGGGTTAAAGCCCAGTAAAATAGTATTGTGTTATTTTCGTTCAAACCTCTACATGGTTTTCAACCAGGCCATATAAATCTTACATATACCCTTCCAAATAAATAATATCATCAATGTGAGTAAATTTAAAAACAGTATTATCGTGGATGTAAGTACTGGACAAAGCACATTGTGTAGGTCAGTATTATTGCAGATCCGGGTGATATGCCTGCCGTATGGTTCGAAACAGTTCCAATTGAATTCTGTTATTCGTGGTATGAATAGCTCAAAGGCAACAAACTCAGCCTGTGAAGCTGAGATGCGATGGTTCGAACCTGTCGATAAGTAGGTGGAGATTGTTGACGAGTTCTAAGTATTTTTTTGCTAAATCGTAGATATATTGATCACAGCTCTACCCTTCACCAAATATTGGAACACCACACTTATTGCAGGCCAACACTCCTTGTGTATATGTACATTTTGCTCGCTTTTGAGGGGTGTTCCTGAGTTTATTTACATATTTAAGTCTTTATGCGTGCCATAAGAAGCCACCTTCCTCCATCGTACCAGTCCAACAGTGAGATCGGGTAAAGCTGTTCAGTCTCACAATTTCCCCTTAACTTTACCGTCTATGACATTTTTGAAACAGCTTCGATGGAAGTACGTTGTGGACTGATATGTGGCTAGGAGAAAGACTTTTCAACCTTGAACATGTAGATGACATTATATTACTATGAGATGATAAACAGACCATTCAACTTGCACCAAATTAGTTGAAGATTAATTTTTGTAAGTATTGTATGAACTTTATACCTTCCAAATATAAAGTACTTCTTCAAGACTGGAAGGGATTTGTTCTTACTGTCTCTTTGTGGTGGACTGGTAGAAGTCGCTGAAAAGTTCCCATATTTGGGCGGTTTTATGATTCGATTTCACAACCCTTCGAGAAGAGTATTTCTGCTCTATACTTGTGATATCTTGTCTCTGAAGGTGAAGAATGTTTAATGACTATGTTCGAGTATTGTTTTTCCAATGGCTTCTGATATCAGGTGGGAATATCATTCTAGTATTTCCGAGATTCGGCGACCCATCTTCGAGCGCACTGATGATGATTCATCTTGGGAAACTGGCTCCCTTCCTTTGCCTATGTTTTTGAGTATCATCCCAGCAGCTTCTATATCACTATTTGGTGACACGAAAACTGGGTAGAAAATGGGAAGACGCAGTCATTGGCGTTGAGTTGTAGAATGTAAAGAAGCTATATAGAACTAACCTCTTTTGGTGTGTTATGGTTATGTTGATTGTATTCTTGATATATCCTTGAGTTCTACAGTTACGGAATACTGTGATGTTGACTATCCAACTGACTCAAGATGTTAGCAGTTGACCAAATGGTGTACGACCTTTGATTATTATCCAGTAGTCTGTACGTATAGAAGTCTACCCCGTACTATTTAGTCTTAAACCGGATTAGCAAGAGCGCTTTATGCTGATCCAACGGCACCATTTTATTACATATACCTATAAACGTAGATTACACACCAACGTAATTAGAATAATCACATCAACATAAAATAAACACATTAATGATAGGAAGATGGCATAGTGGGTACATCTCTAACTCTCTCCATTAATACTAAATCTGTTGCTGCCTCCACTACTCTGGGATTTGGTCCAACAATTTAATCTCTATTTGCTAATTGGGGCATGACGACTTGAACTGATGTACACATGTACCAAGTTCTACGTTATAACTGACTGACTTGTGGGTACATAGTTTATGAATTAAAAGTGACAGTAACAATGGATCGAAATGAGAAGTTAGGACAAAAAAAATATAAAAATACGTAAAAAATAATTTTCATAAAATTAATTCCAGAAGTTCAGTTTTCTTTCCTAACTCGTCTGTTATAACACTACTGTACTGTTATTACATTTTTAACTTTTTGATTCCTATCACCTTTCGTCTCACAATATTATCTTTCTAATTATGTAGTGCTTGGACTTTTTAGTACTCATTAATAATCAAGTTTCATGTGATTAAATAAATAAAAATGAGTAAACACTAGGACAGCTGTTTCGTCTTAGTATGGGGCTCCTCAACAGTATGCACCCTAGATTTCATCCCATGGGCTTCAGGTTGACAGACGCCTGAATTTCTGCTGACCTATTCGTGCTCTCTGATTTTCAGTAGTACTCTATTAGCATCCATCTGTGACGAATCTCATCGTCAAAACTTAATACCTATCTCCATTAAACTACCTAACTTCAAATAACATCGACTTGCCCTCACCCTTTAAAACTTAAATCAATCAGGATTTCATTTTCTACTGCCAAAACTATGTGTATTCTATATATACACATTAACAATAAATCGTGTTGTTTCCATGTATTGTTTGTTTGCAATTACACTTTAACCCATTTATTACACTATTTATGTTTCTATGGTGAATGACTAATGGTTACTTTAGTGTTTTGGTTATTGTAACTATTCATGTTTTATTTAAAAAAAAAGTACTGGTGAATATTGTTTTCCATTTTATTATCTTATCAATATTGTAATTTATAGTAAATTGACAATTTGTCGATTGATTAGTTTAAACAAGATGTTTCATTTATTTGTTTGTTTTTGGTTGGCTTCATTATAATCAACTTTAGAGTTTAGTATAAATATACTGCCAGGTCAAGTTATCATACAACTATCAATACAACTGTAATCAAATAAACATGATAAAATGTATAGTAATATTAATGATTAGTGGAAAAAGAGACGATTCAACTTGGAGAATATCACTTAGAAGGGTAAAAATCAAAGTGTAGGATAAGATAAAATGTAAGTGTATATACACTACTGGTTGCCCAACCGTAGCTGCTACCTTGTCGTGGTGGTCGGGCTTGCCTATCGTGATGACCCAACCGAGCTATACTGGCTGGAACATATGTTCCTGTAGGTTCTACCATGCTAGGTAGGTCGATTGGAGAACGATGAGACTAAAAGCAGCTTCTCAAGGTCTGAGGGCGAAGTCGTACTGCTGACTGCAAAGGGGTGTGACAGCAGTAAGGTGTTTCCCTCGGACAACTAGCATCTGCAGCGATGCTACCTTCTCACAAGGAAGGAGGGGTTAGAAAAGGTCGACCCTAAAAATGTCACATCTCACCCTACCTCACGGATTTCCGTCTCCGGCAGTAAGGGTGCCCACTAAGGGCTTTTAAGTGCGCAGCTAATACTCAAAAAACTTTTCATAAAAAGGCCGTGCGTGACAGGCCTCAAGCAGTTGTTCCTCGGGCTCGCTCTTCGGTCACGCTCTCAGGTCTCTAAGACCGACACTAATCTGCCTTCTTTTTCAGGTTCCTCAAGAAACACCCTTCCACGGTGTGGGCAGCCGAGAAGTGACAACCGCCCTCATACCCGCAAAAGCACGAGAGTCCAAATTGGTCAAAATCAAATCCTTTCTACACCCCATAATATCTCTCTTATCTCTACGACTAACTCTACTTACATTCCTTCATCTCACTGTACCGCTAATGCAAACGATGCGAGCTCACGAAAAGTCATTCCTGGTCTCTTGAAACCCCGTTCTAGACTATATGTTGGTTGCCATTATTACATCAACCCAATCAAGTACGTAACATCTATCAACACAGACTTCACGCCTTCACAGACTGATCTCGTATCTTGGTTTATCTTCTTGCCTTCTGACCAATTTATATTCCAGTTAACTTTAGATATCAGAGTAGTCGATGCTTGATCATATGTTCATATCATAGTTTCATCAACAGATTTACAATCCCTTTGTATTTTATTTGTAGCCTCAATATTGCCAGTTATTTCACAATGCATGTGTTGTGCTTCAAAGATACTTTTGGTCAAATTTTAGTAAGAACCTACTCCTAATATTATGCCTTCAAATATTAAGTTGCACAGCCATGAAATAGAGCAAATTTTTGGACAATCATAAACTTAACACTTGGTTACTAGGTACATATTTAGTGTAGTAAAGTCACATAAATGCTTCACACTTTGGCCCGAAATAAATTCAAATTTCACATTATCACCAACGTTACTGCCTGTAAATAGAAATATTCACCGAATTAAAAGAATATGAAATTTTCTGGAGAGACAGTGTACAATATCTAAATATTACTAGTTTTATATGGTAAAGATCTCAGAGCATTTCGTAGGAGGTGGGGGGGTAGATCAGTGATAAGCCAGGTAACGAACTATCTTTTAAACTCTGTGATCATTCTCTCAGATCATCAAGACCACTTCTAACCCAGTTTTATTTTCAGGTACCACAAGGAAAGCACTTGTACTTTGTAGAGTAGTGGGAGGGGGGTAGTGATGACTGGTTTGTAGTAATTTCTTTTATAATTCTAATTATACTTGAAATCACCTTATCCACACTCGATCTTTGCCATGAGTTTGTATAGTCAATTTATCAAGTGTTTCTCACTTGATTCACATTAATTTAAGAGATTTTTCCGTTGTACTTTCATTTTTCCCTGTATATAATTTTACTACCACTCGCCTGTAAACTAATTATTTGTTACTTGTATCTTTTAACAGGCGCGTCATTATCATGCATTTATTTCACTGTATTCGCTGTTGTTGGATGCTGTTTCAAACGATATTTAGGTTTAGCAAATGGTATCAGTGTTGCCGGTGTTAGTGTTGGTCAAATGATATTCCCTTCATTGATTACTTATTTAAATACTACTTACAGTGCTAGAGGTGGAACTGTAGTCATGGCTGCAATCTGTTTGCATTTGTTAGTAACGGCTGCGTTAATGCCTCGACATATAATCGACCCAGATGCCCCAGTGGTTGTACCAACAGAGAAAGTTGAAACAAATAAAACCAAGAAGAAATCTCATAAACCACAATCAAAGTCAAAAGAAAGTAGACAATTAATGCCATCACAAAATCAACTAAATAATAGTAATAGTAATGACAGGCAATTGACAAGTGATTCAGATAAGAAATTACAGAGTCCAGTCGACGAGTTCTTCTCTAAATTAGATAGTCAAAGGTCTGTTGTATAGACTTCAATAAATATTCTAATTTTTTTGCCCTATAACGATCGATTACTCATATAGGCAGTAAGAAGGCATATACTAGGTTGTAAGGCACATATTTGTTGTATTTTGGTACTGATGTTGATTATATCTAACAGTTGTGTGCCGGCTTGGGTTGATGTCAGGTTTCCTAAACCGAAGTAGGTGGAGCATAGTTCGAACTTGAGACTGGTTGAAAACCAGACGCTTACAATAGGACCCAAGTACGTTCGTGCTAGCGCCATTTTGTAAGATACTAGGTGATATGAGTTTGAATGAAGAGATAACTTCGTTAATTATGCACATATACATTTTTGATTTCAGAGCATATTTGTTTGCTACTCGTAGTCATATTTAATATTGGTTCGGTTCGTTCAGGTTATAATGAAAGTGTCTCTACATATTACTACAATTAAATATCAATGCACATTGATTTCTATTGTGCAATTATTGAAGGTGGTTGCAGAAAACTTAGTTAGATGTGGGTTTTATGAGAGTCAGGACTCGTCAACGCTGCGTACCTACAGCTAATACTTCCTGTAGGCTTCTATCTGATGTTGTCGAGGCCACTGGCAGGAGTTCGAATCATATCTAGCGCATCAGTTACCTTTGGTATATCGGCTAATGTTAGCTGTGCTTAGTTAATGAGAGCGAAGACAGACGAGTGTATCACATTTGAATGAACAAAGTATTATGACCCACGTATTTTTCTTTCCCTTTTTTGTATGTGTAACTTTTCATACATAACTGTTCATGATAGTGTAAGCAAACTACATATATTTAATATCTATTTTATCAGTTTCTTAATCCGTTCATTCGGATTAACGTGTTTAAGTAGGACTACCAAGACATGACTGAGATTTTTATTTTCCTACCGAACCACATGAGCAAATAGTCTAAAAGTATAATCTTTCATCTAGTATCTTTAACAGCTTTACTAACGGGTGCTAAACTAGCACAAATCCTAGGTCCTAATGATTATCTATAATCACACTACATCTTGATCGATATACTTTGATCAGCACAAATGTATTTAGTGGTCAATCGGTGTACATTAATTTCTGCTTATTTTTTTAATTATTTTATTATAGAGATGTCGTACATTCAGTGAATAACATAACTTCATCAATTATTCATTCCTCATCGACACTATCATTATCTCATGTATCTATCCTATCTTTATCAATACGTCATACAGCATATCTTACTCGTGGTTTACTTATTATCTATATAGTTGCTAAAGCGTTTGGTGATGTTGGTGATGTGAGTGTATCATTTATTGCACCAGTATTTGGAACTGAATTAGCTTTAAGTTCTACCATAGTAAGTATATTTTTACAATGCTTGTTATGATATTTAAAAATAAGGTTATATTTTATTATTCCACTTTTTAAAGATTGAAATCTTTAATTAGTGTGTTAAATGTATGAGTTTTGATTAGATCTCCTTAGATCTTTGATCAGTTTTGCATATTGTTAGTGTAATTCCTTTGAAGGATTTCATTTACCGGCTTAATTTTCATTATATTTGTGTGCTACATTTTACAGTTAAGGTTGAGCTACATTAGCTTGTTCGTAGTTGATTGTAAGCAATAACGAGGTTAGACCCTGGGTATTAGGGAAAGGTGATAGGTCAGTCGATGAGGTTTGCGAATCTTCATCTTCATGGTTGAGACATGTGTTAGATATGCCGAACCACCGTTTACTTCGACGCGCGATGATGACTTATATAGGAGTAGGATGGAAGAGAGTTTGGCGCCACTAAACCAAAACATGGGATCAGTTCATGAAGCAGCTGGTTTGAGTTATGTCGGTGGATGCAGACTACCTGGTTGAAAATTTTGGATGACATGGCTTAGAATCGGTCACAGTGAGGCAGGTGTATCCACACATTATCCTCCCTTAAATCATGAGCTTTAAATTATTTCATAGCTTTCTTTCCACTCTCCATTTCTTTCTCCCTAAACCATATTCTATATGTTCACTCTTCTTTGTTTTCGTTATTATTATCATTGAATTAATTTCTACTTCTACTAATGTGATGTTAATCTTTCTGGGCTTTAGAGCTCTAACAACTTGAACTTATGTACACATGTGCCAGGTTCTATGTTGATCATACGTACATACATACATACATAGTAGATTGTTATAGATAACTTCATATACTTCAGATATGAAAATCGCAAGCTAAAATGTAACATTGAGTTACTAAATGAATAAAAGCATTGATTGAATGTAGTGAATACAATATTTTTCTTGAACAGTGAAAACGTTTAGGATAGCCTTAATAGCATTTATCTCCATAATACCACTGAAGTCATCGGCTGGGGTAGTTGAAACATGTGTTACGTATCTTCAATCATCAATTATGCTGACATGATGCTTGCTGGAGTAGAAATGGGTTGATGAAAAATTAAGGAGCACCAAGACTATGGCATAGTCTCAGTCCATAAAATTATTGACAACTGGATGATGAAATATTTCACCATCTGGATGGAAGTCAAGTGTACATTATTTGTTGTCTAATATACAAGAATTTATTCAGTTTTTATCTAACGAATGCAAGATGATGAATTTGTGTGTATTTAGCGACTTCATCACACTGTTTAAACCTTATGCACAATTATGATTTTGGAAAGTACCTTGAAGCAAATCACCCATCTGTATTTTGATTATGTTCACTATATAACGTTCTAAGTAATATACTCATGCAAAGCTTGAACAAGAGCCTAGAAACCTGATGGCGAAGTGTGTCAATGAATTGGAAGCATCAAATGTATCTAAAAATTGTCAACTTCTCCAAGCTACCAGCAAAAGAAAATCTAGTGTCAGTGCGACAATCTGTAAAGCTGATAGATATTCCAGTTACTGACATCCAGGATTTTTTTAAAGGATGGACTGAGTTTCTCGAGAGTCTGTTCAGTTGATTTGTCACCCCAACAATCTCGATGAGATTGTCCTGACCTCCGTCGAGTGTTGGAACACTATTAAAGTATTGGAGGTTGACAATCGTTGTGTTAGTTAACTTTAGGTCCACCTTGATTTAGTTGTACAGAACCATACTTCGTAACAGTTTTCTTGAGAATGGTGTGTCTGAGAAATTTATTAACATTTTGAAGATTCTGTATACCGATACCTCTGCAAAGCGAGCACATGAAAACACCTTTCTGCACTACTACAATCCAACAGATGGATTAGTGAGGGTTGGCCAATTTCAACATTCCTCTTCAACTCTGAGATAGACGACATTGTGGATACAGATTTGAATGAAGTGTGTGTGTATGTGTGTTAGTGGTGTGAAAATGTTAAGTGACGAGACTCTCCGACCTTGAATCTACAGATGATATTGTTTTACTGTGGAATAATATACAAAGCATCTAATTTCTCGAGAAGACTATTCATTACATGTGAAGACATGACAATCGACACAACATAATATGATGATGGTGTGTATCTGCTATCTGGATAGTATGCGAATGATATTGTTTTACTATGAGACGAATTGTAGATCATTGAAATAGTATTTGATGAGTTAGGAATTAGTATTTGATGTATTTTGAACTTTCCTGATTTGAAGTACTTGAATGTGAGTGGATGGAGCTTGTGTCTGTTGTCATTCCTCATCGATATCTGTTAAAATTAGTCGAAAAGTTTGTGTGTTCGGGGTGTTGTATGCTTGTTGTTGTTAGTGTGTTGTGTGGGATGAATGTACTTCTAATGAAGGTGAGATCGGTTTATGTCGAAGTGAGCGATATTTGAGACTGTTGTGATATGAGTTTTTTCGTTAATGTTTGTGTTTGCAAGGCTTTGGTGATAGTGATTGTTGTGGAGGTTGTTGTCTGATCTGATGATGTTTTGAGACTCTCTGTGTTCGATCTTGGTTGTCATTGGAGAATCGGTGATATTCAGTGTGAATATGATGTTAGTAATAGTGAAGTTGGGCATCGTGTTTTCTAGAGGAGTGATGACAACTCATCGGTTATCATCATCTTGTAACGACGGCTACGGTGGCTTCTCCACGTTCTACGAATGTCATCTCAGCGGCTTCCATATTATGCATTAGTTATAGACACTAGGACTAATTAGAAGAATAGTAGTGGTGGTCATTTTTTGACATGACACCATTGAATGAAGGAAATCTTTATAAGATTGACCTCTTTTGGTTATTGACATTGTTTCTACAAAATCTTGAAAATACTAAACAAATTATGTTACTTCTTAGTTTGACTTTTCTTTTTTACTTGTTTCCTTTCAATTACCTTCTTATCAGACAGTCAGTCAGTGAGTTTCTTTCTAGTTTATGTCTAATTATTGTATTCTGTTTAATTTTTCAGAAGTTTTCTATGTCTCTTTTGTTACTCATACTTGTATACATTCGCTTTTATAACATTTCAATAGATCCTATTGTTTCCACTGACAGTTTTGTTCTTCACATAAATATCATTTTACTTATAAGTTTAAATCAGTGTAATCTTTGTACAGAAAATAAAATCTGCTGGTAGTATTACAAGTTTCATTTGTGCATTTACAGGGTATTTAGTTGTTTTCTTTTCCTTTTTTTTTCATGTATGAATTAGTCATAGTTACTAGTAACAATAGTAATAAACTTAAACTTTCTGTTAACATTTTGAATAAAGTTGACTAGACTACTGTTACTACTATTACTAGTACTCAAATTGAAAATACTTTCTTTATGCAGTTATCTCTATTCAATTGTTGTGTTATTGTTTCTAAAGTTATTTTTTCTACTCAACCTGTTTTCTAGTTTCGAAGTTTGACTACACAAGTCTTTAAAGCATTGCAGAACGACTAGGTAAATAATTCTAAGATTAAGCATTATTTACTAGGTAGAGACAGCAAACCGATTGATGTAGCTATGGATTTTCATTCATTGAAATGATCGAGGCATATATCAACTCAATATTAGTTGGAAGAAATCTACTGTAGATCAAACTAAAACGTTGAATCGATTCATGAAGACATTGACTTTTGACGTGAATCATGTTAATCAATACAAACTATTTGGTTTGCAGTCCGCTTGATTAATATTCGAATACATTAGATAACATGCTTCAACATCGGTTGCAATGACTCTTGCATTTTCCTTTAGATATTGAGTTTCATTATTCTTTCATACAAGCCTTCTAATTCCCTAATCTCAATGTTTAGAGATTATCATTTCTAAGATCATTATTTCTACTCCTTTATCTGCTGTCTCTCATCGTTCTAATGAGGTGTGAAGATTTGGAGTGACGAACATTTACATCAGTTTTTATGTTGCTTATGACTGGCTGATGAAGTACACCTGTTTCCATTACTCATTATTCTTTATTTATTCAAATACAACATTTCATACAAATGGGCATCACACAGTTGTGTAGAAATGAAAAAGGATAGGTAATAATAATAATAATATCAGTAAAACTTAACAAGAGAACAAAAATACATATAGTACATCATATCATTGACTGACAACCTCTCTTTCCCCTCAATCTTCTACCCTGGTAAATGTTGGGTAGTACGGAAGTTGCTCTGATGATAGTGATCCTTTGGCGTCAACGATAATCAGGCACTGTGGTTCTAGGCTTCTCAGGTAAACTGTAGACTTTCTCACCTAGCGATTCGTAAGCCCGACGTTTTACATCCAGACTCATATGACGAAAAGGCCAACGATGTCTCAAATTAGCGTAAGCCGATCCAGCTTTCATTATAAATAAATTGATCTAACGCAACATACTACCAACAACAAGCACACAACAACCCAAATATACAAACATTTCGACTACTTTTATCAAATGTCGACAAGAAATAAGAGCAGACACAAACTCCTTCTAGTCGTGTAAAAGTACTTCAAATCAAGAAGATTCATAATACATCCCATACTAAATGTTAACTATTTAAGCACAATTTGAATGATCTTCGTGTCATCACACATTAACACACTATCACCGCATACTTCTTTCAGAGGTATTTCAAAAGTATCGTTGATGTCATATTCGATGTGAATTGGTGGGATTTAAGGAGTTGGATAGTTATCTTGAGGAATATTAGGTGGATGATATTTTCATTTTGTTAAAATTTGCGATATCTCTTGACGTGTGATGTGATGTTTTTCTAGTGGAGTTTGTACTTTCATACATTATTATTTCAATGGATAATTTTCTAAACTTTATTGATGATTTACTGGAGACTGATCAACCTCTGTCTAGCAGATGTCCACTGATCACCAATCTAATTATGAAATCCTTCAAATGATATTTGAATTCTATTTTGTTCATATTTACATGGAGGTTATATAAACAGACTATCAGTGTAGCTATGGGACTTCATATTCCCCTTATAGTAGCTGACTTATTGGTGTCACACAGAATCATACACTTTTGCTAGTACGATCAGGTCACGTATCTGGTTTAGGTTTGTTGATGATAATTTATCATCATAGAAATGACCTTCATCAGAATCTGCTCTAATCATTTATATACATTTTCAAAGCACAATTACCAGTTAAAACTCAACTTTCCGCATGATTTTACTACGCATCACTTTTAAGATGCTTAAATTTGACAGGCTATTTATGTTGTTTCTTTTCATGGGTAATACGCTTACAATGGTCGTGTTCCTATTTGAGTTTTCAGGTATTCAGCATTTGAATGAACTATACACCTTTTATATGAGGGTATGTTTATGTAAATGTAACAGATAGTATTCATCATGATTATTTAATTCATATAAATCTTAGATGCAATGTTTAATTGAATTCTATGGACAGTTAGGAATTAAGTAGCTGTAACGTTTAATCAGGCCATCAGGAACCATTCCTTATTACTATTAATGCACTCTAATTTATTAACGACAGTAATTAAATTACTCTAATTAAGTGTTTATAATTGTAATTGTTAAGTGTATGTTTGGAAAACAATTTTTTCTATATAAGTGTTCCTTTAGTTGCCAACTTGTCAGATGAATGATAACAGATTTTCTGTGTAACAGATTGATTTCTAAGTAGGCGGTGTTTCGACAGTTATGGCGTTTAGCTTTTGCAACTAAGTTACAATTCCCAACCTCACTACACCTACTTCGTTTCTATTTATCCAATAGTGTCATTATCGCTTGCACTTGAAGCATGGCTCAAAGCCATGTGCATGAACCTATCCCTGATAAATGAGTTAAACTTAGGGAGTGGGTATACTTTAAGCTTTTGTTAGAAATAGACCTTTAGGATTTGATTCCAAAAATACTCTGTTAATGTAAGGTTATTGAATGTAGTCAGCATGATATCCTAACCGTCGATTTAACGCTAGATGTCATCAGTTAGTAAAGCGTATCTTTAATCTTGGTGAAGATTATTCTTTCTGTGAAATTCGGATGCGTGCCACTCAACTTCATGTTTTAAAACATCACCGCCGTGCTGTTCAGGTTCCGATTGACCTAGAAGTATGTAAAATTTACGTTGATGGATTACTGAGTTGTGACCATTATCACGTTTCTCCCATTCTTCATATAGGTGTTATAGTGATTATAACATAGCTTTCATCTAGTAGGTCATGCACTCGAACCTGCGCCTGACCTACTTCAGTTTAAGCAATCGAGCGGTATCACTAGCCTTCACACAACTATATCGTGGCTCAAGTTAAATTCAGCAATTTTTACTTGATACATGCGTAAATTAATCTGTTTAGTTCTTTAATTCTAGGAAGAAATCCAGCTTACCAAGGTTTCCTTTCGACTACAAACAACTATCTTACGTCAAAGCAGTGTACAATTGCGGATTATTCATAGTAGTGGCCGCATTATGAACGGTACTTTGTGTTTGTCTACTCTTGTTCACTCAAGTTAAGAGTGTTATTACTTGTGTTCTGGAATCTTATTTACAGTGATCTTTTTTCGAATTGTAATGTTTTCATTAATGATTAACGTCGATCTATTGCTTATATTTTCACTTCTCCCTTCTCATCAGGTTAACAGAGCTATTGCTATCGCTGGTGTTGGTGATTTGATCACACGTCTTGGAGTTGGTTGGCTCACAGATAGGCCAGCATGTATTGGTCGTCGTGGCTTATTGTTAGGGTTTTACATGGGTTATAGAAGGTTTAAACGCTTTTGCATTTGCAGAACTCAATAGACTTTCTGTAAAATATTCTGTAAGTTTTTAACACTAGAGTTTTTTTGGTTCTATGTCGTCCTATTTAGGACTTGTCAGCTGGATGTACCTGCATGCTAGTGTTGATGTTTATACGGAAACTCGAATTCAGTTTTCTTCATACCAAACACCACCGCGTTCACCACTCGACTACTGAGTCCAGATAGCCAACATTAATACTACGATCCAAGTACATCCGGCCGACGAGTCCGAAATAGGATGAAACAAGCTTTCTAGATTTCGCTTACCAGTTACAATCTAGCCTAAACAATACTTATATCTAACCTTACAAGCTTACATTTTAAGCATTAGCATTAATTAAACGTCGGTGATTTCAATTAATATAAGTCACCTCTTTAATCAATAAATGAAATATACTTTGGCAACTGATAACGGTGTCAGACAAGGCTGTCTGCTCTCGCCCTTCTCTTCCTCCTAGTGGTCGTTGGATCATGGAACCTCTACATCTGAGGAAAGCAAACGGGATTCAATGGACAAGTAGATGCAACTTGATGATCTGGACTTCGCGGATGATCTATCACTTCTATCCCATTACAAAACAGCAAATGCAAAGTGAAGACAAACCAAATTACCAGCAAACCTCAGCATAACTAGGCCTGAACATACATAAGGAAAGAGCAGATCACTCAATTCAACACAGAGAGCCCGACCCAATTGAACTTTGGGTGAACATCGGAGAAGTGGATACCTTACATACCTTGTAGTCATCATCGTGACAAGGAGGGATCCGTCAGATGTAAGGTAAAAGGATCGGCAAAGCAAGGGCAGCATTCCTACAGTTGAAAAATGTATGGACTCCAAACAACTGTCTACCAATCTCAAAGTTAGACTCTTCAACTCGAACGTCAAGTCAATTCTTCTGTATGTTTCAATCATTGTAAGATCGAAATTTCATGTACACACAAACACTGTCATTCATAATCAGTGATAATTTATTAATTAAAAATAAATATGTACCTTTGAAGGTAGATAATTTTTAGACTGTCATAGAAAAAAATGAGCTTGATTCATAAGAGGTTGATTGTTTAGTAATACATCAGTTATGGATCACATAGAATCAGACATGTAAAATATAGATCCATCGAAGATATCAAGTAAAGAAAAACGAATAAGAACATAATAGAGATGGTGGCATTATCAGTAATACTAAAATAAGCAAGTCATAGAATATACCTCTTGAATAAACAATAAATACATAAGATATAGAAGTATGAAATAGCTTTGAAACTTAGGATCTAGGAGTAGTGAATGAATGAATACATTCAGTCTATTAAGACCAATTCTAACCCATATTTCCCAAGTATTAGCTACAACAGTTATTCAGATTCCAATAAAGTTGTCTTCATCTACTAGCTTGGTTCAGAACCCACAGTAAGCAACTACCTTAATTGATGTCATGCTTTCATTTCACCACTCTTAGCTTTCTTTGAACATAGTCCTCCACCTGTGATCATCGTACGTCTAAGGTAGACATTAATTTATCATATGTGATATGTGTCTCGACCACAGTAGTCGGTAAAAATCCATATTCTCATTAACTGATCTACCATAATTTCATTGTAGTTTACATTCATATCTCACGTTATTCATCAATGGCTAATTTAAACTTGGTGGTACGTTTTGTTCAATTGCCATATAAGGTCGTAGCTCACAGTAATATTTAAAAAAATTCATTCTACTGTTAATTATTAAACAGCGCAAAAGAAATTAAATAGAAAACGTTGGGTTACGTAGGTACAAATCAGTTACAATGGTCCTGACTCATTAACTGGGTCATACAACTCAGAATTGGTCACAGTTGCTCATGTGCATTCATTCTTTGTTTTCCCTTAAATCTTGAGTTGACAATTATTTCATTCCTTTCTTTTCACAAACTAATCCTTTGCGCATCTATTATACTCTATATATGTGTTATTGGCAAACTGTTATTACAATATCAACGCCAATGGAGTCCTATTCGGTCACTATATGTCTGCCCTATGCTCACTCGATCCCAAGTCAGAGATAGAACACGAGCCTATAAACCAGCCAAACAGAATCATATTATATTTCAAATATTCCTTCATAAATACACAAAACCAGATCACACAGCGAACCAATTAGGAATTTGGCAATCATACAAAACCAAGGCGATTGTAGCAGTGAATAGGGGTAACTTGTACACCACTAATTAACTGTAGTTCATAATAACAAACAATATACTGAACAGGATGATATCGTAAGAGGGATGTAACAGTGATAGAATTGAAATCTTTACATTACCCCAGTTAAAATAATTGAATTAGTAAAATACAGTTCTGGGAGTTCATTACTCTTCTCTAGTCGTTCACATTCTTTTCTTACTACCACTGATGAAACTTCCAGTTATAATACTTTCTGTACTAATGGGATGTGACAGATTAGACTGATGTGCATATGTGCCAGGTTCTGCGTTATACATGACTGATTGACTCATCAACTCATTACCTCCCCTATGATATCGAGTCTCAAAACTATCTTATATCTTTTATATTGCAAACTAGTCTCTTCTCGAGTCCTAGTTTTTTTTACTTTTATATTGCTTGTTCGCCATTTACTTCACGAACTCACGATAGTTAAATAACAATTTAAAGCTAGGAACTACTAAACAACTGTTTCGTCTTAGTATGAATCTCTGCAACAGTACGCATATACAACCACTTGACTATTTGAACTGAATGCCTTCGGCTTTTGTGGATCGTAGTTATTCCTCTTATATTATAGCGGATTACTTTATTTGCATTGATTAAACACTAATTGTTAACTACTATCATGTTTATTTAGTTTCTATGCTTATGCGTATCTAATATGTTTTCTGAAACTGTAGTTACTTAGCACAAAGTTGAACTGATTACGTAGTGTTAATATTAAATTTGAGTTATTTTTATATTTACATATTACATGTTCATATGTTTACTTTTAACTATGGAATACAATCGGATTTTATGTACTATGTACACAAATATATATATATATATATATATATATATATATATATATATATATATATATATATATATATATATATATATATATATATGATAACAATATCTAAACATGTAGTACATTCATTCACTTGTTGATTCATTTGTGATTTGTTCATTTTTCTTTATTCTAGACTACTAATCATGCCAATAGTATTGAAAATGGCAATGGAATTGATAGTAATCATACCTCCATGATATTAACAGCATGTTATTTCATCTGTTTTGGTATTCATGGTATTTGTAGTGGGACTGCAATGACACAAATGGTTGTTGTTTTATGCGATTGGGTTGGCTCATCACAATTAGCACAATCATTAGCGGTGACTATGGTTATTTTAGGCGTAGTTATATCACCGGGACAATTTCTTATGGGTATGTAATATGTTATATTTTTCACTGTGTACATTCGTTTTTTTTTTTTTTTTTGAAAAACAAGGGAGTAAACATAGGAATAATATAAAGCCGTCCTAGTTTGTTTCGATTTTTACCAGCTGCTTACAGTTTTATAGGTGTTAAATCTGACCACGCTGCTACCTTGACCTAGTGATCAAGATCATCTATCGTGATTACTCATTTGGGCTATACTGGTTGGAACAATCGCTCTTCAAAGTCCTACCCTGGCAGGCAGATCAGTTGACGAGCAGTGAGACTAAAAGAAACTAATATAAAGTACGAGGATGAAGTCTTAATGCTGACTGTACAGACGTGTGATGGCAGTAAAGGTGTTTCCCTCAGACAACCAGCATAACAGCTATGCTGGTCAACTGGGAAGTGGTAGCCGCCCCGATACCTCTAACAACACACTAGATCATTGTTAAGTTTAGTCATAACGTTTTTATGTTATCCTACTAGACAAATTCATCAGAAATTTTTCTAATATTGACTGACAACTTGCTTTGTTGTCATACGATTCGGTTACCGAGAAACACTACATCAAAGTATAGAAATTTCATCACCGCCCATGAATAACATCTTCAATGTCGTTGGTTGTAGAAAATGCCAAAATACAGAAAACGCAATAAAGGCTTTGGAATCTATTTTTGCTTGTCATTCGATAGACACATCAAAGTTGTGTTATCCAGTAAACTAAAGCGTTATTGGTTACGAGGTTGAATATCAGATAAAGGGAAGTGATAACTAGATAGATAGAAAATATCTAATTAAATTCTAGGTCATTCGAACAATCTATTGGTTGATTTTACAGAAATTCTAAAAGTTTATTCCTATCTGAAGTATGTATTGATGATGTTGTTTAATCTACAAAACACAATTCCCTCGAAACATTTTTTCGTAGTCATAAGTCTTTTTTACCAGCTGCACACCGTCTGTAATAACAGTGAGCATCATATGATACCTCCATTAAAACCTTTCAACATCCTATTTGTTATGAAGAAACACAAATAGAACAACAAATTTCACTTTCGTGATATTTTTATCTTAACGAAGAGTAGATAGTACAGTTGAATATCTATTTTCCTGAATGAGTATGTAGAGTAGTTTCTACCTAATTAATTAACGGTTGACATGAACTGAATTGAATGAAGCCTAATTCATCTTATTCTATTCAATATTTATTGTTTTGTTGTCTTCAAATTAATAAATGGAATCATATGAATGAATATTGTAATTGATTGTTGTGGAGATTGTTGATTATCAATTTAACATCACGAATTTATCTGAATCAAACAACCATTGATCAATAGAAAGCACTGGATACCTGTGTGGGACTCTTCAACAGTGCGTATCCACGACCCTATTTGGCGTCGGACCCACTACCGTCTTGTTCCACTGTGAACGCTTTACCATTAGACTACTGAGTCGACTCCCAATGGTTGATATTTCTAATTCAGCTAATTTGTGATGTGGTTGTGCGAACTCATCCATTGCCAACAGTGGGTAGTTGCCTCACACCCGACACTGTTTAACTCCACTGGTCACGTCTTCTCACCAGAACTCCAAAAATTACCTCAAGAAGTTAGTCACAAATAAGCTGATATTGATTGTAATTGAGTGTTGTGAAGATCGTTGAATGTCAATGTTATGAGCTTACTCCTTAGTCTAATGGTAAAGTGTTCGTCGTGGCGCCAGAGGGTCCTGCGTTCAATATCTAATGGGGTCGTGAATGCACACTACTGAAGAGTCCTACACTAGGACGAAACAACTTTTCAGTGCATTTTAGTGATTGATGGTTGTTTAAATCGGACTAATTCATGATATCAAGTTGTATGAAGATTGTTTTATTCTTAAAATACTGGTGAATTCGTTCATTGAAATGTTTAAAATGCTCCGTGTATTTAATCTTGTAAAATGGCCTGCTTGGATTTACTGCAATTAGATGTATACTTCTATTGAGTTATGTACTTATTTCTTGTTCAGGAAAAGTCTTTTTTTCTTTTAGATTTTATTGAATAATAGGACGTCTAGAATGTCAACAGTAAATCAATCGACCTAATAAATACATGATTCACTTTAAATCTTATTAGTACTATGTAGAATTTTTTAAAAAAATTGTCTACCGCATTTATCATAAAGAAAAGACAACTGCATAACTCCATGAATGTTTTATAAGTTAAAGGTGTGTATACGAATCCATTCTTCTGTTTTTGAAAAGCTGACGGAAATACCTCACTGTTTTACAGTTAGCATTACAACTTGACCTTCAGACTTATTCTTAAATGTTTGTATGCATCAAAGTGATATTAAGCGATGATGGCAATTGTATCTTCATGATTTACGCACACTATGAAAAGATTCTTCTTTAAGTATTGGTTATAGATAGGTCATCTTTAAGCCGTTTATACACGGTCTCGGGATTATTGTTGACGTGTTAGTCCCATTCTTTTACAGGCTTTACCGCTTGGAATGATGGAAAAAAATTATTTATTTTTTGGAATCCGTCTATTCAAATGCTTTTCTTCTGTTGTGGGAGGGCAGCATTGCTTCATTACTGGTTACCTAAGGGAAGTACTCTACTATTATCGTATCGCTGTACAGTCAGCATTACAACTTTGTTATCGACTTTTGAGCTTTTCTCTATTCAACTAGTCCTTTTATCATGGTTTATTATCCCAGTCACTGTGATAACAATAGCTTCTATTCTAAAGTATCATTTTGTACATGAGGGCATACTGTATGCAAGCCTACCATCATGTCAAGTTAGCATCTATTGTCTTGTCACGTTGTACTGGTGTTATATAACAATTTCGCCTAACAAACATTTGTACCAGTGTCTACTCATCGAAGTTTCGGCACATCACTTAGTACACATAAAGCACTTATCTTTTAACCATTTTTTTTTCTCCAGGCTTTATCGCCGATATCATGGGTACATACATTTGGTCATTGCGAATATGCGGTATCATTCTTTTGTTAGCAGGTTTAATTCTTTTTATGGAATTTCCTGTTCGACGATTATATCCATCTGCCCGTAATAACTCTAACCGTAAAGAAGGATCTGTTGAACAGTGTATTCCAGTTAAAGATATCGAAGCACAAGATATAAATGATGGTGTTATAAATAATAATGGCAAACATCATTCACCTGTTAATTCATCAATTGATTTAGAGAATAATTTAACTCCACCAAATGTCCAGTTGATCGATTCAAAAGATACAAGTACTGAATAACATCTTGAGTAGTTTCAACGGAATATTAAGCATTCAATTTATCTGTTATGTTATCATAATGAACAATAAATCATTACTTTGAATCAGGTGTTTCATGATCTACACTTTTTACTCCTACATACAAACACACATATACATACACTTGTGTTTTAGTGAATCATGAACATTTTCAATTGATGTACACATTACTTCTTGTTAATTGGTCGTTTAACTGCCTTATTCTATCATCAATAATGTAATTGTTGATTTCTGCTTCATTCATGACACAGCTGATTTACCTTTTTATCTTTTTATATATTGTGTACCTAGAATAGTATTTGTAGGTTACTAATCAACTGACAGTTGATTGTTTTTTTTTCTATTCTCATTCTCTGAATAAGAATGTTTTGTTTATTTTGACTGAAGGTGTAGTGTAGTAGAATTCATTCTTCACTTCAACTACCTACCTACCTACCTTCCTAACCTCTGTTGTTATTTAATTTACAATAATAGTTGTATGAACTATTTAATTAGTTAACTTTTAAGTGTATTATGAATCTATTTCAATCTTTGATGGTCTTTATATACTACTGTTATTATAACTACTTTCAGTTGTTAGGGATATTTTCATATACTTTAACTTGAAGTATCTAGATGTTTTTTTTTTTTAACTTTATTCTTTGATAAAAACATTCATAGTTGATATTATTCATGTAAACTTTTTCTGGGATATAATCAATAATTTTGGTAGAATGAACTTTATTACATCATTTTTTCTGCCGGTGATTTCCCTATTTATATACACTTCGTCGATAATTGTAAATTCATGTTTATAATTTTCTATTCTGTAGTTATTTTTTAATGATAATATAACTTGTAATAATAATAATGTTGGTGAACTGTCCTGGAAATTGATTACTTTAAATGATGTTCGTCAAGGATGTCCGCTTTCTCTGTCTTTATTTAATTTTTTTCATTGATATGCTTTTAAAGTCAACATTCCTATGGTCTGGCTTTTCAAGAGTTGATCTCCTGGAAGGAGATCATCATCATCAACAACGTAGACCTGGGCACATATGCCCATAGGTTCAAGTTGCCATACCACATTAGCACTACGAGAGATAAATTTGTCGACTTAGAATATACAGATGACATGGTTCTGTTAGGTGAACAAACTGACAAAATGCAGCTTCTTTTGACTACCCTAAGCATCAATGTAAAGATGTTTGGGATACGATTCTTCTTATCCAAATACAAAGTGTTACTTCAGGATTGGCTTGTGTTGTCGCCGAAATTAGTGATAGGGAGCGAAGAAGTTGAATGTCTTGACCGCTTTACTTACCTTGGAAGTCTCATTAGTCTTGATTGTCAACTATCTGTTGAAATCTCGGCCCATATGCAAAAGGCTCGATTGGCTTTCATTAGTCTGCGTCACTTGTGGAGTAGGTGGGACATCCGTCTATTGACTTAAGGACGGGTTTACTGCGCAACAGTGCGATCTGTCCTAGTTTGTGGATGTAAAATATTGCCACTAGGGATAAAGGATATTCATAGGCTTCTAGTATTCCGTCATAGATACTCGTGTTTCCTGGGACTACCGAATAAGCACTACATGACTTAAGAATAGAGTACTAGGTAAATATATAAATCGACTAATGAAACAGTGAATGTTCATCGGCTGACTTGGTTAGGGGATGAGTTACATATGCCCGATCACCGCTTACCTCGACGAGCAATGCTATCTGGTGTAGGCGTAGGCTGGAATGAAGCTAAGAGCAGCCGAATCAAAACATGGCACCAGTCTATGAAGTCAGTGACAGTCGGGCTGAGCTATGTTAATAAGTGTAGATTACCTACTTGGAGTCCACGTTATTACGGTAACCAACGGTTAGAGACTGGGTGAGATGGCTCGAAATCGTTAACAATAACAGGTGCATACATTCTTTGTCCTTTTCCGAATTCTACGTTTCTGAATTCATCATAATTTTCTGATTACTGAATTAATATATATATATATGTATAAATATTGAAATCTTTAATCCTTTACATTAATACTATTTCTGTTTTTACCTCCACTGTGGGATCTGCCCCAACAATTTCACCGGTATCTACTAGGTGCGGTATGACAACTTGAAATGACATACACACGTACATTGTTCTACGTTTTAACTGACTGAATAGTAATAATTTTACTGTTTATATTTAAAGTATAAAATTAATACAAACGACATCATCATTAGATTATGTGTCGATTCCCAACTTCCGATGTTGATACTATCTTTCGTTGTACATATTACAGTGCTTTCGTCGTTTAGCTTTTTAAGAATTCATCTCTTACCATGCGATTGACTTTTCACACATATGTTTCTGTTTAGTGAATATGCAGAGTGGACTTAGACGTTCTAACAGTTCGATGGTAGCCTAATGGTCTATGAGTTAAATGTTTGATAGTGAGCTTTGTGGTTCTGGGCTCGATCCATGATTAGAGCACATAATGTGCAGTGTTAAGAGTTATAGTCTACGGTAAAAACAGCTATTCAGTGCTTTTTGATTGCCCATGATTGTCGAAATCAGGACATTCAAATATCAATTTTAGGACTAGTATGCAACACAGACGAGACGTACGTTTTAAAAGTAGTTGACATTCGTCCTGTTACAATCCAAGTATTCCCATGTGGCTACGCGACCAGCCTCTGTTAGGACAGTCTTACCCTCTATCTATCGGTGGCGAGTGTCGTTCTACTGAAGTGAGGGGACAATAGAGAACGTCGAAATGAGACCGGGCCAGTGGACATGGATCCACTTATGGGAGATAGAAAACCTTGATTCAAAACCATTGGTATACAAGGGCTCCAGGATTTTAATGTTAAGAAGTGCTTATCAACCAAATTTAGTCGCCGGCTACAATGTGACTATATCTGGCGATGTTCCACTGCCATATGGATTGATCTTAAGATCAAACGTTCGGAGAGCGGCCCTCTATGAAAATCACCTGTGTCAGTTTGGACGTTCCTATAGTAACTCAGCCCACACGATTACAATGACTATGATTTATTAAAATGAGTCCTACTTATCTAACTAGAACGATATTAACTGTCACCTTAAAAAAATTATTTTTGTTTTCCTTTTCTATCCACATCGTCCTTGTTCCGGTTCATTCCCACTGATTCATTTGTCTCAGCAACTCATCCATGGTGAAGATTCTGGCCTATCTGGTTGGTATACAGTCGCTGAGTAGTTGACACTGAAGTCTAAATTTGATGCAGCTCTTCTAAATATACGTGCACCATCTAGACTAGCCTACTTCAGCATCCGTACATTGATACAGATCTGATAACAGATGGACTTCGCTATGTTTTTAGAAAGTCTAAATATCAATGTTTGTTGTATCTCTGAGACCCATATTCATGACTTTAATGGAGTACTGAGAATTCGCTCTTTCTGTTTATTTTAAATGGTATCTTTCATGTTAGCTTATTTAAAAAATCTCCATAGCATCGGAGTCCGACTCCATTTTTCTTCTGTATCATAATAAAGTCTACAGCAAGATTGACAAACGTTGTGTTTATTAACTTTAGGTCCGCCTTGATTTAGTTGTAGAGGACCATACTTCGTAACAGATTTCTTGAGAAGGGTGTGTCTGAGAAGTTTATTAACATTTTGAAGATTCTGTATACCGACACCTCTGGCAAAGTGAGTACATGAAAACACCTTTCTGCACTACTACGATCCAACAGACGGGTTAGTGAGGGTTGGCCAATTTCAATATTCCTCTTCAACTCTGTGATAGACGACATTGTGAATACAGATCTGAATGAAGTGTGTGTGTGTGTGTGTTAGTGGTATGAAAATGTTAAGTGACGAAAGACTCTCCGACCTTGAATCTACAGATGATATTGTTTTACTGTGGAATAATATACAAAGCATCTAATTTCTCGAGAAGACTATTCATTACATGTGAAGACATGACAATCGACACAACATAATATGATGATGGTGTGTATCTGCTATCTGGATAGTATACGAATGATATTGTTTTACTATGAGACGAATTGTAGATCATTGAAATGGTATTTGATGAGTTAGGAATTAGTATGTGATGTATTTTGAACTTTCTTGATTTGAAGTACTTGAATATGAGTGAATGGAGCTTGTGTCTGTTGTCATTCCTCATCGATATCTGTCAAAAGTAGTCGAAAAGTTTGTGTATTCGGGGTGTTGTATCCTTGTTGTTGTTAGTGTGTTGTGTGGGATGAATGTACTTCTAATGAAGTTGAGATCGGTTTTTGCCGAAGTGAGCCATGTTTGCGACTGTTGTAATATGAGTTTGTTTGTTAATGTTTGTGTTTGGAAGGCTTTGGTGATAGTGATTGTTTTGGAGGTTGCTGTCTGATTTGAGGATGTTTTGATACTCTGTGTTTGATCATGGTTGTCTTTGGAGAATCGGTGATATTCAGTGTGAATATGATGTTAGTAATAGTGAAGTTGGGCATCGTGTGTTCTAGAGGAGTTATGAAAACTCAACTGTCGTCACTTTCTTGAATCTGTCGTTCCAGTTGTCTACTATAAATTCTACCAATAGACACTCCTTTGTCTATCGGCGCAGTTAGTTGAACATTCTCTATGAGTCCTGATGATTTCGTATTCAGTTTTCTTGCAAAATCAAAATTCAGCACTACAGAAATATCCCATTCTAAAACGAAATTTGCCTTCTAGTGTTCTCTGGTTATCAGTAATATCCAAGCAACTAAACTCAAGTTAATCCAAACGTTATAACATCATTCAGTGTAGTTACTACTATCTACTTAATCACAGATTAATAACACAAGGACCTCATGATATGGGATTCACTATTCAATATATAACAAGAATTATCTGTTCATTGTATATTTCATTAATGACAATATAATAAAACTGGATATATAGATGTGAAAGTGAAGTACATTCTGTCAATAACTAAGAACAATTTATTAATTGATTCTGTAAACAGACAATGATTTGTTCTTAACTTTAGTGTAGGTAAATGACTTGATATCGATTACCAACCAACATTTTAATAAACTTGTAAGTGTAAGACTACAGTTGATGTTAGTGTTATAACTCGTGCTTAATAGCTTCACTGACGGTGCACAACTTCAGCATTTGAACTCTTTGAACCCTCCTAGTCACAACACAAAAGACAAGTAGTCAGGAGTGTTTATTCCAATAAAAGAGTGAGTTATGTACAGAATATTCGTATATTTATAATTTTTTGATACAATGAAATCTTCATTATAATTCATTCAATCTAGACTAAGAAGTCTCAACCACTATCCAATCAGGACACTCCATGTTGAGATTTTGAAAATTTCTGTCGACCAGTGATTGGATGGAATGTCTCCTGCTCTTTCAAGGATTTTGAAGGCTTCGTTTCTGATAGCCATCCTGACAGTTAGATGGTTAGAAGTAGTCGTCACTAAGCCCTACTCAAAGTAGTTGACATTCTAATCGATACTCACCGGTAAACTCTAACTTCAGTCTTCAGATAATTGATGTCTTTACAAGGTTTTGATAGTAATTCATTAAGTTATGCAGTCTGTTACAATTATCATTAAACCATTCCGGTTACATTTGTTTTTCTGTTGGACTGAACTGGACATACTGATTGGGTAGTAACATATATTATGATTGTTTTTCGTTTTCAGTGTCAATCGAATTCAGTCAGCTGAGTTCCAATGTGACCACCATTTTAAGAAATTCGATAATTAGTATGTTATGTCTGGATTATCATCGGACCAATCACAATGTGTGTGACCTCGAGAATCACCAAACAGTGCACGAGCACGTCTAATCGGTGGTTACCAGACCTAAATCGGAATGGAGAACGTAAGATGGATGAACCAACCAGACAGAAGCGTATTGTATTTCAAACATTCTTTTATATATACACGACCTCATCACACAACACACCAATAGGGGTAATAACATCTATACAAAACGGAAACAACAATGGATAAAGACTGAGAGTACAGGAATATAATTAATTGACTATAGTCCCTGAATGACAAATGATATGACAACAGTTCAATAATCTAATGGGACGTTAGGGTGTTGGGAACAGAACAATAATAGAAATAAGCTAATCGATATGTGTCTAACCAAAATAAATGAAATAGTCTTCTGAAAGGCAGTTCGGAAAGTTAGTTAACTTTTTGAATTTCCAGACAAAACAGAGTGCACTATGATGAAGATGTTAGGTTGACAACAAATGACTAATCATTATTTGGTGATCTGTTAATGTATGCACCCCAGTTCTACAAGGTAGGAGAGTCAATAGGCTCTCAAATATATATGTAGTGACGGTCTCAGAATGTGGAAAGTATTAGTTCTTTGGCGATTGGAGGCATGCCTTACTCATAAGTATCAAGTAACACGAAACTCTGGTTTACAATGGTATTTTGATAACTATTTTTAACTATGTAATATCAACAAAACAGTGCAAACGATATCCGTTACGAGTAAATTGATTTGGTTTTAACTCAGCTAAACGCTAAGAAACTGAGAAGATAGGTGTCGCAGGTTAGGATACCAAAGTGTATAACAGTATTAATTTGCTGACGAGTGTCAGTAAATGTAAAGCCTATTCCCACAGTTTCTTGTTTCTTAAGCACCTAACATAATCATCTGATTTCAATGGAGAACAAGAGACTGCTGAAAATTCCCAAACTAAGATGAACATATTTCTGGAACCCCAACCCCTGCTTTCCAACTACTAGTTTAAATCAGTCTATGGTGTTAACTACCTACAAAATAGCTGAAGTTAAAAACATCAACCACTAGATGCCAATAGTTTAAAAGTTAAGCCATCACTAAGAAACTTGAAGGTCCTAAGCTTGATACCATATTAAGATTATAAATTGGTACTACTGAGAAGTTTCTAACACGGATCAATTCATAATATCAAATTCGACAATCTGCACAACAACCCATTCCAGTCCCTATAACCTTCCCTATTTGATAGTTTGATAATTCTAATCGGTCAAATATAAAATGAATAGAGACATTGGAAAAAAAACAAATAGTCCGGTCACTTTATACAAATTAAAAGTGTTAATGGGTCATTGACTTCGATATTAACAAGTGAATTATGTCAAGGTTAAACAGTCAATAAGACTAGATATCAACCAATTGGTAAAGTCTATTGACTACTTAATAAATAGTATCCAACTATAGAGATTATAAAAATATAAACAAAATATTAGAAGAGAGAAAATTGTATTATTTCGCTTATTAATTCAATTACATCGAACGATTCATGAAAAGTAACTAACTTTCTAAAATGTTTTACAGAAGACTATTTCATTTAATTTTGGTTACGTGTATATTGATTAGTTTCTTTCTACTATTATTAGGTTACCATCACTCTAATCTCCCACTGGATTCATAAACTGTTATCATATCTTCTGTCATTTGGGAACTATGATCAATTGATCATGTGCCAGTAACTCACCACCCCCACCCCACTCTTGCCCAACTTCAAACTTTAATCATTGTTGTTTCCATTTGTGTAGATGTAATTCTTCTTATTGGTGATATGTGTGGTCAGGTTTTATGTGTATATAAATGAATGAGTAAAACATAATTCGATTGACTATTTTATAGTTGGCTTAGTTATAATCATGTTCCTCTTTCCGGTTCGGGGACTTGTAGCCACATGGGAGACGTATTCGGGTACTGTTTGGTATTATAGGGGTTACACTGTTTTCTATAAATTGTAATTACCCAATATTTCATGATAATAACAAGTTCCCTTTATTTACATATACTGTTAGTCTGCATAACTGGACAGTGGAGTCTATCGCATTCCATCCTTCATGATAATCACTATTGATTGTGCTTTGTTATTACTTGTCAGTACAAATCTTGAAATGTAGCGCTCTATCATGACACTACAATGAACAGAATATAGGACTTTTAAACTTTGAAGCGACATATGTAGCTTAGTTAGAATTCAGTGATTCCAATTTTCAATCAACCATTTTTCATTAGTAGGTAATTGTCTCGAACTTGATATAGTTGTACGCCATAATATTTCCTAATAGCAATCACTATACGCTTACAAGTGACTAACATTGTGAAATGATTCCAGAGTTCTAGTTAGAGAAGATGACTAAAAGACTACCACAATTATCATGACTTAGTTAGAAATCAAGTAAGAATGTTAACTCACAACAAGGTATTTCATACAGAGGATAATTGTTATTCAGTAGAAAACTAAATATCTACTTTCATAGGTGTACAGGATTCATTAGCGTTTTCACTATACATGGTTAAAATATTTGCCTTCTGAGACTTCTGAGATCAAAAATTTGTGCAAGTCTGATTAATACCAGAAACTTGTTTAACAAGAATAAATGTAAATAAAGCATGTACGAAAGGACATATATAGACATATGATCTAGATCATTGTGACTGATTACCAATATTCTCAAAAAGTAGCTAAATCTTCAACTACTGGTTTATGATAGTGCCACGGACTCCTACGAACTAGTCTTCCCACATCAATAGGAACATGACTAACAATCACTGTCTTCATGGATTACTGACATGTTTTAATTTGACTGACTTTGTCTTTCTTCTAACCAGTTATTGCTTAAATACATCAGATTTCTTATTGATAGGCAGGTAAGAATAACATAATTCTCCTACATTATACTGTAAACTGTTATACGTCGGTAGATGGAAACTACCTAATCGGTAGATCAACATGATATGCATTTATGTGTTCATGTGATTACGTGAAGCGCTTAACTTTTTCCAGGTTACTGACTTGTCAGTATTTGATCCTATGATACATACCTATTTGAATGGCCCTTTTGAGAAGCATTTAATAATTTTTGTACAGCTTAATCAGTCTCACTTTCGAAATTAGTGCATTAAATAACCTAATAGTATATATTGCTATTGTGTAACAACCTGGACCGACGCATACAAGTGCAGGCTCCATGTTGTACATTCATATATGCCTATATACAACAGTATATATATATATATATATATATATATATATATATATATATATATATATGAGAGAACCAGTGTATAGGATGCTTTAGTTTTATCAACAATGTGAATCCCTAAGTAGCATATGTTATGGATTATTATTACATATCAGATAACACACATTGCTTCGTTTATTCTATATATATCCAATCAGTAGTATGTGATGTTATATTAAGTAATACTTCTGAATCATTCATTGAATCATTATGATACTATTCAATTATTATTGCAAGTTGATATTACATCATCGAATTTCACATGTCATTACTTAGTAGTAACTTAATTTGAATGAATAGTTTGTATAAACACAGATAGATGTAAAAACGTATTATTGACAGTTGTATAGTCTAAAATTGAATAAAAGTTTAGTTGTTAGTATATGCATCACTTGATTTTTGAACTGTAATTGGATGTTATGTAGGTTTTTGAATGATTAATTCAATATTAAGAATTGGTTAAACAACCATTAACAGCCAGGACGAACTGGACAGTTGGGACTCTTTGCGAATTGATTGAAATTAAAAATATCAGCTGTTGACTATCAGTTTAGTAGTTAAGCGTTCTCCTTGAAACCTGAATATCTTGGTCTCTATCTCTAATGGAGTTGTGAATATGCACTGCTGAGGTGTCCCATACTTGATCAGGACAACTGTTAAATTCTTCCTGATTAATAATAGTGGTTTAACTTTGTCCAATTCGTGATATCACACTACTGAATCATTAAAACCATTAACTTATCTAAACTGATGCTACAAATAGTAATTCTCTAGACATGATTAATAGGCTATTTAAACACTGAATGTAACCTGTACACAATCAACTGGTTATAGTTCAATGACACGACAACAGTTAATAAATCAGATGGAAGGTTAGGATGATAATATAACATCGTGTGAATACAGCCGAAATATACGAAATAATCTATTGAAGAATAGTTCTGGAAATAAGTTATTCATGTTGATTTGCTTGATCTATCAACAACATAATTTTCACATACTTCCAATGGATGTAAGCACTGAAAAATTTGCTAACAATCGATTGTTAACTTGTTCATTTGATTTGTGAATTGTGTGATTTTTGTTATGACAAGACCAGAGAAGATGGAAAACAACGATAACATAATGATGGAAAAGAGGCTACTAAATTCCAGATCAGCAGATATAGCTGTTGATTAAATCTTGAGAACTACGAATATAGGATTCCTTATCTAGTGCGGAATCACGATTCGATTAGGAAATCTAACCTGAAACTTTCAGGTCCTGTTGGCTCAGTGGTGTTGGTGGATAAAGGTTCATTGTGAAATCAAAAGGTTCTTAGTTCGATTCCCATGTAGAATCAAAATGTCAGTATCACTAAAAAGTCTCATAAAAGTATAAACAGCTAACCAGTGTTCATAATGATAAATAACTAAATCTTAATAGCTTATGTATTTTGGATGATTAGAAAGGTGATGAAGGGGTTATCATTAAGTAATCTAGAGCACAGAATAGTTATGACTGAATGGTGTTTCACACTATTTTTTAGTAAATGTCCCTCAAAGGTACTGTGTAAAATTATCGGAGTCGCATCTTCAAGATAATCAGATTACTAATTGTCTGTACAGTTGTGTCCAGTAAACCGACCGGCTGATTAACAGTAATTATTGCTGAATGCTGAAGTTCCAACCATATACAAATAACCTTTGATTGCCAATACACAATATGCGTTTTCACCTTGAAGGTTATATTTGTTTACTTTGAGTTTTAACAGCATGAATCGCATTTGAATTATTATGTCGTTGAACATATGTAGTTAGACATCCATAACAAATGACAAAGTAGAGAATAGTGGATACCTTTACGTACCTGGAGAGTATCATCGATGAACAAGGAAGATCTGATGCACATGTAAGGGCAAGGATTGGTAAAGCAAGGGCAGCATTCCTACAGTTGAAAAATATATGGGACTCCAAACAACTGTCTACCGACCTCAAAGTTAGTCTCTTCAATTCGAATGTCAAGACAGTTCTCCTCTATGGAGCTGAAACGTGAAGAACTGCTGCAAACATCCTCAAGAGGGTAAGGTTATTTATAAACAACTGTCTAGGCAAGATATTGAATGTCTTTTGGCCGGAAACCATCAGCAACAGCCTACTATGGAAGAAAACAAAGCAACTTCCAGAAGAAGTGAAAATCAGGAAACGAAGTTGGAAATGGATGAGACATACATTGTGGAAATCATCAGACTGCATCAGGAGACAAGCATTAAATTGGAACCTTGTTGGCAAATGGAAAAAAGGAAGGCTGAAGAACACACTGCGTCGAGAGTTGGAAGCAAACATTAAAAGTATGAACGGCAACTGGAGACAGCTGGAAAGAATTGCTCAGGAGAGAGTTGAATGGAGAATACTGGTAAGTGACCTATTATCCTCCAAGAAGGGTAACAGGCATAAGTAAGTAAGTAAGTATACTTCAAAACCCTCATAGATAATTATTAATTATTTGAGTTGGATTTTAGCTGGCAAGCAGAGTCTAAAACGCCTCTTCCGTCCTATTTGGTACTCGTCAGCGGTATGTACCTGTATCCCATTTATGATATTCATACGAAAACTCGAACTCACTTCGTTTCGTACCAAACACTACTGTGTACACCACTAGGCTAATGAGTCCAAATAGTTATACTTATGCGACGATAATGCATATGTAATTAAAATGTATTTGGATCTTCCTTCGAATCACTTTCAGTCCATGACAAATCGATGAGAAGATCCAAATATACTTTAACTAGATAATTAATAATTTTCGAAATTACAATGTTAGTATGAATTAAATATACTTGGATTTGTTATTATTTTCATATTCATTTTACCAAAATCAATCAATCAATGCCTGTTACCCCATGTAGAGCATAGGTTGACGACCACCATTCTACAAGCCAACTCTTTCCTGGCCTTTCCCTTCCAGCTCTTCCCGAGTGCTCTTCATTTTCTTCACGTCTGTCTCCAATTGCTGATGCAATGTGTTCTTAGGTCATTCTCTTCTTTTTAGGCCGTCAGGTTTCCATGTTAGTGCTTTATTTGTGATACACATTGGTGATTTCCTCAACGTGTGTCTTATCGACTTTCCAGCGTTTTTTCCGCATTTCTTCCTCTGCTGAAATTCAGTTGATTTGTTTTCTGACATAGGAGATCGTCATCGATGGTATCTGGTTAACAGATCCAAAGTGTATTATGCAGACAGTTATTTGTAAATACTTGTATCTCTTAAATGATGTTTTTCCTAGTTCTCAACGCAAGTTTCAGCTCCATACAACAGAATTGTCTTCACATTTGTAATGAAAATGTTGACTTTAATGTTGACTGATAGTTGGTTTGAATTTCAGATGTTTCTGATTTGTGGAAATGCTGCCATTGTCTTGTCGATCCACGCCTTCACATCTGCATTAAACCCTGTTTGTTTATTGATGAATGCTGCCACTCAAATATGTAAATGTTTTTACATCTTCCAATTTTTTTGTCAAGTGAATGTTAATTTAGTGCTTATTGTTTTATATCGATGGATCTTGGTTTTTCTGTTGTGTTTGTTGAGGTCTACTGCTTGCCGAGGCTGTTGCTACACTGTTTATCTTTATCTGCATTCGCTGCTGTGTTTGAGATAGAAGAGCATCTGCGTAGTCCAAGTCACATAATTGTATTCGATATATATTCTTGGCAAATGTAACTACTTAAAAGTGTTATAGAGCTCCGGTGATCATTCGATACTATTGGTAATAATCATATAAATTCAACTTTCCAACTAGTACTTCTAAACAGACTTGAAGTAGGTCACTAGTAAGAAGATTATCGTAGTTAAGCTGGAGTACTACATTTTGAGCTTAGTTCTAATTTAGTTGCTTGATTGAATGGTCTGTTGTAACAATTTAAGCATTGTCGACTGCAGTGTCGACTATGTGACAATGAAAACTAGGGAAACTACTGTCTGTGATAGTTGTCTCATTATGCTTATTATTCACTAGCCGACCAGTCGTAGTTACTCAACTAAAGGGTAAATTACCTAGTTTTACCACTCTTATGCGTATTTATGAATTCAGTTGCTCCTGTGGAAAAAGTTTTATTGGGGGTATGATTAGACGAATAAACCAACAGATTAAGCAGCATCTACCATCTTGACTTGGAAAGGAGCCAGTGAAATCAATGCGTAGTTCGACTTTGTCAAAGTAGATACACGGCAGGCAGGCAGGCAGGCAATAGGTGGAACTAAAGCATTCACAGTAGTATATCACATGGCATTAAAGTTTCCGTATAGGATTCGATCATGTTTGCTACTCGTCGCTGAAGCCATATGGATCCGAGTTAACAACCCTAATCCATGTATCCATGAATATGCATAACACAACTATTCCTTTTATAGCCCTATAAGATTTAGTAAGCAACTTACACAATTATTTGCACCATTTGCTAATTATTTGTTCTTAATCTATTCCTATCATCGCCTATTCTCCATTCTCTGTTTAATTGATCCACACTGATTTCACGTCTACTTCTGAACGATTATTTGTTATAATCATTATTATTGCTACAACAATGTCTAATTTGACACTGTTTTGACTTACATCCAACTTAGAAATCGCTCGTATTCAACTTATGTTGAAATATGTATTCATGTTCTTGTTATTCATCTGTTTGCCATGACTACTAACAGTACAAATGCTATCCTACTACCAATTTACACCTTTCACTCACTATGATTAGTTATGTAATCCACCTGTTTAATTTAGATTACTGACTCATAAATTGCCTTCGTTGGTTTAATCACTTTCCATATTCGTATATAAATATTACTTAATACATTAGACTAAGGCCTGATGATGATCTGATCAACGAAACAATATTGTTCACTATATGTGATGTCGTGGATATAAACTACTTAAGAGTTCCATGGTAGGATGAAGTAGCTGTTCATTGATTCATGATGATCAGTGGTTTTCCACTTATATTAGGTTAATAATTAACAATCTCCACAACACTCAATTACAATAAGACAACTAATCTGATGTGACAAATTTATTATCATTTGGAAAAGCACTAAAAATCAGGAAGTATTAAACAGCAGTCCCATCTTACTATAGAACTTCTCATCACGGACCGACTCCAGAATATTCAGACTCAACGAAGAATACCTAGTAGTATAACCACTTAGTCGTCTCTCAACGGTTGATAATCCTAAATCAGTCAATTCGCGCTATATTTAAGCAAATTCAATGATTCTTAGTTTTTTATTAGGTTATCTAACTTACACTAACAACTCGTCATTACCATAGTAACAGTCATCAAACTTCAAAATATTCAATTACTAACTTCATAGATTTAATTTAACTAAAGAATCATTAAAGAAGCTAAATGTTACTCTTAGTTGTAATGACAGTAAATTGTAATTTCTATCTTCATTTAACTTAATCAGTACAATTTTAAAATTAATGTAGAAGGAAGTAAAATGTAAATTTTACATTTTATATTTAACAATAATTGATTTTTTGTTCAATGTTCAATGTTTGTTTAAATTACAATGAAGATACTTTGCTTTTGTTTATATTCAATAAACAAAAATAAATAAACTTGATGAAAAGTAAACAAAATCAAAAAAAAAAAGAAAAAGAAATAATGTAAACTATAATAACAATTACAATTTACTGTTGTTATATTCATTTATCAGTTTCTATTGTCATTTCTAATGGAGTTATTGCTAATGAATAGAATTTATGCCATTTTGTTATGTTTTCATTATTTGTAGATAATACACGTTTCCAATGGTCTAATTCATCAATACTTGTATTATATTTACCTAGAAATGATGTATAGGACAAGGTTAAATTAGTCTATTCAATAGGTGATAACATGAATTTCGTCTTGTTACAAAATTCATCAGTTAGACATGTTTATTATATTCTAATGCTTATTTAAAGTATCATTATATTATCATTCCACTAAGATACTATATAAGGAAATTTATTCATTTGATCAAAGTGACTAATCAAACCAGATAGTCCTTGAGTTCGATTACTGATAGGATCGTAGAATGTAAACTACTGAATAGCTCCATATTGGCCGCAGATTTCTGAAATGGATAGGAAATACATTGCGCAAATCATCACACTGTATCACGAGACAAGCACTAACTTGGAATCCTGTTGGAAAACGGAAAAGAGGAAGGCCAAAGAACACCCTGCGTCGACAACTGGAAGCAGACATTATAAGGATGAACAGTAACTGGAGACAGCTGGAAAGGATTGCTCAGGGACAGAGTTGAATGGAGAATACTGGTGAGCGGCCTATGCTCCTCCGAGAGCGGTAACAGGCGTAAATAAGTAAGTAAGTAAGCCGCAGATGTTTAGTAAATCATGGTGATCAGTAATTGTCTAATTTAAGCCAGTTTATGATATCAAATTATTATCATCAGGAGATGAATTATGCTTAATAATAATACTCTAATATAAAATGTTGTGTCAACTTTATTGAGATTAATAGATGACTCTGTTTTAATGTGACAGGTAACAAGAATATAATGATAAACAGTTGACCAATTGCTGATGCGAACTTGTTCGAACCATTACAATGAGTGGTGACAGTAAGACTGATAATTCAGTACCGATATCTCTCACCCCCTTCACACTCTTTACTAGTCCCAGACTAGAAAAGAACACCCGATGAACATACCAGTCAACTAAGTCAAATAAATTTTCAGTCACACATCAAACATTAATCCAAAACAAATCCGACAATGATAAGAAACTGAGAGAATATGTACACTATTAATTGATCATAATTGCTGAATGGAATATGGTATAGAAATAATTATATGGTCACACAGGAGGTTAGGTACAAGAGGGTAGTGTGAAAACTATAGAAACATTAATAGGAAGTCAAATCGTATGCATTCATCTTATGAGAAACAGTACTTTAAGTTAATCCGATATATGCGGGCAACTAAAGAAGAACAACTAACTTTTAGAACTGTTTTCCAGAGGACTATTTCATTGATTTTGGACTTATCTGAATTAAACAACTTGTTCCGTGTATTCTTATGTTTCTCTGACTCTGACATCTCATTAAACTCATGAGTTGTTGTCATGTCATTTTCCGTGTAGAAACTACGATTAATTTAGTGCATATCTGTTCTCTCCTTCCCCCCCCTTGTTTCTTATCATTATTGTCCTTGTTTTGCATAATTGTTATTTTTCATATCGGTTTCCTGTATGGTCGAATTTCCTATTCATATAAACGAATGAGTTAAGTTTAATTTGTCTTTCTCTCTCTTCGGTTGTTGATTCATTAATCCTGTGTTCATTAATCTAGCTTGAGGAGTATCACTCTCAAGGAAGACGTACAGGCATAGAACTAGCAATCCTTGTACCTTATTACAGTACCGGTTTCTAACAAGATTGGCTATATTACAAATCGTCTGGTATGTCAGGTGTGAAATGAGAAACATTAAAGCACAATTAAAACTAGCAGTAGAGTAGAGCTAAAGACAGACATATGTTTTCTATGAGTTAGAGTTTATCGTAAGTAGTTTATGCTTGAAGTGAATCAATCAGGTCTCTGTCGTAGACAGTGACGCTAAATGTAACTTATTTTGAATTCATAAACTAATTTTTCTAAAAGTCAATCTAACATCTTCAACTATGTATCAGATTGACATCCCTGAGATTAGACAGAGAATATAAAAAACCATATCTACTTTGAAATAACGTTTACTGTCTATTTCATGAGATAAGACATTGGCATTGATGAATTTAATGATTACTTACCTACCCATTTAAATCTACTCCTATATATATTTGCATGGAACCTAAGGCTAAATGTCACTGATTACTGGCTTTTATAGGAGCCAATGAAACTGAACATAGTATACATGAGGAGCGTTTTGTCCTATTTTGGACTCGTCGACGGGATGTACCTGTATCCCAATATTGTTATTCTCATTGGGATTCGAACTTAGTCCATTTCATGTCAACACCGCTGCTTTCATGACTAGAGTACTACAAGTTCGTCCTTAATTAAAATGTTATTAATGCAAATTGGAATTGAAATAACGCATGTACTAGTAATTAACTGGATTGATAACTGATTCAGCATAAGATGTAAGTTAAAACATGCGACAATCACGAATCACAATTGTGATTTATGACAAATGACCTCAATCAGGATATAATTAGTATCCATAAGATATTAAACTCCTTAACAATTAGAATGTTTACCATCTAATTCATGTTGCTACACATGAAGGTTCTAAGTTTCCTCAATGAAGTAATAGTGAATGTACACTTATTGATTATTTCTATACAAAGACGCCAGATAGTTTAGCAATGTTTTGTTGTTTGTAATACCTCCTCAATTAATGTTAATTTGTGTCAGATATCATAAGTTAATTGATTGGAGATTCTAGGTCAGCTGCCTACTCTCCACAAGTAGTAATAGGCATTGATTGATTGATCATGTACAAATTAAATGAATCCCAATGAAACCACTACATGAACGTTGAAATAATACTCATCGTAAACTGTATAATGAGAAATATGTGAATAATACAAATGATCAGGAAGAGATACAAGTGATAGACACCACACATTTCTGTTGAATACTAAAACTAGGAATGTTTGACCAAATTTTCGTAGTTTCTGCAGTATGTACCATGAAAATAACTACAGAATATATTTAAGAGATTATATGAAACATTAGGTCATTGTCACCACTTTCATGAATAAGAACTGATTGTGAAGAATAAACGCGTTCTGCTCTGGAAAGTGTTCGATCTAATTTCCGTTCTAGTTGGTACTTATCAGGAATTGCTACCTGGAATGAGATGGGACTGATGCATTCTGACCCACTTGATCTTGAGTTACTTAGAGTTTCCGAAGTTTGCATTGATGAATCACTGAGTAGTTTAATGAATGTAATATTAGTCTAGACATGTTTTGATACTGATCTATCAAACAACAATGTGGTCACTAATCAAAGTAATTCTATTTCCTCGATATTCCATTTGCGTATTTCTAATCTGCTCCAACTTTTGAAAACTTACGTCAAGGAGTGTGTTCTGTTGACTACATCCTAACAATCTTTCATCATTACTTAGAGCAGGTGATGCTAAGTCACATTCAGAAGGATTTATTTCTACATACTTCACTTATTTTGAGCAATTTAGTCATCTGATGATGAATCTAGGGGGATCAAGAAGTAAATTAATTGATGTATGGAACGAGGTATGCAGTGATTAGTACTTGTGACATCAATACTCGTTTTAGAGACAGTACAATCAATCAGTCAATACCTGTTGCCACCACGTGGAGTATAGGCCGCTAACCAACATTTTCCTATTAACTCTGTCCTCAAATCTGTCTTCCAGTTCTACACAAGTGCTATTGATTCTTATAATGTCTATCTTCAGTTCTCAAAGCAATGTCTTATTTTTCGTCTTTCACCTTTTTGTTTCGCTCTGAAGATTCCATGTTAGCGCTTGTCTTATGGCGCGGTCTGGTAATTTCTTCAATCTGTGTCCTATCCACCTCCGATACCTTTTCCTAATTTCTTGCTTAGCTAGTCTTTGGTTGGTTTATTCTCTGCCACAGTTGCTAACAGCTATTTATGATCTATTTAACTTTTCAAGTTATTCATGTTTTAATCTTAATGATGGTAGAGTAAATTCCTCTATTTCTAGATAATAAAACTCACAGTCAATAACTATTCCAGTAGTTCTCAATTGATTGTTACACTTTTGGCGTAGACGAAACATCTGTCTGGAAATCAAAAGATGAGCCTAACTGTATAGTATATATTTCTGTGAACTAGACTATGATAGTAAATGACTTCATAAGATTATGGATTTTCAGATAATTTGAAAAACAACCTGTCTGGTTAATGTAGAAATAGTCTAGAATGAAGGTAACGTAGGCTAAATACCAACATTACATTAGTTCGTGAAATCATTAAAATTCAATCTTTGTCAGTTTAGTAGGTATAGTGTATTCAGTTTAAATCTACGAGTTTATCATAATTCATATTTAGAGACGTTGTTTGTTATAGTTCAACATCAATTACTTACAATGCATTCACTTTGTCATACTGTAGATCCCTAAATTTTAAAGTACTTTATACCTTAAAATAAGCTTATATCATTCCGTTTCAAATTTGAATAGATTGAAACTGGTCGGCTACTGTTGCAATATGTGCATCCTGAACGGATTGCCTCGATATAGAGAAAGTACACAAGTAATATTTAAGTTAGATTGTGACTGGCAAGTGGAATCCAGGGGGTGTGTTTCTGTATAATACTAGCTTATTCTAATTATACATATACCCGTTGCACGAGAGTGACTGTCTGAAAACAGTAGCCTAGTGGTGAACGCGGTGGTGTCTCCAACGAAGCGAACTGAATTCGCGTCCCAGTATGAAGATTAACGTTTGGATGCAGGCATATCCAGTCAATGAGTCCCAAATAGAATAAAACAGGCGTCGTGGATTCTGTTTGCCAGTCACAATCCAGCTTAAATATTACTTTATATCTTATTTCAATCAACTAATTATCCCTTCCAATCATCTTCACTACCCACAATGCAACTATCACTTTGATTAATATAGTACTCCTCTTCTAAAAGTGATATGACGTGACAAACTGAACGGCTGCACAGATCAACCAACTTCTAATAACCGATAGACTTGCTTACTTACCTACTCACTTATCTACCTACCTACTTGCTTACGTTACTTACTTACCTACTTACTTAACTACCTACCTACTTAACTACACACTTACTTACTTACCTATTTTACATGTTCCAATTGTAATTCTTTTTTTCAATGTTTTCCTTTTAATTAATGAAAATTCTACAGTGATTTGAGGTATTTGATATTGTTTAATTGAGAAAGCAAATGTTTCATTCACATGTATTATTGACTGTTTTTGATGATAAGCACTACGTGCATGATCAATTAAACCATCCTGTTCTGTACGAAGAAACAGTTTCACGTAAATACCTAATACAGGAATGATGATGTAAAAGACAAAGAAAGAAGCATAAACAATTGAAGTAGATTGTCTTAGTCTAATGTCATTTTAGCAAGTTATAATAAAAGTTGATTGTAGGCAAACAGTTAAAGTATTATGCAACTGTATCATATCATATTGAAATATGAACAGTGAGTAAATTCTGAATGATCATTGTGATAAATAGTAAAAACGAGGTGAGATGGTTTTGTAGTGACTGGCGTTCATTTTTGTTGTTGATAATCATTAAAGACTAATTCCAGTTTGGTACCATTGAAAACTGTGGAGTTGTGGACTAAATGGGACTTTCCTCTTAGCATTGTACACACTCGACGCCACAGAGGATTCAACACAAAACATTCAGGTATTGCTGAGAACACTTAGTCATGAGCATAACTGGACCAGTGTTCAATAGTAGGATTCTCACTTTTATCACTTCGTGATACAGGGCGACTATCATTCATTTACTATTCGTGATAATTCATTTTCAAAAACTCTTAACTTCACTGGTCACAACTTCTCATTAGAACTTTATCAACATTTTAAAGTCAGCCACTGTTGGATTTTAATCACTAAAATAGATTAATCCTGGATACTAGTAACTCACTCTATGGAGACTGTCGTGATCTAACGTTATGTCATACATTTCAGTAAAGTTTGATAAAGACATAAGGTTGAAGCATAAACCAAATTACACAACTGTGTCATATCATATTGAAGTATGAGAAATGAGCAATCACTGAATAACCACTGTGATAAACACCGAAATAATTTTGTAAAAAAAAGAAAGAGCAATCAAATATCTCATTTCAGTTAGTTTATTTTTTCATGTTTAACAGTAACATTCATAACAATCAACTGTTGGTTTTGCTGTTGTATTACGTAATATCAATGATACAAATAACAAAACTAAATACTGATTTCCACAAAACTACTTCATCTTAATAAAAACAAGTAGTCGATTCACCCAATGACTAGCTGTGAAATATTCCTGAAGTCATAGGGAGAAATCATAACTGATGGAGTACAGTTATATTAGGATTGAGATAGTCATTATCAATGTCATTGACTGATTGGTGTGCTATATGTCAAATTAACTAAAGCATGAATTCAACCATTGAAAATCAATTCAGTTAAGCTAAAAGTTAAGCGTTTATTGTGAGACTTAAAGAAGTTCGGCTTGATTCTCAAGTGGAATCGATGGTCAGCATTACTGTTCAGTTCCATATTTGAATGAAGTCACTATTCAGTATTTGTTGGCTTTTAATAGTATCCAACTGAGATCACTTTGTAACAAAAAAACGAGAACAAATGCTCTACATTGTAATTATAAATAATATAGATACAATAGTTCATATTTTAACAGTATCAGCTAAAGCGTTAATGGGAAGGTATATGTAGCAATATGGCTGGTGTGTTACGTAATACGTTGAATATTCTTGATCGTTAAGTAATAGTGAATAGAAGAGTG
The DNA here is from genome assembly GCA_025215515.1 of Schistosoma japonicum. Lineage (NCBI taxonomy): Eukaryota > Metazoa > Platyhelminthes > Trematoda > Strigeidida > Schistosomatidae > Schistosoma > Schistosoma japonicum. Next base: position 764,625 of record CM046069.1, read on the forward strand.
TGAGAATTACTTAGCAATGAATTGGTTTGAAAAATTCAAGACGTTTATGTGGGGGGTGAGAGGCAGAAATGACAAGGTGTCTGTAACTTTTTATTACCTTCACTGAACCTAAAGGTAATATGGAGTGGCCAACAATTTGTTATTGGATGCATACATTCTGTTATGTTTAACGGATGTACATACAGTGAATTATTTCTAAAGGTTCAATTCTGTTTACAGTATGTCCTTTTCAAGTAGTAAAGAAGATGGCTTTGGTTTGATTGTATTTTCTGAGCTGGGTAGTATAATTGTAGATCTTTTGTTGTTGTTAAGGACAACTCATGATAGAAATGAAAGTTGCCACCCATGAAATCGTCTAAAATAACGACAAATGCTCGGCATTTTAATCATTTAGCTCAGGAAACGCAACGAAGCAAAGGCCGTCTCGCTGAGTAATAAATCTATTCTGTCACCTCAAAGGATATAATCTAATATCATCAAACCTTTAGGAGTTAAACATGTTCAGTTCAGCTTCTTAAGTGAAGCGATCATCTAATCAAGGATGACTTAGATTATTTTGTCATTAGTTATTGGATAAGTCAATACAATACACTATGGTTCTTTCGTCTAAGTGACTTTTAATCTTGGGCACTGTGGTTATAAATGAGATGATTGAAGATAATCTGAAAAATAGTTTGCTGTAGTTGATTGATGGAATTAGGTTTACAGTAAGGAAAAGACAGACGTGGTGTTGGTCACCAATAAACAAATTAACTTGTTTCTACAAGAGGTCTATTGTTATGCAAATACCCTAGTGGTATTTTATCTACCTGTGGTAGTGTGTATGCCTGTTTACCGTCTGCCACATCGTGCTATGCTAGCTAAGGTAGAAGTAGGATAAAAAAGAGGAAGATGCGGCCAAACCAAAACAATAATGTTAGTAAATGAAGTTTTCGACCGCCGGCCTAAGTAATGCTGGTACATGCAGGCTACCTGGTTTGGTGTCTGCGTGACAGTCGTGATCAGTGACTAGAGACGCTCATTGACATAGCTCAAAATCACTAACAGTGGTACAAATATATCCACTCTTCGTATTCTGCTTGATCGCTTTCGTTGGATGCTAATGTTTTGTTAAGCTTATGATTTTGTTCTGGTCGTGCAAGTGCGGTATGTCAATTTGGACCCATGAGCATACGCGCTGGGTTCTACGTTGTACATGAATAAATGAACGAATGACTATGAAAGTGATTAAATCAAAAGTGATTGTTACTAGCAGCATCAGACTTCTTTATTACAGACATTATTTATTGATAAGAGAAGAACATTATAATGCCTGGTTTCATGATCGACTACTGATTACTTCTAATTACTCAATGAAAACAAAACATGGTTCCACCAAGACAAACCAGCTAAACAACTTGTAAACATTATTCAATGTGATTAAGTAAGGCATAGCATCGATTAATAAAAGACTGTACGTCTTTAAATTTATTTGATACGGGATATCAAGTGGATGTGAATAAAGGTTTCTGGAACCATTTATGCCATCTCACCGAATCAACAACGAAATTTACATATACATTGTGCGACGTTAATTGATTCCCTAAATAAATAGTTGCATAGGCTCTCGTCCTTGATTCTGACCATGTTTGTTTCAGTGGACACTAGTAACTGAAGGTGCCCGGTCAAGCATCACTACCAGGTCACGACACGAAGTAGGAAGCAACCTGTCCTCTAGTCAGCCAGCATGGACATTGCTATCTTGTTAACACTCTACTCACGATCAAATATACCTTCCTTACAATCCACCACTGCCTTCTAATTTATTCTTATTTCTTACGTGTGAATTCAATCTTCAGAAGCTACTCTGATCAGTTGATAAACGTAACTTAGTCATATAGAGGGTACACTTCAACTATAAACATGCAGAGGAAGCATTCTATTATACGTAACCTCTTTGCTTAATCTATTTCTTTACTTTAGCCATTATGATAGATAATACTAAAAGGGTTGACAAATAATCTACTACATTGTTGACCTTTCTATGTCTACCTAATGTTGACATTTCAGTAATTATTACGTAACAGTTACTACCATTCTATTTCTTATCATGACAACTTTTATTCTTTCAACAGATGTAATCTACATAATCCATATATTTATCAATTAATACATCGGATCATGATAATTACTTCCTCAACTCTTTAGTTTTCATTATTTAGAGAATCATTCGTAATTACTTTGATAAGTAGTCTTGGCAACTAGAATATTATTATGTAACACACTATCAACTGACATTATCTATTGACTCTAATATATTCATAAAGAACAATTGTATTTTATTATTATTTTGTATACGTCGTAGATTGATTTTGATCTGGTTTCATTGAAAAGAAAAAAAGAAAAAACATTAGATAATTGTCTTATCATATTATGAAAGTCCTCAAGAGAAATGTCTACTCACAACTACACCAGAGATCGAATCCAGGTTCTTCAAGTCTCGATATGGATGCCTAACAATTAACACTAATAGCTTGATATCTAATTATACAATTCAATTCAATGATCATTGAATTCAGCTGAAAATGACTTTTGAACTTCATCAGTCAATATTTTTTTTATTTAAACTTACAATAAGTGACATTTTACTTGAAAGAAATACATTAGACAGCATTACTTACAACGTTTCGGTAATCGACTCATTCGTACACCAATTAGATTGATTTGTTGAATACAACATTCCAGTCGTCCAGTATTTTGATTTAATCGTAGTGTAATTAAAATAGTTGACATTTGTGTATTCGAAATCATTTCATTCTTATTCTGTGAACAAATTGATAATCGATCTTGAATGGTTCCAGTTCTACATTCATCATCTAACTCATTGTCTGTCTATTAAGTAAATATGATAATTAAAGTTAATTTTCAATTGACATTTTAATAAGAAACAATTTGATGTTGATATAATACTACTAATAACTTTTATTCTGAAGTATCACTTTGTACACGAGAGCGTACCAGTTTACTGGCATGATTAGAATGTTATGGGTTTATACACATACAAGGATTTCAATAAAGAGTTACCGTCAGGATATTCATACTATATGATGATACGAATTGAAAATAAAACCGACGATATCAGAGTTCACAGTACTAGGATACCAAATATATGTATTGTATAGTGGTGCATTTATGACAAACAACTGTATGTTTCTCGAGACAGGTTGAGAAAATGACCGAGAGTGAGCAGAATGGATCATGAAAAACATGTCCAGATACGATATAAGACCAAGAGTATTCAAAACTTGGGCAGTGGTGCCATCTGAACATGTATATGGGGATATTCTTCCGTCTATCTGCCATCATTTTGAATGGTGAGTTTTTAAAAAATTGAGTATGTTGCTAACCAGCGTAAAGATTAAGTGACTTAAACGAGACTAATTCCTAGTGAAATCAGTCATTAATATCATGTAAGTGCATAGTCATATATAGGTAACTAGCAGCGATATACCATCACAGGAGCTTTGCGTGAACACGAATACATAGGACGCATTAATAATGATAATTCCATCTTGAGATTGTGATAACTTGTAGTTTTGAATGATGGTTTCGAGTATAAAACATTCACTAAACTAGACAGTTTAATGAATGAGCTTCTGATGGAAGTTTACACCGATCACGTAATCTGTGATTACCATGAAAACCTGAGAATTAAAGCATCCACCTGAAAGAATGAACTTCATATTTCTCACTGCTTAGTCTACGGATCATTCTCTTTACATATCATCACAGCAGTGGACACATAACAGCTCATCTCTTTTTTTTTTTCTCACTCTCGAAACTATTACAATGACGTGACATCAATAACATAGCAATCAACAATTGTTAATATAATACAGTTAGAATGGTTATTTAGTCGATTGAATATGTTACAGAATGATGTTGGCAGAGTACCATATTTCGTAAATTGATGAAAGTGGGAATTTTACGATTAGATACTGACTCAGTGGTGCAGATGATTAGGCGTTTGCCATCAACCTGAAGCCTGTGGTGAGAAATCTGTGGTGCTCACTGCTGAGGAGTTTCACAATAGAACGTAACAGTTGTTCAGTGCTCCCTGGTTTTCAACAATACCCTGCCAACATAAGTCTGGGACATATTCAGTCAATTGTTAATACGTTGAAATACGTGGTTCATTGAATTCCAGCTATGTGATCTAAGAGAATTTTTATTACCGTAAGACTTGAAGATTATCAATTCACTATTAAGGAAAACTTATAATCGCATACTATTGATAATTTGCAAACTTTAAGTAGTTTTTTGTTCGATTTCTCCCTCATGTTTATCAGTTTATTTCAAAATGTGGAGTTAAACATCACTTCGATAAGTAGTTGACGATCGATCTTGAACAGTTAGTCTTTATACAACTTAGAACTTGATACGCTAACACAAATGGTCATACTAAATTAACCTGATGTAATCAAATTAATGTGATTGATACTACAACATAGTTAAAGAAGGAGAAGTGAAAAGACAAAATGTATGAATTTAAATTGGAAGTCAGCATGTTAAAGAAGATAAGGAGTGAATGTATTTGGCTGTCATTATCACGTGCATTCTAATTAAGTAGTCTACAGTTATTGAAAATCCTTCGACCATCAGTCACTGACTTCATGGATTGATGTCTACTCTAGTTTCTTTTTAATCCAGCTTCTCATTCAGACATTATGATGTGTCTAGGTAGGTGACAATTGAGGTTGAATGATACATGATCCATTCACTCAGCTCAAATGTTTACAACCTTACCAGTTGATGCAGTTATTTAATAATCTTTTCAACTGTATCACTACTCACTCGATCGTTTTAGCTGTGCATGTAGTAATTCGTATCCCATAAATCGAACCTATGGGTTAACAGAGAGTAGACAAATGAATAGTAAACTTGTTCTTTCTCTAAAAGAAGTGGCCTGATATCTCTCTTACACAGTAGGTGAACTTCCTGAATCTCTAAAAACAATTTTGTGGTTAGTTCCGATGATGAATTCTGATAAACATATGACCAATCTATTTTTCTGCTACATTTGTGCATCTGTTATATCGTAGTATACATGTACACTATTATCAGTATAATTGTCTGCCTGTTGACCCATTTGTCCTTCTGTTATATTGACTTACATACTGATTACATAATAATGACCTACACCAATTACAATCGTCAGAATGAATCACATTATAGACACCTAAACTTTTACCTAAATATCACTTTGGATAGTATGTAGGCTTGATTGTTGGATCACTTAATTACTTGATGGCTTGACAGCTTGTGATACAATTGCTAATTAGTACAATAAAATAGAACAACAACAACTACTACTTGTAATGAACTGTATTTGGGAATGTAATTCGGTATACTAAATTCTAATTAATCAACCAATCAATGCCTGTTACCCCACGTGGAACATAGGCTGACGACCACAATTCTACAAGCAACTCTCTATTGGCCTTTCCTTAACAGCTCTTTAAAACTGCTCTTCATTCTCATCATGTCTATCTCCGATTCCCGACGCAACGTGTTCTTGAGTTTTCATCTTTGCCTTTGGCATTCCGGATTCCATTTTAATACTTGTCTTGTGACACAGTCTGCTGATTTTCTTAATGTGTGTCCTAACCACATTCCCTCCAGCGTCTTTTATTAATTTCTTCCTCGTTTGGAATTCGGTTGATTTGTTCTCTGTCACAGAAGGTTGTTGTTGATGGTATCTGACCAACAGATCCGAAGTAAATTACACAGTCAGATGTTGATAATTACTTGAATCTTTTTGATGATGCTTTTCGTAGTTCTCAATGCAAGTTTCAGCTCCATGCAACCGAAGTGTCATGACATTTATATTGAAATTTTTAGCTTACAATTATGAAGATACTTTTGTTGTGTGGAGTCGTAATTTGGGGAACTACGCCTGGAAATCCCCTACAGTTGCTGCCAGTCCAAGGCTCGGATAAGGAAGGAGGGTTGTGCATGGAGTTAGCAACCGTATCCAGTAAAAAATCAACCTTGTTGAAAAAACGCTAACTAAATCCCAAGTATAGCAGTAATCAGTCAACTTGTGAATAACTTCAAGATGTTTCTGAAGCTCTAATGAGTTATGACTGGTAGAGTTCAGACATGTTGTGAGTGATATAGTTATCATTAATGATAATGGACGATCGGGGCAATATCTATGACAGATTGACAGAAGTGGAAATTCTACCAATAGACATCTGTCGGCCCCAGTGGTGTAGAGGGTTAGGCGCTGGCCAAAACGAAGCCTTTGGGTGGAATCTGTGGCGCATATTGTTGATGAGTTGAATACTAGTACAAAACAACTATATAGTGATCTTTTATTTTCAATGGTACTCTACAATCTATAACGAATTCAACTGAACTTATTAGCAATATCAACAAACTATCTTAATACTATTATTAATATCATTACAATTCCTTTAGACACCGATTCTCAAGGGCTTATAAGACTTATTAGATAATCAGAGTGAACTACTAATTCATGCAAGATCATCTACAAGTGTTAATTTAGATGGAAAAAAAAAACTTACCAACACTTCTCTGGTATTTGTTGCGACAGTTTAATCTCTATCTGCTAATTGGTGCATGACAACATTAAGTGATGTACGCATGTACGATGTTCTACGCTGTAACTGACTGACTGATTAACACTATTCTTAGACTAAACATTTAGTAATACATTTTAAAAACCTACATATTGTTAGTGTTGTTTGAATACATGAATAATACATTTCGGGTATTTGTATTCTTCTATCGCATAGTCTGGTGTCTTTGTCGCTTCTCTGCCGGTTCCGAGTTCTGTGTTATGTTTTCTGCATTTATCTCATGTATTATTAATTGATTTCTACTGTAGTTTCAACCAATAGGTCGATCCTATACAACTTACTACTCATGTATTCCTCGTTTCAACTCTAATTTCGATTGTTAAGGTAACAGATCATAGAATGTAGTGTATCTTTAGAAATACAATCTAATAAATCAAGTTTACTACTCTTTGAAGTAAACTTCATTCATCTAAACTTAGAACAAACATTATTTAATGTGTTGACTATTCATTTTAGTGTATTAGTGTTGTATTATAATCCATAATCATCATAAACTCAACTAAATCACATAGTAGAATGAATTTTGTATATTCCCATTGATTTGTTATAGACTGAAGCTGGTCAGTCACTCAGTAGTCTAGTGGTGTACGCGGTGGCGTATGACACGAACTGGACTGAGTTCGAATCCCACTGTGAACATCAACATTGGGATGCAGGTACATCCAGCCGATGAGTCCCAAATAGGACGAAACGCGCGTCCTGGATTCCACTTGCCAGTCACAATACAAATTAAATCACATAGTTTCATTAATTAAGAAGGGAATGAATTAGAACAATTTTGATACTAACAGAGTGAGAAATGTACTTGACAACTGTTTGAAATGTTACTCAAGGCATTCATGAAACTGTCTATTATCAGACATTTCACCGAATAGAATTTTATCATCTGTAAATACTTAGTCTACAAGGTATGTGTATTTATGCCTTAAAGAATGCACAAGTAAATAATCTGGGAATTGATGTCACTACCTTAGAATCTAGTTAAGGGTAGATACTTTAAATGTCTTCATAAAAAACACCAAATTGTTTTAAATCCTACTACTTTGAATGATGCTAAATTGTAAACGGTAATTTTTGCTTTATTTTAGTCAGGAATACCTTCTGAAAAGTTATGGCGTCTTCTTTCTTAATAATAGTAAACCAATGGGGCAGTGGACAGCTGTTTCTTTCCAGTTTGGTACTACTTAGCTGTGGAGTCGAAACATCTGTTCAGTGCTTCCTGGTTTTCAATGGTACTATGCTAACATTATTCCGTATAATTCAGTCTAAATATGGTTGTAATGGTTAGTAAAGTAATTGTGGTTTGTGATTCTGATATTTGAATTCTTTTATGATTTGCTGAATATCACATTCATCATTCGGCATTAATATAATTGAGTGTTACGAACAACTATTATCACCTATGAACTAGTACTAAACAACTATTTCGTTCTAGAATTGAACTTGTCAATAGTTCGAATCCACAATTTCTCCAATGATCAAGCCAATGACCTTCAGATTTCATGATAAATAATTGATTCCCAGAAAACTGATTTGGCATACAAAGGTTGACACTTTTAACTATAGTGAATTGATGCAAACTCATCTATTGGCATTGGTGGATAGTTTATTATTGATCTGCACAACACTTGACCATGATTAGTATTGACTTACTTTAAGAGATAATTTATAGATCTCTAGTAAGATGACGTTGCCACTAGAGTTCAGCCATATTGAGAATGAGATAGTCACCCACTAATAATAATGGACAAGGTAGGGCTAATACACATCATGAAGTCACTGCAGTTAGGAATATTAATCATTGGTGTTAATCATTCGTAACACAATCCGAATATTCGAATCTCTATTGTATTATGGGATGTATCTACTATTCAGTCATAGTTCCTAGTTATTAATGATTGTTCATTTCAAATCAATTCTATGGTTATTCTTCTCTTACTACTGAATTCATATTAAGTAAGCTTACTTTATACTTTACTTACTTTAATTGATTGAAATTCATATGAAACAGGAATTGGTTGAAAATTGACTGTTAGAACATTTTCAATGTTTAAATTTAAGTTTTCAAATGGTACAGCTGCTTCACCGTAAACATATTCACGTTCACTTTCAATATAACCAATTATACGACAAATAAGTGTTGATTTATGTATAGTAACTTAAGAATAATCAAATAAAAAGACAAAAGATCTTTGTAGATATTGTTAAAAAGGATTAATTTATAGCCTTTGAGATTATTCGTAAAATACTACTGATTTAACATGACGATTAGAAGCGAATGTAACGGTGAATGTTAAAAATTCACTTGACATCGTGTTCGATTCACCGGGACAACACAATCGAAGTGAGCATAGTCAAAAGATTTTCATAAGTTTTCGAGTTGTTTACATATTGGAACAGATATGTACGTCCCTTATACAATTCTACGATAAATTCTATATTATTATTTAATTGAGATGGTTATTTTTGTAAAGATTGGTATTTTTAATTGACTGGATACCAATGGATAGAATTGGGAATTCTAGCATTGGATGCCGGTAGTCATAATGGTGCAGAGAGTTACGTGTTTAACAGCCTGGAGTTTCTTAGGCGGGAATTAGTGTTGGGACTGTCGAGGAGTTCCACACTAGAAAGAAGTCGCTGTCCAGTATTTCTTGGTTTTCAATGGTACACTGTCAACATCAATTAGTAACGCATTCAACCAATTAAAAATACTTGTTAATTTAATTATCTCATACATTTAAAGTGATTGGGTAACAGTAAAACAGTTAAAGTAATCTGTGCCTAGGGCGTAAGAGTGTAAAAGCACTGAAACAAAATGTCTGGCCAGACAAACAATGTTACAACTAATGAATCATCTCGAAAGTCCGGTCATAACTAACGGATATAATGTAAGTTGCAAAATTACATAATAAAAATTTAGCTACTCATAAGTAGTTTAGTAATTATAACTAAATGCAACAGTGAATATTCCATAAACTAATGATTACCGTAATCAAATTATATTTGTAAACTATCTCTACATCGAGGTAATCCACCTACGATTAATTCTAGTCTATGACTAATCAACCTGAAGATTCGAATACATCCTACCTAAAGCAGATTGTTGTTGTTGTTATACGGAATATGAAGTATACTTTGAAATACATTAGAGAAAGGAATAGTGTAGAAGAATGTGGTCCTCCTCAGTAATGAAGTGACACATACTCAGAAAATCATCTAACTTGAGTGTACTTTGATTATTTATGTTGCCATAATCATACTACTATGTTGCATCATAATTCATGCATCATTTTCTCCTTCTTTGTATATGATTTTCTGTTTTTTTTTGCTAACATCCCAGAGTTGTTACATTGATCTTCATTTTTATGACATAATCTATCTGTCTCCATGGATTCCGTAAAATCACCTTGAGTAATTAACTCAATGAATACTGTTTTCCATACATGAATATCACTTTGAATATCATGTGAATTGAATTATTTGCTTATTTGTGATTTCATTTTCTATTTCTACTATTACTACTGATATGCTCTCACTAAGTTACTACTTAACTGCTATTTAAACTACTAACTTCCAGTAAGAAAACTTTACAGAAGTAATAAACATTATAACAAAATAAGGCGGCCTGGGTAGGGGGGAGAGTAAACAGTAGTAATGAATTTAGGCAACATGTATACAACCAATTAACTGTAGTTCATAAATGAGAGATGATATAATGGCAGTAAATATACTAAACATAAAGGGCAAGGATCGGCAAAGCAAGGGCAGCATTCCTACAGTTGAAAAATATATGGGACTCCAAACAACTGTCTACCAACCTCAAAGTTAGACTCTTTATTTCGAACATCAAGACAGTTCTTCTCTATGGAGCTGAAACGTGGAGAACCACTGCAAACATCCTCAGGAGGGTACAGGTATTTATCAACAACTGTCTACGCAGAATATTGAATGTCTGTTGGCCGGAAACCATCAGCGACAGCCTCTTTTGGAAAAGAACAAACCAACTTCCAGCTGAAGAGGAAATCAGGAAACGACGTTGGAAATGGATAGGACATACATTGCGCAAATCATCAGACTGCATTACGAGACAAGCACTAACTTGGAATCCTGTTGGGAAACGGAAAAGAGGAAGGCCAAATAACACACTGCGTCGAGAACTGGAAGCAGACATAAAAAGAATGAACAGTAAGTGGAGACAGCTGGAAGGGATTGCTTAGGACAGAGTTGAATGGAGAATACTGGTTAGTGGCCTATGCTCCACTGTGAGGGGTAACAGGCGTAAGTAAGTAAGTAAATATACTAAACAGGAGGATATCGCTCAAGGAACATATTGATGATAAAGATAAAAAGGTTACATTACACACAAGTAAAAATCAACTTTTAAAGGTTAGTTATTCTTTTTTAATCGCCTAATATAACACAATGACAACATTAACCTTAGGTTATATGTAAGGGTAATTGGTACAGTTTGACGTATAATGAAAGTAGGCATGACAAGTTAAGCCAATAAATATGATTATTATTCGTCATAGTGAGTAGTTGAAGATGAATGTACTTTGAAAAATTGAAAACAACGTGCTTTGTTTTCATAACATCTCTTGTTGTTTAGTCGATTAAATTCATCAGAGGTTGATTTTGCAAGGCTACAATTGAAAACCCGAAAGTACTAGACAGATGTCTCGTTCTAGTATGGGACTTCTCAACATTGTACACATTAAAATCCTTCCCAGGGAATTCAGGTTGGTGAATGCCTAATCCTGTGCACCATTAGGCCGACCGGTGTTCACTTGTAGAATTCTCATCTCTACCACAATTCATTCTGTTGTAGTTATTGATGAAAATATATTTGATTAACTGGTTGTATAGAGTGTCACTTTAACATGTTAATCAACAGTTATCAATATTCAGCTAACTGTAATCTTTCTTTTCTGTCAACATTGTCGGCACATGCCAATATTTGAATTGTTTTAGTTGTTATGCTTACTTTGTAGGATCCTTTAAGAGGATTTCACTGCCCTACAAAGTGAATTCAATGTCTAGTCTTCGATTAATGTCAAGCTATCTCTGACGTATTTTTAAGTTTGTGTAGAACCTCTGAAGATTTGGGAACATTATTTAAACATTGTTTATGCTTCTTTATCTTTACGTTTAACAGTCGGAATGTTTTACTCACATATACACAGTATTACATTCATCACAATCGATTTTATACACACAATTCTATTGTTCCTCTTCAAGAATCACATCTTTGATCACATCTTAACCAGTTCACATCTAACAGTGTTACAAGCTCCAACATAAACTTCTCTATTATGTATCCTTGATGTCCTTTGTATTTCTTTATATGCTTCTTTACTGTATAGAATGACAATAATATTAATCTATTTCCTTCTTATAGAGTCGGAGTTTGTGTTTACTTGTGTCTTGAATTCTTCTTCGAAATCACTTAAGGATAGTTACTAGCTCTAAATGAATATATTGTCCATTTTTAATTGTAAATTCCTATCTATCTTCTTTGGGATAATCATTGATTTTTTTCAACGAATTCCTAACTACTGTTGCTATTGTTTGAGTTCAATTGTGACTGACAAGCGGAATTCGAGACGCGCGTTTTGTTTTATCCGACACTCGTCAATTGGATGTACTTACATCCCTATTATTAATGTTCATACTAGGAATTGAATAAAGTTCACCTCATGCCACCGCGTTTACCACTTGGATACTGAGTACGTGACTAATCAGCGGGAAGATACGAATTCATACTAATTACATACATACTCATTGCATAAGTATGACTGAATAGACTCAGTAGCCTATTATTGAACGCGTTGGCATAAAGTGGAGTAAGTTTGAATCTTAGTGTAAACATCAATATTGAGATGCAGGTGCATCCACCTGACAAGTCCCAGATAGGACGAAAAGCTCGTCATATACTCCGCTCGCCAATCACAATCCAATCTAAATAAACTACACATGAATATTGAAATTCCTGTGGTTATTCTTATAGAATTAATACTAAGGTGTATATTATACGTTCATTTTATCCTCAACCACATTCATTATTGACAAATTGATAGAATGAAGATCATCTTGAGGATCGAAGTTAGCTAAATTTTATCTTATAAAATTGAAAATGAACCTTCCTCACCACATTGTCCCCTTAAAAAGACCACTGATAAAGTTTTTAGTGTTACTGTTGTTGGGTTGATGACACTTTTAGAATACAATAATAATAGTTTTATTCAATAGTATGTTTAGTTCAATATGAATTTTCAATATAAAGTGTATCAACAAGTTACTCTTTTACTATATGCACATACAATTGGATTCCCACCAGTTCGTGTTAACGAAAGTAGCAACAGCATTCGCCCCCCCCCCACTTTTTCCTGATGACAGAACGATCCTGACGAAAAATGTGAAAACCAATTCATGATACCAAATCGTCATCATACAGATTATGTAGCCAAGATTGTTGAACTTTGATCAAACCCTAGTTACGGTGTTTGTTTAGATTAAGAAGAAATTGAAGGTAGTTTACTTTCCAATAAGTGATCTGCAGGCAACACTAAGAATTTCAAGAATAACCATTCGATAAATACTGATCCTTTTTGACGTATGTTGTTAACCACAATATGGTCTTCATTTAGATCTAACTAAATTACTTAATGATAAGTCGTAAACTTTTTTTTTTATCAAGACTCATGAATACACAATCCGATTTCAGGACAATAATTGGGTGAACAAAAGAAAACAGAATGTGAAAAAGTAACTTGTTGAAATGTTTGACAATAAGTGGTAGCCCAAACAGGCCGCCGAGCAGACTATTTCAGGATAAGAACTTCTTATACAGTTTAACAATCTACACTAAGTAATCAAATTATTTTATAAGAATGAATATGACAATAAATTACATTTCATTAATATTTAATTGATTAACTATAGAAGATGGATATTGATAAGTAGATGTGTGTATACAGAAAGAATCTTAAATGTACATCAATGGATTCATCGTATTGGATTTTACGTCAATTCACTTCAAAAGGAATCTGCTTAGATGTCATCACATCAACAGTACAAGAAAAAAAAATCTACTCAAATGACAATATAAAACAAGAACTGAAGTTTAACCTTTTTGAAGAATATTGTGATTGTAGTTAAAAACGAAATCAGAGATATGAATTGTCTTGAAAAATGTCCCTCTCCCTAAAACTACAATTTAACACAGAGATATGGATAATGAGGTGATATACTATAGAATGTCAAAGGGTGGGGTGCTTAAAAAGACTTTCTTTTTTAATTGATTAGGATTGTTCACACAAATCACAGATAGGTTATATGAATTTATCACTTCTGTGTATATATGTGCATATAGGAATTCGATTGCTTAGGTGGGGATACCTACATAGGGGGGTACAACCAGCCAAATTATCTAACAAATGTATAAGTATCGTCTAGTGTAGCTGTACATGAGATAAATTAACAGTATGCATAAATCAATTTCATCTTATTTAGAAGATGAAAGTCATGTGATAGACAAAGAGAAGTGATTGAAAGTAATATACCCTACTCCATTATAGTTTTTTAATTGAGTCTGTATGCGTTTATTATGCATAGAAGAAGCTATAGGAATTCGAACCCTAGTAGGTGTTCAGAAGGAATATGTTACACTTATAGGTTTTCTCTGGTCAAATATAACTTAAAAAATATTTTCATGAATGCACCACGTCTTTCGTTTTGTGTTTATTCCCTAATGCATTTTGTATATTATCTTCACTACTTATACTACAACAACTTTTATTCACCCACTTTGTATTACGTAATTTTAATTTTTTCAATGATTATTATTCTAATCAACTTATGGAAAATGGTTTAAGTGGGAGGGGGAAACTCTAAGTGTAGATTTTATACTATTCGTTACTTATAGAAAGAGTATACTTGCAATCTTTGAAGAAACTCATTGTCTTTAGTGAATTTCTTCCAAATTGAACATATTACAACTTAGTTGACAGCATTCAACTAGTACTATAACTGACATAATGATCATCAAATTAGTCACTACACAGTGATTAACGGATAGACTCAATTTATCCTGTTTACTCTTAATCTATTTTCATCATTAAAGTATTTATGCAAACCATTCATATACCTTTTATCACTATTTGTAGTACAATTGTTCCTATTATTATCAATTTATACTTTTCATTGATTACTATCAACTTAAGTTATGTAATCGGTTTGCTAAATTGTTACCATGGTGTATATTTTGTATATTTTAGGATAGAAACTGATGAAGATCCAACTGACGAAACATGTGTGTTACTGTTATTCTAATTTACATTAAATAAGTTATTGCCAAGTTCAGATAATCTATGCTTTCATAAACATTAAACATTACATAATAATGAAATAAATTGAACCTACTTAAAGGAATATTGAATTTCCATTCTTCTAAATATTCTGGATTTGGTGCTGTACGTAGTTTACTTTGCCAATAATGTTTATTATCTGGTTCCATTGATAAACAAATCTATAAATAATTCAATGAAAACATTAATCAATTGAGATGGTTTGTGTAGATTGATATTAAGTTTTAGTTGATTGAATTAACAAGAGATTGATGTTGATAGTGCAACATTGAAACTCAGAAAGCACTGAACAGCTGTCTTGTTCTAGAATGGGATTTCTCAGCCGTGGACACGCTAGAATCCGCCTCAGCGGCTTTAGTTTGGCGAATGTATAAACTTCCGCACCACTGGGTCAGCTGGCATCTAATAGTGAAACTCCTGATTCTACTAATTTGTCATATTTAGCGCCACTATCATCCATTATCATTCCCTACAAGTGTTAACTTCACTAGTCACGACTTCTCACTAGAGCTTTTGAAATATCCAAAAGTTAGTCCCTAGTAAGCTGTTTATGGTAATTAAATTGAGATGATTGTTATTAATCAACTTAAATGATAGTGATCAAGGTGGGATATGTGTCAAAGATAAGTATTCGCTTTACAAGTTTACCTGTTCATGTAGTGCAGAATACATGGATTGTATAAAATGGTATCGTTTAAAGAACATATTATCAAAGATAGCTGGATTTCACTATTCAGAGGTTTGTACAAGTCTATAAATAGCTCTATCCTAAAGCACTTGGTTAGTTATGATCATGTTACTGCAATAGAATCTTTCTTTACAGTTATCTATTCAATCATATGAAATGGTTGACATGGATTACAAATTAATAAGTTGTGTACGACAAAGAATTTAGCAATTCATATTTCCAAGCCTAATTACTGTCTATGAAAACTCTATGTTCAGTCCTCTATTCTATCGTGGTTTAAGGAGTCTTCAGTTCCTTAATAACCGATTACTTTTACTCTCATCTTCTTCTATTCTTCATGATTTGTGCTAATTAATTACTACTACTACAGTTATTATTTTGCATACACAATCGTGTATCTTCTTTGTCATTAGCGATTAACTGATTACGCAACATCATCTTGATGACTAGATATTTCCAAGTAATTTTTTTTATTTTATGACCTCTTCATAATTATTGTTTCCAATCAATTTTCCCATCAATACAGTTCTACAAGTATATTGTATAGAGCTCAAACTTGGAGAACTATAAAAAGCATCATTCATAAGATGTAAGTATTCATAAACAACAGTCTGTGTAAGACACTTCAGATCCATTAGTCAGATACCATTCTAAACAAACCATTTTGGTAGAGGACAAATCATCTGAACTTCAGCAGAGGAAAAAATTATGAAAAGATGCTGAAATGTGTATCCTACACATTGAGAAAATCATCAGACTGTGCACAAGACAAGTATTAACATGGAATCCTGAAAGATGAAGGCAAAGGTGAAGACCCAAGAACACAATGCTTTGGGAATTAGAGACTGACAGCGAAAATGAAGAGCAGTTGTGAAGAGCTGGGAAGGAAAGGCCAGTAGAGAGTTGGTTGTAGAAGTGTGGTCGTCGTCTTATGTTCCACGTATGGTAACAGATATTGATTGATTGACAAGTTCACTTTTAATACGCACATCAAACTAACTTGCGCAAGTAGTTGGGTGTTGTATATATTGCTGAATGTCAATTTGACATCATAATTTAACAACTAAACCATTGAGCAAGCATCCAAAAATTAGTATTGCTTGTTCCAGTTAATTTGTAATATATGTACGCGACCTTAATCAATGCTGTCGTTGGGTAGCTGCCTCACACTTGTCATAGTTTGGCTTCACTGGTCATGTTTTTTTTCATACAAACTTAGTCTATTCCCAGTTTATTGGTACTTGTTCTTCCTCCTAAATCTTTCTGACGAGCATCTCCACAGTTACTTCTGTTTCTAACTCAGCTAGTTTGTTGTCTGGCTATAATGACTCACCACTCTTGCTTTGACATTCGGACAGTTACTTCGATTTTTTAAATTATTGGTTAGTCGATATTTATAGGGAGATTTGTAGATGCTGCTTCGATGACTGGTGGTTTTAATGGGGCTGGTCAATTCAAGAGTTCTTCGAAGTGTTCTACCCACCGTGATAAATCAACAAGAAAATCTAAACATAATCTAATTAACTAAGAAAATTTAATATACGGACTTTAATTTTCCTTGTTAATTACTAATTTTATTCACAAATCTTATCACAAACAAGTTTCACATTCTCGTTGTGTTGAACCGACCAAGGAGAAACGATATGGTAGTTAAGTACTACCTGGTATTTTCAAGGCATACTCAAAACGTAACATCACATCTTCAGTTAGTTATTAGTCACTTCTAATCACACTATTCTCTTTTAAATGTATACAATGATGATGTTAATGAAAAACAATGAAAACATACCTATAGTTAGGTAGAGAGAACAGTCGACTAATACTTACGTACTTACTCACGCCTGTTACCCCTCTCAGAGGAGCATAGGCCGCTCACCAGTATTCTACATTCAACTCTGTCCTCACCAAACCTTTCCAACTGTCTCCAGTTACTGTTCATCCCTTTCATGTCTGCTTCCAGTTCTCGACGCAGGGTGTTCTTTGGCCTTCCTCTTTTCCAGTATCCAACAGGTTTCCAAGTTAGTGCTTGTCTCGTGATACAGTCTGATGATTTGCGCAATGTATGTTCAATCCAACGTCATTTCCTGATTTCCTCTTCAGCTGGAAGTTGGTTTGTTCTCTTCCAAAGCCGAGAATCGACCAATAACACAACAAATTTTGAATGTTTTTTATACTACTTATTAGTAGGCAGAATATCGATGACTATTTTTTTAAATATTACCCGCTGAGAACTTTCTGATTTTATAGCAAGTTCACTTAACTAGAGCAGCTACATCATCTTAATCAGATCAAGTCGAATTAGATGTTAGTTCATCATCTACACCTTCAATTAATCAAATAAAAATACTCTAAATAAGCCTTCTTTGTCCTCATAGAATCAAGACATTCATTAATTGACATTGGAATACATCACTATAATCAACTGTACATACTTGATATGCTTGTGCTCCGCCAGCTTCTCTACCTGGTACATTGTTTACACGAATAATCTTGATATTCATTTCTTGTTGTAAATCATCGTAATGAACTGATAATTGCAGTCGACTTGAGTCCTGTGAAGATTAAAATAGTTTAAACATTAACTAACATCCCTGTTAATTGTAAACACTAAGTATTATGTGAATGAATAAAAACAAATTCAGTTCCGAAGTTGAATCAGTTACCTTCTGAAAATATCAGATAGAGTTCTCCTGTAAAAATGTCATTTCACTGAACAAATGAATCAAAAGCATAAGGAGTAATGGTTTCAGATAGATTACGGCTAACAAGTGGGATTCAGAGCAGTCGTTCTATTTTGTCCTATTCAGAACTTATTAATCGGATGTACTTGTATCCTAGTGTAAATGTGTGCCTACTAGAACTCAAACTCACTTTGTTTTGTATTAAATATCAAAGTTCCAGATTCCAATTGCCAGATATAATCCAACTCAAATTATACTTAGGAACTATCACTGTATTAAGGCAAACTACTCAAGATGTGAAAAAAAGGATTATGAATTAATATATTGCTTTGAAGGTTGGAAACAAACCTGAAAACAATGAATAGCACCTGGGAAGAAGTGGAAAGAAGAGTTGAGAACAGGTTTGGTTGTAGAATTGTGTTCTGAAGTCTATTATGATAAGACATTTGTACATTGTAAGAATATAGAATATGTAACTAAGTGAACTTAATCAGGTGTGATATTCCCTTTGTAATTATTTCCACTTTACTTTAATTGGTATCCGATATGAATAATCAAAGGTAGTTTAAAAGTTTCTCTTCAGAATGGTTTAATGACAATAGCCGAAGACTTTAAGAATAAGTAACTATGAATCAAATCCATCAAAGTGTTCTAACCTTCTCAAGATTTCTGATAAATGCTAACTTACATGAAAACTAGGTTAAATGAAGCTTACTATAGTTTCATCTCGAAATCGTGTTCAATGACAACTTTTGTTATGTAATCACGTATGATTATATCAAGTCATTCTTGTATTCTACATTGTAAGTAACACTACTTACATTACGGACGCATTACACAATCACTTTTAATCTAATGAATGAGACCAGATGATTTTCGTTTAGTGTTAGTATAATGCGAGAGGAAGAACAAGTTTCAGCAGACTGTAAAGAAGAGTACCTTATCAACATACCAAAGAAAGGGGATCTTAGAAACTGCGAGAACCACAGAGGCATCACTCTTCTTTCGATACCAGGAAAAGTCTGCAGCAGAGTGTTATTGAAATGGTTGAGAGATTCAGTCAACACGAAACTTCGAGATCAACAGACCAGATTTCGTTTGGCCCGATCGTGTTTCGACCAAATCGCTACTCTCCGATTCATTGTTGAACAGTCAACTGAATGAAATTTACCATTCTGTATTAATTTTCTTGACTGCGAAAAAGCATTAGATAGTGTGAATACGAGAGTACTATGAAGCCTTCTACGACATTATGGCGTACGCGAGAAGATAGTCAACATCATAAGGAATTATTACGACGTACTACACTATAAAATCTTATATAGAGGTGAGCTCAGGGATTAATTTGAAGTGAAAACCAGTCTCAGACAAGGCTGCATACTCTCGCCCTTTCTCTTTCTTCTGGTAGGTGACTGCATCATGAAAACTGCAACATCTCAAGGGAAGCATAAAATACACTGAACAACATCGATGTAACTAGATGAACTGGACTTTGCTAATAACCTAGCTCTCCTAACCTACACAAAACAGCAAATAAAGATGAAGACTGACAATGTAGTAGCAGTCTTGACAGCAGTAGGCCTAAACATACATGAGGAAAACAGCGAAATCCTTCGATACAAAACAACAAACACTAACCCAATTACACTTGACTCAGAACTTCTGGTAGATGTGCAAACCTTCATATAATTGAGCAGCATCATCGATAAAAAAGAGGGGTCTGATACAAATGTGAAAACGCGAGTCGGAAAGGCAAGGGTATTATTTCTACAGCTGTAGGACATCTAGAACTTAAACCAACTGTCAGTCAACATTGAAGTCAACATTTTCAATACAAATGTGATGACTATTCTGTTGTATTGAGCTTAAACTTGCATTGAGAACTACGAAAGCATCATCAAAAAGATTCAAGTAATTATCAACAACTGACTGTGTAATATACTTCGGATCCGTTAATCAAATACCATCAACAACAACCTTCTGTGACAAAGAACAAATCAACCGAATTCCAGACCAGGAAGAAATTAATAAAAGATGCTGGAGGGGAGGTGGATAGAACACACATTGAGTAAATCATCAGACCATGTCACAAGACATGCATTAACATTAAATCCTGAAGGCCGAAGAACACATTGCGTCATTAGTCGGATACAGTCATGACGAGAATGAAGAGCAGTTGTAAAGAGCATGAAAGGAAAAGCCAATAGAGAGTTGGTTGTAAAATGGGGGTTTCTGGTCTATGTTCCAGATTGGGTAACAGGCACGGATCAATCGATTGATTGTTAGTACAGTGCGATTCAGTAAACGAAACTATGTACAAATCTCTTTGTTTGAATGATGAGTAAATTAACATTGAAAAATAATTACAAAAATGTAATGCATCAATCACTAGTTACCGGTAGTATAAATGATCGAATATCACTATTCTCAGTATCTTCATTGTCTTCATCATCACTTTCTAAACCAGATAAATATTCATCTGTATCTGTATCATCCATAGATATTGGTTCATTAGTTAATCGATTCAATTCAACTTCATATTCTTGTATTGAAAGAAGTTTAGGCTTTCCAGCTTTTGATGATGTAGATATTTTTCTTTTATCATTCTCAACAGTAGAATAACTGAGATCTTCTGAGGCTAGATTGTTTCGAAAATGTAAAAAATGACATTATTGCATAATCACTATGTAAAGAAATATAGTGTAATAAGAAAACTGTGTTCATTTGAAAAAAAAAACAACGTGCAAATGGATTTACACTGTGGACTTTGACCAATCTAATCACACATACACACACACACATTTCATGACAATGATACATGAACATAGAAAACTAATAAAGTGCTGACAATTGCGCTTGTGTGAATTAGAAACAACATGGATAACTGAATAATATTGTTTCGTCAAATTAGATTATCATCAAGCTTCACTTGAATATACAGCTAGGCATATTGAGTATATGACCTGTTAACTAAACCAACGTATTAACGAGTATCTACAATCTTGGTTTGAAATGAAGCCGGTAAAATTCCTACGTTGTCCTATATTGTCACACTTGGTAGACAAAGAGCATTCAACAGATAGAACTAAAGCGTACCCAATGACATACAATATACCTCAAAATATCTAGATGGGAATCGAACTCGTCTCCTACACATTACTGAAGTCATATGGATTCGAGTGAACATGGAAAGTCTATGTATCCGAAAGAAATGTGTAACAGCCCTATCCTATCCAAGACTTAATAAACAACGTACACAATTCTTCACACCCTTTAATGTTTGTTTGTACTTACTCCATCCTATTCATAACTCTATTCCATTCTCTATTCAAGTGACCTCATTAATTTCACACCTAGTTTGTAAAGATTATTATTATTATCTATTGTTTAATTTAGATTGAGACTGGAAAGCGGAATGCAAGAAAGCTGTTTCGTCTTATTGAGGATTCGTCAGCTAGATGTCCTTATTATTAGTATTTTTTTTAACAAGTTTGCTTTCATACCATTTCCACCTACATCCAACTTAGAATTTCTCTTATGTTAAAATATGTAATCATATTGTTGGCATTAATCTGGTTATCATTACTATCAGTAGTATATATGCCATCCTACTGCCAATTTACATATTTCACCAATTAAGATTAGTTAATGTAATCCATTTGTTTGATTTTAATCAGTGACTCATATCAGTGACCCTCATTCGTTTGATAATTTTCATATTCATATATAAATATTATTGTATTATATTTTAGAATGATGAGCCTGATGATGATCTGATTGACGAAACAATATTGTGTTACATGTATGTGTTATTTCTAAAGCTAATAAAGATCGATTTGAATCAATAATCAAATAACTACAATGTGAAGAACTAAAGGAATAAACAAAAAACAAAACTAGAAAACTGTCACCATCAGAAAAGTGTAAAACATCACCAGGAAAGATTTAAATTTATAAAAAACTGTTACTATACGCTGTACAGAAGCGGCTGAAATTTTGTCATGACTACAATCAATATAAAGCTCTAAACGATGTTGAAAGATCATAATTATACCTTGTAACAATTAACTTTAATATGATAGATGATGAAGATTTTCTATGCTTCTAACCGTAACGCTAACCGATCTCGATCTGTATCTTTGAAGCCATTTAGAAAGATATGAATAGAATCTATTTGTAAATCATCTCATAGGATGAAATTAAAGAAAAATCCCAACGTTTTGCTCAGCAAATTGGTCTGAGTTTCTTCAAGGAAATAACCAAGATCAAAAATTATCGAATATAACAGTAGATATGAGGTCCAATTTCATTATGAATATCCAATTGTATACAGGGTATGAAATTGTTTTATGAGTCACTGTAAGTGAACTAATGTTATTGTAGATGAAGGAAGGTGTACATTTTGTGTGTAATTTCATGTTACAATCATTTGTACCCATTCGGTATTTGAGTTATTTTCATAGTGAGGGATACCCAATCTGTAGATTGGCTTACTATCAAATCATAATACGAGTAAATCAATATAATGATAATTATGGGGTCAATGGATGGGTGCATATTAACAAATTTATTCTTTACAGATGTCTAACATACATTCAGCGCCCAAGTTTTGTAAATATTTTTGGCCTTTTTTGGACGAAAATATCAATAAAACATTAAGAAATATGTTCTCCTACTCATGATTTCATTGTTCCATTACTACTTCCTATGTACGCTGTTACAACTTGAAAAATCGGGCTATCATAATGTAGGGTTTCATTTACCTCGATGTTAAAAGTGATGGTATTTTAGAAACAATCAGAAGAAAACTCATCTCAGAAGATCATATTCCTTGAAACAATCAAAAATTGATTGGTATCCTTCATATGTTACTGCTAACTGTTTGCATAAATTTACATGTAACTGCAGAAGCAGTTACATACGAAGAATAGAAAGATATTCCCAAAAATCTACCATTCAAAAGATCAAAAACATTTAACAGTGCAATCGCTGAACATTTAATGGACAAAGAACACCAGATTGATATCACTGAATACTTCAAAGTGTTCAACAAGCAAAAAACTTCAAATCTTCTTAAATATGCTGAAGGAATTGTCATTAAATAATTGAAACTAAACTTCTGTGTCCAAACAGATATAAGCTTTTCTTTACCGTGGTAACTTAGCTTTTATATTATTACATCATCGTTATTATTCTTACTCTAAATCTGATTTATTACGTCAATATCTTTTCGTTTCAGATTATATTTCAGCTGTTTTGCACTAGTACGGGACTCTTCAGCAGCCCGTATCTGTGACCACATCAGCCGTTGAAAACAGAACTCTTTTCGGCTTCGCGGTGAACGCCTTGTTGTTAGTCGTCCAGTAACCAACGGTTGATATTTCTAATTTAGTCAATTCTTGATACGTCTGCTTGACCCAACCAATTACCGTCGGTTGGTAACAGTCTCACACTCGACACGGTTGAACTCCACTGGTCACCTCTTCACACTAAAACTCAAGGAATTACTTCATGGAATCAATCATTATATCGCATTTTAAGTTTATTAACTAAACTTAATATACATCATTCTTAAGTGTTTTTAAGCGTCTCTTACATTTCTTATTATGTAATCACTTAAACTCTAATCACTATTTTGTTTTCCGGCAGTTTCTTTTGCATCATATAAATAAATGATTACATCATTCTAGCGAATATATTAGTTATCTTTACATATCCAACATGTCAACGTAACTGTGATTTCAATCAAGTATAATCTATTCTCATGAGTAAGTAGAACTTTGTTTCAATTAGTAATTTCATAAAACAGTATCATTCCAGCTTGTAAGCAGCAGTTGATGTGGAACCAATGAAATGTAATGAATTGTCATCTTATTCTGCACAAATACTTATTCTTGCTCTTTTAAAAAGAACAAATAGCCAATACTTCATTATTTTAGTGAAGTTAGATCAAGATAGATAATTGACTTCTAATGTTAAAGAATTCAATGCTTGTAGAAAATGCGGTTTATGTGAACTGGTATGATGTTTCAGAAACTCTACAAAATGAAGTAGGTTATCTTCCCGTTGAATAGTATCGTGATAGGTGTTAACATGACTAAGTGTACTGATGTGAATACAATAAGCATTGAAATGATTAGTATGAATCTCAGTGAATAAATGAATGTTCTAACTGTAACAATTTAACTTATTGCTTATGTACAGTATAAATAAATTCACTGGTCACTGGTTATTAACAATAATAGAACGTTTGTCTTGTTCTATATAGTCATTTAAATTAATGACTAGATTATAACTTGATTGATACGATTCTAACAGGATTATAACGGTATATGAATCATCCGTTCGTCCCTCCCCTCCATTCCTCCAACTCTCTACAGAGGATCAGTCTCAATTTGAATATTTCAGTGGTAATAGTTACAATACTGCAAATGAATGATCTGAAACTTTCCTTTGAAGTAATATCAGATGTCTAACGACTGGAGATGCAACGTACTGATGAGTATCAGATAACACAAAACTTAAATTCTTTCGTCGCCTGTTATGTACTACTAAACTACCTTCAAGAATAGCATATTTCTTTACTTAAATAAAATGAACTTAGAGAACATTCATTAAAATAACGTTATAACGTTTAACTGTGATACTGATGATCAAATTCTATTCATCAAACTACATGAGTTGACTAGTTGGAAGCAATTCGTTTAGATTATCATAAATCATTTAATGCCAACCAACTGATGAATGCTAGAATCTGGACAAATTACTTGTAGAAATTGTTATAACTCACAACTTTTCAAAATGTAAATGATGATTTTATAGCACAACAAATGGATTATTATACTTATATCATGATAATGAAAGTACCAAGATAGAAAATCATTGCAGAATGATATCAATTAAATAGATTCATCACAGACTGTTCATAGTAGAGTAGGGAAGAAATAGTAGTAGGAAAGAAATAGGGATTAGTGGAGTTCAGACTTCTGGAGAAAGCGATAGTTGTCACCATTAACAATGGATAATAGTCATGCTATTTTACAAATTAATGAAGGTAGGAATTCTACCATTGAACGACGCTTCCCCCCAGTGATTTATAGGGTTGGATGCTTGTTAACCTGTAGGTCCTGGGTTCAATTCCCTAGGAGGAGTCTACAGCGCACATTGTTGAAAAGCCCAACACCGGGACGAGACATTTGTAAAACACTCCCCGTTTTTCGATGATACTCTATCAACTTCAGTCAACTAAACGTAAGCCTGTCTTAACAAAAGCCACTTCAATTGAATAATATTAACAATTATAACATCATTTATTGAAGTGAACGCAGTTTATCAATAGGTAACATTCACTTTTCATCATTGTATACGTTTCACTGGATGACAGCAAACATAATCAACACCATTGAAAACAATTGTTATACTCACTACTTATAAACTACTCTTAGTGAATACTTTGCTTATTAAACAATATTTACTAAATTGTGTTAGAAGTTAACTATTGTCAATCTAAGCATCAATCAGCACATTCTAACACTTGTCAACCTACATTTTTTCCATAATAAAGGATTTTTAAGTGCAGTTGTCAATGGTACAATAACTGCTGTATTTCTCGCTACAGTTTCTAAAATAGACTTATTTCTATCTATAAACAAATTGAAAGAAAAAGAAGTTCACATTGATGATGATGATAATGTTCGGCAGTGTTTAGTATTGATGTTGGATTCACTAGACTAATGTATCTAAAGTCGATAAAGTCAAAAGATTGTCACCACGAATCACAAGACAGTTCTCGTAATCTAGCTTGGCACTCTTCAATAGTGCTCACTAGTGACCATATAATTGGTCGATACCAGAGCTGTCTGGTTCCTCAGTGAACGCTTTGTCATTAAACTACTGAGACGGCCAAAATCTAATCTTTGGTATTTCTAATTCAATCACTTGTGTTAGGTGTGGGGTAATTACGCACCGATGGCATTGGATGAGGTCGCACAAACGTATCACAAACTGACAGAATTAGAAATATCAACAACTTAAAACCAACCCAGTCGTTTAAAGGTTGAGCGATCACAGTGGGGCCGGAGGGTCCTGGGTTCTATCCTTGATGGTGTCGTGGGTGTAGGTAGCTGAGGAGTCCCATATAAGGACGAAATAGCTGTCCATTGCTTCTTGATGATCACTGATTGTTTAATTCAAACTAATACGTGATACAAAATTCTAACAGTCATCAATATGTTCTATTTAAGTTGAAATGTGACTAGCAAACGAAATTCAGGACGCGCAATTCATCCTATGTGGGACTCATCAGCTGGATACACCTACAGCAAGGTGTTGATGCCCACATCACGATTTAAAATCAGTACTTCGGATCCGTTGGTCAGATACTATCACCAACAACATTCTATAGCAGACAGCTTAGCAACCGAAATCCAGCTAAAATAGTGATTAGGAAGAGACTCTAGTTGTGAATGGGATGGATATTGAAAAAATAACCAAACTGTGTTACAAGTGAAGCACTAACTTTTAATCAATAATGTGAAAGGAGAAGAGAAAGACGAAATAACACACAGCTTTGTGAATTGGAGATAGATATGAAAGTAATGAATAGTACTTGGGAAGAACTGAAGAGGAGAACTCGGACCAAGTTGGTTGGAGAATGCTGATCAGCAGGCACTGATTAATTTTATTGTCAAGAAGTCGAAAGCCTTAGGTGATTTCTTTGTTCTCCGTTAAATTTCATCGAATCAATGTTAATATCCCATAGTTTTCAATACTTATTATATGTGTAGGTTTGCTTATTACAAGTGTACCTCAAATTGAATAAGAGTATTGTATCCCATGACTGATCATTGATAAATGTCCGATGTCGACTGTTTATCTAGTCCTTGTCTATTCAAATTTTACTGATTATGTTGCAATGTGTTACTATGATTCAACACATTCCATGCACAATTTTGTTGATATTAGGTTCCGATTCTCTCTAAACATCTAATGACAACCAACACTAAAGATAAAACAGTTATCATCAATGATAATGGATGGTCGTCGTGATATATATTACTAATTGATGAAAGTATAATTCTACCACTGGATGCTTAACCAGTGGTAACGAGGGTTTGCGTTCATCGTCAGCCTGAAACTCTTGGTGTGAAGTCTGGGGTGGGCACTGCTGAAGAGTTCCACACTAGAATGAGACAGCTGTCAAGTGCTCCTTGGTTTTCAATGGTACCCTGCCAACACTGGTCTGTGACATATTCAATCAGATGAAGACTGCCGTATCACTTCTCAATAATCCATTATTGTATATATATACATACATCATTCTGATAAGGGTTTAATCATAATTCAATTAACCAATATGGGAATCCTACTGATAGATATTGGCAAGCCCAGTGGTCTAAAGGGTTAAGCATTTTGCAATCTGAAACCCCCTGGAGTGAAATCAAGAGTGCTCACTGTGGAGAAATACAATGTTAGATAGAAACAGCTATCCAGTCCTTTCTAGTTTTCAATGGTACCTTACCAATATCAATCTGTGACGAATTCAGTCAGCTAAACTTAGTATCAATCTCTACCAACCAACTTAATTCAATCACTCAATTAGTTCCGTATTAACCGTCCTTCTCGAATAGCATTATTCTTCTTATGATTCATGATACATACTGATTAGTTAACTTAAAGTCTACATTAAACAAATTTTATACTTGACTGCATTTAATATTAACTTTATGAGATAGAACATGTAATTGTAAAACTAAACAATCATATACTCATTAATTCTATTGTAACTAGGTTAGATTCACGTATCAACTTGACAAATAATTGATTTATACAATCATATTTTTGTATTGTATAACTTACTTACAATAGTCTATTTAGTTACTGATACCTTCAATACATTTTACACTATACACATAAATCAATGAGTAACTATGCATACCTGTTGGCTAACAGGTATTATAACTGTCATTAGTATTGATAAATTGATTGAATATTCTAATCAATAAATCGATCAAAAAAGTATACGATTAATATAGTTTGTTGCTAGGAATAAGAAAGAAGTTATTATGTTGAACGAGTTAAAGAAAAGTAACAAATAGTTCACTTAATGATGAATATGGTAATGTTTGGTAAGAAATGAATTGAGTATGAGACACCATTTGAACATCAACACAATGATGCAAGTATATTCAACTAGCGAGTCCCATGTAGGATGAAACGTGCATCCTGGATTTCGCTTGCTAGTCATAATCCAACTTAAACAATAATAAAAGTGATAAACTTTCAAAATTCTGTTTTAGAAGACTATTTCAGTTATTTTATTTGTGGGTAAATTAAACTTCTTCTGATTGTTACGTTCCCATTGTATTATGCATCCATTTAGTATATTTACTGTCAGTATGTCATCTCTTATTTATGAACTCTAGTCAATTGATTGTGTACATCTTGCTTTGATTCACTACTACTGTCTCATTAGTTTTGAATTGGGTGTAGATTCCCTAATCAGCTGGCTGCGTTGTCTCGTTTGTATATATATAATCGAATACTTGGAATATAATATGATATATCCGGTTGATTCATCGTCATGTATTCGGTTGATTATAACCTGAGATTAAGTTAGCACTAGGTCAGATATACAAAGACCTGCTAGATACTCTTGTTGACAGTTGTAATTACAACTTCATGCATATAAAGACATATTAATAAAATGATCATACAGGTTGCCATAACAGAATTTTGTTGATGGAATAACAAAAGTATTTGAAGTTGATCTAATAGATTAACTTAAAATAGCGATATAATGATAATCAAAAGGTATTAAAGTGGTATTTTGTCACAGTATGGAATAACTTAAAAGTACGTTTCTTTGAAGTTAATCAACTAAATACTTGATGACAATCTACACAAACAATTTCAATTCAATCATGTTAAGTGTCATTAATTGAAGAAAACCATTGCATCATTGTATAAACAGTACAACATTAACAATGACGAAAACACTTTCTTACGATGATGTCATATGCATTAACTGCACATTTCCTTATGTAAAAAGAAATCTTAACAGAAATTCGAAGTACTACAGTACTACATCAAGGTAATAAGTTGTCAAAGTTAACTGATAATGAACTACTATAGTTTCCAGCATCAATCACTAATTGTGTAATAAAGAAAAGAAGAAGAGGGAGAACACAAAGAAGAAGACTAAATTAGGTTACGTCTAGATTGACTAAATAATTGTTGAAAATCTCTTTGTATTTCCTAACAAAATTATCATGTAGAACATTGCAGAATCTTGACGTGGCACGTTCTGATTGGGTAACAGTTGAGACTTCTTAATTCGGATTGGATGGATTATAACACTGATTTTTGTTGTTCAGAAAACTATAAATACACGAATATTTTGTACCTAACTTACTCTCCATCTCACTGGAATAAAGTTCCTGTCTACCCATCTTCTGTCTTCTGATTTACGACCAGAAGGGTTCAAGCGTTCGGGGTGCTAAGGTAGTCCGCGACTAGACAAGCCTCAAGTACGAGACGTAACACTGGCGATGGGGGTGGGATGTAATCAGCGCAAGCTTATGACTTGCACTTACCATGAATTCCTCGTTCACGGGGAATAATTGCAAGCCCTGATCTCAGTCACGACGGTGATGAAACAGTTTGCCCAACCCTTTCGGGCCAGGTTTTCAGGCTCGCTGGCACTGTCATTGTAGCGCACGTGTGGCCCCGGACATCTAAGGGCATCACTTGATGAATATAAACACTTGATTAACTGAATGAAGTGGAAACAGATAATCAATATCTACGCGAGAATTAACAATTAATTATGGAGTACAAGAGAAGATTATGGCTAAGGTTAAATGGGCGTTTGAACGTGTTTCTACTGCATCTAAAGTACTGGTTTGCATCAAATGTTTGAGAATAGCACTGTTGATCATTTGATGTATACCATTTAGACAACCAAGTATAGTAGTGTTCAGAGATTTGTTTCGACAATCTACGCTTTCCGTGGTCAATTTAACTTACTCTATAGTAACAAATAATCGTTTAAATATCTATTGATGTAGTTCAGAATGGTAGCTTATGTTGATCAATTGTTATTATAATAATATCAATAGTAATAATATAGGTATTGAATGACATATAAAGAATGAGAAAAGTACACATCAATAAAGAAAATCAAATAAAATGAACTTTAAAGTAAGGTCATATTAAAGAAAGCCAATCTCACAAAATGACATCATATACAGAATTTAGTCACTGAGTTCTAGATAATATAAAGCATCTACGATGCAAAGTAGATTTAGACGTTGGTCTCTTAGTTAATTTTAATTTATCATATACTACTGAACATACTGATAATGAAATTTGTTAGAAATCATCATGTTTCGCAAATATTACACCTATGCCTTTGATTTCTAAGTGATTACTTACAAACAGAATGTAGTCAAAAGATTATTCACATGACAACTAAGTCTAATTCTTAAAACCACTTATTGATGTATAATTAGGTTGTATATCTTGATAAGGTATTTTGTTGAAATGTGATCTCGTCAATGAATCAATTTATTTTATGATTCAATGAATATTTTTGTTACCCATATGGAGTATAGGCCGCTGACTACAGTTCTCCTGGAATCTCTTTAAGGTCACTACTTATCCCAAGCCTAGATAAAAGAGGGTTGAGCATTGAGTTAGCAGCTCCATACCGTAAAAAAAAACATCCTTACAAAAAAAAACACTAACTAGTAAAAACATTTTCAACCATTTTAACCCTACACTGATAATTAGGTGTTCATTTTGAAAAGTTATAATATTCCATAACAGAAGGTGAGTTTGTTCTAAACTCACAAGGTCGTTGCCGTTTCTAACAACCATACATACTTGCTTACTTACGCGTGTTACCCTTCTCAGAGGAGCGTAGGCCGCACACCAGTATTCTCAATTCAACTCTGTCCTCACCAAACCTTTCCAGCTATCTCCAGTTACTGTTCATTCTTTTTATATCTGCTTCCAGTTCTCGACGCAGTGTGTTCTTTGGCCTTCCTCTTTTCCGTTTTCGAACAGGATTCCAAGTTAGTGCTTGTCTCGTGATACAGTCTGATGATTTGCGCAATGTATTTCCTATCCATTTCCAACGTCGTTTCCTGATTTCCTCTTCAGCTGGAAGTTGGTTTGTTCTTTTCCAAAAGAGGCTGTTGCTGATGGTTTCCGGCCAACAGACATTCAATATTCTACGTAGACAGTTATTGATAAATACCTGAACTCTCCTGAGGATGTTTGCAGTGGTTCTCCACGTTTCAGCTCCATAGAGAAGAACTGACTTGACGTTCGAGTTGAAGAGTCTAACTTTGAGATTGGTAGACAGTTGTTTGAAGTCCCATATATTTTTCAGCTGTTGGAATGCTGCTCCTGCTTTACCAATCCATGCCCTTACATCTGCATTGGATCCTCCTTGTTCATTGATGATGCTCCCTAGGTATTTAAAGGTATCCACTTCTTCCAGTTCTGACAACCATAGCAACAATTAATATAATTTGTAGACTAATATTCTTTATAGTAGAAATAAAAACTACAACTACTACTTAGTACTATTATTATTATTATTATTATTATTATTATTACAAAATTATTTATTTTACTTACATGATAAACTAATTCCCATTATTGTTTAATCCAAATTATTCAATTAATCATTGATGATAATCTCAATTCAATGTTCATTTTCTTCTTGTGTTTCTTTTACTTTTCCCTCTTTTTTTTTTCTTTTGAATTTATTTTTAATTAATTTCAGTATTATTTTTATTGCTTTTCTTTTTTTTTCTTATTTTTGTCTAACTGTTCTTATTCGTTAATTATTTTTTTATTGTTTTCTTACACACACACACACACAAAACAAACAAACAAATCAATTGAAATATAATAAAACATTGAAAATTGTTACCAATCAACAACGTAGTGATAATAATAGTAATACAACGTTTTATTGATTATTGATTAGTTGATAAGAAAAAAATTTTTTCCTTTTTTATTTGTAAAAATAATCAATAATTGATTATGTAATTAAAAATTCAGTAGTCTAGTGGTGTACGCGGTGGCGTATGACACGAACCGGACTGAGTTCGAATCCCACTGTGAACATCAACATTGGGATGCAGGTACATCCAGCCGATGAGTCCCAAATAGGACGAAACGCGCGTCCTGGATTCCACTTGCCAGTCACAATACAAATTAAAAAAAAGATTCATTAAAGTTTATACATTAACTTAATAGAAATAATTACATTAAGATATGCATTTGTGTATATGATTATGTAATCAAAGTAGTTTATAGAATTATTCAATAATCAATATTAATTTCAAGAGATAAAGAACAAATAGTTGTGCTTAGAATAAGATGAAGATTCATTTCATTTGGTTAGTTTCTCATCAGCTACTGCAAAATTAATATTTCAAAAAATAGTTTGAATATACTGATGAGAATAGATGGAATTGGTTGAAAACTTGATAAATCAAATAAGCTGACAGTTCACAAAATGTTTGTTTTGATTCAACTGAATTTTAATGGTGACAAGATTATTGAAACAATGAGAAGAAGACTTAGCTTAGCTTTAAAGAGAACTTATTATGTTACAAAACTGGTTATATCGTACATAACATCATGTTCATTGAAACAATCAAAAATCGACAGGTATCTTCCTCATGTTAACACCAACTGTCTATATAAATTTACGTGTACCTGCAATAACAGTTACATTGGCCGAATAGAAAGAATGGCCTACCTACGATTTAATGAACATGTCCCAGAACATCTACGATTCACAGGAATAAAGATATTCAACAGTGCAATCACTAAGCATCTAATTGACAAAGGACATCAGATTGATATTAATGAAACATTCAAAGTGTTCATTAGACAAAAAACTTCAAATCTTCTACAATATCCAGAAGCGTTAGCCATTAAACGATTGAAACCAAACTTATGTGTTCAAAAAGAAACTGTTTCAAGTCTTTTTTTTACCCTGGTAACCTAACTTTTATGTCATTATTTTCACTGTTACTATTCTCTCGCCAAATTACATTTATTGCGTTTTATCTTTGGATCAGATTTAACATTTTTTTGATTACATCATCGTGTCTTTTAGATGGTTAAGTTCGAATTTCATCTTTAATTAGATCATTTTAAGTTTAATAACTGAGTTACATTTACGTTATTCAGAAATGTTTCCAACCACCTCTTATTGTTTAATCACTTGACCTCTGATCTCTATTTCGCCTTCTGGTACCTTCTCTTGTATTGGATAGTTATGATTATAGTATATTCTCCAACATTTTAAGTCATGTTCGCATGTTTGTGTAATGTTGATTTCAACTAACTCCATGCATTCTCATCAGTATGTTAAGCCTTTCTTTCGAAATATTAATTTTATAAAAAGAGTATCATTCTAGGTTGTATGAAGTAGCTGATGAGAAACTAACGAAATGAAATGAATCTTCATCTTATTCTGAGCACAAATATTTGTTCTTGCTGTCATGAAAATAATAAAAGAAACAAAGTGTATGAAAAATCATGCTTTTACTTGTGTGTATGTTTTGGTCTACTAATGGCTTTAGAAGCATTTGTATTTGTTACTATGCGAGGGATAAAAGAGCTAGGTTGTCTGCAAAACTTCAAATCGTCTAGTTTCATCCACGTTTTCCACTGTATTCTGTGATTACCTTGTGATGTTATAGTTACAAGAAAATTACTATCTGAGAATCCTTAAAACCGAAGGAAAAGAGAAAGAAAAGAGAAATGACACGTTGCTTCGGGAATTGGAGGTAAACATGAAACTACTGAATGATGTTTGATAACAAGTAGAAAGGGAGATTCGAGGACAGAGTTAATTGGATAATGCTGGTCATTGGCCTATATTTTACTTGGAGTAACAGGCATTGATCGATTTGATTAATTGGTTGATAGGCTCTCGTCATTGATGCTCACCATGTTTGTTTTTAAGGACGTGATTATTTGAAAGCGCTCGACCAAGTATTACCACCAGGCTGCAACACTATTCACCATGTTAAGCAACTCATCCTCTAGTTAACTAGCATAGACGTTATTATTCTGTTTACACTGTACTTAAGATAAAATACATATTCCTCTCCATTTATCCCTGTCTTCTGATCTTTACCTACTCTTTCTTGTTTGTTTAATCATTAAAACTTACTCTCGTTATACTACAAACGTGATTTATTGCTATACAGATTGAACTTTAGTAGAAATGCACTTGAGAATACAAACTTTAAACTGGCGAATTCCACACCAAGTTTATCTTTAATACCAACAGTTCATAGGATGGAAAGTCAACATTTTCATAATGGCCGAATACATACTTTAATCGGTAGATTTTTATAATGATTCTTATAAAAGTTATACAGTATGTAACCCAGAAGTCAGTACGACTTAGATACCAGTTGATGATAGTGTAAAATCATGACATTTGTGAAGCTACATATTGTTATGTCACAATCTCAGTCAACATTTTGTCCTGTTTTGTCCTATTTGGGACTCATTAGCTGGATGTACCTGAATCCCAACATAGGAACTTCAGCTCAGTATGTTTCGTGCCATGACACATCAACGGCAAGACTTAGATACATTCTACATATAAATACCAGTTTCATATTAATACCATTTGTACAAGTTTTACTGTCTTGACTCAGTAGCCTGGAGTTAAGTGTGATGGCACTTAGCACGAAATGAACTGAGTTCGAGTTCCGGTGTGAACATCAACATTAGGTTGCAGGTGTCTCCAGCTGACGAGTCCCAGATAAGACGAAAGGCGTATACTGAATTACGGTTGCTAGTTACAATTCAATTCAAAAAAAATAAAATTGTTTATAAAACTTTTGTGCTACTTATTTGTCATTGATCATTTAATTTCAATGAATTATCACATACTTCAGTGAATCTCAATGATCAGTATTAGTTGCAGAAGATAATCTGATGAGTTTGTAGATGATGTCATTGAATCATTTACTAAACCACAATTCAATGACTTGAAGTTAATAGCAAATTACCAATTGAACTGATTACCTCAAATATTTTCAATTACTTCTACTTAATGTCCCTATACAACTTAAGATAACTATATGCTGGTCTAAATGTTTAAAGTTTGATTTCCTATTAAAGATTTCCTTTATCAACTTTGAGTACATACATGAGATTGTTTAACGCTTTTTTGAAGATGTCGACAGAATGCAAAATCATTTTGATCGCATTAAGCATTAATTCAAAGATAACTGAAGTGTGTTTGTTACACTATCTGTAGATCGAAAATTTTCCTACAAAAGTAGTCTGTGACCACGTTTACATTTATGGTAATTAATGCAAGCTCATTGATCATTTCATTTATTTTAATAGTAGTATCTGACTTATTAGATTGATTTTTCATATAATATTGGCTTAGATTAAAAGAAGTTCGTTTCCTTTCATCACTGATGATGATGATGATGACTAGAAGTCTGTCTACTAATTAAAAGACTGTAGAACATTCTATTCTATTTTATCATTTAGATGTATAGCGTCGACTTTTAGAGTATAGTGAGGTTGTAGGCTAATAGTATTTAAACATACGTGTTTTCGAACCACTGATCACATCGGTTAAAACAATTTGACAGATAATAATGCAATTAAATGCAGGGTATAGAGATATGATTTTAAATTAGTTAATGAAATTTGTTATGTTTACTGAATAGGATAGCTGGTACATGTATTACTTATGTCTAGTCACTGTTTATTTCGATGTGTGGTAATGATTAGTTCGGGGAAATTTTAGAAGAAAGCTAACATTGGTCAACTGAAATCATGTCACCTGTCCGTGAAATCATTTGTTGATGATCTGAATTATACTTGTAGACCTACATTAATTAGTAGTTGTTCGAAAGGTGTTTGTCGAAATCAATCGTTAGGCGTTGGGTGACTTATTCGATACGGCTGCATTCACTCGTTTTCTTCCTTTAGACAATTAAATTCAAAGTACTCTATACCTTTATTTTTATGAATTGACTCCTTCCCATAAAATCGCATTCTCCATGTATAGTCTTTTTCACTACCGCCTAATATTTTGGTATTCATCCTGATGCGCTGATTTAGTGCGGTCAATTCAGGTACATGTACTTAC
This sequence comes from Schistosoma japonicum, assembly GCA_025215515.1. Lineage (NCBI taxonomy): Eukaryota > Metazoa > Platyhelminthes > Trematoda > Strigeidida > Schistosomatidae > Schistosoma > Schistosoma japonicum. Next base: position 801,173 of record CM046069.1, read on the forward strand.
GTCTAAGGCTCCAGGTTGCTCATTATAAGTCATTCGATATCGGAAAACACTAAACAGCTCTGCTATCTAGTAATTTAAGATGGATTGTAACTGACAAGTGAAAATGATAGGATGTATCTCGTCCTGTTTAGGACTTGTGAGCTGAGCATACTTCACTTCAGTTAGAACTCATCAGCTTATTAAAGAAACAAGTGACATTAAACACGAATGGAATGAGGTTGGATCCTAATGCAAGCATCAACATGAATATGTTAGTTGTTGAATATTTAGTTGTTAAAGCCTGAATACTTCTACAAGAAAGTAATGGATTCCATAATCAATCAATCAATCAGTCAATGCCTGTTACCCCATGTGGAGCATAGGCCGCCTAGTAGCCTTCTACAATTGACTAACTAAATATTTTCATCTTCACATGCATATACATTTCATGTCGTAACACCGATTCTTAGTATTGAATTAAGTCATTACTTTAACAAATCTAATCTAGAAGTGGTGAATATTCAGAATTACATTCAAAATTATAAATAAAGTGATGCAATACTTATCAAAATGTTTATTATATTTACTACTTAAGAATTAAAGTGAAATCGATGCATTCTACAGCGGGACTTGAACTCAAATCGTTTGTTCGACTAATTCGTCGCCAAATACATTCCTATTTAATTCATCGTATCGAGTCTCGTAGTTACATGCATTTCATCATGCGTATTGATAGTCTCAGTAAGTAGACATTCTACGTGGATCTAGTTAATTCGAACATGTAGTTCATTGCAATACTTTAAAGTCAGAGCTATTTATGTCAAAAAGTTAACAGGGCTCAAACTTAGTAATTACTTCTCTACACCATGAAAACAAAAAGTTAGATAAAACTGTATAGAACACTTTATTACATTGGAAACATTGATTAGAACAGTATCTTAACAAGTTTGACTCAGTGTATCATCTTCAACAGCTGAAGGTCTTTTTCACTGTAGAATACATTAACACTGACTAGTTAAAACATGGCCATTCGTGTCCTATTGTATAGATTGAAATTTCGTAAAAGTTTCGGATTATTATTTTTAGGGCTCGTCAACGATGAGATTGATCTGTACCGTTGAATAGTTGGCTTATTTAACCCATTATTATTTTGAACCATGTAAGGTCTGAATATTGGTCTTCCAGGAGGACTGCGAGGTTTCATTGTAAATATATTTGAAGCAAAGGGTTGTGTTGGTTGATGAGATTGAAATTCAATGTATTTATTGTTCTGAATAATGTCTACTGGTGGTCCGAGAGGAAATCTTTGCTGAGGAAGGTTTGTTTGTGTTGTTGAAAATGTATCTGGGTAACTAGATGGAAATTCATTTCTCCTGTTCTGATATGGAATAGATGTCATATAGACAGGAGGTAAGAAATGTCCTTTCGGTTGTAAAGTTTGGTAAAAACTGAAGGCATTAGAATGAGGTGGTGTACCCCAACTAGGATACATTTGAGTATTCCACAGTGTTTGACTAGGTGAGGTATATTCACTTTGACTGTTATCGAACTCATCATTTTGATTCATAAAAGTTTCAAAATCATCAACTTCTTGATTATTATTATTTGGAAATGTTGGCTGTGGTATGTTTGATGGCATAAGATAGAAAGATGATCCATCAGAATTTCGACTTACTCGATATCTATTGTCATTGAAAGCTAAATTGTAGCCAAATATATTTGAATCCTTATTGGGATAAATCATTGATTGATTTCTTACTGCATCAAATATATTCATTGTTGGTTCTGGAACTTCTTGCCATTCATCATTTCTTGGCATATTATCATTAGAATAACTTTGATACATAGGATTTGACAATAATGGTGGTGCATAGATATATTGAATAGTTAATAAGAAGATGATATAATTGAAGATAATGTAATGATTAGTAAACATTACCATATCTGATTGAATAAATTAATGATTCAATTCAATCTGATCTGTTATTAATGATTGCTTCAATTGATTATTTTAGTGAAATATATCGATTACAATTGATAATTATCAATAGATGATCACTCAAAACATTCTATGAATATTATTGAAATACATTTAATAAGTAGTTACATTTGATTAATATTACGTAATAGATTATAGTTATGGATCTACATTTTGATTGAATATAGATCATGAATACTGTTAATTAATATCATGATTAAACTAAGATAGTTATTTTTATGAAGATTGATATTTTTAATTGATTGCATACTTCAAAAGTTGATGTTGGCAGGGTATCATTGAAAACTAGGAAGTATTGGAAACCTGTTTTGTTCTAGTATGAAACTCCTTATCAATGTGTGAATCTCAGATTCTGCCCTAGGAGCACCAGGTTAATGAACACCTAACCCTCTGTGCCACTTTGCTGGCCGGCATTTAATGATAGAATTCCTTATTCTATCAATTTGTGATATGTAGCGCCATGATCGTCGATTGTATTACAATAGTCAACTCACTAGAAATTAACTTTCCGATGTTCCTGAAACTCTAGTAAGATGTCGCAACTAGTTGTGATCAGATTTGTTGAAAGTGAGACGGCTATCATCAATAACATTAGATAATTGTCGAGCTATTTATCACAAATTAATGGAAGTGGTGGTTGTACCACTGGTTGCAGGCTGGCCTACTGCTACAGAGCGTTAAGTGTACATCAACCTAAAACCACTGAGGTGGAGTTCAGAGGTGTGTACTGCTAAGGAGTTCCATACTGCCAACATAAATCTGTAACCAATTCATTCAGCTAAAGCTTAGATTAACCTAAGTTTAACTGATACAATGGAGCATATCTGACTCACGATAATTAGAACAGTCAAATCATCATTCTGATCGTGTAGAAGTCCTGTTCATTTGAGTCAAGACGCTTTACAATGAACCATGCATGGCTTTAAAATGTTTGTTAGTAGTCTGTGCATATGAAAAATTGTTGAGTATGACGTAAAAACAATTTTGGTGATAATTTTAGTCGACATTTAGTGCACAACACATTGATTTTATATATTGAGTGATTGATTGATGTATAACTGAATTTCTATGATGGGTAGAAAGATTTTTCTAGCTGTCAAAAGCGTATTATTGAGAATAGATTAGTTGAAAATGGCTACTCCTTAATACCATCAAATAATCTTCGATCAAACATCTGTTTACGTTTGTATTCAGCTTCGATTTATTTTCGATTGGGTGTTGTAGAGATTGTTGATTATCGATTTGATATCACGAACTGGTGTAAATTAGAGAAGCATTGATCACCACCAAACATTGGACAGCTGTCTTGACCTTCAGCAGTGTTTACTCACGACAACATTGGGGATCTAACCCAGAACCACACGGGTCATGAGTGAACACTGGATCAGCTAACTTCCAGCTGTTGATACCACTGATTCAGTCCATTTGTGATGCGTATCGAGCATAAGGTGTGTAACTACCGATGACAATGGATAAGGTTGCGCAGACGTATCACAAATTGACTGAATTAGAGATATAAACCACTGGGAAATGGATCAGCAGTCTAGTGGTACAGTTTTCGTCATGGAACCAGGAAAGTTCTTAGGGTCCGTTCTGAGATAAGAGTGTGGGTGCGCACTGTTGAAGAGTACCAGACTTAGACGTGTTTACTCGACAATATACGTTTATGATTTTAACCAACCTGAAGTATTAGACTGATGATTCTTAAAAAATAAAAAAAACATGTAATGTATAATCTTGGTGAGTAAGTTAGAGTATTATAGGTCAAATATTAAATAAGTTCCATTTTGATAATGTACAATAATGCAGTTTCAACGAGACTGATTATACGTCATCTTAGGTGGTTCCGTGATGTCGCAACCACTTAACATGTTATTAATGAAATTGTCAAGAATCAGCTACTGTTAAAATTTTACACTATTTAAGCTTGATACTTAAGCTGTAAATGCATATTAAAACCAGCCTACATGGTTACTGATTGCACTGAATTGTGTAGCTGTCACAAAATCGTACGGCTTATTTCTTTTAGAAAAACAATTTGTATATAGTTTTCTTGTTGTAAAATAAGTCACTTTGAGTTTTATAAAGGATGTTGAATACATTTTATTATCATTAAGAACAAACTGCTGGGTTATTGCGTTATCTAGAGACCACTTACGTAACCTGAGTCAGGTTAACATGATTGTCAAGTTTTCTAGATGGTTTATATTGTTTTAACTTTACGGTGAAAAAACTATGAAATGCTGATGCAGTAAGTTCAAATTTTGCATGCAATTATTGTAAAACTCCAAATTACGTTTTCAATCTACATTAGCAAATGGTACTGTAATGGTCTGATTTTCTTTCATTAAAGTTGTTTAAACTTACGAAGTTTCTGCTAAGCACAAAACTTATAAGAATAGAGTAAGTGAGATTGCAATAAGAATGCTGATTGATGGTCAGTTTAACACTTAAAATACTGAATTATTCTTGGAACAGTTTAGAGTGTTCCTGATAGAGTTACCAACGAGTGACAAAAATATGCATAGAAAATTAAACAATTCATAACTGAAGTTTATGTGACCTACGCTGTGTTAACAACTGAGATCCAGAAGCCATCCACTTATATATATATATAGACCTACAGTCAACGTATTTAAAGTTTATCGAAGTTCAGTTGCAACAATTCATAGCATTGTCTCAAATAGTTGCACTTTATCTCCTCGAATATAATACAGGTATTGCCGCCTACAATAAGAAACCCAGGATACACCACTCTGTACTGCTGGATATATGAAAATACAAAAGTAATAATCGTTTTTTATGGATAATTCGTTGATATTGGGTAAAACAAGCAGAGATCTTCAGTTAATAAGGTGATTAGCGAATATGTAAACAACAAAAACATACCCTAGATTATGCAGAAATAAGAAAATTTGTTTCTTATTTGTCTTCTAGGAATCATTTTTGTATAATTTTTATTCTTTGTAAACACCCATATTAAAAACCTTTCACCAAATCTTTGAAAAAAATTACCTATCTATTCCTTTGTGTATTGTTCCTTTTCTGCTGTAATTGTTTTGGCGGCTTCGGAAAGTCAGCAACTCGGTTCATTGAAACACACGATTGAACTATGCATCCGACGTCTACATTGTCTTAGCATAATTTCAACTGTCGATTTAATTAATCGTAACAAAGACAACATTTACCAGCTAAAGCACTGCTCCTTAGATTTGTCATCAACATATAGCGACAAGGACGTCCTTGAACATATCTAAAATCCGTTTGAAATCCGCTGTAAATTTTTCTTCGTCCGGGCAAACATTATTGGACGTCAACATCTCACGTTATCAGTTATTACCGAATAAAATATCGAAAATTTACAACATATGACAAATAAGTTACTTTCTTACTTCGCTTTATTAATATTATACGTCGAATCAATACCTGTTACTTCCGGGTACAAGCGATACAAGCAAATATAATTTTCCGTGGAAAAGTACACTCTAATTAATCGCCCCACATTTTCTCCAACATAATAAAACTCACGTACCTGTCCGCGTTCACGGATATGATGGAACACTTGATCACGAAGGCTACAATTATATTACTACACACCCACCTACAGTAACTTCGTGCAGGTATGGTTGTGCGTCATGATGTTCAATGAATGATATACTCATTAACATTCAGCATGACACGTATCATAGATTTATAAACTGTGAATTTTGACCTAAACATGCAGAAGTTACAGTTTACCGTACAATTTGTTTTTCTGACCGATCCCATAAGATTTTCTTCTTACACTAAATGCATATTTAGGAATGACGTAGATGTATTTACTAGATGAAAACGAAGCCTTTTGACTGTACAAATGAACATAGTGAGTTTAGTTAAATAACGATTGCAATGAATGTATTTTTCTTATAAAGTGAAACTGTCAAATTGCTTACTCTAAATTCTCTTAACTAAAATAGCATCGACCAAACATCGTATTTTCAAAAACAACTTTCAAATCAACAGTTATTTCTCTTGACCAACATACTAAATAACTATTGTTCAATGAGTAAATTAATAAAAACGGAAGACTTACCTATTGTTAGCCATGTTACTCCACGAATATGAATGCTATTGAGATTTGTGAAAGTCAATAGAGAACGACAGTCTGCCACACTGTAAATTTAAAATTGGCGCCATCAGTCATTTTGCTCAAGGTCACAAAAATGCCATATTTACGAAAATGGAACTTAAATGACAAGTAATTTGTGCCGATTTTAACTATGTCATTTCAGCTATGGCTCCGTATCTGTTTGATGTTATATTCGCATAGACATATATCTGATAAAATCTGTTGGTTAATTGAAAATTGTAGGCTTGTTAAAATGCTGATTAAATAAAGAAAGTGGCTGTAAGGTGGAATTTAGGATACGTGAATAAACAGTAAGATTGTGTTTTTGGTAATCAGTAGTGATTTCAAGGAACCGTTAATGAGATTTGTATTAAATTGACTCAAATCAGATGATTAGTTATTATGTCATTAATAATATGCATCAATTGGATTGGAGTGTATCGGAAGGTTGAATGACTGATATTTGACTTCAGTCAGTCATTCAGCCACAATCTCTTCAACACATCACCAATCAACTAATTCAACACAACAGTCTTTTACATTCTGAATGCATTAGAAACAGATAATTTATTTCAACGACCATAACTCCATTTTACTAATATAAATACATTGGATGAATGAAATTTAGCAAAACTAACTAGCCTGTTGGTGAGACACATTTAATTTGCTTACTCTGTATATCACTGAAATGTCCTCTTTCCTTTCTGAATCACTGAGATTAGTGTATAAAGCGTGTATTTTTATTTTCTTAATCTAGAAATACTTTTATGACAATTCAGTTAAATGCAATTATACCTTTTTTGATACAAATTCCTTTTGATCTTCATTTAACCAGTTATATCTTGAAATCGACTTCAATACAGTTTGCTTTACTTTAATAAACATAGTGGTTACCTATAATTTGAATGAAGAATAAGCAAATAGTTAGAAATGGTTGTATACTGAAGTAATAAATGACTGGATGAATAGTTGGAATGCAACTTGTACATAAATGTGTAATTTCTGGAGTTGACAGTTGAAATTATACACACTTCATGTGAACATCTTTGCATCCGTTAAACATATTGGTAGTTATGCACAATTATTAGCACAGTGAATAACGATTCGCGCATACGAAGGTGTTTTAATGTGATCATTAATATTCAGATATATATGCATCTGGATCACCGGTTTTTTACATGGCGGATTACGCAACCTCGATTCGATTGCTAGCTGCATTAAACTTATTGATAGATGTGATTCTTGGTTGTGTCGTCGTTCCTACCATTCGAAGGTGATTAGTTATTTTTCTTGATACTAGAGTTATGTTAAATCTCTTAACAAAAAAGCATTGGGGTTTGAACCTTCTTCGAATATTCTGACAGGTATAGACCTCAGATACAGTTCACGTACCTAAGAAGCTTATTACCCCTTTGACGATTACAACCACATTTCTGTAATGAAATAAATCTTTTTGTCGACATTTGCAACCATCCGACCCCCATCAACACACTTTTAGACATTTTAATACTCTATGATTAGACTCTAGGTAATTAAAGCCTGACTTAAATTTTCGCTGGACTTTGGTACGTTGTTTAAGATCTAGAAGTGTTGGATTAAATAAAACACATTAAGAACATGTGTTTGTGTGATTAAGTTACATAAGCTTTCGACTAACATTAGAATAGGACATTGACGCTGCCTTCTACTTGACAGCATTTTAATGACGTTATTACTAGCAATTTACAGCTCTTATAACACGAATAACCGTACAAATATATAATCAACAAATTCGTTTTTCTAAAAATTCTAACACATCGTGAAATATTGGTCTCAATTTCGTTTTTAAAATGTCGTCTTCCAACTTATTCCGCTTGAAACACTCATCATGTTGCTTGGAGAGTTGAAAATCGTTATTCAATTGATTTGGAATAAGACTTTTCTGCTGTTTCTCATTTTTCTCATGACATTAGGTACTCCTGGCCCTCCTGTCAACAACATGGGTTGGTCAATTAACAGCTCGGTCAGAAATGTCAGTTATATTGTGTGGTTTCTCAAGTTGTTGATTTAAGTTTTTTGCATTCCCTAGTTTCAGGCAAGATTGCACATCGCTCTATCATCACTTTTAATTTTTCTTCACAGTTAATCAACACATACATCAACTTTGATTATCATCATTAAGTTGGTTGGCTACAATCATATTAAAGTCTCTCTCACATGAAGGCCTATAACTTGGACGGTGTTGCAATAATTTTCGGAAACTGATACAAATCACTACTATTTCGTTGGTGTTCTAACCCACATTAAATCCCACATTTTTAATCTAAAATTATCTAGTGAAATGGCATGATATTAATGTAGCCCAATTCTTTTCTCTGGATAAATTCTCTTTCGTCCCACATTACTCAATATCATTGATGATAGCGTTAATCTGATTCTGCTTAATTACCTAAAAGTTGCATACATATCCGCAGTTCGGTAATTCTATTTCATTTCATTCTTTCTTTTTGCTCTGACATAGCCATTAATCTCAAACAAAATATACCGGAACAATCGCTCTCATTGGGTGTCGGTATCTAAATGTCAACTGATTGATCATTAAATGATGAACAATTAATAATCGAAAAACAACAACTAACTTTAAGAATTTCTGAATATCCATTGTTTTTGTTCATTGTAATTCACTCTTTTCTTATTTTTATGAAATATTACTAGTATGCAAGGCCATGAGCGGTGTCTTCTGAATGACGATCAAATAAAGTGATCATTTTAGTGACAAGAATTTGAAGATGCTAAATCTGCTCATGTTATGACGCTAGAATTTTGAGAATTGCGTGAGCGAACGCTATCTCTGATACTTGTATGTCAGACGTATACAGCTACTTGTTCCGTTCCCAGCCCACAGCTATTACAAAAGACTAGGCTTGTAGGAAGATTGTATTATGAAGCATAACTGAGACGAGATTAGTGAACCAGCGAATTGTATTTACACAATACATCGATTTTTATATCAATCAATTTACAATGATTATTCATTAAGTGAAATCATTAACATTTAATTAATACAATGAAATATTGTCAAACTGTATTTAAGGGTAGAACTCACATTGAAATAAAAATAATGTGATGAAAGTCTACAAATCAGTTTTATAAAAAATCAATACAACTTCTTTCATCTAAATAGTCAACTATTGTATTTTTAGGGATTATGAATCCATAACAGTTCAACAGATTTATATCTGACACTCCACCTAAGCCGACATACATTACAAAAACCTAGAATAATTGTATAGCAAATCAGGTTGTACCTGAATATGAAAAATACGTATATGAATACGAGCATCAACTCGTAAGGCGTCTAGGCTCTAATGATGTGTCTATATCTCATTAACTGAAAATCTCAAACAAACTTTAGTCGTCGGAACTCATAGTCTATGATCTCAATGCTGTCTACAATTCGAATTGATGTAAACACAAGTGAATATGAAAAAGCAATTCAAACAAGCAAAGTTTAACAAAATTAAGCAACTATCAAATTTCACCAGACATCTATGAACAATACATCAACGATAATTCAATTAGACCTATGAATGCTTTTGTTTATATCAAATGGTTGTAGAAAAGTATTTTGCACAACATCAACTATTTAACAATAAGTAGTACAAGTGGAGTGAGACAAAAAGTGGTAATTGTGAGTCAAGAAAGATATAAGAGAATGTGCTTAACCTTGTGTAATCAAAATAGACATGTTCATTATCTATCAGAAAGTCAAAATAACTTACTGAATGTGAGAGAGCGGACTTGAAAGAAGATACTGATAGCAGACTCTATGTGGATATGATATTTAAAGAGTTTATCATGACATTTGACAATGTCATAAGTAAGTTTATAGTGAAAGATTCAAGCTGGTGGATTGAATGGTTGATACTTACATAGGTTTAGTCTCTATGAACTCACATGTCGCTGCAATCTGATTGTATATCCACTATATATTCATAATTCATTCAAGGATAAGATGCTCAAATTTATACGTAGATTCGCTGTGAATCAAATACCATTATCATTTTGATAATCTGTTTCAACGTGTAAAATCCACTAACATTTCCTCTATTCTTCAACACACTGAGGTTAAGACAGCGAAATAAATTAGTCAACATTCAAACAAGCGGTAATGAAGGACAATCAAATATTGAGCTGATCTAAAACTTTCTATATGCATTTTCGTCGAAACAATAAAGAATAGTTTTGATAAATGTAGGTGTAAGATCTATTTTGCTTATATGAAAATCCCTCCATGTTTCTTTTGTATTGAGCAGTTCCCTAACTTGAATTTGTCTCTTTGTTGTGCTCTGTCTCTGTATTAGTTCTTGTCTCTTTCTATTTGCTGCTTATTTTTTATAACAGTTATGGAGTTTTACCCACAATTAGGTTATTACATGTCCTTTTGGTAGTACATATTACATCCCGTTGACCTTCAGTTTTGTTTTGTTGGGGTTCAAAGTTTTGTTGTAAGCCATATTGGCTGAATATTTTCTGTCTGTCTAAGTAAATTGGCTCAGTTGGTTGATTTACGACGTTTGGTTCCTTTATTTGTTAGGAACACTTTCTTTGGACAAGTAACTAATTTACTGTCTCTTCACTATTTATTCGTTGTATTATAGATTAATTGTACAATTGCTAAAATTCTTTGGGCTGTATAGGGAAAGGAAACTCTTGAGATTCGTGTGTTGAATTTTGCTTATTGTTGAATATAGTTCCACGTTTCGCAAAAAATAAATAGTGTTATTGGCTTTCTTATCGCGAATTCGTGAGTAACTCAATAACCGTGAAGTGTTCCCCGGATATAGGACCAAGTTGCGCTTGTCGTATAACCAAAGACACTTCTATCGAATGGACCCCACTCTTACGAATGAGAAATCAGAAGGCAATAAAGGATGGAAGCGAAACTGTATTTGAGCGTATACAGAACTTTAATGGGATAGCAACGTCTAGGCTGACAAACTAGAGAGAGATGCTACCCACGGTGGTTCGAGTCGTGATCTGGTGGAGATGCGTGACCGCGCGCCTTCAACTAGCAGTGTCCGCTAAAACAAACATGGTCAGCATCAATGTCGAGAGCCTATGCAACTATTTATTTTGGGGATTATTTACCGCTACAGCTCACTCCCCCCCTAATGGGTTCGTGAGGACCCTAAGACGTGCCAGCCAAAGGATAAAACCTAATGCGTCAGACATTGGTAAACGTTCCTTCGATAGCTTGTGATGTTGTGCAGCTTCTGGACGTCTGTACCTAAACTAAGGTGTCGTTGCATAAAATAATTGTACATAAAATAAAATTCTTGTTTCTTCCACGTTCTTCTGTTTGTTTCCAGACGGCCTGGAAGTCGAAAAGAAAAAATAAAATTTAAATCTGTGCGTTAAGTGTACAAAAAAAGGTAATTGTTAACTCGATGCGTCTATATAAAAAAACGTGTTGAATACCGACAACAAATAATGAAAAGTTTTTTTTTTGACACAAAATTTCATAAAGTGCACACAGTAAAATTATTATTATTACTTTTTTTTTAGAAAAAAAAAATACATAAATAATAATAATAGGTTTATCGATTTTTATTTTATTGTTTTTTCTTTGTTATTATTTAAGACAACAAGAAAATTGTAATACGTACGTGGGTAGTGGGAGGAAATCAGTAAACATAGTATTCGTTTAGGTTTTCTGGAAATCGAACTTTTCTACCAGAACGCGTAGCTTTCGGCGTTACAAGGCTCTTTGATGCTTCTACTTGCGTGTTAGTTATTGCTTGAGGCGTAATGACTTCGTTCGTGCTACGTTTTCCAGGTGTTGCAGCGAATTCGACACTAAAAGATGTACCTTCTAGGTAGGCTGCTTTGAGGCGGTCAATGCTGACGTTATCCTCGTGGCCATTCTTGTCAATCGTATAGTACTTTGTTTCACGTTTCAGGACCTTGTATGGCCCTTCGTAGGTTGCGTCGAGAGGTCGGCGTACGGCATCACGACGTACGAAAACGTGTGTACTATATTTTAAGGCAGGTTCGATAAAGATGTCTGTCGATTGTTGTCTAGTTTGAACTGGCTTAACTGAACGCATAGCATTTGTAAGCCGATTCACGTAAGAGTTCATATCCAGGTTTGCCGAAGTGGAAGCGGTTTCCACAAACTCACCTGGTAGTCGAAGAGTAGTTCCGTAGACTAATTCGGCGACACTACATCCAACATCTTTCTTTACAGTGCTGCGAATCCCGAGTAAAACTAGTGGTAAGGCGTCGGTCCACTGAGGGATGTTTGTTGCTGAAAGTGATGCTTTCAGTTGTCGATGAAATCTTTCTACCAAACCATTAGATTGTGGGTGGTAGGCGGTCGTCCTGAAACGTGTAGTTCCAAGAAGTTTGGTCAGAGCGTGGAACAATCCAGATTCAAACTGACGTCCACGGTCTGTCGTTATTATAGATGGACAACCAAAGTTGGCTACCCATCGTTCGACGAAAGCGCGAGCAATCGTTTCACTAGTGATGTCTTTAAGTGGAATCGCTTCTGGCCAGCGTGTAAATCGGTCCACGCATGTCAGAAGATAAGAAAATCCATTTGATTCTGGTAGAGGTCCTACCAAATCAAGGTGGACGTGATCGAATCGAGCGTCAGGGGTTGAGAAAGTGCCTAGGGGGCATTTGTTATGTTGGATTACCTTGTTCTTTTGGCAGGATATGCAGGTGCGTGCCCATTCTTTAATATCGTTATTCATTTTTGGCCAGCAGAATCTATCGGTAATCAGTTTACGTGTAGCACGAATTCCAGGATGAGAAAGGTTGTGCAATGTGTCGAAGATAACTCGTCGATAACTCCTGGGGACGACTGGACGGGCTATACCTGTAGAAGAATCACAAATTAAAGTGTTCTTACCTTTTCCAATCGTTTTGGTTTGGAGTTGGAGCGTTGTTGCAGCTAACTCGTGATGAAAGTCGATATCTTCACTTTGAAGTTGAGCTAGTTTAACAAGGTCGATTCCTTGGATACGATTCAAGGAATGTATTCTCGATAAGGCATCAGCAACTACATTGTTAGCTCCCGATATATGTCGTATGTCCGTAGAGAATTGGGAGATATAGTCAAGATGACGCGACTCTCGTGGAGAGTACTTATCTGAAGATGATTTCATCGAAAACGTCAGTGGTTTATGGTCGGTGAATATTGCGAATTCCCGGCCTTCGATGGAATGTTGAAAATGACGTACAGCACAGTACATAGCTAGAAGTTCACGTCCAAAAGTACTGTATGTTGATTCGGTGTCGTTTAATCGTCTTGAGAAAAATGCTAAAGGCTGCCAAGCTTAGTTAGTTCATTGTTGCAGAACTGCGCCAATCGCTGAGTCAGAAGCGTCGACCGCAACGCTGACGGGAGCCTCAGTATTGTAGTGTGCTAGCATAGTTACTTTGGCTATTGCCTCTTTAATTGCAACGAAGGCTTTCTTTGATTCTGAATCCATTGTGATCGCCTTTTTGTTCCCCCGAAGTTGATCTGTTATTGGTTTCATGATAGATGCACAGTTGGGGATAAATCGTCTGTAAAAACTTATCAAGCCGTTGAAAGCTCGTAACTGCTTAATGGTTGTTGGTTCCGGATACTCCAGAATTGCCGCCACCTTGTGTTCTTGAGGCTGTATACCATTAGCATCAATAGTATGCCCCAGGAAGTCCAACGAAGTTGTTCCGATTTGACATTTTGGTATATTAATAGTGATTCCGTATTGCTGCAGTCTTTGAAAAGCTGTATCCAAATGTTTCATGTGTGTTTCCTCGTCTGGGCTTGCTATCAGGCAGTCGTCGACATATGCATGGACATAGTCGAGCCCGCGAAACACGTCGTCAATGAAACGTTGAAACGTTTGTGCTGCATTCCTCAAGCCGAAGGGCATTCGAAGGAATTCGTAAAGACCGAACGGGGTTACAATAGCCGTTTTTGGGATGTCATTTTCTGCCATCGGTATTTGATTGTAGGCTTTTACAAGATCAATTTTTGAGAATACTTTCATTCCTTTTAACGTGGTTGTGAGGTCGTGGATGTGAGGTAAAGGGTAGCGATCTGGAGTAGTTTGTGCGTTAAGACGTCGATAATCACCGGTAGGACGCCAATCATTGGTGTCTTTCTTCGGGACCATATGTAATGGAGACGACCATGGGCTGCTGGATGGGCGGATTATTCCCAGGTCAATCATATGGTCAAATTCGTTCTTAGCAACCCTTAATTTTTCGGGTGATAATCTGCGTGCTTTGGAGAATACAGGTTGACCTGTAGTCGTGATGTGATGTGTAACATTGCTGGTTACACATGATAACTTCGATGTCGCCTTATTCAGGTCCGGATATTTGTCAAGTATTGGCTGAAAATAAGGGTTAATTAAATGCTTAAAGCGAAGAGGACATAGGCTACAACCTGAAGCAGTGGTTCCACGTACGTACAGCTTTGTGTTGCTGTCGACTAGCCTCTTTTTGCTAGCGTCCACAAGCAAGTTGTGGTGGCTTAGTAAGTCTATGCCTATGATAGGTATTTTCACATCGGCGACAGTGAAAATCCAGTGTATGGGTTTTCGCAACCCCACGTTTAAGTAGACATATTTCTTACCATACGTGGCTATTTGTTTTCCGTCAGCTGCCTGTAGATCAAATGCAGCTTCATGTTGGCGATCAGATGAAGTTGCAGGAAGGACGCTGACTTCTGCGCCAGTATCGACGAGGTAGCGAACCTTCGTTATCACATCAGAGATGAATAACAGGCGGCTGTTTCCACCGGCTACGGTTGCCGCTAACGCGTGCCGGCGGGATAGTTTCCCGAAGCAGTGGGTTTGAGGCTAGGAAAACAACAGGGGTTTCTACATTTCTTTGATTCCTTGCCATAGGTGTTGTGGTACCAACACCAATGTGGATTTTCTGTTCGTCGACGTCGAGAGGAGGATCTTTTACGCGACGAACTTCGTTGTCGAGGATTGTTTGGTAGGCGTTGCTCGTGTAGATCAAGGAAACGGGAAAGAGTGTGGCACAATTTAGTAATTTCGGTTTCGGTTTCTAGAGGTTTTTCTGTAACAGAATAAACCTCATTGTGGCGAGTTCTGGTGATCTCCAGAATTCGATCGGCAGATGAAGCTAGTTCATCAACTGGGTTGTTGTTAAAAGTTACTAACACTGCTTGCACTTGTTGTGGCAGTTTTGATAAGAATAGTTGACGGAAGAGTCCTTCGTCAAAAGTACGTTGACCTATTACCTCTTTCATGCGCAATAACATTTCGGTCGCAGAACCGTTACCAAGATCAATAGTATGAAACAACTCATCAAGACGTTGTCGGTCGGACAAATCTCCTCGTTTAAGAATCGATTTTTTGAGTTGTTCGTACGGTTCTAGGCAGTCAGGACTAAAAAAGAAGGGGGTGACGTACCTGTTCAATTCACGCGGAAGTGACCTTACAACTGCCAGAAATTGAACGCGTGGATCAGTCACACATTGGTTTTGGAATTCTGCTTCTGCGTAGCAGAACCAGGCTTCGACATTATCTGCCCAGAAAGGAATGAGCTGAAAGTTTGGAGGCGTAGGGGTCTTAATCCTAATTAGCTTAGGAGTCTGGTCTGACATCATAAAAATAGTAATGAATGCAAATACAAAATTACTGTGAAAAATATGCGGTAAAAAAAAATTAAACCACCAAAGTTACTCTGTTTTAAACTATAAAAAGGAACGGACTCACAGTAAATTATCGTGTCCAGATCACGTTGAGCTCACCAATGAAGTGTTCCCCGGATATAGGACCAAGTTGCGCTTGTCGTATAACCAAAGACACTTCTATCGAATGGACCCCACTCTTACGAATGAGAAATCAGAAGGCAATAAAGGATGGAAGCGAAACTGTATTTGAGCGTATACAGAACTTTAATGGGATAGCAACGTCTAGGCTGACAAACTAGAGAGAGATGCTACCCACGGTGGTTCGAGTCGTGATCTGGTGGAGATGCGTGACCGCGCGCCTTCAACTAGCAGTGTCCGCTAAAACAAACATGGTCAGCATCAATGTCGAGAGCCTATGCAACTATTTATTTTGGGGATTATTTACCGCTACAACCGGCAGGCTCTATACAGAACGACGTTAATCTTCGACGTTATCAGTAGCTTAGCCTATACAGTACTCAACATCTCATTTGGTGGATTCTTTGGGTTTGTCAGTATTCCGGAATCTAGTTGGAATGCCAATCACAATATGGAATTCTTCGAGTATTCATATGTTAAGCGGGAAAGAAGACAATGTTCTGGATGAACCTCCTGTATCACGTCACGTATCCCTTGACTTTAATCTGTACCATGGTTCTATGTTTGATGAGCATAACCTTCTTAGTAACTTGTCTAGTTCTGACTTAATCAATGTAAGTAGTGACCACGTCACTCTTAATAGAGAAGACGTTCGACGATTGTTAGAATACTCGATAAAACGAGTACAGGAGTTAAAGCGAAAGTTGTTTAAATTGAAGGAAGGGTCAAATCTAGTTTCAGGAGAAAATGAGGTGGATTATGTTGGTCGAAAGAGTTCTACTTCCTTCCCACATGATGTTACTATACAACAACTAAACCAGCGATCTAATGAAGATGCTTCTGTTGGTGTGGTTCCACATAGTTCATTAATGCCTGTTGTGTTGGCGCCTCAGCTCCCAAAAGCAGAGCTAGGAAGCTCATTCGGTTATAGATCGAAGGCTAGATGGTTTGAAGCATCCATATTCTGTAAGAACTTCATTGGGATGGACTGTCTTAGGACCGATGTCACCCGTAAAATGTGATGTTAGCAGTGTAAACTTCATGTGCCATTTTGAATCTACAGAAACGCAGCTAAGGAAAATGTATGACCCTGAGCTTGCCGATGTGCATTCCGTTGATAAGATGATATCACCAAATGATCTTGCAGCCATAGAGGTAGTGCAATAGAAGACTTATTTTTCAGATGGCCACTTCGTAGTACCACTGCTATGGCGAAAAGGTGCTGACACGGGCACGGGGAATTAAGAGTTGGCTAGGAGGAGATGGGAGAGTCTCAAGTATAGGCTGATACGAAATGATAGTTTGAGAGAAAGATACATCAGAGGCATCAATGATGTTATTAGTATAGGATATGCCGAAATAGTCCCGTAGGTGCACAGCAGATTAGATTATCGACCTCGCCGGTATCTGCCACATCACCCAGTAACTAACGCGAAAAAACCTGAAAAGCTTCGAATCGTCCTCAACTAAGCCGGTAAATATAATGGAGTGTCTCCCAACGATTTATTGTTTCAAGGCGTGGACACCACCGCACATTTTGTCGGGATACTTTAACGTTTTCGCAGAGAGTCGATAGCTGTCTCTGCCGATATTGAGGAAATGTTTATGTAATACATCAGTATTCCCAAGTTAAGCAGTGGCTATACGTGAAGTCTGAGTGGAATCCAGCTGACCGGGCTTCGCGGTGAATAACGAAGAAAAGGATCTCAAAGATTCACAATATGTGATCATCATCACTGATTTATTTCGGCTATGACTATTATATTGACTGATCGAGGTATTGGCAGCAATCAAAAAGTAATTAGTCGGCAATATACTTACTTACGCCTGTTACCCCTTTCTGAAAAGTATAAGCTGCTCATCAATATTTGTCATTCAACTCTGTCCTGAGCAATCTCTTCTAGCTGTCTCTTTTTACTGTTTATCCTTTTAATGTCTGTTTCCAGCTCGTGACGCAGGGTGTTTTTTGGCCTTCCTCTTTTCCGTTGTCCAACAGGATTCCAAGTTAGTGCTTGTCTCGTGATACAGTCTGATGATTTGCGCAATGTATGTCTCATCCATTTCCAACGTCGTTTCCTGATTTCCTCTTCAGATGGAAAGTGGTTTGTCCTCTTCCAAAGTAGGCTGTTGCTGATGGTTTTCGGCCAACAGACATTCAATATTCTGCGTAGACAGTTGTTGATAAATACCTGTACCCTCCTGAGGATGTTTGCAGTAGTTCTCCACGTTTCAGCTCCATAGACAAGAACTGTCTTGACGTTCGAATTGAAAAGTCTAACTTAGAGGTTGGTAGACAGTTGTTTGGAGTCCTATATATTATTCAATTGTAGGAGTGCTGCCCTTGCTTTGCTGATCCTTGCCCTTACATCTGCATCTGAACCTCCTTGTTCATTGATGATGCTCCCTAGGTATATAAAAGTATCCACTTGTTCCAGAGTTTCACCATCAAGTTCAATTGGGTCGGTGCTTTCTGTGTTGAGTTTAAGAATCTTGCTTTTTTCCTTATGTGTGTTCAGGCCTACTGATACTGAGATTACTGCTACGTTGGTTGTCTTTACTTGTATTTGCTGGTGTGTATGGGATAGAAGTGCCTGATAATCCGCAAAGTCCAGATCATCAAGTTGCATCCTACGTGTCCATTGAATTCCATGCTTTCCCCCAGATGTAGAGGTTATCATGATCTGATCAATCACTAGAAGGAAGAGGAAAGGCAAGAGCAAACAGCCTTGTCTGACACCAGTTCTTACTAGGCATGCATCTGTCATCCGTCCTCCATGCACAATTGTGCACCGTAGTTCGTCGTAAGAATTCCAAATAATGTTGGCGAGTTTCTCCGGTATACCGTAGTGTCGAAGAAGTTTCCATAGTGATTTCCTGTCTACGCTGTCAAACGCCTTCTTATAGTCCATGAAGTTGATGTATAGTGACAAGTTCCATTCAATTGATTGTTCAACGATGATCCGTAGTGTTGCGATTTGGTCTGTGCATGACCGATCCTTACGGAAACCAACCTGTTGATATCGAATTTGAGCATCCACTGAATCTTTCATTCCGTTCAACAACACTTTGTTGAAGACTTTCCCTGGTGCTGACAATAGTGTGATTCCTCTGTAGTTCTCGCATTTGCTCAACTCTCCTTTTTTTGGTATCTTGATAGGGTATCCTTCTTTCCAGTCCGCCGGCACTTGTATTTTCTCCCAGGTTCTCTTGAATTAAACGTAGAGCATCCTTGTCGTTATTTTTATGTCTGACTTGAGTGCTTTGGCTTGTTTATTGTCAAGTCTTACTGCTTTCCCACTTTTAATTAGTCTGACAGCTATCTTGATTTCCTCCATCGTTGGTGGATTGACATCAGCTAAGATGTAAATGCTGCTTTGATGTCTGGTGGGTTCGGTGGAGCTGATCTATTCAAGAGTTCCACAAAATGTTCTACCCATCTGTCTCTTTGTTCTTGAATCTCAGTGATTAGCTTGCCTTCTATGTTCCTGACCGGTCGCTCTGGTTAACTATATTTTCCTGCCAGTTTCTTCGTTGTGTCGTATAGCTGTTTCATATTTCTTCGTCTTGTAGCTTTTTCCGCTGTCGTTGCAAGGACTTCGATATACGTCCGTTTTTTTGGCTCGAATGCTCTTCTTTACTTGTCTATTTGCTTCTGTGTATTTATTTTGTGCCTTGATTTTCTCTGCTCAAGTGCGGCTATCGTTGATTTCTGCCTTCTTGTTCCTTCTTTGTTGAATTTTGACCAGGGTTTCTGTGGAAATCCATTCCTTATAATGGTGTTTCTTGCAGCCCAGAGCCTCTTGACAAGTTGAAGTCAGTGCATCTGATTCCTTCCCGGTTGTATTCCATAGTGGTTTCTTCCTTGTTCAGCAGATATTGTAAGGCTTGAAATCTGTTGTTGAGAGTTATTTTGAATTTCTTGTGGCTGCATTGAACCGTTGTAATGCTGTTACTCCAGTTATTCATTGCTTCTTAAGCTTTAGTTTCATTTTGGCAACCACTAGGTGGTGATCTGAAGCTATATAAGCTCCTCTCCTGTTTCTCACATCTTCCATTGATCTTCTGAATATTTTATTGATGAATATATGATCGATTTGATTCTTCGTAGTATGATCCTGTGAAACCCATGTAACCTTGTGTATGCTTTTGTGGGGGAATATTGTATCACCTATAACCATTTTGTTGAAAGCGCATAGATTTGCAAATCTTTCACCATTCTCATTTCTTTCTCTCAGTCCCTGTCGTCCCATGATGTCTTCGTATCCGGTGTTGTTCATTCCAACATTGGCGTTTAGGTCCCCCATTAGGATTGTCAGATCCTTTCCTGGACACTTTGCTATAATTGACTGCAGCTTATCATAAAACTGATCTTTGTCCTCGTCGTTGCCGTCGTTGGTGGGTGCATAACATTGGATGATGTTCATTGTAATCCCCTTCTTCATTGTCTTAAAAGATGCTTTGATAATCCTGGGTCTATGTTGTTCTCATGCTACAGGTGCATTGCGCGCTTTCTTAGACAGCATTAGAGCGACTACTTGGGTGTGTGGGGCATTTTCCTCTTCGTGCCCGGAATATAGTAGCACCTTTTACGTGGCTAATGTTTTTTATCCAGATTGATTCCAATGCGTTTCGCTGATCCCGAGCACGGTCAAGTTGTATCTCTTCATTTCTGCTGCTATCTGGGTGATCTTCTTGGTCTCTCACATTGTCCGAACATTGCAGGTACCTATAAAAATTTTTGTTCTCGTCGTTAGAAGAAGGGAGGCATCGGCCTCATGATTTCCGAAGAATCTCGGCTTTCATCATGAAGCATCATATAAATTCCTTTCTTTTCCAGGGCAAGGTTTGAATGGTTAGGTTTGTTAAATCTGGTTAACATTTTTTTAGCAAGCTTGTTTTTTATGGGATAAGGGCCTAGCCCTATACCCGACCCTCCTTCTTTACCCGGGCTTGGGAACAACAGCAAACCCAGAAGATCTGCAGACGGAGGTAGTCAGCAATGTGACGTTATTTAAAAATTTTACGCTGACATTTTTAATGCCAATCAGACATTAGAGGTTCATTACAAAGTAATACTGTCTGATTCCAGTTTTTATTTCTTGTGACTAATTATTCTCTTCCGGACTGTAGGTTCAGCTTTTTGACGATTGTCAATCTATACACAATACAAGTATTAGAGAGTGTTTATTTTGTTCAATTATCTTTAACTAAATAATATTACGTTGAATCAATGATTCTATAAGAAAACATCATTACTATGTTATCATTGATGTCTATTCCATTCAAAATACCGGTCAATACTAAGTTACAACAGAAAGTGTTAACAGAACAACATTCACTGCAATCAACGGACTAAATGACTGCTATCATTGTTGATTGCATACAATAATTATTAGATAACTGGTCAATGAATCAGAAAGACCTACACAGTGAACGACTTTTTTTTGACTTAGATCACTAACGATTCAAACGAGTTGAGTGTTGTCTTCCACTCTAACTTGGAGTAGTATGAATTATAATATCATCATTTATCAAGTTGACCTATTGTGTATTCGTGTTTTAGTCTCTTCTCTTGTTCCTAAATGTATGTTTTATATAATTCCAATTCAGTGCTATTATTGACAAATTAACTTGATTCATTTTATTATTTTTCTTTGAATAAAGCAAAAGAAGAAAAATTGATGTAACTAATACACTTTGTTTATCACAACATCAAGTTTCTTCATAGATGACTATTAAGTCTTCATTAGAATATACAGCATAATTATTCATCTGTCATATACATTGAATATGCATATTTGCATAAAGTTAATAAAGGAAAATTAGTTTAAGGCGATATGGTACAGTTGAAAAGCCATCGAAGTTATTTAAGGTACATTGAGTGTATTTAAACAAGCAACTGATAATTAGCCAAGCAGGAATACATTCAAATATGGGTTATCAGAAAATGAACATACTCAAGAATTCACTTGAAGTGTACCTGGGTATATGACCAAGTTACGCTTGTCGTACAACCAAAGCAACTTCTTTTGAATTAACCCACTCTCACACATGAGAAGAAATTAGAAGGCAATGTAGGATAGCAGAGAAATTATATTTGATTGTATACAGAGCTTTAATGGAATAGCAACGTCCAGGCTGTCAAACTAGATAGAGGTGCTACACACGGTAGTGGTGATGCGTGACCGCGCGACTTCAACTAGTTTTGTCCGCTAAAACAAACATAGTCAGCATCAATGTCAAGATCCAATGCAACTATTTATTTTGGGGATTTATCACCGCTACACACTTTTTCACAAAATAACTAACTAGGAGTGGAATTCAGTATGTTTGTTTATTCACATTTTAAGATCGTCAACTAGATGTATAGATTAATTGGCGTTGATGTTCATTGCATAACTGAATGCTCTCTTTTGATGGACAGATTGCTATTTATCGATCTGTTTAAGGCAGATATTCATTAACGTGTTCATAGGGTACATTAGGTTTTAGATCATTTTATTAGCAAGAACTTGTAACAGTCCAATGAATGTTAGAGTTATTCAGGCGAATCAGCACTCCTTAGTTTAGAACGCATATATTATGTTCTGGGTAATTATATGTCACTGAAACTGTCAAATTTCAGTTCAATGTCACCAGTTGACCATAGTCAAAACAGCCAATAAATACCGGTATTTTGCATTAAACAATAACATCGTCTTAATTTGTAACATTCAATTTTTGAAGCTTCTGTACAAATTCAAAGTTAAATTTCAAACTGTACGAAAGCTTTTTTGAAAAATCTGAAAATAATGTTGCATACCTTGATCAGTCTATCTTTAATTAAATTGTGATATAACATAACTACTTGTTACTAACAGAGACGATTGTTCATCTCATTGATGAGGTAGACATCTTGAATTGGTAGCATGATTGTACAACTACGATTAGAGTCTACAATCTCCTCAAGGCTACTTACTGTTGTTTCCCTTTTCTGAGTTTATACCCAGTGTGATTACACGACAAAGAACCACAGTGAACATAAACATATCAACCTCCATTGGGTTACTTGTAATTACTCAAAACATAAAAGCTGTTACAATGTTAGCTGAGGCATGAAGGATTCATCGTTGTTCCCCCTTTAACTACACACAGCCTACATGATTCATCAATGAGTCAGTAATCCGTATGTAAGACAAATGATGTAATTAAAGTTAGCAAGTCTAAAATCCATAGCTAAGATGCATTCGTCAAGATTACTATTTAATATCATTTAATTCATCCTCCACAAATTAATTTTTGCTAGGCACTACGGAAAACTAGGAGCACTAAAACTACCTTTGGTTGCCTCAGGCAAGTAGTGAACCGAATGTATTCAGTAGAGTTTAGAAAATATCTAGCGCTAAAAGTTGACGTGGAGTAAGTATTTTTTCTCAACCTAGGACTAAGAATAGTACTAACAAGACATATTTCTAGTATTGTTTTACCTCACGCCAATTTTGAACGCCAAGTTTTTTATCAACTCTAATGATATCCTTCGGCCTACTACTGGCCTAAGGCATATAAGCTAAGTTGCAGGCAAAACGACTTTGTAACAAAAGACGGATAACCATCTCAACTTAATGATACAAAATGACGAAGAACCTTTACTGGAATTTAAAACTGATTTCTGTCCCTACTCTCTGTTATAGATAACACCCCATCAACGTGGTCTAACAGTAGCCGTGAATAAAAAGACAAGCATACCTTTGAAACATATATTTAAGCAAAGTTCCTAAAGCTAACTGTGTTCATTAAGAAATGTCACCAAATGACCAGCACACGCTTACTAGTACTAGTATACATAGGAACACTAGTAGCACTCTTCCACGTTGTTTTCACTCTAATAACTTAACTTTAAATTATACAAACAGTAGCCAATCATCAAAAGCTAGCAAAGTAACAACTAGTTTCTGTGTTTGTATGCAGAGTTATCTAGATATATCTTATTCAATACGTCGACAATGCCTTAAAGCACCGCGATACTTCCTAACGTTAATCAATTAAGGCTTACAGGTTCCACCAAAGATAAGCAAAATTAAGGTTATACTTAACGCTCCTAGGATCCCATCATTTAATACAGACAAACGTTAACCTACAATCAACCAAATATAAGGTACAGCAACTTAAGGCTACAACTGAATTACCAAAACACTAGAAATGTTTTTCCGCACCATAAAGCTTTTATTAGATACTATAATACCAACAAAGACTGGCTACAAAACAATATTTTCGTACGTCAACACTTAAACTAAGGCAAAGCTACGCAAACTATGGAAGAGGAACATCATCTTAAATGATTTTGCTGTTTTAAATCAAAATTGCTGGCTTTAAGAACAAAGTCGCCTAAAAGACGGGGAACGTATAGCACTCACTGGCACATAGAAATCTTTATGCTGTCTGTTAGAGAAACGATGAAACGTTGAAAACTGAGAATTTTAGAATTTATTCAATACTGCAAAATGGTGTAACTTATGATGGCACACAAGTTATACGTCACTTCGTCAGTGGAAGGTTCGTGATAAACGAAAACATAATTCAAACGCAGGACATTAATTAGGACCGTTTATGCAATACGACGATAAGTACTATAAAGTTTAGCTTTAAAAATATCAATAATGCTATGAGAACGCTTAAGTTAAATAATAGTTTAACGACTGTTATTATTTCATCAATCTTTTACAAGTATGCTAAGCCTGACAAACCGATTCTCTTACTCCAAATGTCCACACTCTCATCAGACGTAGAAACTTGTCCTGAATTCCGGAAAGTCACCAATATACTTCCTAAACATAAAAACGGAACCAAGTCTAGAACTTCCGACTAATTAATCTAACACTAGTGACCTCACGAGTATTACAGAAAGTCATCAATGATCAGACATCTGACTACATACTTAATGAAGGCCTAATAAATGTTTTCCAGCAAGGCTTTCTCAAAATGAAATCATGCACCTCGTATCTCATTAATTTCTCTAATGAGATCACTCGAAACCGTCGTCAAAAGAAGTATGTGGTTAAATTATACTTCAGAACGCCCCACTTGTATGCCGACGACTTAAAAGTAGGTCATAGGACTGAGAACCGAAACGTAAAACATTGCATGGAACATATGCAGGACGAACAATACAATCAAGGTAAGTTGTGTTAAGATTAGTTTCTAAAATTCAATGTGGAGAGATATTCATTCGGGACCAAAACCTTGAAAGGGAAAACCCGTACTTAGTAACTACTTACCCCGTAAGCCTAGTTATTAGGTGATCTAAGCATAGAGTAAATAATTAATAATAATAATAGTTTATTCTCAGGTAGCATTTTGTACATGAGAGCATAACGGTTTACAAGCATGATCAGAATGGTATAGATTGTTTTTATATGGAATACATAGAGTCACTTTTATGAAAATCATGCTATATGAAGACGTTAATTATTATTTATAAAGTCAACTGTAACACGGTCCAGAGTTTGCAGTGCTAAGGAATTAGAGATATGTTATGTATTGTAGAACACTCCCAGCAAGCGTTTGCGCGTTTTTCGACTGTGGTGCTGTAATCGCAGAAAATGGCTGTGGATAAGCAGAACAGATCATAGAGACTATCCAGAAACGGGAAAAGACTGAGTATTTGATATTAAGTTAAAAAAGCCAATTTATGTGGGTTTGTCTAGAACGGTGAGTTGTGGATGCGTTTATTTCGTTCTTAACCATCGTTTGGAGTAAGTTGCTCAAAGGAGAACAATTCCATAGTAAAGCAGATCACAAACTCGGGTCGACAGTGATATAGAAAAATATATGGAACAGAAAGAATATAAACGAATTTTTAATTAGTGGGAGCAAAATAATCAATATTAAACTGGAATTTTCTTTGCATTGCTTTTTTAGTCACTGTGTAGTGTTTGTAGTTTTGGAGCCTCAATAAGCCATTGCTGGTTTAATCAACGTTAGGTGGTAAGTCGTCAACGAATTTGTATAAGTCTATTGATTCTAGGTATGTGGTGACCAGTCGTTTGAACCTTATGATAGAGTTAGTAGTGCGAATATTTTGTGGTAGCTCATTCCACAGTTTGCTACAGAGTGCGATTAGGAACTTACAGCGTTGTTGTGCTTGGTATTTATGGATAAGTAATGTTGACTCGTAGTTTCGAAGATCGTATCTAGGCGTTTGGTTCCATTGGGGAGAGAAACCTGAGAATGATATTCCGGTGATAATTTTATAGAAAAATATTAAGTTATGTCGTAGTTGACGATGACTCAGGGGTTTTAAGGAGAGTGTTTAACATCTAGCCGTGTAGTTCATGTTGCTATTAGTACCTAGAATTCGACGTGTGAAACTACTTTGTACGCTTTCTATACGTGTTCTGTCTATGCTACTCATGCTCAAGAAGATAACTGAGCAGTACTGGAGTGTAGGTCTTACATATCTTTTAAACAAAGTAAGTTTAGCCTCCCTTGTAAAGAAGTTTTTGAGAAGAAAGCCTGTTAATTTTCTAGTTTTCAAAACTATAGAGAAGGTGTGCTCTGTGAACTTCAAGTTACCTGAGTATTTGATGCCCAAGTCGCTTGTTGATTGGAGTATTTGGACTTTAGACCCATTTAGATAACACGTGAACTGGGTGTTATGGTTGCCTATGTGCTTGATTCCACATTTACTATGGTTAAGTGGTAGTTGCCATTTTTGGCTCCAGGTAGTTAGGCTATCGAGGTCCTTTGGAATTAAAGTAATGTCTTCTAAAACATTCGGTGCATAGCTATATACTATCTTGAGATCATCCGCATATAAATACGGTCGACCATGTTTTATAACGTTAATTATGTCATTTATGTAAATGATGAACCATAAAGGACCCAGTACACTTCCTTGTATTACGCCGCTAGTAATTGGTTTAGGTAATGAGTGGCTATTATTATACTTTACTGTTTGCTGTCTTCCTTCTAGAAAAGATGCAAACCATGAATGAAGTGGGTCTTTGACCCCGTATGACTTTAGCTTAATGAGTAGTCGTTTATGCGGGACTTTGTCAAAGGCTTTACTGAAGTCGGGAAATAAAGCGAATATTAGGAGTCTTTTGTCTCGATGTGTAGTTATGTCATCTAGATAGTCTAGTATGCATGTGTCACAAGACCTAGTTTTTAAGAATCCATGTTGAGAGGGGGAGAGCAGTTCGTTCTTAAGTAGATAACGGAGTAATTCCACCTTGATTACTTTTTCCATTAATATTGATACAACAGAGGTTAGGTTGGTAGGTCGGTAGTTCTCTATATTTCCTACAGGTCCGAATTTAAACTTAGAAATGACACATGTAGTTTTCCATAGAGTATGGTAGCATGCAGTGGAGAGGGATATTGTAAATAGTTTAAGAAGTGCCAGGTGGAAATCAGCACCACCATATTTGAGTACATTGGCTGGTATACCATCAGGACCCAAGGTGTATAAGTGCTTTAGCGTGGTGATGGCCTTCGTAATATTTCCTATAGTGAAAGTTATCTCCCTTATTTTGCATGCTAGTGGCGTAATAGGTTCGTTCCCATCTATGTGGTTTTCGACGGTATGTGTAGTGGTGAAGTGCTCATTGAATAAATCAACTATATGGCAAGGGTCATCATATATTTTATTGCCACAGATAAACAGGTTTCCACCCTTTATCTTAGTGCTACTGATTTTGTTCCGGAGGGTTTTGAGAAGTCTTGTAGGGTTATTTTGTATAGTAGCATGTTTTTCTAGTGCGATTTCCATCTGTATACGATCCGCCTCGGCCTTAATATATATTTCTTTCATATTTATAAGAGAGAAAAAAATTTTAAACTTGTAGAATTTAGATGCATGTCTACGTAGGCTACTTCGTGCAATAGTGGCGATAAGCATGCATTCTCGTTGAAATACACAATGGAATGTAAGTGGTATCTTTGCAACAACATGATAATCAAGTAGAACAATTTGTCTAATTTTATACTGTTTTCTATTGTCAGTCATCAAGCAAATAGTTTACCTTCTAAATGTTTGGTTGTTTACTAGTTGTATTAGGATTTTGTGTATAAGCAAATGGATTGCCAACTCACACATTCAATTACAGTCAACTGGTTTGTGGTTATTGTGTGAGAAGATTTTGATTGAGTACAGATACTAACTGACAACCATTAAGTGACACCTTTCATTAGCAGGTTATTCGATGTGGCAAACAGTAATGGAATGAAATTGAATGTTGTGTATTGTATAATTAGTGGGCGATACGCCTTCAACACATTACCTCAAGCATATCAATCATTTGTCTAACTTATTGTCAAAGCTAGAATGTCACTAACCCCTTATTGATTAAAGTAATTAGGTAAAATCACAGAAGTAGGTGAGTTGGGTTTGGACCGATGTATTTATTTACCAGGTTTTATTAAGTCCATACTACATACACACGTACATTCAAATAATGTTATTATGATTATACAGTGACTGGCTTAACATCATCAGGTAGACAGAATTCAGTTTATAAAAGTTGTGAGATAATTCTAGAGTGAGTGTGACGTTAATATAATGTGGGTGAGGAATAGTACAAACAGACTACTAAAATGTATATGGAAATCAACTGATTGAGCCTGAAATACCAACATTTGGATTTCCAGCTGCTCAGTGATTTGACGGTTAATCGTTTGCTTCAAAGCCTGAAAACTCTGAGGTTGATTACTTATCGACGTCTAAAGCACACACCAGCAAACGGTTCTGTACTCGAATAAAACGGGTGTTCATCGCGTCCTTGTTTCCGAACATTGTTTGACTAGAAGGCATTATCAACATCAAATTACAATAAACAGGATTCAGCATTATTCACAACACTCAATTACAAATGACGTTTATTAGTAGACAATAATAGACAGTCAGCGTGAAAGTTATTAGTTAAAATGAAATCATGATTGTGTCAAGTGTAACGGAAACCAAACATTTAGACGCTGGGTGCTGAAAATACAACAATACAGGTTTCCACATAAGATCCACCTGAGCCAAAATCAAAAGAAATGAATTTCAAATAGTGCAATTATTGATCTGTCGAGTAAATATTGTTTTATGTAATAAAAATTTTAAACGTATTATAACAAACCTTTAATATTATAGGCACTCAGTCTAAAAACAAATGGTTAACAGTTCAAAATAATGTTGCGAGCCAAGAAGTGGCGAATGTGAAAGAAAACAAATCAAACACAAATTGAACACAACAACAAAGTTAAATAAGTTTGAAAAGACCTGACAAGAATAATTCACAAATTATATAATCCATAAGTTTACCGCAACATTAAGTATCAAAGTATAAAATAAGTAACACACAAATGTAGTGATTTTTTCAAATTATCATTGGAACATAAAACTCGTGAGACATAATTTGCGTCTAGTAGATTCTGCATTTTTTAGATGGATTCATTGGTAAACCACGAGGACAGTCATACGCATTTGCAAATTTCTTACTGTTTGACAACAGTACGTTTACTCTACGAAGGTAAAAAAAAGTAAAAGTATTCAATGAAATAGGAAATTTACATTTATTAATAAGAAGTGTGTCACATTTAAATTGAAGGTGGAAATTGAAAAGCCTGTTGTTCTAATACAGGTGGATGTGAATAATCGAACATTTAATAAGAATGATGTGAATATGAATTACACTGAAAAATGTCAGCTCCATATGGAGCTCTTCTGCAATTACTATTTGTTTCAAATTCTGTTAAAGGGAAAGTTTGAGCATTGAGTTATCGTCCCGATTCCATTGGAAACAACTTTGCTAAAATGTGCTCACTCAAAAAGTCATTTTAACCATGGAAAATTCCTTCCAGTGAATTGAGGAAATTCTTTATTTCTAATAGTTATGATGACGCATTGTGAAAAACAAGCATTTCCGCTACATTACGGGTGTGGTGTTTTAACTGACAACTAGTGCATCAGTTAATATAGGCACATTAAGTCTTATCAGAATGTGAAGTTAGGATAGCACTATTCAAGTTGCAGGGGAAATGAATAGATACAACCTTGAAATACTTAGATAAAGGAAAATTAACTGGTTTCTAGCTAGATAGGAAAAATTAGCTTCAGACTAATTAATGTTGTACTTCGGCCATGAAGAAGAAAATATCTCGCATATACAAAAACCTGCGTTTACATTGTCTAGTAAAGTACGAAAAACACTTACATGATGAGATCTCAGGAACCTAGAATCATCAAAGTATCCTTGAATTTAAACGTGGCAACGCATAGGATTAATGTCATCTAGTTCTATATAGCCACCTATGAAAGCAACGAATGTGCTAAAATCAGTTTACTGCTAAACTACAGCCAAATGTAAAAAAATGTATAAATTAGAACCAAACTATGTTAACTGGTGACCTAAATTCTGGGGTTAAAATGGACAACATTGCATAGGTGGATATCATATGACAACATTGACTAAGTGCTTGGGACAAAACGGTTAGTCAATTCGCCCTCCTCAAACTGACTATAAATGGCTGAAATTTTGATTAAGAATGTATACACATAGTTACATGATTTTAAACGCATTAGGTTTAACATGTTAGGCAGTTTACAGCGACAAGAAACACCACCATAAGGAATGGATCCTTATTAATACACTGGATAAGATTTAACGACAGCGAAACAATGAAATAGTAATCAATCATAGCCGAACAAAAAAGTAAATCCAAGGTATAGATCAAATGCACCAAAATAAACAATGTGGTGAAGTGGAACATCAGATCTGATGATTAGTACCCTGTGAAGAGCTTATCACTGACTGTAGAGAAAACTGCAACAAGAAGAAGAATGAGACTAATATGATGTAATGAAAAAGAAAGTAAGACAATACAGTGAATTAGAACAAGCATTTGAGAAAAAGGATGGTAAACCAAACACTGTGTCTAAAGAATAGTGACGCAAGTGGGTCAAACACATAAAAAACTGAAATGATCTGTCATAAAAGTAGTGACTTTAGATGAATTAACAAGGCATGGACAGCATTTCTGTAATTTTGGCACATCTGAAATATAAAACCGCTGTCAGTCAACAAAAATGTCAAAATTTTCATTACATGCATCAACGCAATTAGTTCTATTGTGTTGAGAAGAAACTTGTATCGAGGGTTACGAAAATTATTATTCACTTGATACAAGTATTTATAAACAGTTTTTAGCTGAAGATACTCCAAATACGTTTGCTAGACACCATCATCAACAACCTATTGTGGTATAGGATAAATGAACTAAATTTTAGCCAATAAGAAAATAAGATTGAAACACTGTAGGTGTATATATCACATATCATGGAAATCATTGAATTTGTGGCAGTCATTAATACCGGCCCTTTAATTATAGTGACAAGTTTTATTGGCTGTACATTGATCATTTCACGGGTTGCATGTTGTAACATGATTGAAAATAGAAACTGACAGAATTTTTCTCTCCTAGCTTCTTTTTCTTTAATGCTTGTCGAATTCACGTTCATTTCAAATATTATTCTCCTATATTCATCTTTACTGTCTGTTTATATATGCATTTATCCCGTGAGTCATGGATGTGTATGAGTGACCATGATATATGGTGATTGATAGATAGTTTGCAATTACATTATAATGAAAGAGAGCTAGGTGATAATTCAATGAAAACAAGCAATCACAATTCATATCTTCTACAAAGTGAATCACAAGACAAGTTATAACTAGAAATTGTTATGCACAATGCAAAAGAAAAAGACCAAATAAAACGGCATCTGGAATGGAGGGCGTATATGAAAATCATGATTACCATTCGGTAAGAACCAGGATAAAGATTTGAGAACAGCGTTGGTTGTAGAATCTTGGCTCACGTTCAACTTTGTGTAGTAAGGGGTAGGGTAAAGAGAAATAACTTGCCAATGGCTGACAAATAAACACAATATCATTCAGAAGAGTTGACAGAATATTTTGATGAAAAGTCGGATATTGACATCAATCCACTCATTGACAACATTAATTGTGGAACTTATTTTGCACAGCAAGATGTACATAACAAACGTTTGAACAGTCATTTTAAAAAAGGAACAACATGTTTATGAATATTAGAGAATATTTGTGTTGAGCAGAACTCTTACCTTTCCCTTTCCATTGGAAATGGAAAAAGATGTTTATATACCTTCAACGCCTCTCCACGATGGTGTCCACAAAAGATCTAGAATGTCGAAATAGAAGAAAGAGTTTAAGATTTAATTTGTTACCTATATACTTGTTCAGTGAAATAGAATAACATTCAAGCGTATGTAGTACGATTTTATGTGTAGCTTGCTGAATGCATCAGAATTACCACTCCATCAACTTGATTTACTCTACCAACCCTATTGTAAAACATAGATACTGCACAATATTCATGTTCATTACATAAAACATCTCGAAACATCTATTAATAACGCATAAAAGCAACCGGATTTCCTCGACATCGATGAGATATGAAATATTATATTGTAATCCTAACAAAATATACTCAATTATGTTGTTCCAAACTAATCTAGATTCTTAACATACTCAGCAACAATCACATTACAGCTACATTTATCACTGTATACTTGAAATATATTGACACTTAGCTTAGAAACAAACATGTAAATATTCTTAAAACTGCAGTCTAAAACGACATCATTAGTGAAGAAGAAAGTTGTAATGAAACTGTTAATGCAGTTGAACTAAATGTGACAATTTACAACCGATCTTTCATTCTACCACGATTAAAGAAAAAACATTCTGAATTCAATAATAAAACTGCTGTTGTAAAACTAGTCATGTTGAGGGTGAGTGATTAGAAGAAAACCATGTTGCAAAGTTAAGCAAAGAATAACTAAGATGTATCAATACATGTACACTACACTACTACTTGATTAATATAACACATTGAAATAACCTAAGTAATGATACTCATCAAGTTATTTCTCATATCTCATGAGTGATTTTAAGTGAATAACCGTTTCGACTTTTACTAATGAATCAAACTATTAGATTTCACATTGATTAACCTATCCCATGTACAACAACATAGATCAGCTTGGCTATCGTCATATACCATATCGAAACAGAGACAACTAGAACTTTTCAAATATGCCTTTTACTATTTTCGTCGGAAATCCCAGATATGCGCTGCTAGTGAGTGCTAAACAACAGAAAACTTAGGTATGGGGTTTCATGTCGATTCTCTCTCACCAATCACATATAAAAAAAGTATTTCAAGCATTCAACTTACTTGTGCAAAATTGAGAAAAAATGATTGATCATATTTACGAGTAGTATCAGGATCTTGACTGACATGACCAGCAAGTTTTGCCGACACTCGTTCGTATGTCTGAGAAAAGTTTGCAATGCGAAGTGTTTTAGAGAAGACTGTGAATTATAGTGAAGTAATTTGTAAATAGTTGTCGCATTATTCAACTGTCAAATATCTCATAGGTTTATATAAATGTTGTTAGAAGTTGTGTAACACTAACACGACATTCCCACTCATCTTTTGCATAATGATGGTATGAGCTTTGCCAAATTTCATTAAGTCCACTTCTAACTCTAATTTTTTCTGTGGTGATCTATTCGAAATTCTAATAACACTTCACTTTGTATAGTTGTCAATCAATCAGTGAAATCAGTTGACTGTTAGACAGTAATATTTCTTGCATTAAAAAACTTTCGGTTGTCGTCAACTATACAAAACAAATGGCTGTTAACAAGTAGTAAGTGGTGCGATTGCAAATACGAAGATGTGAATCAGGTGTATGTAGATTCGAATCATTGTAGATTGATTTAGTGGTTGATCTCAGAGTTGCAACAAACCTGATGTTTGTCACCTTTTCAATAGTGCATATCAAATACCACCGATCTAGTTGTGATGTGGCTACATCTATAGAACAATGTGAACCTGACTCAAACAACCCTCTAGTGATTTCACTCATAAGTACAAGACAGTTTACACTAGACAATCATACGATGCAATAAATATAATATATACATTTTTTATATTCTAAATCATTTTATGCTCTCAGTATTTGTTACCACTTCAATTGTCATTGATTTATACGATGTGCAGCTCCTATTGACTAAACAGAAATTCATCAGCTGATTTTATTAACTTGATGTTATCGATAGGATTACATCCCATTGTCTGTTGTACTCATTCGAAGTTTTGAATAGTCATAACAATCACACTGTACGTGAATTCTGAATTTATTGCTTGAATGTAGTAATCAAAATTACAATTATCTTGATAAAATGTGCTTACCTTAAATGACGCATGTAATGCACCATTGTCAGCAATTATTTCGCCGAGAAAATCAGCTTTTTTAATCTAAATCATTCAAGTGATGAAAATCATGAATATTGAATGTGATAGCAACATGAGAACTGTATTATGTTTTGTTTAAAACAATAAATCTGCTTCAAAACCTTTCATTGTTCAGTCACATGACTAAGTTGATCTATAAAATTGTCGCTTGTTTTGTAGTGATTACATTTTTGAGTTTGCACAACACACCATCACTATTACTACTGATGTGTTCTCATTAAGATATTTCGTAACAGCTATTGAGAGAACTGAGTTGTATTTGAAATAAATTATGGATACTTTCCTCTCAATATTGTAACGTAAGAATGACGTTTATCAAAGAGACCGAATGTATCATGGCTTTCCACGTTAACTATCCTTCTCAATGATCCACATACATTATTGAATATTTGGTCGTTATCAGTTTACTAATCATCCACTAGATAAATCTTACAATTGTGTTTTATGCATTAATTAGTCAGATTCTTTCAGAAGGCGCATTTTATTTAACATCACGTGCATTTAAACGGACAGAAACTATGAAATTCTTAACAACGTTCAATCCATGTTGGCTTCCTACAGATTGATCATCATATGAAGCTGTGGACTATTCGACCAAAATGAGTGTCGAAGATTATTTTTCACTTTTTCAGTTCGTTCACATGGCATTATTTGGAATCTATTGTTACGTTTGTCTATAAAACAAATCACATTACGATGTTTGTCACACGTTATCCGGATAATATCAACATATCTTCAGAATAAAAAAGATTTTCATGATGAGTTAAGTCGTTGTGTTTTTTAAGCGTGACATACAGACATCGATCACGAGCATTAAACATGACTGTTTATTAGAACAGCATGGAAAGTGAGGGGAGGTTCGCCTTTGAATGTAAAATAAATTTATTCTGTTTGTCATATAAGCGATTTCTTCGACAGTTTTCGGTGAATATGGAAAAGAGTCAAATTGAATGATGACCAATTTCAAATATACCAAGTGGTCAACGTTCAAGTTCACTTTACATCCCAGAAGCTCTATTTAGCCACAATTCGAGATGTGAATTGTGCTTACATAAGTGATTTGTTAGAGCCCTTTGATTCCAAAGGGATTAGTTTAGAGTTCACTTCATCGCATTCCATTATTTGTACTGTTCTGGCTATTCATATCACAATCCTAATTTTGATCTTAATACTATCAGCATTTTTCATTATTATAATCATCAGAGTAACAATAATCGTTATTATGACAATTATTTGTTGTCAACTTGATATGCTGAAATCCTTCTCCAGTCACAGTTTGTCTATTCTCATTCACACATTTTCACCTACAATCTAACAATAATCATGTTTTCTGCATCATCTATCATGCTGATTGCACAATTCTCTCATGTTCTACAAATAACAAACCATTCCTTGCTCCAATTCACGTGACTGAATACATTCATAAACTGTTTATTTCACATGAAGACTAGGTAATGAGAAGTGAATTTAACTTGACAACTTATTCATTGATCAATTGATTTATTAATTTCCTATTGGAGAGTTTGATAATAAAGTCATCGATTGTTCGTGATGCTGGCATTAAAAACGTTTGTTTCATGATTGAATGTGTACACTTCAACTGATTGATTATTCTCTGTAAAATCGCATGCTATATTCATTATGATAACAGTTTTATTACATTGAAATGAATAACAACTTATAATTGATTTGGGTTAGTTTATGAAGAATAGACGACAACGGATGATCGTCGTGTTATATAGAAAAAATCGATTGCACTGAGAATCCTGCCATTGGATGCTGACTGGCCTATTGGTGCAGTTCGTTAGGTTCTAGCTAATGGAACTTAGGATGCACAGTGCTAAGAAGTCGCGTACTTGAACGAAACAGCTAATCAGTGCTTCATGGTATTAATGGTATTCTGTTAGCATCAATCTGGGATTAATCCAACTAAAACGAACTTGAAAGTTTGTTATTAAATTTAATATGAAAATAATGTTGTGCACAGTTTGTGAAGTTGTTTAGGTAGATGCGTGATATTCTAATGTAGAGTTACCATTCAATTGAGCATAACATTAATCACACAGTGATTATTTAATTATTAGTGAATTCTAATCACCCACAGTTTTCATTGTTTGTATTCATCACAGATTGGAGTTAGTTCAGTAGTAATGAAAATCAGAGAGAAGTAGACGACTGTTGTATCTCATTATAGAAGTCCTCAACATTTCACAACCTCACTTCCACTTAGTAATCAAACCAATGGCCTTTATGTGTCTTAGTGACTGCTTAACCATCTTCACCAATCGACTAGCTTATTGACGTTAATACATTGTACAATATATATTATCAAGTATTCGTCGGTCGATATGACTTATTTTATCTCCGTTACGAGCGACAGATTTTGAAAGCTGGAGCAAATGGAATTTCGTGCTACAGTGCTTAGAATCATTTCACTAACTCATCAGTTACAGCACAATTCACTTGAGGCAAGAAATCCTGGTAAAAAATTATAAACAGTATTTTGTACTGAATACTATACAATCACACAAACGTGCGATATGATTTCACAAATTATGTAAGTGAACTTACTTTGTGTTTTATGGTCTCATTTTTACCATATTGCTCTTGAAAACAATCAGTCTTATCAAAGATTGCATTTGATAAAACCCAAAATAATTCCAAATTCTGATGGTCTCCTTTCTCATAAAACCACACACCTTTGAATACAAGAGATGCATGTAAACATTCTTAAGAAATCATGACTATGTGTAGAAGAAGTTTTAGTCTGCAAGTACAATGAATATTATAGGTAGTATAGTGATCCCCATTTATCAAACATTGTGTAGTAGTGATGTGTGTCATATTCGTCTAGTGTTTGCAACGGTTGTTTTAATTATGTCGACCACGTAATATTGTGGCCAAAAATGCACGTGATGAGTCTTACGATGTCGACCAGCACAATTAACGACTACATAAATGAAACATCATTAATTAGTCAGTGATAGACCAGTAAGTTCAACTTAATCATGTAATAAATCAATCTAAGACCAAATATGTGAACGGTGGATAATTCAAAATGGGGAACAAAGTACCCACTAGACAGCATCCGTTATTTTAATTTACAGTAAGCAGTAAAGGTGAAATGTTACGATTAGGCATCAAAGATAAATTACATTGGCATCACTAACCTGTAATATCTATGGCATGAAAAAGTTCATGACCTATCAAAAAGCCTATCCTTCCATATTTTGATGCCGTATCACCTCCATCTATATAGAACGGAGGTTGAATCAACCCAGGATTCACATAAATGCGATTCTCCTGTCTTAGGTTATTAGCCTTAGGCATAAATGCCGGTAGTGGTGAGAGAGATCTGTTTGACAGAGAAAGAATAAACGGTTTTGTTATTACAATCGGAATGTTATATCATTGAAATGCCGTTATGATTGTTAAATTTTTTATGACTTTTTAATTAGACCATAATTTGCTTGGCAACAATCTGAAGGTTGAGATATTTAGTGTTCTAATTTCAATTATAAGCTTGATCAAAGTCACTTAGCAATTATGATTTGCTGTTGTCGCTGCTGTTGTGGTTGTTTATTTAGGCGAATTCGTAGATAATCGTCTAGGTACTCTGTTTGAAGAATATATACATTATTCGAAGTATTGTTAAGTTGTTTAATAATTTCTGATAGTCTATTAAAAAGATAGAGTCGATATTATCAACCGATGTCAAACGCCAAGGTGTATTTCAGTTGTACACATTGATCAAGCAAACTAATTACATACACAAATACACACATATAATTGTTAAGGTGTTTGTTCACAATTAGACATGGTGGTCTTATAATAAATTGTCAAGTTAATAAAAGCTTGGATATGTACAATGTAACTGCATCTATACTAATATTTACTACAAACATAATAAAACTGCTTCCAATTCCTACAATCACCTTACTACTATACACTCAACTACAATAGACAAATTCAAATCACTACTCAACGAATACCTGATGGATAAAGGTATATGTATTCTCCTTAGCTACCATGAAATAAATAATGATGCATCTCATCAAAGTTTTAGCTCTGTATAAACAGTTCAAAATGTATCAAATAAATCCATAATGCACCATATATCAATTGATTTTCTATCTATTTTTCATCGATAATTGTGAGTAATTACGAGTTGTTCCAGTCCTCTTTCAACCCATCCACAATCATCACTTATACAACAATTCACAATTTGTTCACCACTTTGTTCTGTTGATTATTTTGGGCTTATTCTTTGTCTAATAAACCTATTCACAATGAATTTATGCTGTAACTTTTTATTGGACTGTGTAGAATTTTGTTTAGAGTTTGTTTTCTTAGTGTCATGTATTAACACCTAAAACGGTTTCTTCTCAATGTTCATTGGAATTAAGTTGTATGTGATTGAAATAAAAAACAAATGTCTTTCATATTAGGACTAGTAACCTGGTAACTTGTTTCTCATTCAGCCTGTGCATATTCTCCCAGACATGTTGAAGTAGTTGCTTTTACACATGAAGGTGACCATTTTCAATAAATTGACTCTGATGGCAACAAGTGGCACTTATCATGAAATATTGAGTAATTTGTTGTTTATGTTGTGTGATTAGTTTGTGTTCTGTTATTAAATATTTAAGGTTTGATGTGGATTAATGTGGAAATGTAGACATCGTCTGCACAAACAGTAATCATATCGAGAATGCGATCTTGATTTGTGAAAGATAATTAGATTATTGGTTATATTGTGCCAGCTAAGCTAGATGATTTAATTGAAGAGATTATGGGGACATTCAGTTAAACAATCCAGCTCAACCATCACAATATTACCACAATTGTCCTGTGATATGAAATTCTTTTCTTCCACTTGGAAAGCAGTAGAAGTACGTCACTTCGTAAAAATAAAACAGAATACATCAACGACAAAAAATGAAGTTGGATTAAAACTCACACATCAAAATCGAATAAAATACTTCTCATTACATCCAGGAATTTCGATTTAACGATAATAAATACATTTCCATAATAATCATTCTCTTTCAGTGGAAACTAATTATGACAAAAAAATGAAAAAAGATTAAGAAACAGCTGATTTGTTAACAAAATCAAGCAGACAGCAAACCTAAATGACTTTGTTTTGATTTACATCAAGCACAAAAGAGTAACGCTTAATTAATTGGTTGAAACATGTCGACATTGGTACTTCTGTCATCACGTCTGACTTCAGTTTGAACTTATTTATCGATAGATTTATTGTTAATTACTATTAATAAGTAGATAGTCATGATGAGATCTAAGCAAAATACCACATGATATTCATCAAGGCAAATCATCTTACACTGACCACGTTGTCAGTTACTGATGTAGTTATCGATTTATGAGGCGATATGCATGATTTAATTTGATTAGTTTATGAATAGCTAATTAGATTGATATTTGATAATCAGTAGTGATTTCAAGGAATCGTTGATGAGATTTGTATTAAATTGACTCATATCAAATGACTAGTTGTTATGTCATTTATAATATGCATCTACTGTAAGATATTTTTCGATGGTTTCGTTAAAAATCCCTCCAAGTAACCTTTTCTTAATTGTAATTCGTTGTGTTTCGTTCAAAATACGTTTGTCACCCCTTCCTAATCTGTTTAGTTGTACATTGTAATAATCTTTAATTTCTAAATGAGATAGTTGCTAGTTATTTTTATTGTAATATCTGTTTTTCCTTGCGTTCGTGCTGGATTTCTGCTATTCTTATGAACTTTATACACTTTGTTTTACTGGACGTTTTGGCTTGGGCGGAAGCCATATTAGTCTGTTCCTCTTTTGATTGTATTACTTGCTCTGACTGGATTTGTGCATTTCCAAATTGTGAGTGGACGCACATTTTCAGAAATTGTATTATTGTATTGTAACAAATTTAAATCTTACTTTCTGGATAGGCAACACGCAATCTATCCTAAAGGGATAGAGTAACATTTTTGTGTATCATTTGGAACTTAATTGATTATCCCCATTTTTGGGATAAACTTTGGTTGAGTAACTGGTGGTGACATTTGTTTAGGTAATAATGTACATTTGTATAACTAATTTTATATAGAACCGTTCTTCACCCAACCATTTGTTTTGAATTTCGACTGAGCAAGAGTACGCGTATCTAAATCAACCTCGACAGTTACTCTTCAGTCCAAACTGCCTCAGTTTGAATATTACATCTACTGGATGGGGGTGTGCGGGATTGGATGAGTGACTGATATTTGACTTCAGTCAGTCATTCAGCCACAATCTCTTCAACACATCACCAATCAACTAATTCAACACAACAGTCTTTTACATTCTGAATGCATTAGAAACAGATAATTTATTTCAACGACCATAACTCCATTTTACTAATATGAATACAATCAATGAATAAAATTTAGCAAAACTAACTAGCCTCTTGGTGAGACACAATTTGCTTACTCTGTAAATCATTGAAATATCCTCCTTCCTTTCTGAATCACGGACACTAGTGTATAAGGCGTGTATTTCCATTTTCTCAATCTACAAATACTTTTATGACAATTCAGTTAAATGCGATTATACCTTATTTGATAAAATTATCTTTTGATCTTCATTCAACCAGTTATATTTTCGAATCGACTTCAATACAGTTCGTTTCACTTTTTTAAATATGGTGGTTACCTGCAGTTTAAATGTAGAATAAGGAAATAGTTAGAAATGGTTGTATACTGAAGTAATAAATGACTGGATGAATAGTTGGAATGCAACTTGCTTATCAATTTGTAATTTCTTCAGTTTACAGTTGGTATTATATACACTTGATATAAACATCGTTAAACAGTATACTCATAACCTCATTTTATTCATAGTCATTATCTCATCCTAGTACTTATTAGTTAGTATTGTTTATATTGTTATTTCGAGATAGAGTGATTAACTGTATAATATTGATTATACATAATTTGAAGGGCGATTTGCAGAAGAGTCCTGCTTTACCTTGACGATTCTATTCGGACACCAATTGAAGTATGATGATATTCAATGTCTTATTAAATCTAAGTATATTTCTCCATTTGAGAGTAGTGATAGTGTGGTGCACTGCCAATGTTTATAAGTTTGCGCACCGTTCATATTTGAGTGATTAAAGTTCAGACAGACTGTGAAGACAAATACCAAGCCGCTTTATATCATTGAAGTTTACTGGGATTCTTATGACGGTTTCCATTTAATGAATGCCATTCCTATTTAATAGATGGACCAAATTCGGATTCGACTTATTTCAACGACTTATTATAGAAAACATTATAACAGTACTACTGTTAATCTAATACGTTGTTAACAAAACATCGAGTCATCATTTATCAAAACGGCTTCGTTGGTTTTATTTTTATCAATAAAATATATTTGTTTATCTAAAGTAACTCATGTTTTGTTTGACTTAGTCAAAATGGTACATCACAAATTATCAACAGTCATGATTCTATTTGGTCTTATTTGTCATAATCAAATGGCAACATTACTAAACTGTATTCAGAATAACAATACCGAGGCTGTGCATTCATCATGTGATGGCATGTTTGTCAGATAACATACGAGATTATTCAGTCAACTGTATAGACTACTATTAGAATGTAGGATGCAATTTCATTCTATTCTCTTATAATCTCAATGTATTGTAATATAAACATTCTGTGTAGATATTAGACACTAGTCATACATAACACAAACTCACCTCCTTTTTATGTGTTTTGTTCACATGTGAAGGTATATAGTACTTTTCAAATGTATATGCAAAGGCTGCCTTCATTTGATTTAAACAATCAACATCAAAACGTGGTTGTGAGTCTGTTTAAAACCAAAAAAATGGTTGTTAAGTGTTACGAAATCAGATGAATACTTTTAGAAACTATGGAATTCAGTGCTTATACAAATTTACCTGAATATCATATTTTTGCACTATGAAATTGCCAGACAGTCTACAATTGTTAGAAATTTATGTGTTTTTTATCTACTTCTAAACTAGTCCTTGCTTACATGACAAATGATAATTACTAGTGAATGAGAAGTAAAACTCAGTCTATTAAATGCGATTGTGATTTATTCCAGACCTAACTCAATTGACTACGTGTATCGTTAATCAGATGGTACTTCGCTCATTTTTGTCTTGGTTTGTCTCTTACTTTTATCGATAGCCTTCTATATTGAACGCAAATGCAGCTGATGTGTTTATTAAGTTTTAAGCTTGCCTTTTACTTTCCTCTTTATCGAATTCTTATATACTGTGATTTGCATACTGCCTTTAACATAGAACATATAATGAAACTAGGCACTGGACGTCATATAATGTTCACCAATCTAGGAGCCAAATTTTGTATATTTTACTTTGGATTTCAAGTTAAACTCCCGGTGGTTATACAAAGCCTACAACGAACTGTTTTGCTTTGACTTTAACTTGTATTATTCTGTGGTGATAGTATTCTTATCAACTGAATTACATCAAGTTTGTTCTTGTACTTGTTCATTTACCTGATACTTGTAATAATCACTCATCTAATAAAACAGTATCCTGGTATTTGTTAAAATGAACTCATATCCCTTCATCATCTATTAAGTAAGCTTCCATTTATTGAAGACATGGACACTGGCCACCATGGCTTTATTGACCTGAATATTTATCCAGTAGGCAAGTTCAAATAGAATAAGACTGTAATCAATGTACTATTGAATAAATGTACACGATGATTCAAAAATAAAATGGATCGTCAGGGTAAAAAAAGAGGTGATTGTCAACTGTGCCATCAATTCACTGACATTTGAATTCTGGAAGCATCATTGGGCAGTTGTAGGAATGAATGAAATTATTTTTAACACAACATTGCCGATAGTTCAAGTGTTAGTTTACATGTCAGCTGATCATAATGATACACATATTGGAATATATAAAATACACAATTTAGATTTGCACTAACGTGAAGTGAAGTTATCAGTTGTTCCGTCAGTGGTAGGTAGTAGCGCATATTTAAGTGGTATAGTCAAAAAATTTATAATCATCATTGTTTGAAATGTTCTACAAACGAAATAAGAAGAGATTTAAAGAAATGAAGTGGATGATATAAATAATAGTCTACGAATTCATTAGTTGCAAATTGTTTCTCTTGCTACATCGTCATTGATAAGATTTTGAAGTCAAACAAGCATTTCACATTCTACTATAATTTCATCTTTAAACATTTACAACAGTTTTCATAAGTAAGTACAGTTAGGTAGTGAATAAAATGTTATTTGATGTGAATAGTGGTATTTAGGTGATATGTTGTATAGAAGAATTCGTCTTTCAATCAATTGAGTAAAGAACAAGAAACGTCTTCCTCTATGATGGCAAAGTATTCTGAGTTATGATGACAATGATGATGCATAGATGATGCACACAGTCACTGAATTCATTGATGTTTGATAAAAAGAAGCAATCAATATTGTTAGCTACAATCTATCTAGATGGCAAGTTTGTTATTACAAATGAGAATCTGATGAATGTGTCAGTAGCATAAATAGTTGATTTATTCTACTACTCAGATATTATCTGTTGATTGTAAACTGATATTTCTTGTTCTCTTGATAGAAAGAAAGAACAACAACAATGAATCATGCATGAAATGATGCATGGCTTTTAACAACCAATGTATCCGATGTGAAGAATGGCATTACTTTTAAAATCGATATTTTGGTAGAGTTCTTTCTCTGAAATGTAGATTATTAGTTCTTCTAATTGAAGTACGATATTCACAAGTTTGTTTATTTTGAAAGTAAATTGTAGAGATATGCAAATTGAATTGTAATTATGAATTAAGAAATACAAAAAACAATTGAGTGTCATTTCAACGACATCGTGTACTGTAGCTGTAGAGTTCTAGATACCGCCATATTTTTGCATGATATCTGTTTGTGTATTGATAAAAAGAGCACGATTGCATTATTAAGATAGTGAGACATTTAAAGTGCTGTAAAAGTCACAAGAATGCTGCCTTATAACCCAAGCGAGTAAGATATGTTCTAGGGTGTGATTGATTTATAAATTAAAAAAAGAAGTGTTCGACACCCAATCCACTTGAGTGAGATGAAAATGAGACAGGCACCGAAAATGATGAGTTAAAAGATGTTTATCATATTGACTATGAAGAATTTAAAATTGAAGAAAATATCAAAACAGATATAAACTAGTTTATGTCAAGTAAATGAAGAAGTCTTATCATCAGGTTAAAGTATTGCAGATGCTTATAAAATGAGTTATATATAT
Organism: Schistosoma japonicum; assembly: GCA_025215515.1. Classification (NCBI taxonomy): domain Eukaryota; kingdom Metazoa; phylum Platyhelminthes; class Trematoda; order Strigeidida; family Schistosomatidae; genus Schistosoma; species Schistosoma japonicum. Next base: position 845,678 of record CM046069.1, read on the forward strand.
TTGTAAAATTCCAATGAGTAGAAATTAACGTTTTTCTGACGTTTCGCGGCTTAGTGTAAGTCGCTTCTTCAGAGAAATGAATAACCGAATTGAATTAGCACAAGATTAAATAATACAATGGAACAAATCAGAATCAAAATAAGTTCGTACAATCAAAATTGCGAGTCTCACATCAAACTACCTTGACCCAAATGACTTGACATGACATGATCGAAACTCGCAATTTTGATTGTACGAACTTATTTTGATTCTGATTTGTTCCATTGTATTATTTAATCTTGTGCTAATTCAATTCGGTTATTCATTTCTCTGAAGAAGCGACTTACACTAAGCCGCGAAACGTCAGAAAAACGTTAATTTCTACTCATTGGAATTTTACAAATATATATAACTCATTTTATAAACAACCTATCCAATGCTCAATTTATTTGAAATGATCAAAATTAACCTTGGTAATGATGTATATTGCAGATGCTGTTTCAACACTCAAAGATCGGTCTTAAACTATCAGACTTCACGAGTGCATGAAACGTTCATACCACGATCTCTTTAATTCCACTCTTTTAACAACAATTCAGATGCGTTTGAATGAATTAGGTGGTTTTTAGGCAGGGAAGAGTAGGAACGTGACTTGAGTTGATTAAGTGTACTTGTGATTTATTCTGTTCAACTCTTCACCATCTTCTACTGTTCAATGAAACTCACACCATAGAATTTTTAATCGACTATTGATGCATGTTCATAATCATGAATGTAGATGCTAAACCAGATGGGATTCATTAAATCTACATTAGTTCATGTATACACATCTGTGTAGTGTTATTTTATGTTTGCAGACAGCACAACGTACAACTTAAATTAGTTAAGAAATTCAACGTAAAACCAATGCATAATTTACTTTCTATCAGTTTGCAATGCTAATTCATGTTGTTTACAACGTTGTTTTAATTGTTCTTCTCCTTCTATAGTGATTGGTAATCGTTTGTAATCTTTATACTCAGCCTCTTTGAATACCTTTGCAAATACACTACGCCATCGAATCTATAAAAATAAAGTAGATTACAATCAAACAATCGTGAAATCACGACAAAACTGAAACTACAAACACAGTAGAAAACGAATTTCCTAGTTTACAAAATTACAAATGTTTCTGATTCGATCGTGACTTTTCTTCATTTCTTTGTGTAGTGTGTTGCAGCGTGTTTTCGCCCTTCCTAAATTAAATTTGCACACAGATGATTTCGCGGTTCGTCGGATTGTTGTTATGTATGTGTTGATTGAGAATTTGATGAGTATGAGTCGGTTTACAGCGTACTTAAGTCACAATGTTTCTTGTGTTAATTTTGGTGATTGGCACATTCAATAACGATAGATAGTAAGCTGACTTCGTTTCCAATGTAGATTTTATATCTTCGAAGATGTTTTCGATTAAATCATAAGCATTTCCCGACTTATTTTTTTTAATGAATGGCCAATGTGTCGTTTAAACAATAGATTTATATTTTCGGTTTCATCATTGGTAATATTAAAGCTTCAAATCTCTTGATTATTATTTTGCAATAAGTTCCAATATCGGTGATTCAATTTGTATTCTTTTCGTTTGCTTGTATATCTTATTATTAAATTGAAACTCTGTTGTAAGGAACGTCTTCATAAACTCCAATATGCTTTAACTTTGAAGTTTTGTGAGCTTTTAAAGATTAGGATCATTGGTGAGAAAGGAGGGGTGAGTGAGGGATATATAGTGTCTTCTGCGAACTTTGGCTTCATTGAAGTCAATCAAACCGTGAAGTAGAAGGAGAGTAACAATTGGCCGTTGCTGATTTAAATGTCTTCAATCACATCTAAGAATTGCTTAGAATATTTCATAAAGTGATCACTTGTGTCCATTAAATAATTTAGTATCTACGGCGTATCATATCCCCTACCAATGAAGGCAGACGAAGCATGGAGTGATCTAGAGAATTTTTATACGCTTGGCATTTAGGTCAATCAGCAATTATTAAATACATTGAGATTGATATGTTGAATACAACTATCAATCAAAAAGCTACTAAACAACTACAATTGTATGGATCAAGTCAAGAGGAGAGAGAGAAAAACAAATGTACAAAAGGCTACAACAGAAAAACTATTAATAAAAACCAGTCATATTGACGTTCAACAGAACAAGAAGTTAGTCACTTGTGAAAAAATTTACATAGCTAAAATCTATCAGAAGTTTGTGTTGACGAAGTCGTCCAGTGTAACTACGAAAGCACATCAATTAAATTGTCGACTAAAAGACTGGAATCAGAATATAGCCATCTTTCTAAGCTACAAACATTCTCTACCATCTCAGTTACAAATGTCAGCGAAAATAATCATCTACAACTGTAGAATATGAAGATGGCGACAATTTCATTATTCGTTTCTTCTTTTTGATGAGGTCTTCAAAGCACACTGATGAAAAAATTCAAACTGGCACTAAATGGCTATCTAATGCTTCCATATTACCACTGATAGTCTAACTTATATCAATTTGTGATATCAAATTGATTATTTAATGAAACTACTCTAGTTTAATAAGTAAACGGTTTCAACGGTTTCATAAAATTTACTTGTGGACATATTGAACTTAGTTTTTTTAATCCTATATTTCTTTGTGATCTTCCGGACTGTGATGATTTCGAGTCGTCGACCTGCAAAATGAGTAAACAAAATCATGTTTTAATTGTGACATGTTATTATCAGCTGTATGCAAATAAGTGATACTCTCACTTTCGGCAATAATATACCATTGTGATACAATTTCGACAGATGTACAGGTGATATAACAAAATGTTGCAGGGTTATTCTGGCGTTCATCGCAAACAAGGGAACGCCGTTATTCAAAGGTATGTAGTTTATCTGATCTACTTAAGGTTCGATCAATTATTATTTGAATCAGTGTTAAATATTAATTGCACATCAGACAATCACATATTTGATAACTGGTTACGTCGTTGACGACTGTAAATTATCAGTATCTGTCGGTACATAAACATCCTGAAAGGGGTTTATGAGTATAATTAAAGTAAGAACACACCTTTTTTTTTTGATAACAAGCTCGTTAGTTCGAACGATTACTACACATTTAGCCATGTATATCAATATCATCACTTGAATTTAGTTGCATTCAATAGCACATTGTAAATAGAACTAATAATGAATTCTGTATTCCACATATAACCTACAATCTAATTTATATCGTTTCAGCATAATACGTTGAATATGTTGCTAATAAGAGAGTGAGATATTGTAAAGATAACCGAACAACCAAAATTTTAAAGAGGCGAAAAAAGTAACTTTGAAATAAACTACAATTTACATTATATTTCAGCGTTATACGAATGGAAATGTTACCCATGGATACAAGAAGTTACTGTGCTTTTATATTCATAACAGTAACTTTGTATTTAGTAATAAATGTGAAAAACATTTCTTTAATCTAAGAACTACTTTATTAGAACTGCGGCAAGTTGGAATAAATGAATGAACTCTGAAAAATAAATTCCAATTTAGGAAAACATTTAGTGCATTCACCGTGTACTTCAAAATTAACTTGACAATTTTGTCATGTGATTTGATACTCAAATGTTTAGATTGTGAACACAGTCTGTGTGATGTCATTTGAATGCAACGCATTCTCCATCAATAACGGCGCTGCATCGTTACAGTCGGAGTAATCAAAACGGTCACATGAGTGTCAAATCAAGAGTAGCGAATCAGCAGTGTTAAACAACATTCCAGTGAAGGCACTGAAGGCAGATATGGTAGCAACTTTAAAAGTATTCCATATTTTTTAAAGAAGATTTGAGCAGAAGAAAAATTGCCAGCAAACTAAAAAGAAGGATATTTTATAAAGCTACCAAAGAAAGGAGATTTTAACAATTTTAAAAACTATAAAGGCATCACTCTACTTTCGAAACTAGGAAAAGTATTCAACACAGTGTTGTTGAACTGAATAAAAGATCAAGTTGATGCCAAACTTCTAGACCAACAGGTTGGATTCCGTGAACACAGATCTTCTATCTACCAAATCACTACTCTACTGTTTATTGTTGAACGGTTAACTGAATTGAACTCACCACTTTATATTAACTTCTTCGACTACGAAAAAGCATTTGACAGAGTGAATAGGAGAATATTACGAATCCTTCTACTACATTATGGCGTACCTGAGAAGATAGTCAACATCATACGGAATTATTATGGAGAAGTACATTGTAAAATCGTGCATGGAGGTCAGCTCACAGATTCATTTAAAGTGAAGACTGGTGTCAGACAAGGCTGCTCACTCTTGCCTTTTATCTTTCTGTTGGTGGTTGGCTGTATCATAAAAACTGTAACATCTCAGTGTAATCTCGGAATAAAATTGACAACATGGATACAACTAGATGATTTGGACTCTGCAGATGACCTAGCTCTTCAATCCAATACACAGCAGCAACTGAAGCTGTGGATGGACAGTGCAGCAGCAACCTCAGCAAACAGCAGTGAGCCTCAACATACACGAAGAAAATAGCAAAATTCTCTGATACAAAAACAATAAACACTAACCCAATTTAACTTGACGAAGAAATTCTGAAAGATGTAAAATCCAATACATACTTAGGTGAAAGCACTATTGATAAACAAGGAGGGTCTGAAGCGGATGTCAAGGCGCGGTTCTAAAAGGTAAAAGACGACGTTTTTACAGACGAAAATTATCTGAAATTTAAAACCAACTGTGAGTCAACAATGAAATCGACATTTTCAATAAAAATGCAGAGACAGTTCTGTTGTATGGAGCTGAAACTTGCATTGAAAACTACGAAAGGCATCATACAAGAGATACAAGTATTTATAAACAACTGTCTGCGTAAAATATTTAGAATCTTTTGGCCGGATATCATCAACAACAACCTTATGTAGCAGAAAACAAATCAACCGAATTCCAGCCGACGAAGAAATTCTGTAAAGATACTGGAAGTGGGTAGGACACACATTTGGAATTTCGTCAAATCGCGTCACAAGACAAGCAATAACATGGAATCATGAAGTTCAAAAGATAAGTGGGGAACCCAAGATTACATTACGTTGGAAACTGGAAACTGGCATGGCAAGGATAAAGAGCAGTTGGGAAGAGATCAAAAGTAAAGCTCAGGAGAGAGTTGGTTGAAAAATGCTGGTCATCGGCCTATGCTACACATAAGGCAACATGCATTGATTGATCAATTGATTAATATAATACAATATTACTACTATTGCTGAGCTTTTACTGAGTAGCAGTAATTTGGAGTACTGAGTGTCACTTTGTTACAAAAACATTATTACACATGTATATTAGTTTTACTTAAAGGCGTACAACTTTGTTAATTATCAAACTCACTTTGCTCAAGTTCTTCATCATTTGATGAGCAGCTTTTACTTTCGCCTTATGCAATTCCAGTATTTCCAATGTAGAAGCAATATCGTAAAATTCATCTTTAATCTTCTTCAACTAAGTGATAAAATAAGAAATGAAATTTGAATTATATAGGATGATAGATCAAAGATTGAATAAGTAAGCTGTTGAATCACACTATGAATCAAAATACTTCAATGCTATATCGAATCATTCTGGTGATCAAAAAAGGTGAGAAAACATCTGTCTTGTGTACATCGCTAATTGTACAACACAACTGTATAGCAGTACTTGCTACTTATTTTACATCGAAATGACATAAATTTAGCCGTTTAACTGTGAACTAAATAGAATTATATCTGCACCACATATCATCATTGTCATTAATTACTGTGGTGATTGTTAACTATGGAGCGTGGACAATTAAAAACTAAGAGCTGGTATTCAACAACTATTTTTCACTAGTATGGGACACACCAAATTTTCTCATCTACAATCAATGTAATAAACAGTGTTTAGTACTCTCAGCTCACCAGGGAAACGAACGCCTAGCCGTTAAACCGATTGAACAGCCTATGTTTAAAACATCTGGTAAAGTGGCGTGACTAGAGGAGTTTAGTCATGTTGGAAAGAAGAATTATGCAATTAAAAGTTCAAACTTCTAATTTCTGACATTTATATATAAGTCAATTTTAGCTATTCAACTCAGATTCGAACGATGTTTATGCTTTGACTTGGTGATCAGACTTACTTATCATGACAAAGCAGTTATGCGATACAGAAAAGATAAACTTTCTTTCTGATTGTACCATACCAGGCGGATCAGCCGAGGTGAAGTAAGACTAAAAGTAGAAAGCCTAACGTCAGAAGGCAAAGTCGTTCTACTAACTGAAACGAGATGTGATGGCAGTTAAATGCTTTTTTTCTTCAAACGACTAGTATGACAGAGATACCGCCTACTCAAAGAGGAATGGTGAAGTCATAGAAGATCGAAATCGACATTGTACACTTCAGACGACATAGCTAATTTCTGTCTGCTGTTGTAAGTCCTTAACAAGTGCAGAGTTTACTGACAAGAAGCCACTTGCTAAAATGTCGATTAAGACCGATCTCAAGTTCTTTTCATTTTGGCAGTACAGTTACACTCTTGGGTCGTCATGGCCTTCTCTCTAATTCACCTTCATTTTCACGTGTCTCATAAAGTAGAACCCTTCGACAGTGAGCATGAGGTAGGTAATAACCCTCCACATACCACTGGTGAAGACGTTCAGTGAGTGGAATTCAGTCTATCTAAGCAGCTGCTTATTACTAATATTAATATTATCGTATTGTAAATGAATATATTTCAACTAGGTAGGCAACAGAATAGAAATGTATTGTGAACCACTATTGTAAATGTATACATGAAAAGTAGTTGTACAATTTACCTGGGCTTTATCAGTAGTCAGATCAACCGACAACAAACTTTGTGAAATCTAGTTGAACAGTAATCATAAAATGCATTCTGTTAAATAATGAACTGGTATATTGTGAAGCAAACAATTTAAGTGAATAATACAATCAAATGGTTGATAACAATTGCCTGACTGTAGCTGACTTGATGTTGGCTTATTTTGATGTGAATTAATGGGGAAACAATGTTTACAATGTCAGGATAATTTCTTATTTCATATAAAAGAAGGTTTTCTCTACAAAATAGTGCCGATGAATTTATAAGTGTTTGCTTGAACCATACTATATGGAGGGCCTACTCACCCTTATAGCTAATTTCAATTATACATAAGATGACAAATAATCAATCAACCAGTCAACCAACTCTGTTTTCAAATCTTCTTGCCACTTCTTTACACGCTCTTATCATTCTTTTTATATCTGACTCCGATTATCGGTGCAATTTGTCCTTGGGTATCGCCTTGTTCAAAAGGCTATGAAGATTTCAGGATAAGGGTTGTCCCACGATGTGATTTGATGATTTCCTCAATGTATATCCTATTCACCTACAGTGTTTTTACCTAGTTGCCTCCTCCGCTTCATTTTGGTTGGTTTATTCTCTACAGTAACAAGCTGTTAATGATTATGTCTAGCCAACGTATCAAGAGTAACTTCAGCTAACAACCGTTCACCATTGCTTGCATCTTGTGAATGATGGTTGTTGTAGATTACAATACAAGTTTCTGCTACACACAAAAAAGACTTAGTGTCTTGACGTTTGTACTGATGATTGTGACTTTGATGTTGTCTGACAGTTATTTTGAGTTTCGGATATTTTTCCTTCATTATTAAAATATTGCAATTATCTGGTCTTGCTGACTTGTGTCTACACATCTGTATTAGAGTCTTTTTATTTATTACTGAAGCTGATGCCTGGGAATGTAATAGTTTCCATATAATTCAGAGCTATTCCATCATATTTAATTAGGTTTGTGTTGATTGCTTCTAAAGGATTTCACTTTATCCATATGAATAATTCAGTCTCCTACTGGCTGTAAAGACTGCTGCTACACTATCAGTTTTTGCTTGCATTTGTTACTGTGTGTGGAATAGAAAAGCTACATCATCTGTATAGTTCAAGGTGTCTAGTTACATACATGTTGTCCAGTGTATTTTCGTGCTTGTCTTAATTTGTTAGTATTTTCGCATTCCAGTCAACTACCAAAGGACAGAATAATCGTAGTAATAAGCAGCATAATTTGACGCCGGTATACACTTCGAATAAATCTGCGAATAGCCTTTCATACATGATTTTGCGGTGTAGTCCGTTGCAATAATTCCGTATGATAATGACTATCTTCTTAAGCAGGTACACCACAGCGTCAAAGAAGACTCTACAATGTTCTCCTGTCCACAATCTCGAGTGTTATATTATAGTCAAAGACGTTCATAGTGTTGATGAGGTAACATCATTAGAAATGTCTGTTGATGCAAATTCTATGAGTGGTGAGTTTAGTGGTACTGGTCTATTCAAGAACTCCTAAAAAAGCTTTTCTTACACGTTAGTCTGTTCTTGGGTTGTCGTTATTTATTTGTCATCCGTGTTTTTGACCGGTCGTTTTGATTAAATATATTTTTTAGCCAATCTCATTGTTGTATCATACTAATGACAAAGTTAATTCAAAATGACAGCATTTCGAACAGTGTAATTGGATATGCCGTTATTACAAAATAAGATGCACTGATTCACGAATATAAATTTCAGCCAAACAAAAACAACTCGTTGATACAGAAAAAGCAGAATCACATTTTGACTCGTTACTCCTGATCACCTGCATTAAAATCGTAATTTCTAACATCATCGTCATTATCATGAGTAATGATAATGTCAACGAAACCAACTGAATCGACATACAATATCCATTTGATTAGCAAAGAAATGTAACTTTGCTAATAAACATTTAAAGGTAAACATTGAGTTGTTGAAAATGTGGTTAGAGTGTGATTATTAAGAACTCCATAATCGATTAGGTAGAGTGTTTAACAACCGAAGAACATTCCGTGGTAAGTTCACTTTAGTTTCAAGGAATTGAATGAGTAAAAATGATCGACTACTTGAAAGATTAGAAGGATAATAGTACTAAATGAGAAATGGTTGAGTTGGTGTAAAACAAAGATTAGCGCAACACAATACAAACAAATGAGTGTATTAGTAAAATGAGCGGTAGTAGTAGTAATAGTAGTAATATTGATGATAATAATAGTAATGATAATCAGAATAAAAATAAAATCAAAAGAATTAAATCAAGGTTACTGCAATAGTTGTTTATTGGTAACTGTCACTTCCACCAAACACAGATTTGGCTTGAGTTATTTGATTGATACCACTCCAATAAACCTTAGTCATTTGGCATTCCTATGTCTATTGATTGTTTTCAAAGGTTGAAAAATGTTGACTGTGTGACCTCGATCGATAATTAGATAACAAGCGATTGTACAAATAACGACTGTAACAACTGATAATGTTGTACATTATGGAAAATTAACCGATATATTTTGATGTTTACACTTCTCACTACCCTTACAATATACAAACAATCTGTTTCTAGTGATTCGCAAATCGTTGAAGTTTGTTTACACCCAACCAATGTAATTTTATTTCAGTGCAAGAATCATTGTTCATCCACATCCACAATTTCACAAAATGCGAAATCTAGGAAATGAAATTGTTGACTGTGTCTATATTCCTTCGCAAATACTAATTCCTGAGGCACTCTGTGACATGAATTGTACGGGTATCCATAACACTACATAGTGTTGTACAAAATCAATGTAATATCCACTTATCTACAATAGATTCTTGATTCATCGATTGTATGCCTTGTTTCAGCTCTTTAACTTTTACATCAAATATTTTAGCTACAACCGGACTCAACAAACTACTCATGACGACTTCATCATTCTTTCAATACATTACGTCTTTGAAATGAAATTGCGTACCATTGATACCCGTGAGTTAAAGCAATTTACTTTATTAGTTCACAAGTGATAAATGTCTCGATATTGACGTATTTTATATCGCCACTTTCTTATATAAAAATATTTGCACAATATGGAGAGATTGTACATGAGGACACCGACCAATGTTCCGTTCATTACATTCACACACAGAGACTGTCAAAAGTCTTGTATACCTGCTGAATCTATACACATATGCAATAGACGTATTACACATATATAGAGAAGTCAATAATCATGATTTAAATGAGGATGTTTGTAAAACACATCTAAATGCACAAGCAAACCGTCCAAAGTCAAATATATTCAATCTCACCTTAAACTTACATACAAGTGTACAATATAGAAGTTGTTATACTCAAGGATTATTACAGCTTTTACACGATGTTAAAGAGCACTGCTAATTTGTCAGAAACATTCAATCTTCTCAGCTTCACTTCTGATGGTAATTTTGTATGTAGACGTTTATACAAATGAATTTTTATGATTATAATCTCGTCTTGCTACAATGACTTATATGCATTCAACAAAACATTGTACTCGGTTCAACGTTGTGTTGTAAGTCATACAAACCTTTTAATGACAGAAAGACCATGAAATATCGGCACTTATGACACATTATATATCTATCTCTATTTGGATATATTGTTATGGTGTATCATTTAGTTACTAGTAATGAATCACTTTACATTCTTTCTACTTTACAGAGCAAGAGATGGATAACTATTGTATTATCAGATAAATCATTTAATGACTTCAAACACAACTGTCAAACAAACATTACAGGCCGTTATTCTGCTAACATTCCATACCACACGATGTTTGATAAACACTACCAAACAAGACAAAAATTTTTCTTATGTAACCACCATTAGCTGAGTTTACTGATTTGTATGTACTTGCAAAAGCAGATACATCAGATGAATAGAAAGAAAAGCGTTATTATGTCCTTGTGAACATATCCTGTAAAACTAACGTATGAAAGCATGCTCAGTAGCACTCCATATTCCAAATATACCACATCAAGTTGATGATGTGGATGCGTTACAATTTGTCAATAAACAATACAAACTGACGTTATTACGATTGGTTAAGGTCATTCGAATTTAAAGATTCATTCTTGACCTCTGTATTCAAAAGAGTGAATAGTTGATAGTTAACATTGTGAGTGGAGTAAACTACATGAAACTGCATTGTCATTTATTGTAACATCGATTTACATAAAATTGTAGGACAGTGAAATGAATGACTGAAACAACATTGTCTATTAATAGGCATTTGACATATTCAATGTCAATGATTCTTGTGAAATGAGCTTCATTAGTGAATTTTGAAATAATCACTTACTTTGATTGATCGTGTTCGCGGATCCATGGTTAGGGAAAATAGGGGTGAACTTCCGAAGTGACTTATTGCTGGTAAACAGAAATCTGTCAGAACCATATTTTCAATATTTGGAGCTCCATCATTGTTTGAAGTTGACGGCAGAAGATTCCACTGACTGAAGTACGTACTAATCCAGAAACTTAAGGTTGAGATGAATGTATCAGGACTACGAGAATTTGTGCAAGATTTGTAGAATTTTTTCGCTTCTTGTAAATGTGGATCATCTTTGTAATGCAAACCGTTAGCTTAACAGTTGTTGTTGTCATGAAATTAAGGAAAATGCGATTTAATAACCTGAGGCAGTTAAACATCAATAAATACGTCTTACAATCATATTGGACATTGGGAAAATAACGTCCGTGTAATTGTTACTAGGATAACTGAGAACTATAGGCAGATTATACGCATGTAACTCGTGGCCTTTATACATACAAGTGAGTAGCCGGATTACTTTAATTGCTGACTATACATGGGTTACGGTAAATTGTAGTTAGTAATAGCTTGTGATTCTTCTTCTTCTGTTCTAATAAAGTAATCAGGCTCATCGATTAAGAAACGATTTAGTCTGTAGCACACCTACATCATTGACATAATGATTTTATTGAGTGCAGTCCACAGTGGAAAATCACATATTCCTAAGAAAAAATTTAATGCAGAACTCACAATTATTGATACATTTGATTATAATTCACCACTTTTCTACTTACTGTCTCATTCACCAATCAAAACTAGTGTAGGTTAGTTACATCAGTGGCATGATGTATCTGACATCAGTGTTTATTGAAGGGATGATGTGAATGAATATATTGCTAGGTAGTGATCACGTCACTCTCTTTGCTTCAGTTATTATTATCATAAATCCCACTTCAATATCGAATTTAATGAGTTGAAATCGAATGATCATAATGCTGATCATCTAAGTAACATTATCTTTTAAATTATCAAATATCACAATGTTGATTAAAGAAAAAACAGCAACAGCGAATAATATTTCTGATGTTAGCTAGATGGTAGTTGTTCACAGTAGGACATCGTAGATATTCCACAGTGTATTGTATGTTTATGTTCACCAAGGTGATTAACATCTTTTAATCACATATCTATTCACCTGAACTATACTATAACTTTACAGATCTACCCATGTCAAGTTGAAAGATACCAGAGCATTATTTTCATAAGTTCAAAATTCCAGTCTTGTTTGTGATTACCCATATTTAAAAAATTTAAATGTAGCTACATCTTAGCTGTCCAATCAAGTGCTTGTTGTTTAAATGTTGTATACACCACATGCATGAACACGAATGTAGTTGTGTTTTATTGACGAATGCTACTAAGTGCGAAGTAGCCAGGTCACCTCGTTTAACTTTGCTTTAACTGTGGTACACTGACATATGAATAATGCCTATGAAGTATCAAATAGGGTGCCTGCATTATATTAATGTATGTAGTCTAGTATTTATTAAAAGCAGGAAATCAGTAGATAGTAATTAGAAATCGGAATGTTCTTAAGAAATCAGATATAAGCTAAACTTGCTAATCGAACATAGTGCAACATAATGAAGTCATTGTTGACTGCAGCATTACTGAATGATCTTGTTTTAAAAAATGTTAAGTTTGCCTGGAATATGAGTTTTACTTGATCAAACTGATTAGTTGCGTTCGAGCACCTCCATGAATACTACAAATTAACTGATGGCTCTATTATAAGCAAGAATTAAATACTCAGGATATATAACCAGGATTATTAAAATATTTCTGTTGATCAACTACAACTTACTTACTAACTTCCACAAAAATTTATCAATGTTCAGTTGTGCCTGCGTAAATGTACTTTTACTATCTGATTCAGTTGACAACGGATTTTCTTTCATCCATTTATTGCATGCAAATTCATAAAAATCAACACAAGGATTTGGCGATGATAAACCATTGATATCACCTAAATGAGTACCATCCAAGTTATTTGCATATACAAAGCGAATGTAATTATTAAAATTTATTTGAGAAATCCTACTTGTTATCAAGCATTTAAACTTGTGAATCCGCAAGCATTTCATTACAATATCCAAAATAAACGATTCACACATAGTCTGAGTGAATTTCGTTATTAGGTCAATGTTGGACATACTTAAGTAGTAATCAATGAGTACGTTCAAGATTATCAACCATTTATCATCAAGTAACTATGCAATTCATTCAAACTACTTCTATGTATACCCCTTGTTTTGGTCATTCTAATACAATTTTTATGACTCTGTATATGTAGGGAGTGATAACAAAGTTATTCAAAACACTGATTATTCAAGTGAATATTTCTAATTTTCAATAGAAAGCAACGGAAAATAATGAATACTACATGATTAGTTTGGAATACAAACGGTTGCCATGACGATGATGAAAATGAGTGTCATTCACTTTTGTGCTACCCAAATCAGTTTATCTAATTCCTTATTATCTTTATGTATTTCACTTGGTTAAAATTGTGAATTACAAAACTTAAAGATATGAAAGATGTGTGTCTTCAAATGATGGTTTTTGTTGTGTCGTGTTGCTTAACTGGACGGTTAAATTAATAGACCTTCATCCTCGTCTAACAAAACAAAAGATGTTTCAACCAAGAAGCCTGTTATAAATCATCGTGTCGTGTTTGATAACTTGCATTCAATACACTATTGAGATGTACAAACAAAATAAAGTAAAAAAGAATGCCGGTGATCAATATATGGACCGGTTACAAAGGCAATGATGTTGTGACTGGAAACTTAATTACTACTGATGAGCACGCAAAACCATTGTGGATTCATCATGTAGACAACACATTTGTCATTATCAAAATGACTAAATTAAAAAATGTCTACAGTTTTGTAAACACCATTTTCAAAGAGAACCTACTTAGAATGGAAACACAGTCAAATAATAAATGACTTCACTGGCAAGCACTGATCAACTGAACCAACACAAAATATCTTAAACTTCAATGCTGTCAAAACCCACACACACAGACTACATTCTCAAACACAAAAGCAGCAAAATGTATATAGAAACTGCATGTCAATACACCCCATACAGTAGGTTGTTTTAAGTTCAATTCCTGATAATAAACTTGAATGTATTTAGGTTCTGTCTATGTAATTTACTCCTAACTTAAAACATTTCGTGATGATTTCACATTGTCCTGACCTACACCACGACATTGATAAGCTACCTTGTTATTGTAACCAGTTGTAACGAAAACCACATTGTTTTAATTACTTTTTAATAAACCAGGGAATATACAGAAGTTAAAATGAGTTTGATACAATGTGATGCTCGACTAGTAGGCATTAACAATGTACTTAACTAAAGATGAAATGTAGTTTTAACTGCTGTGAGGACTGCCAACAGTATGAATGATTGATGGTTGCCCTTAATTATAAACAAATCCTGTTACTCTCATTGTGGATAGAAAGACACAAAATAATGAAGATAAAGAACATGAGTCAATTAATATTTTATTTATTCACTTATATGCATACTAAGGCTAACCACACAGCTCACCAATCCGCCAGACATCATTTTATACAAACGAGGAAAACAATGGTGGAAAATTGGTTAGTGGTAGTGAAGGTGGTGGTGCCGAGAACAAGTACACAACTAACTAGTCATAGTTTATCAATGAAAATTAACAGTAAGTGTGTCTATTGGAAGGATACGGTGGGGGGAACAATAATAATAACAATATGTTCAACGCACATAGAAGTAAATAAACAGTTTTGAATGTCAGTCGCTTTTCTTAAGTCACCCAATTTGTTGCCTACCCACTGAAATGACAGAAACAACTACTTGTCCTGATTATCAAAACACAGTTCACATAAAGTGTAACACTGATTTCGAAAACATTGTAGAAGAATGCATACCATTGTGAATAATACGAGAAAACTTGAACAATCAATGAATGAAGCACACATTTCCGTCTAGATGCATTGTGAGTAAACTGTCACTTGATTGTTAGTGACTGCTGTAGAGTGGCTGTACTTAAATACCATTGAAAAGAAAGAATCAATGGATGATTGTTTCATTCTACTTCTAGATTAGTCACGATTATACACTGCTTATCCCTCTAAGGTATATAACTCATAATAATCACACCACGCATATGACTTTGATTTATCAGCACTACCACGTCAGTGTACAATGATAGAATTATTGATAAAAACCAATAATCATTAAATGCCACTAGTAATAACTCACTCCTAATATGTTTGGATTTCATTAGTCAATGATACATAACCAACATCTATCTGTGTTAAATAGTAACAAAAAATTTAAATGTCAATCTTTAAATAACCACCTTAACTCAACTTCATTTAAGTGAAATAACCGCTATTCTGTCAATTTCGATACCACGAATTAGTCTGAATTAGATAGCCATTTATCATCTGAAAACACTGGACAGCTGTTTCTTGCTACTATGAGGCTCTTCAGCAGTGAGCGACCGCGACTATATGAGGGACAGAACCTTCCGGCTCCAAGGCGATCGTTTTACCATTAAACCACTGAATCGCTTCCTAACGGTTTATATTTTTAATTCAATGAACTACTGATACGTTTGTGCCGCCTCACCCTTGTTAACGGATGGTAGCTGCCTCACACTTGTCACGGTTAAACTACACTAATGATCGGTGATTGTCTAGTGCAGACCGATTCGTGTTATCGAAATTGTTAGTTATCTATCTTCACAACATCCAGTTATTTCAACAGTTATTGTTATGGCCTAATTTCAACGTAAATCCTATGCAGGAAATAGTAAGTATTTGTCAATGGGATTCATAAAGTAAAGTATCACACATACATTTTATGATATTTTCATGCAAACAATCAATATTCAAACAGCATCTATGACAACACTCTTCATATTCTTTTTCTTAATTGTTCGTATGACATGAAATAGGGTTGATTATAACAAACAGACATAAAGTCACTGGTCATGTCCAATTTAAAACACAATTATTCACAATTGATTTGATGAGAATGTCCAATACATAGAGAAAGACAACCATGTATTCTTATTATTTGAGTTTGATTGTTGCAATTGACTGATGCTTACAAAACTTCTAACTATTCATGGGATTAGATAGATCAATCAAAACCTGTTTGTCATCAATTTTACGTTCATTCGTAACTTATCATGATTACCAATGTGTGCATGCGTCAGTAATAAAATCATCAACTGTGAATTGTGTACAATTTCAAAAGTATTCACATATGTGTGTAATACAAAATTAGTTTAACATACGTTAGAAGTCGAATTAATTAACTTACCTTGATTATTAGAAGGCATGAAATAGGATGCAATCATTAAAGGGAAAGCTCCTGCAATTAAACTACCAGCAGCAATGGCCACCTTTTTGGAGTTCATTTCATTAGTTTGGTTAATAATAACTTTCTTGATAAACACGGGTGTTTGTACACTGACTTTTATACTGAAAGTACACACACACTTCAACCAATCAGTACGAACTTTCTTTTAACAAATTCATCTACAATAAATCAGTGGATGAATGGTAACTTCATAAGATACCAACAAGATATTCAGTAGTCCAATGTTTTATTACTGATTAATCTATTTGAATAAAAACGTTGATTATTTCATCCAATTGAATTCATTGAGTGTCTTTCATCATAAATATTTATGTGGCTACAACAACATTACATAATTATAGTAAGAAGAGATAAGAATTTCTGAATGAAGTAAGAATTCATAAAACAAATGAGTTAGATTACTAACCAAATGTTAAAAGCTGCAGACTATCAGCGATAAGATTGAAATGGCAGTCAAACTGAATATGAGACCTATGATGCTGAGTTTAGTGATGATTTTGTGGATATAAGTTACAGTAGGGTAAACTCAATACTGTCACTATAAGCAAGTTTAATGACAGAGTAAGGGAAAATGAGTTCTGTCGACATAGATCAGTTATACCTGGTAATGTAATAGAAATTGATTAGATGCAGTAATCGTGTTACATAATTATATAGTAGTTGGATGCTCAGTGGTACTTTGTAATGAATCCAAACAACGCATATCGATTATACTACTACCTTTGATTCTATTCATATACGCCTATTACTAAAGAAATTTGTTAACACACAGTAAGGCATTATTCAATGAGTGCATTCCTACTTCTTTTGGAAAAGAACAGTATACTGTCTCATCTAGTAACAGGACTTGATCTAGCTCATTATTAGTTGTTTTGCTAATTCATATCTAAAAGATTATGCGTGATCAACACTCTTTTACAATTTTCATCCTTACTAATTACAAAGATGATGTAGTTATTTATATGTCTGAATAACTTACCGTGAATTGTCCGAAAATTAACTACTTCCTCATGGATCTTGACTGATGGTTCATCTTCATTGACCTGCGAATTTGTGTCAAAAAGTGAATGTTTGTCTAACACTACAGTCCAAAAGAAGTCCATTTTCATTCAACTCGATTTTAAAGGTGATAACATTGCTGAAACAATCAGAAGAAGACTTAGCTCAGCTTTAAAGAGAACTTATTATGCTGCAAAACTGCTTATAACATACATAACAACATGTTAACTGAAACAATCAAAAATCGACAGGTATCCTTCTCATGTTACCGCCAACTGTCTATATAAATTTACGTGTACCTGCAGTAGCAGTTATATTGGCCGAACACAAAGAAGGGCCTACCTACGATTTAATGAACATGTTCCGAAAAATCTACGACTCACAGTAACAAAGACATTTAGCAGCGCAATCGCTAAGCATCTAATTGACACAGGACACCAAATTGATATCAATGTATCATTTCAAGTGTTCAATAGACAAAAAACTTCTAATCTTCTAAAATATGCCGAAGTGATTGCCATTAAACGACTGAAACCAAATTTATGTGTTCAAAAAGAAACGGTTATAAGCCTTTCTTTACCCTGGTAACCTATCTTTTCCGTTATTGTTATTATTGTTATTATTCTCTAGCTAAGTTTCTTTTGATACGTTTTCTCTTCTGATCAGATTTAACAATTCCTTCACTCCGTTACATCATCGTTTTTCAGATGGTTTTGTTCAACTTTCGTGTTTAATTAGGTCATTTAAAGTTTAGTAGCTGAGTTTTATTCACTTTATACTCAAATATTTCCAACCACCTCATATTATGTAATCATTTGACCCCTGATCTTAATTTTCCCTTCTGATACCTTCTCTTGGATCGTATATATATCCACAGCATTTTCTCCAACATTTTATGCCATGTTCACATGTTTATGTAATCTTGATTTCAACTAACTCCATCCATTCTCATGAGTATGTTGAAACTTGTTTGAAATATTAATCTTGTAAAAGAGTATCATTCTAGGTTGTATGCAGCTGATTAGAAACCAACGAAATAAAATGACTTCATTTTATTCTGCACAAATATGTGTTCTTGCTCTCATGAAAATAATAAAGGAAACAAAGTGTATGAAATTTCACAAAAGATAAAGCTGAACAAACTTGTGATCTAGTACGATGCTTGTACACGTAAAGGCTTGTTAATTAACATGACGTCGAATGTCACTTATCGTAGTATGACAATATCAACAAATCAATGTAGTTCTTTGCATTATTCGCTAATCTAATATAAAGTTATTCGATTGAATAATTATGCAGACTACGCAACCTGTTTAAATGATTACTGTAAACTGAACATTCCACCTTATACTGGAGATTTAATAATGAAATAATAAAACGATTATAATTTCAATCACAAAACTCCTTATTCTTCTTCTTCATCTTCTGATTCGATTCCGTCTTGTTTACATTATGAAATAAAAAACATAATTCTATTTCAAAGATTAGTCATTTAATTATCATTATTATTATTAACATTATCATTACAATGATTACATTCACATTGGCATAAAGACAAAATCAGAATGAGTATCAAACAACACAAAACTAGTAAATTTACTTGGTGATTCAATTTCAACAAGAAGAGGTTGAGTTTGCTTCAATGTCACACACCCGCCATAAAACAATGAAACCCTCAGAAGATAAAGTCAGTTAAACACTATCTGATTTAAACAACAACAATGAAGTGAGCTGGTATGTAATGAAGGATTTCAATGTAGCACCACCGTTCAGTTAGAAATAATCTGGTGAATTTCAAACTGCTGTAACAACCTCTATACAAGTAGTCCAAGTCAACTTATTGTTCATCAGTTAACAGTAAACTTTGACCATCAATAAACCATGCCAATGTTAATCAACTACTTATCTACTAACGGATTTGGTGTTTCTACAGTAAATAAATAAAAGAAAAATCACAGCACAACTAGAATTCTTAATAAATTCATTTTCTTGTTTTTTGTTGTTGTGGTTATAATGAGGTGATCTACAAAGTACACCTTCTGAAAGATGCACATTTCAATGGTGTGTGTGTGTGTGTCTGTATGTAATGCAAAAGTGTACTTAACCTTGTTTTGTTAAAATTAAAATAAGGATAAAATTCTTTTAACATTTTTTGTATCTAAGCGATTCATTAAAAAGTTTAATTGTTATATTTGTGCATATAAATCTAATATTAATGATAATAATGAAAAAAAAAATATGAATATGCGGAAGCACATAAAAAGCACAAGAATCTGCACAATAGTGCAAACAATGAAGTCCAATTATTTTAAAATAATAGTTCTAATATTAATAAAGGTAATAATAATGTAATAAGTAAATTGCATAAGAGTATTGTTGTTTTTATTCATTAGACTGAATGAAAGTGATTCGAAGTAGAAGAAGAATAGAAGGATGAGCTAGATGATTACTGATAGTTATACTAATCATACTGTATCACGATAAGCATAACAAGTTTTCAGTACAATAACAATAACTCTGAAAAGAAAAAAATATGACGATTTATGAGAAGCCTTCAATTTGAACAATACAGATAGCATGGTTACTTAGTAAACTATAGATATGGATTAGAGGCGAATATTTTATTAATAAGAAGATCAACTTCATAGATTGTGATTCCCGAATATTTTTGCATGAAAACAACAAGCTTCATAAAATTAAACAAAATTTTGTCGTGTGTAATCGTCACAAATTAATGTAGCCTAGATGACAATGAAGACAAAGAAGCACTGATGAGCTGTTTCACAATATAATCAGATTTATCAGTAATGAGTACACTCGACACCTATAGGACATTGCATCCGGCGATTGTATGTATCAAGACGGACGTTATAAGTGACACGCTACTGACATCATTTATAGATGAATACAATAAACATTAAAAATCACTACCAGTTCGTCTACTCTACACAATATGTTTAAATAATTTACTAGATGGATGAAAGTGAACTGAATAGCAGCTACTAAATATAGACAAGTGAAGAGACGAAAAGATAAATGAGTCAATAAAAATATTGGAGAATGTGACTAATCAAATGGAATCACATTGAATATGTTCATCATCCACCACATGTTCAAATAACTTACTAGATGCATGAAAGTGGACTGAACAGCAACTATTAAAAATAGACTTATTGTGAAAATGATATTCAATGAGTACAAAATGACATTTGACAGTGTCATTAGTAGGTGTTTAGTCACAGATTCAACCTTGTGTATTCTATAGTCGGTACTTAGACAGGTTTAGTCAATGTAAAACCATATTTCTCTGTAATCTGATTTATTATGTCCAATTGATTTTACATTGCCAATATGTTCATAGTTTATTCAAGTATAAAATGGTACAATTTGCCAGTATATACATTCTCAATTAAATACTACATTTATATTCATAGCCCATTTGAACGTGCAAACTTCATCAACATTACTACTGCCATTCAACATATTCAGGTTCAAACAGCTATTCATACTATTCATTATTACACAAACAGTAACAATAAACGATGAAATATGAAAGCATATATTAAACATATGTGCATGCATTCATTATAAAAACAATAAGGCGTAGTTTCCATAAACTAGGAAATTGAGCCTGTCCAAAACATTTGAGTAAGTAAGTCATATTTGCAAATGATCTAATTGAATGAAAAATTGAGTCAGATTCCAACGTTCCTTATAGTTGATTCATTCAGCATTCACTGGGAATGCAACCAATTATCGAATATAGCAATTGTAAGACGACAACTGTTACTAGGATAGGCCTGTTGAATTCACAGTTTGAACGTATTACATGAGTGATTTTAGTTGTAATCCTCCAACTCCGCACACACCTCCTGTGGCCGTGATTCCGTAATAAAATTGGCATACAATACTCTGCCTCGTTTCATTTTAATGATTCGGACTTGTATAAATATGTGGGTCTCCAACTGCCATTATCTCTTAATTAGGGTTAAAACCTTTGTGAATGGATTGCCTTCTCCATCAAAAACTATGATGTGTTCTATTTTAATTGAATGTAATAGTATCGATGGTGTATTTTGAAATCTCTTTAGATCTTTGAGTTATCAAAAAGTATGATCTCAACAGAGAATATATTGGTTAACACTTGCATTCAACTATTATGATGTTTCTCGTAAATACAAAACCCGAAATTCACCGAATTTAATGTCATACACACATTTTGTTTACTCTTCTTTTAATGCTGTATCATGTATATTCATCAGTGCATAGCTGAAGACATAGTTTGAACAATAGAAAACTTGTATTTCATGTTTATTTAGCATTTCATTGGTCTTCATTGCAATTCGGCCGACATCAATCAATGACGACTACAAACGAAGAAATTCTGTTTAATTTTATTAAGCTTGTTGTTACCATTTAAAAAAACAATCGGAAATCAGAATCTATGTAGTTGATCTTCATATTACTGAAATATTCGCCTCTTATCTGCATCTGTGATTTATTATGTAACCATGCTATCTGTATTGATCAAATTGAAGGCGGCTCATACACTTATTGTTGATTGTCATATTTATTGTCTTTTAGGAGTTATTGTAATTGTACTGTAAACTTGTTATGCTACACATGATACAGTGTGATTAGTATAACTATGATTATTCCTCTTACTCGTCTTTCTCTCCTTCTTCTAATATGACTCATTCTTCTTCAGCTTAATCAATAAACAGTAATACTGTTACTCAATCTAGTCATTACATTATTATTACCATTATTATCATTAGAACTATAATTGTCATATTTACACTTCGTCGTTTCCACTGATGCCAAGTGTCATGATGCGAGAAATTTGGTGGTTGGTTGGCCGAGTGCTAATCACTAGTGCTTAGTCGGTAACTGAGTGTCTGCCCTACGTCCACTAAGTCTCAAGCCAAAATAGGAAGAATACTAGCCAATAGATCAACCAGACTGAATCCTATTATACTTCAATCATGCCTTTATATATACATAAAATCAGACCACACATCAAACTAATTACGAAATTAACATGAATACAGAACAAAGGAAATAGTGTAGTCAATAGGAAC
Organism: Schistosoma japonicum; assembly: GCA_025215515.1. Lineage (NCBI taxonomy): Eukaryota > Metazoa > Platyhelminthes > Trematoda > Strigeidida > Schistosomatidae > Schistosoma > Schistosoma japonicum. The sequence goes on from CM046069.1 coordinate 868,361, forward strand.
GACCTGTGAATAACTAATTAATTATAGTCCATAATAAGAGACAATATAATTACAGTAATTATGCTAAACGGGAGAATATGGTAAGAGAAACGTAACAATAGTAGAAACAACATGTTTACATTTCACACAGATAAAATTAATGAAACAGTGTTCCCATAACACAGTTCTAGAAGTCTGTTACACTTCTTTGTGGTCCGGCATAACACTAAGTCGATTCCAACAAAACATTGTATCCAGCGATTACATGTCTCAAAGCGAACGTTTCTAGTTTTCCCTACTGACATCATTCTGTGACAAATGCAATAAACATTGAAACTCACTACTAGTTTGTCTACTCTACACAAATTTACCTGATGATAAACACTATTTCATTGTCATTAGAATTGGCATAGAAACTAACTTAGTTTCATAAACAAAAATCTTGTGTTGATAAAAATAATTCTGTGAATCTCTGACCTCATTAACTTTTCTTATCTCTAATCAACTACAAATTCTTTAGTATTTAATTTGTATGCACAAAATAAGAAAACAATGAAACTTTTATAAAAATAAAACTGCTTAGATACATAAAATGTGAAAGAAAACTTTAGCTTCTTATTCTTATTTTAACAAAAGAAAGTTGAATTCACCATTTCATATGCACACAAACACACACACACCATTGAAATGTGCATCTTTCAGAAGGTGTACTTTGTAGATCACCTCATTATAACCACAACAACAAAAGGAATAAAGGGATCCATTAGGAATTCTAGTTGTGTTGTGATTTTTCTTTGTTTATTAGAGAAACACCAAATCCGTTAGTAGATAAGTAGTTGATCGACATTAGCACAGTGTATTAACTGTCAGCAGTGTCCTAGCTATTAGTTTAAAGATTTTTGCAACGGATTAGGATTCACGAGATTATCTCTTATCCAACCGTGGTGCTAATTATGCTGATCTTATCAGTAATAACAAAACTGATTTTCATAAAAGTGCTTAAGTTTATTCAATGCAAAGGAGAATTAATAGTTTAAGCGTAATTAGGAGAAAACGATTAGTGGCAATATCACTAATTGTAACGGTAACTAAACGTCCAGACACTGGGCGCTAAAGATACAACTAGACAGGCTTCCAAATAAGAACCAACTGAGCCAAATAAAAAAAAGATTTCTAAATAATGTATTTTATGACCTGTCGAGCTATATTGTTTTTTAATATTGTAGGCCCCCAGTCTGAAAACAAATGGTTGACAGCCCAAAACAAAGGTGAGAGCCTATATTGGCGGAAGTGAAAGTAAACAAACCAGACACAATGTGAACACAACAAATAAGTCAAGTTTAGAAGAGCATGACAAGAATAATTCACAAAATTATATAATCCTTATGTTTACCGCAACACTAATCATTTTGTTGCTTTCTTATTGCACTTTTAATACAACATGGAATATTCAGTTTACAGTTAACACTTTAACAGGTTGATCGCATTCACCACACAACCATCTCAACAGATACATCTAATTCAATTTAAAACGATGTGAATACAAGTTGAATGTAAAGTGGACGACGAGTCACATATGTGTATATCTGTGAATTCAAAATAAAATCTTTACATAAAATATGGATATTGACAATATGAATGAGCCTGTGATGTTTACTCAACACTATGAAATTATATTTAAATCGGCCAATTTGACATTCTCATGGCATAGTATAAGTGTATGAGTGGATGACAATGTAAGATATCTTTCACATCTTATATACTTCTATTACGTCCTAATGAAGGCCAACATGTATCGACCTGCTTTATTAGTGCATGCTGTATTTAGACTGGCATCATTTGGTGTTGACTGTCTCACTCTGTTTATTCGATGGTTGATTTGAGTTATGTTAAGTGTTTCATTCATCAATGATCACATTTCATACTGTTCTACTGGGGGTTTGCGGTATGTTATATCTGAAATATAAACTGTGTCATACTAACATTTTTATATACATCAAACCTCTCCATTCAATCCAATTTACTTTCATTCTTGACAATTAATATTTTGGGCAACGACAAATTTCCTAAGTTAATTGAAATTTTTGAAAAGAAATCACATTTTGAAATCTTTTACTAAGAGAAAATAATTTTCATCTTTCTCATATTAACATTTTTTGGAAGTCAATTTATTCTGAATAATACTGAACTCTAATGCAATAGGGTTGCTGTCAACTTGATATTCTGTGTTTATCAGCCTGTTACAATTGCTAGGTACAATGTAAAGTAATTGATTGCTGTCTAGGATCTGCATAGATTGTTAATGACATCAACCTCTCCGGCATCCTCATATTAGACTGAGTGAATTGTAGAGCGTTTATGCTTTTGCTTGTATGCAGTATTAATCATGTATCTGCTTTTCGTTATAAACCGCCATATAGAAGATAAGGAATGTCTATTAATTTGATGATTTGCATTAAACTGAATGACACTGGCAAGATGTTGTCAGAAATTCAATTGTTTATCTTTATCCATATTCATGAAAATATCAAAGTTGTCAGCACATACACTACTGACATCCTTTAAAACTTCACTTAACAACACGTAGTTTCCTCGTAAATATCTGTGAAAATGTCCTGAAGAGAATTGCTTGAAAACAAATAACATGAAGAAATGAAAAGTTGTAATGAAAAGTGACCAATCTCTTCTATGTCATACACAGTAACACGACAACGTTAAGATACCTAGTGTAGCAGAAGCCTTCATAACATTACGCCTCAACATACATCAGAAGCTGAGAAGGATCACTTAGGTTCAATTTGATAGGAGTTCATAAAAAATTCTATCAATAACACCTACAAATACATACGTATAAATTCATAAGATACTTGGTGACCTGATGGTATAACTTAAGATATTTTCATATAGTGCAGATATAGTGTACTTTCTAGTGTTTGTTTATTTCACCCAACATGAACAGTATGCAGTCTTTTTCTTCAGTAATTATCATCTCATTTATGTAGGTCATTTAAGGATATGAGTGCCTTCTAAAAGTATATGGTTAGTACAATCTGGTTAGTAGTAAAATTAATGAGCTCTGTATGTAACGGGTGATTATTCAGGGAATTTCGATTGAAGACTATGATAAAGTAATCGTAGGTCTTCTATAGTATGCACATGTTACATTGAATACATGACAACTGTATCTTTAGATATGTCTCCAGTCTATATTATACCATCGTTAGGAATATATTTAGAGAACAATGAAGTGGAGTGTGGTTGTTATAGCCCAGATTCATTGATCATCACTTTGAAATTAGTAGTCTAACGATTCTCGTTGAATTTTGAATGATGTAGTAGACCAGCTTACTAGAATTAACACTAACTTCACGCCATTTTAGTGATTCTATAGCTTGGTCTACTCTAACTGTGGTAACAAGGATTTCCTGTTTCTTAAAATCTTATTTAATAATATACACGTTTGTTTGCTGACATGTGAGTGAAGTTAGTACATTATGTGTTCAATTCTATTCCTAATTTTAAATTTGAATAATGATGGTAGTTGGGCAGGTAGGAATAATTTATTAGGCGTTCAGGGAGTAATGAGCGCAGTGTTAATTTACCAGTATTGAATGTTTTAATACTAAATTCATTCAACAGATGATTCTTGATACTAAGTGTTTTAGTTCATATCCCATCTTCTCGTATAGATTGAATGATCTCACGTGTGTACACTCACCATGAGTGTGATAATAAAGTCACTTAAATGCCTTGAATTAAAATGCGTGGTAAAATTTAGCAGTTCTTACTTTTCCTATTCATCTAATAAATAGTTGACTGGTAACCCATGCCTTCTGAAAGATGCACTTTTCAATGGTGCTTGTGTTTAAAAAAATTAACTCAACCTTTTTTGTTCCCTTTGCACACCGTTTACAGATTAACACACTTATCATAAAATTATGCATTCTTTAGAAAGTGTAGTTTGTAGATCACTATCTCATTGAAGTAACAACAATGGAGTGAACTGACATTTAGTGAAGGGTCTCAATGTAACACCACCGTTGGATAAGAGATAATCTCGTGAATCCTAATCCGTTGCAAAAATCTTTAAACTAATAGCCAGGACACTGCTGACAGTTAATACACTGTGCTAATGTCGATCAACTACTTACCTACAAACGGATTTGGTGTTTCTCTAATAAACAAAGAAAAATCACAACACAACTAGAATTCCTAATGGATCCCTTTATTCCTTTTGTTGTTGTGGTTATAATGAGGTGATCTACAAAGTACACCTTCTGAAAGATGCACATTTCAATGGTGTGTGTGTGTTTGTGTGCATATGAAATGGTGAATTCAACTTTCTTTTGTTAAAATAAGAATAAGAAGCTAAAGTTTTCTTTCACATTTTATGTATCTAAGCAGTTTTATTTTTATAAAAGTTTCATTGTTTTCTTATTTTGTGCATACAAATTAAATACTAAAGAATTTGTAGTTGATTAGAGATAAGAAAAGTTAATGAGGTCAGAGATTCACAGAATTATTTTTATCAACACAAGATTTTTGTTTATGAAACTAAGTTAGTTTCTATGCCAATTCTAATGACAATGAAATAGTGTTTATCATCAGGTAAATTTGTGTAGAGTAGACAAACTAGTAGTGAGTTTCAATGTTTATTGCATTTGTCACAGAATGATGTCAGTAGGGAAAACTAGAAACGTTCGCTTTGAGACATGTAATCGCTGGATACAATGTTTTGTTGGAATCGACTTAGTGTTATGCCGGACCACAAAGAAGTGTAACAGACTTCTAGAACTGTGTTATGGGAACACTGTTTCATTAATTTTATCTGTGTGAAATGTAAACATGTTGTTTCTACTATTGTTACGTTTCTCTTACCATATTCTCCCGTTTAGCATAATTACTGTAATTATATTGTCTCTTATTATGGACTATAATTAATTAGTTATTCACAGGTCGTTCCTATTGACTACACTATTTCCTTTGTTCTGTATTCATGTTAATTTCGTAATTAGTTTGATGTGTGGTCTGATTTTATGTATATATAAAGGCATGATTGAAGTATAATAGGATTCAGTCTGGTTGATCTATTGGCTAGTATTCTTCCTATTTTGGCTTGAGACTTAGTGGACGTAGGGCAGACACTCAGTTACCGACTAAGCACTAGTGATTAGCACTCGGCCAACCAACCACCAAATTTCTCGCATCATGACACTTGGCATCAGTGGAAACGACGAAGTGTAAATATGACAATTATAGTTCTAATGATAATAATGGTAATAATAATGTAATGACTAGATTGAGTAACAGTATTACTGTTTATTGATTAAGCTGAAGAAGAATGAGTCATATTAGAAGAAGGAGAGAAAGACGAGTAAGAGGAATAATCATAGTTATACTAATCACACTGTATCATGTGTAGCATAACAAGTTTACAGTACAATTACAATAACTCCTAAAAGACAATAAATATGACAATCAACAATAAGTGTATGAGCCGCCTTCAATTTGATCAATACAGATAGCATGGTTACATAATAAATCACAGATGCAGATAAGAGGCGAATATTTCAGTAATATGAAGATCAACTACATAGATTCTGATTTCCGATTGTTTTTTTCATGATAAATACGACTTTTATAAAATTATAAAGAATTTTGTCGTTTGTAGTTTCTATGGAGTTTATTTGAAACGTTTCATTGTTTTCTTATATTGTGCATACAAATTAAATACTAAAGAATCTGTAGTTGATTAGAGATAATAAAAGTTAATTAGGTCAGAGATCCACAGAATTATTTTTTTTCAATACAAGATTTTTGCTAAGTTAGTTTTTATGCCAGTTTTAATGACAATGGGATTGTGTTAATTATCAGGTAATTTTGTTTAGAGTAGACAAACTAGTAGTAAGTTTCATTGTCTACTAAATACATCATTGAAATATGTAAGTATGGTACAACTTGAATCAACTTAGATCAACGCTGGAACCTCAATCTATTTTGTATTCAATAAAATCATTTGCAAATTTGACTTACTCAAATGTCTTGGAGTGATTCAGCATCCAATTTTATGGAAATTATGCTTTTGTGCAAAATGTTTGGACAGAAAATGCATACCGAATGTTTAATATGAGCTTTCATATTTCATCGTTTATTGTTACTGTGTGTGTGTTGAATAGTTCAAATAGCTGTTTGAACCTGAATATGTTGAATGGCAGTAGTAATGTTGATGAAGTTTGCACGTTCAAATGGGCTATGAATATAAATGTAGTATTTAATTGAGAATGTATATACTGGCAAATTGTACCATTTTATACTTGAATAAACTATGAACATATTGACAATGTAAAATCGATTGGATATAATTAATCAGATTACAGAGAAATATGGTTTTACATTGACTAAACCTGTCTAAGTATCGACCATAGAATCCACAAGCTTGAATCTGTGACTAAACACCTACTAATGACACTGTCAAATGTCATTTTGTACTCAATGAATATCATTTTCTCAATTAATCTAGATTTAATAGTTGCTATTCAGTCCACTTTCATGCATCTAGTAAGTTATTTTAACATGTGGTGGATGATGAACATATTTATTGTGGTTTCACATGATAAGTCACATTCTCCAATATTTTTATTGACTCATTGATCTTTTCGTCTCTTTACTTGTACTTCTTATTATTATCAAACAGTAGTTGGCGTTGTGTAAACCACTTTTTGAAAATGGTTTAATGTAGATAACACCAAACATCGCTCCAATTGAAATATCCCTCATCACGATTGATGCACTGTCAACATATAATTATTGTCTGACTTTATTGAACTTTCTTCATTTGAATTAATATTTTTCTATGTCATGTCGTTCACATGAATTGGAATTCTAGAAAGTATTGTGTCTGTAGAAAATGAGACTCGACATCTAATGTTTATTAGAGTTTTTCATTTGCTGTATTATGAATTAATCATAGACGCCTAGACACCTGTCAAATTGAAAATCTCAGTCATATATCTAGTCTTCAGATTCAAATACAATCTGGTTTGGTGTACAATCATTTTTCGTTTATATATTGATCGCCGGCGTATGTGGATTGTGAAATTTAAACTTGTTAAACAGATTGAACATCTCTAGATTCTGATCTCTAACATGATCACCTTATTCAGTTATTATTCGAAAGAAACCCCTGATATTATGGATTACTATAAATATTTCACAAAAGGTAGAAACAAGGGAATTACGATAATTGAAGAGGACGGCTATTCGAAATATTTGAAATTCAGGTGTTCCTTTTCGATTGTTGATTGTTCACTACTTAATTATTAAGTTGCTAGATTTTATGCACATGCACACACAAAGAATGCAACTGTTGTGGTATATTTTGTTTAGATGAACAATAAACGATTACAGGGGAGTAAGAAGTAGAATGCGATAAAATAGAAGTATCGGAACTCTGGCTTTGTTAGCTTTTGTTAAAAATAACGCAGAATCAAACTGACAACTTTAGAAATGATATTTAGAACTGGGACACAGAAGAGTAATTATCTCTTTACTCATCTGATCACTTACTTTACCTCTTTTTCTTTTCCGCATCCCTGAACAATCACCTGCTAAGAAAACTGAACATATTTAACAAGAAACTGTGTGGAAAATTGAGCACTCCCTCTTCATCTCGATTACCATACCTCCTCAAATACAATTGACTTTATAAAATTTCTGTTTATCAAACAATATTTTCTGGCTGTTCTACAATCTAACTTCAATTATACTACAAAATGTGTACCTCTCACAATTAAGGATTTCATGCTTTGCTTTGAGTAATTACTATACCAATATGTACTTTCAATTTCGGCTATCACATACACTACTGAATATCTCACTACATCACTGAACAGTGAAAAACGAAAAACTTTCTATAACACACGAACGACAATCAAAAATCTTAAACCCGTTTTCCAATAGCTGACTACCAAATATTTCATCAAATACTCAATAAGTAGTGTTTCCCTGTTCATCATGTATTTGAAATTTAATTCGTCGACACATTCAGTAGGAAGTTGATACAACAAATAATGCTGATTCACAGGGCTTGCACAAGACTTGTAACCTAACTAAATTAAAACTGATCTTCACACTCAAAGTCACTTAAAAGTTTCATACATTTAGAGATCACACGGAATTCTTTTAATGCCAATATCAATATGCTGACAAAAGGAGAGAAGAGAAGTTTACAGCTTAGGAGGATAAGAGCTTGCATAGTCACTTATTCTGTGTATCAACTGATATCTTTACATATTAGTCAGATATCAACTTGAAGTTACTTTATTGAATTGCTATCTTGTTGACGTATCTACAATGCACATGGAATAGACGTAGTTGATTATGTGATTAACTAGTAGGTAATTAGTAATATTTTCTGAAAGAATATAGGGTCGTCTACTATATTCTACTACTGTGATTATTGTATTGACATTTGTTACTTATTTGTAATGGATGTGAATGTGTGAGTGGATATGTCAATGTAGGAGCATATTGAATTGCATTGTATTTATTAAGGTAGTCACTAAGTATTGACTAAACCTTATCCAGATCTCTCAGTGTTGATTGATTCAATGACATTTGAATAGTAGAAGGAAGTTAGTTGAAAGTTTAGCAATTAATTTGTCAATAAAAGTTACTTGTAATCACATGGAGACAGACATGTTTAATGTGGATGAAAATAGCATAACACAGTTTCACACTCTGTGATCATCACTAGTGACTTATTTAAGCCATAACTACTTGATTGGTTGATTGCTTGATTGGGGTATTAGAATAATTGGTCACTAATTAGTGGGTGATTTGACTTTATTTATATATTTAAGGCTGGTATAATTGTACCAATCAAACGTTAAAAGTTTATTACGAAGTAAAACTGGGTGATTTAGGTTCATGTATCTTGTGACTTAATCTCTTTCTGACTGTATGTACAGCTGGTTGACGAATACCAATTAGCATACAGCTTTGTTTCCAATTATCTTTGACAACATAAAATTATGTCAAGTAAGTGACTTGGAGATAGAACATTGTTACCATGTTATGACTAGGTGTTTTTTCAATCAAAATACCGTCCGGTACTTAGTTCCAACAAAATGTAGTGAGACAACTACATTTACTGCAGCCAACGAACAACATGATTCTTTATAATAGCTTCGTAACGAGTAAACAGAGAACTTTATAAACGATAGATACATTGCTTCTAATTATTAGTTTGCAGATTCTTTGTGTTTCTTGATCTATATTGGTTGTAGGCTAGCTTTTCCTGGTTCTATTAACACCTCCAACGTAATGTTGTCAGACTTTGTTGATTGTCACCTCGCACGCCACGTTTCTTTTCGTTATGAGAAATACTACAGTAAATGTTATTTTGTATCAAGTTGACATGTTGTATATTAGTGTTTTACCTTCTTCTTTTATCCCTCAAAGTATGCTCTATTTTGTTCTATTCGGTTCTATCATTAATATATTAGCTAGATTCATTTAACATTTCACTCAGAATTAAGCACAAGAAGAGAAAGTTGATGTATATACTACAAATTATCGGTTACAGTTTTAGAATTTACCTATGCAGATAAATATGTCTTCATCAGAACATCATCCATAGGTATTCATCTGCTACATGTATTGGATATGCATATTGGTATGATGATGATTATGATGATGACAAAAACAACTTGATTGATGCAATGAAGTACAGTTGGGAAGGCACAAAAGTGAATTACTGTAAACTGAGTGTATTCAAAAAAGTAGTCGATAACTATCCAAGCATAGGTTCGTTGGAATATAGATTATAAGTAAATGGACGGAATTCAATTCATCTTCGATTAGTTATTCGGCAGTAGAATTCAAGATGTGGATGTATCTCTTCACATTTCAAAATAGTCAATTTACATGTATAGACGTACTACTATTGATGTTCACTGCGAAACTCATTGTATTCATTTCGTAAAGTAGATTGCTATTCACTGAGTTATGTAACGCAGATATTCATTAACTTGTCTATTAGATGTGATGTAGATTATTTTATAAACAAGGACATTTAGTAGATCAATGAGTGATAGAATGTACACATTATGCTCTAGGTAATTAAATATTGGTAATAATGTTGAATCAAAAATCAGTAATATTATAGTTGATACTACTCACAAGATTGTTCATAAGTAGTAGGTGGTGAAACGTCGCGTGAAGTTAGAAAGAATCAGTAAACAGCATATGAGGCAGGGTGATTTACAATTCCAGAGGTAAACAAGTATATAGAATGAAAATGATGTGCTCTTTCAAAATGTTTACTTTAAATCAACTTTTGATATAACATAACTGCTTGTCACCACTTTCGATGACAATTGATTATGTCATTTATGAACTAGACATGTTGAATAGATGACAGGATTAGAGTTTACAATCTCTTAGGAACTACTTACTGTTGATTTACTTCTTAAAACTTCTATCTATTGTGATTTTACGACATAGCATCACTGTAAATGTAAATATATCAGCGTTTATTTATTTGATTTGGTTATTCTAAATAAAGATGCAGTAACTATGTATGCAGAAGTACGAAGATCTCATCGTTGTTTTTCTTTCAACTACACAGAATCTACATGTTTCATCAATGAGTAAGTAATTCGACTGTAAGATAAATGTTGTAATAAAAGTTAGCTAATCAAAGATTTGTAGTTAAGTTAATACGCAAAGGTGTGTAGATTAGTGTTGAACAGCTGTTTCGTCCAAGAACTGGACTAGGATTTAACAAAGGACACCTCATGTATTGAAAAATGGCTAGTGTCAAAGGGTTGTCATTTTAACACTATTTAATAAAACAGCATCATTCATCTACTAGTTGTGATAACCATCACACTCTCGACGAGTCTGAAATACACTTATTATGACTTTTCACTAGAACATAAGAAGCATCTTGCAATATTCATTAGTTAGTTGAACGCTTTATCTGCACTGAGATAGTTGAGTGAAGATTGATATTTAATTTTGTTGTTTGCATTGGTCTGGCTTCAAGTAGTAATTTTACTGTTCGACATTGGAATGCATAGCAGCACTGACTTTTAAAAGTGTGAAGAGATACTTTAAGTTTGTAATGTTGATACCCACAGGATTCATGGGTTAGCACTGATGATATGAATTATCTATTCACTGCTCACTGATTTATAGTGAAACCCAACCGAGATTAGCCACTTAATGAATATAAGTACTAGATGAAGCTTAATAGATAACTTCAATGAAAAAGTGCAAAGAACTACTTTACACATGATACAATTAGATAATATACCATAGTGTCATTAAAATTCAATAGCGATATGGAATGCAAGTAGTGCAGATTACAAATGAACTTATTAAATTGTCCTTATAAAAATGAATAACAACTTAACATTATTAGATCACATTCTATTCCAATCATTAAGCTAGCTGAAGAATAATTACTGAATCTCATTGAATTTAAAAGCCACAATGTAAAATTTTGGTGCTCAACAGCTGCACAAATGGATGTATTCTGAATAAAGGTACTTTATATATTACATTTTCTGTGTTCACTGAATAGAGTACAATTGATCTAGACAAACTGATTTCTCCATTAAGACAGTCGATTATTTGCATATTTCTGTATCATACTTCAGTGTGCACAGCTTGAACAAAATATTCAACATTACTGCACAAGTTCTGAAGTTATTGAGTTTCAATATTATGAGATTCGTATCATATCGGAATATCAAAAATGTGATCTTTAATCTTCAACAAACTCCTTTTTTAACCATTCAGTTGTCATCAATTCAGATAAAATAGATGATAATGTAGCATTGAGGAAATTCGATGATATACAGAAAATAATGACATTCCAACAGAAACTATGCAGATTTGCCGATTAACTCACAGTTAACAGCGAAACAGACGCATCAAAATGAACAACAGATAACTTAAAAAATGCAAAATCTACTAGAAAGTAAAATAACTGACGACGCATTATGTCAACAAATCATGTATGAAAAGGTTTAATTGTAAAATTTTCAAAAATCAAAAAGATCGACTATTTCACCTATTGAAATAAGACTGCAGAGTAAAAATAATCGTCTTCGATTTTGTTACTTGTATTTCACAGAGATTGATGTAAACGTAGAATATCAGTCAACAACTGTTTCGTCTTAGTACGAAATTTAATGAAAGTACACAGTTTAGGATTCCATCAAGGAGTCGAACTTAATGCAATCAAATGTACTCAATTGAAATCGATTAAGTAATGAATTTTAAACAATAAATATGAATAGGAATGCAGATAAGCAACATCATCAATAAACATTTAAAGCATTGAATCTATTGTAGTTCACTTCTACATTCTAATCCCATTGACATCAACCAACATCACATTCATTCAATATTCCCAATGGTGACAGTATAATTTTGATTGTAACTACTTGTTAAATACTTAATTCTTATTGGTTGATACTTTTGTATGAAGTCACAAGGACATAGGATTTTGTAATAACCAATAGTTTTGCTTTGATTTATATTTCAAATTGTGAACATTGAGAATGCATTACTTAATAGTAAATTTCAGTAGTATGTAACCGTATCAACATTCACATAATTTAAGAAAACTAAATGGAGATAATCCCTGTTTAATGAAATTAGGATAATTATACAAACAATAGGTACATGGTATGTAATAGTTTGTAAACGTATAACATGCTACAATTTACTGTTTCAACATGAATGCAACTTGATGAACAAAAGTATCAAACGTGATCCATTAAATTCATGATTTTTTCGACGAAGAGGATGAAGAAAGAGAATGTTGCATTTGAGTAAGTCGAATCATGTTCAGGTTATATTAACTAGAAAAATAATCAATTAACTGATGTTTATCAATAGGCTGAGTGTGTGTAGGGATTGCTGTAGTTGAGAGTATCGTTTTCGTTTTCATACGCCTTGAAGTATCCATTATTTCACATGTTAAGTAGTATGTAAACATGGACATCAGGCATTCACAATCAAATCTTTATCAAAATCTACACTTGATTGTATGCACATTTCAATTGTTAAATGAACAATAGTGAATATAGAAGACGTTATAGATAAATTCAGTGAATTCGTTTATTTCTTGATCCACACGGTTACCTTAGTGGACAATCAAAATAAAGACATTTCCTCATGTTTTAACAGTAAAATCCAGATATGCTACGAGAATAGATAAATAAAATCACGATTGTTAGTCAAAATGACAATTACTTCATTTGTAACAGACATCATGTGTTGATGAATTACATTAATGAATCTAAAAAAACAGTTATGTCAGTATAGCATCAGTGTGATTGAATTCAATAAGGTGAGTTCTCGATTCCTACTTGAAACATACTGTAAAATGAGAATTACAAGCTTGAGCATTTCGATTGTGCAATCCAATAAGATGATAGTAAACAGATGAGTCTATCATCTTTGCCATCATCATTATTATCATCATGATGGATAGAGGATATAACTGACTTCAGTAGAACTACATAATAACTACCACATTTGAAAATATAATTAGTAAGAAGACATTGTTGAATGACTAAGAAGGAACATCAGTGACAGATATGATGATTCTAATTCCTTGAATAATGAATAATGACGTAAAAGTAATGAGTCCATGGATTATAAAATCAAACGATGCAATTGAATTAAGTTAATTTTATTACAGAACAAAAAGTTTTATCTCTGATTCTATATGAATATGAATGTGATTACATGGTTTATTGATTGTCTATTAGCATGTTGTTGATGTTTTCTTTACTGAGGAAAATAGTACAACTTAAAACAGTCATTTTTTCTTTATGACGCAGTTATTACATAGTAATTAAGTATAAAACTATTACAAATCAACTGAGATTCACTGTAACTAATGCCATGCACCCAGCATAAGTGTTTTACGATTACGTAATAACACAAAAATTTAATTCAGTAGTTGAGTAATGAAGTAAAATAGAACGGGTGGGTATACGTATAAGATTACATGGACATTTTTAAGGAAAATCAAAGACTACTTAAATTATCTCACTGCATAGATACGAAATAGAAATAAACTGGATGGTTACGCAACATTCTGTAGTCTGTTAATCATATTCTTTGAAGAAGATCTACGTCAACACAACTTACAATATCCAACATTTTTCCATGAATGATACCATCAGCTTAGCATATAAGATAGAGAAGATACACAACACAAATAGAAAATATTATATTTTTGTGGTAGATAGTTGAACTGTGAAGCATTGAGTGTTGTGCTGGATGTGAATATGTCATTTGAATGCGCGAATTCGGATATTAATTAGTTTCCATAGAATCACAAAATGATTACAGAATTTTTTATCAGATACACACTGAAGCTAATTAATAATCAAAAGTGAAACATAAACAGATAGATCGATTTTATTTAGCGATCACATTAATCATAATCGACTTTGAGGCTACATCGTATCAGGTCAATGGGAACAACAAACAGGATGTACGTACAAGAAAAATAACACAAGCATCACCAACATCCAATCAAAATGATAAAGAATAAAACAAACAACTAGTTATTTGTGAAGAGTTCTCATTTCCGACATAATTTGTTTTTTGAAATTTACTCGAGAAGATCATAATATATGTCATCGTTTTTTAAGTTCAGGGTTGAAATTTGTGCCAAATGCCTTTTAACCTACTGATGATAATCGACTTCTTTACACCAATCTGTCTAAACTAGACAAGTGTTGATAAACAATAACTACAGAACAGCCCTTTCGTCGTATAATGGGATTCTCTAGAGCTAGGCACATACCACCTCACCATGGATTGAGACCAATACCTCCTATTCTCGAGGCAAATGCCTTATCAATTAGCCGTTTCCATATTTTGTTCTGATACTTCCAGTAAAGTAGTCAGATTAATTATGAGTTATGTTATTCACTGTTATCAAACATTTAACTGTTTTGCATTAATTCGATCTCTACCATAATAGGAGATGGAATGTCAAGATTCACCGTCACTACGTGTATTAATTAACTCAATAGCTGCCGTGGTACATTTAATATATGGCATCCAATCTGTTATATCTGTCATCCTAAAACTGTATACTAATCGAATAAACAAAAGCTCTCACTAATTAAACCATCTGTTCCTGACCACTTGACTGACATAAGACATCGATTTCACTTGAATAAACGTTTAACAATTTTATTCATTGATCTACATTATAAAGTCCATATAGCTTGTAGGTTTGTCTTTTACACGTAACTAAGTCTGGTGTAATTCAATTGCATAACCCATAATGCTTCAATTTGATATTCATTTGGTTTGCTTTACTTTTACAGATCTAGTATGAATATTCGATTTCTTTAATATTAGCCTATTCTTTCTCATTTGTCGTTTTGTATAAAGTAATTACTTTATCCACATCATTGTTTTATTATTCGATCACAGTTATCCTTATGGACACTTCAGTGCTTGTTATTATTATCATCTGACATACTGTCACTACTACCACTACTACTGCTTGATTGGCATAGAATTGATTGATATTGTCAGTTATATGTTGATATATCAATGTAAATAGTCTTAATAAATCAGCTAGTTACTAACAACTTAGAACATGGTATTTACTCTGATAGGTTCAAGTTGCCATACTACTTTAGCACAACAAGATTAAAGTTACAAGAATAACACGATAATAGAATACAACAAATCAGATTGAAGTATAGGTGTGTATGAAAGAATTTAAGATGTAGGTGAACACAAGGAGTGAATCAGCTTGCACCACTGTTATTGATTCTAAGCCATGTCACTCAGTGTCTCCAGCCATTGATTTGTATTATTATCATGCAAACCGCAGCTAGGTAATCTGCGTCTACAAATATGACCAACTGCTAAACACTTCATTGACTGATTCCACGATTTGGTTTGGAGGCCCCTATCCTTTTTTCATTTTAATTTTACTCCAGCAATCATCATTCGGGTAGGTAGCTTGTGATCAGGCATACACAATACCTGTCCAAGCTATTTCAGTCGCTGGTGGTTTATTATCTTTGAGACTGACTTGTGATGTTTTCATTGTACTCTAGTTCATAGAATCAGTATTACTTATTCGGTCATTTCATAATATACGAGCAATAATACGAAGATTTCATCTTATTATTTTACCTTTTTGTTCAACAATCACCTCAACGCTTTATTAATCTGTTACAGTTATGTTAATGAATAATTTGATACTTGTTACTAAAATCGCCTAAAATTTCACCACCATTACCACAACCAACGTTACCACTATTCTACTGGTAACGAATTCATTATTATTGTTATGTACATGTAGATATACCAGTAAAGACAAAGTCTTAAGGATAATATCATCCCATTTAATGACTGGCTCTGATTTTTCCACAATAGTTAGTTTGAAGTGTTTACAAATCATCCAATTAAATGTTGTGAATTGTTGTTCTAAATAATTCATTGAAATGTAATTAATGTAATGAAGTTTTTGTTTACTCCGTTCACTCCCCACCGCGTCCTCCTGCTTAGTTTTCTCACTGTCTCAACTCTACATCAATTCAGATCAATTGAATAATCAATTCACTTGACATAATCTAAGTGTATTTACGAATAAAGTTAACAGCGAATGTATCTTGTTTATGAATGTTGTTATCAAAAATTTATGAGATAAACAAGATAATTGAATTATGGTGGTTGGTGGAGATTAGTGTTAAGTGTTTCAATTGATTGAATTCACCTTAGATTGGTGTCGGTAGTACATCACTGAAAACCAAGAAGCGCTGGACAACTGTTTTCACCTATAGTACAAGACTGCTCAGTAGTGCATACCATAGATTCCACTTCTTCTTTATAAATTGATGAAATTGGGAATTCCACTATTAGACGCCGGCTAAGTGGTATGGGGGTTAAATGTTGATCTGCTTGGACCCGAGTTTTGGTTGTGCACAAGTAATGAGATGCACACCTTAACTAAACAAATAATCAATACTTTCCAGTATTCACTAGTACATTACCAACTTGAATCTTTGACGAATTCAATCAACTAAAACAAGATAATTATCAAAGTAAAATTTACATCAATATACAAATCAATTTGAAAATTTTAGAGAAATTTTTTGATTTAATAATCATTAACAAGATTGCTGTAATTAAGTGTTGTGGAGGATGTTAGAGGTTAACTTTATATCATGAACTAATCTGAATTAAATAGCGACTGACTACCATTCAGCATCAAACAACTACTTCATCCTAAAATGGAATTTTTCAGTATTGTGCATTAATGGATCCATCAGTGAGTCGTCGTCAAGATCTTTAACCTCCATGATAAACGCTTTATCATGAGATCACTGAAGCAGCTCCCAACGGTTGGTAATTCTAACTTGATAAACTCATGATATATTTGCTTAAATTCATCGATTGCAACCTGTGGGTAGTTGCCTCGCACTCTAGATGGTTGGACTCCATCAGTCATCTATTATCCCTAAAAATTTAGGAGCTTCCTTGTGAAGTAAGACGTTCTCTAAGGAGCCCAAATGTTCTGGGTTAAATCTTTGGTAGAGTCGTGGATGCGCACTACTGAGGAGTTCCATGCTGGAAACAAACAGCTATTTAGTGTTCCCTAGTTGTCTAACTTTAATCAACTCCTGATATCAAATTAACTAGTTTACTTTCAGTTGAATTAAGACTGACAAGCAGAAGCCAAGACTAGTGTTTCTTCCTATTTGTGGACCATCAGCCGTATGTACCTGCATCTCAATGTTGATAGCGAATGAGCAGTAAACTGAAAACGTACCCAAGACGATATTAAAGATCTCATAGATAAGTGTTATAAAGTTCTATAATAGGAACATTGTATGGTTAATTCTTCGAATTAGAAAACACGAAATCACTAAATGACCATAAACAGTTATTGATTATATACATTGAACTTATACACATTGGTTGATTGAATTCGTCAAAGATTGATGTCAGCAGGGTACCACTGAAAACCAGGAAGAACTAGAATGCCATTTCGTTCTAGTATGCGACTTATCAGTAGTGCACACCTTAGATTCTGTCCTTGTTTAATTTGTATTAGCTATTCGTTTTTTTAATTATACAACCGTATCGTCAATATACACCATTTCTGTATTGGCTAAAGTTAACTCAAAGTTACTTTAGACTGTCACAATCGTTTGGTCCTATCATCTGATTAGTCTAGTGCTTATTTATCAAACCTTGAGTAAATTACCACCTGATCTTATTTCAGTTGACTTACTAGACAGAAACGCAACTTCGTTGAGTTCACAATTTACGGTGATATTGATTTGTGAATAACTTCAGTGTTGTACACTACTGATGTGTGACAACATTCGGAATGGTCTAAGCAATTGAACAATGTTATATAAGTCAAATACCTAAATTATGAATAATAATATTCAGGCAACTACTATGAAGTATGTTTGCAACATGCTCTACATAACAACATCATTTATAAGCAGATCCTGTAGTAAATAATAAAACGTGGTATTCGTAAATGAGATAATTTACTATTTGACATAAAGTACCGAATCATGTTATAACTTTCTTGTAAGTGAGATATGAGATGGTTTTGATTGATGCATTTAGTGTTACTAACTGGTAAAATGAACCGCATTTTCGAAAGCATTTGTAGGTGTAGACTGTAACTAAAATGTTTGAGTAACGAAGCGGTAAATACTCCTGCTTAAATAATGCAAAAAAATAACACTATGGATCACTGTCTACATCACAATGACTTCATGCTTTACTTCCGATACCGGCCATATGAACTACAAATGTTCCAATATTATTCATTCCGCAAAATGAATGGTAATAAAGTTTAAACAGATTCGAGAATTCTGATTGTCTAAACATTAGGCCATTTATTCTGTAGATATCTAGTACGACCGTTTTCTGTTCTTACATTTCATGAGCAAAGTCGACTTCGACAAATGTTACAGTTCTGGATATCAGTAAGAAATAAAAAGTGTCTTTTTATGATAATAATGATCAGTGCCTATTCACAATTATACCAGGGCATTGAACTCAGGACCTATTGGTTTCGTAGCGAACGCTTAACTATTACCACCATTAGGCTGGCGTCAAGTTGTTGAATATCGTCTATTATCAGTTTGTGATAGTAAACAGTCACTTTTCGTAGGTAATAGCTATCTTACATCCGATAAATCGGAATCCTATAAATTAAGATTTGTCACTAGAAGGTCTGTATCTCAACTAAACAAATAATTGTAAACTTATTCAATACGACGTCAATTCAACTATGATGATCAGATGACCAGCAACTGACCTTGAATTGTTTTGTAGTACAACCTGGAAATTCTGTATGATAGGGTTCTGACTTGTCTAGAATGTAACAGTTTTCAACAATGACAATCTGTGATCATCGCATTATCATAAAATAATCAAAGTGAGAATTCAACTACTCGACGTCGGCCTGATTAGTAATTTTGATGCTTAGACTATCGCTACTAGACTTGAAGGTCTTTGGCTCTATTTACTAGAGAAATTGAGGGTACACACCGATAAGGCATCTCATGCTAAGATAAAACGGCTGTGCACTAGTCCTTGGTTTCTATTAACCTAAATAACTTAACAACAAGTGCATTATCTTTTGATGTAAATTGGTTGACATCTATCAACAGACGATCATATTTTATCAGGATAACAGTTGTCAGTAACATAAACTTACAATTATGGAAGAAATAATGAATCATGTTGATTTCATAAAAATATCATTCACTTCACAAAGTAAAATTATCATCAGTAGGTTGGTTGTAAATGACCTCCTATCAGAATTATGATAATTTCATTTAATGATCAACCACAATCATAACAATCATTTGAGTTGTTACTGCTGCCTACTTCTAACCATCTCGGAGTTTATTATTATCATTATCATTATGACATCTTGGATACCAGAAGAGAATACTAATCATTCAAATGAATCTTATTATTATGATTGTTCTTCTCTAGTCATGCATGATAGGTGTATTAGGGAAAATGCCATTGAAGTAAAACGTATTATTTATTTGTATTTTGTTTGTTATGATAAATATATTACTTTGTATGCATTTTGTACTACTGAAAATTTATCTCATTTACATAATCCTCCAGTAAAAAATCTCAATTAATCACTATGTAAATCTTAGTGAATCTGTCAATTTCAGTGTATGTTTTTGTGTGTTTCATTTTGTTTTTCGGTGAAGAGTAATCAGTTAAGTGAGGGTAGGGGCATTGGCAGTGGTTTCTCTTGTCTACTGCTTATCCACCCCGTGGCTTTAATGTTATTTATCTGCATTCATACCTGATATTGTGTTGTGTGTGTGAGTGTGTGAAATATGATGAAAAATAATTGTCTTCTTCAGAAGATGCAAAAATTCGGTAATGTTATTTAAATTATGGTGTTATTCTTTTATTCATCTTCGTTAATAGTGTCTAGATATAACAGTTATGTAACTACGGTATTATAATAGATAAGTCTTGCATAGTATTGGAATCCTTAATAGGTGTTATGCATCACCATAGTCGAATGTAGGTTTTTCATAATTGATCTCGAACTAACTACTTATCGATATAATTAGCAGATTGTCTACATATACTACTAAATACTAGAAAATTATCTGATTTTAACTGCGTTCGGTAGGTGAAGTTCAGAATAAGCATTCTATTGTTCTATTTGGAACTCATCAGCTGGATGTACCTGCGAGTTCTAGATTTTGCTTACCAGTCACAATCTAACTTAAATAATACTTGTGAACTATCACATCAGGCTTCAGTGTTGTGTATACTTCAGATGTTGTTTTATGTTAAAGCAACCTTGAGCTAACTTACATATTTTCATTGTCAACGACTTGAACATTCAAGCGATTACCTTCCTTTACACTACAATAACCAGTTTATAAATGATGATGACGATAATTTTTTGAACAAACTTCATTCATGAATTTAATGCTTCAGAGTGGATGAGCAGATAAAGTGTACTAACATCTCAAACTGAATGAGATTGAATTATAACAATTATATGAAGGATAACATGCCAACCATTCCAATTAATAAAAATCAAAGGTTTGAACACTTATTTTATATACGTAGTTTCTTCTTCATACTGCGCATGATAATTGACCTTGATAATACATAGATTCAACAAGAAGATGGAAAAACTTACTGACTTTGGTTGACTTCTGTTGACTATATAGATAAGTGCAATGACTGAACCCATATAATAATTAGTGACCAGGTTTCCTATTATGTTACTTCTATGGTCACAACATTTCACCCTCCGTAATCATGTGGGGTACTGTTTGTGAATTCCGTTAACTAAATGCTGCAATCAAACTGCGAATATAACCTACCTGGCTCTAGTGAGTGGATTATTACGTACGCATCACAGAGGTCAAATTCAAACATTTATCCTTTCAGTCGATTTGAAAGCCTAGTTTTCTGGAATAATGCAAAAAATGTTTTTTTGATTTTGTTAGTTGTCCTCCTTGTCAGAATTTCGAATGATGCATCGCTTGTAAATTTGTCGTTCATACAGGATACTTTCTTAATTACAGATTTTTCGGATGTTGTATGAAGCCTAGATTTATCTATGAATCGTGGAGGGAATACATTGTAAATTGGTATTTTGTTCAGAACTGTCCTCTGATTTTCTTAGCATGGATACAACAGTATTGTCTTAGTCTTAGAGGAACCTTAATATACAAATTTGTAATTTATTGTTTTCACTTGAAAATCCACATGTAAATTAAATGATCTTCCAATTAGTAAAAATGAATTATAAACTACTTATGTAAAGATTGTTAGTTAGTAAACTTACTCAGTATTTGCTTACGATTTTAATAGAAAGTCTAAAGTTTCCTTGAAATCTAACTCAAGTATTTGTCATCAACCATTACTAGTTATCATTATGTCTTATACAGTCGCCATATTTATTCATAGAAATGAATTGCTGTAATGTCGACAATAACAATTACAATCTTCATATATAATCAATCACATCGATGACTACGAACTCAGCTAAATTAAATTCAACCTTCTAGATTGCCGAAAGCAGTTTTAAGACGATTTTAATTGTCCTAAATGTTATTATTGTAGATTTCTTACGTGTTTATAAGGTAGTAGACGGTAATTAATCGATTTTTTTGATTGAGACAGCCATCAAATGTGTAGTTGATTCAACAAATTTCTTGGTCCAAATTCGAAGTATGATTGTATATCCGATGAAATGAGTTTTCAAAGTGAGCATGTATCTTTAAATGTGTTAGTCTGGTTGATAATACAAACAAAATTACATTTACGCGCATATGTATATTAATGACAAGATACGTAAAAACGTAGTCTCAGAAAGTGTGAAAACTATAGAGGCATCACTCTACTCTCTCCACTAGCAATATTATTTAACAGAGTGTTATTTAAACCGTTTGAAATATTTAGTAGACGCCCAACTACCAAATCAACACGCTGGATTTCATGTAAATAGATTATACACCTACCAAGTCGCGACAATGTGAATCATTGATGAACAATCAATCGAATATGAGTCACCACTCTGCATCGACTTACTTAACTATGAATAATCATTTGAAAGTGTAGACAGGAGAGCCTAATGAAACCGTCTTCGAAACTACAGAGTACCTGATAAAAAAGATAGTCAATAATAAACGAAATTGTCAAAATGGACTACACTATAGAATCGTACATGGTATGCAGCTCAAATATCCATTCGAAGTAGACACTGGTGTCAGACAATGCTGCTGTCTGTAGTCCTCCATCTTTCTGCTTATGGTTTACTAGATAATGAAAACTGCAACATCTTAAGGTAAGCATGGAAAACAGTGGACAATATGGACTATGCAGTTGATCAAGCTACCTATCCTATCTCTTACATCACAAAAAACATATACGAAGATGGACAGTGTAGCAGTAGCATCAGTAGTTAGCAGTAAGCCACAACATATACAAATGGAAAACAATATCCTTAAATATAACATGGTACAACCAGCATCAATCCTATTATACTTGGCAAAGAACCTCTGAAATATGCGAAAACTAATCAAGATCTTGGAAAAGTCATCAGTAATAAACAAGAGGTATGTGATGCAGATGTAGATGCACGAAACGACAAGGCATGAGACAATCAAAGCATTTCTACAATTAGTGAAAAACATTTGAACCATAAGTTAGCTGTCAGTCAACATGAAATTACATTCCACAATATATACGTCAGGACAGTTAGTTTTATTGTATGAAGCTGTAACTTGTATTGTGAATTACGAAATGCAGTATCCAAAAGATAGAAGTATTTCTAAACAGTTGTTTATGCAAGACACTTTAAATCCGTTGACCGGATAACATCATTAAAAGCTCCTTGTGGCACAAAACAAATCCACCAAAGTCCAGTTAAATGAGAAACTAAGAAGAAATGCTGTAGTTGGCTAGGACATACATCGATGAACTCACCAAACTACATCGTATGCTAAACACTAAATTGGAATCGTCAAACCGAAGTAAAAATATGAATATCAAACAATAAATTGCTATGGAAGTTCAGCGCGGACATTTGTAGTAGAATGAACAGGGCTTGATAAGACTTGTAAAGGCAACTTGAAGGCAGTGTTGGTTGGGGAATGATAGTTGGTGGTCAATCCTCCACAAGTAGTAGCAGGCATTGATTGATTGACTTTTGATTCGATTATTTACTTCTTCTCTGAAAAAGGCAGAGATACACCAGAATATGATAAATTTCAATCTAAATATTTATTCATTCGTATATCATCAATATACTACTTATTTATACCCATTAAACAATCTATCCAATATTTAGTTCAATCAGAAATATCAAGTCTAACTTAACAGATAATACCTAAATAATCAGTAGTATATTTATTTCCATTAAATGTATTTTGTGTTTATTCTATTCATTATACGTTTACAATTGTTCCATTATTTTTCTCAACGAAATTCTACATTGAACAACAATGAACACTTGCTATAACCTACAATCAACTATCAGCATATACCATTAGAATACAATAGAATTCATTAGAGAAGAAAAAGTATAAAGGGAAAGCTTATGAATATGTTGTTGGTAAGTTAATGAATTGTTGTTTATTTTGCATTTACTTGTCATTATTCTCATCATTCACATCAATAAATAGTTAAGTTGAATGAATGCAAAGTAATTATAACAGTCAATCTTATCACCTAAAGCATACATACAATGAACAGAATCTATTTGTAAATGACCTCAATGGATGAAGTTAAAGAGAATTCCAACGTTTCACTCGGTGAGCTGGTTCGAGCCTCCTCACGAAAATAACTAGAAATGAGGGATTATCCAATATAAATGTAAACAAGAGGTTATATGTCACTACGTATGTCCAATTGTATTCGGAGTATGAAATTGTTACATGAGTTTTTGTAAGTGAACTAATGTTGAAATTGTTGTGGATGTGGGATAGTATACATTTCGTGTGTTGTTTTATGTTACAGTCATTTGCACCCATATACTGTTCTGAGTTATGTTCACGTGAAGAGATAGACATTCTGTAGATGGGCTTGTTATCGATTCATAGTTGAAGTAAATCAATGTAATGATAATTATTGGTCAATGGATGGGTGCATATTTGCAAATAGTAATACGTGGAACTGTGTAATTAGATTTAATGATTCTAAACAGAATCAACTAATCAATCAATAAGTAAATGGAATAATTTGAAAGTTGAAGTAGTAGATGTTTGAATTCATTTATTATTCATTAGTTGCCATGGTGAAGCTAACAGTACTCCATCTCGTCGGTTTATATTGTTTGAATTTGCCTATATGAGTAGAGCTTCAGATGTTAATCTATCTTTGTAGGAATCAGAGCATTTTGAAAGATTTCAATTTTATCAAAATTGATACTGTGCTCTGATTCTGCCAATTGTTACTAATTATCTGAAAAGTTTCGGTGTTTCAACAGAATGATTAAAGGGAAATCTTAATCTGTAAATCAACATTAACAAATACCATTATGTGTAGTCATTAATGACAATTTAGTTTAAATTAACTAGACATCATGAATTAGGTAGGTAAGAAGCGTGAATTTACATAGTTGAAAATTTCTATAGGAAAAACAAAGAGTTACCTACAGTTTCTCGCCTTATATCATTTGTCAACAGCTTGAAGCTACTTAACGCTTAAACCTTGAGAGAAGGGGTCTTTCTAATACATAGTCCTACACTTGAACGAATTAACTAACTAACCTAAGTTATATAGGTAATGAAATGAATGTGCTGGTACTTAGGTAATTCATGAGATGACCAAGATTGGGGAATACTGACTTTGAGTTTAGGTGGACAAATGGGACTTGTACAATAACTACGCATAACTGTATGCATGTTGATTGGTTAGCATGGTGACATTGAAACATATTCGCGTGCATTTTCTCGTCCAAAACATTTGAAATTGAATTTTGGTTATCAAGTGGAATCTAGGATTTACATTTTGTCTTGCTTGGGATTCATCAGATAGATGTACCTACATTCTAAGGATGGTGTTCATACAAATCTTCACAATCAGTTCCTTAGTGACAAACTCCACTGTGTTCACCATCAAACTACAGAGATTAATCAGTTACAGTTCAGATTAATATCAGCAGGAAGATGAAAAATACTGTCAAATTATAAAAAATCATTCTCCTAAACATTTGTAATATGCGTTTTTGACGTGCAGTTAGTTATTCATTATCATGATTGTCATAATCGACAGTATCTTTGTCAAAACTACTCTTTATTTATGGTTGGTGATTGCACTGTGGATTGTTAGATAAACTTGTAGAGCTCAATTATTCAAAGTCAATATCGTATGATATAATTTTGAATCCTACTGAAGTATCAATAACTGTGACTTCATAGACTGAATCTACTTCAATGACGTTGGTAATTTCTTCTTGAATTTGCTAACATGCAAATGTATGAATAGGAAACTGAATGGATATCCGTTTCTGTTTAACAGCTTAGAAATGTAATCAAGATCTTCTTTGAATTGGTCTTCAGAAAAGTTAAGTCTAACTAGGTAAACCAAACATGTAGTAAAATTTCTCTTATACTGTAGACGAACAAAAATGAAGACCTGTGTAAATAGGTCTATAGAGGTCTGTTTTTGGTTTCGCCTAATCTTCTTGTTAATAAAACATCTCAGAATGAGAAACTGACGTTGTTTTGCATTTCCATTGTTAAACCGACTGTTTTACAGACTCTTTTGAGTTTCTCTAATAGCTGTTGTACTTGTGTATTTTTTACGACTACAATTGTATTTTCTTCATGACGGAGGTAGATTTCTGGATTGTTTAGGACGTTCTTTAAAGGACCATTCTCTCACTTTGATAAAAATAGTCTGCTATGAATAAACCTACAGTTGAAACTATTATGAAACTATCGAATTATCCCTAAAACTCTTTGCTAATAAGAAATTGATACTTATTGCATATCTTGGCATAAGTGCCGTCAGACAAGTAGTGGGGACTTTGGTTTCTATCGCTTTTCCTCTCAGTTTACCACAAGTAAAATCGTTTGTTACTACTGGGGTACATCGTAATATTTCTAGTTAAATCATAGATTTATCATTTACTATTGAATTCACTATTCTATCTACAGATTTGAAACTACCTATCTCAGTGCGTTCCATAATTTTTTTGCCAAGGGGTTTAAGGAGTCTAACCAACTCTTTCGCCATTGCATATTGAAGCAACTTTAACTCGATAAAGTGTCTTATAAGTAAAACCATATAGTCTAGGAGTTGCTGTACTTGTTTTTTCATCCAGCCTAGTAATCACCAGATTGTCATTTTCCCTGTGTTTTATCTACCACTTTCTGTTTTTTTTGGTTGGAATTCTGTTAATCTGATGTGTTTCTAGCAGCTTCTTATTCTCACTAGCAGATTGTTCTGAATAGCTTGTCTGTGCAAAGTGATTTTACAACAGACTTTGTTGATTGAATTCGTCACAGTTTGATGTTGGCATGTTATTACTAATCACCATGGAGCACTTAACCGCTATTCCCTCATACTATGAAACTCTTTAGTTATGCAAGCTGCGGATCCCGCCCCAGGGGCTTTAGGTTGACTGCGAACGTCTAACCCTCTACATTAGTAGGCCAGCATCCAGTGATAAAATTTTTATTTCAATCATTTTGTGATGTATATCACGATAATTATCCATTGTCGTCAGTGATAACAGTTTCGCTCCGACAATTTTGATCTCCACCAGTCACGATTACTAACTACTTCAATCTCTTCGAGTCGGTCAATTCAGTCAAATAACACTATATCACAAGTTGTTGGAAGTGGAAATTCTACCACTGAGTCTCGTCCTAATGATGCAATCGGTTGAGCGTTTTCCAACATAAAACCCCTAGGAGGGGTGAAGTCTAGGGTACCCACATGGTGCACACTGTTAAGGAGTCCCATACTTATATCAAACAGCTGTTAAGTGCTTCATGGTGACTAGTGGTATCCTTCCAACATCAAACTATGACGCATTCAATCAAGTTGATTTGATACTAATCTCCATCCCAATTCTATTCGTTATATTACAAAGTTCAGAACTTATGGATAATACTTACATGTCAATTACATCAAGATGGTTGATTAAAAAATGGGATAGAAATCTAGTTTCTAATGTCTAGTTTTCTAGGCTTTGTAGTTTTTTCTCCGTTCATTCAATACTTAAGTTCCATTTTCTGAATACAACTATTTTAAGTGGTCGTGAATTTCTTCCTCAACATATGATCATCCAGTAACTTCCTTCTAGAACTTGTTGATGTATTGTTTAATTAAATCACTCTGATGTAGACAGTATTGTATTAATATTCTTCTATTGAACTGAACTGTACTTCGATGAAACGCTCTCTATAATGATATCAAATGGTTGACTTTTGATACAGTGATTTACAAAATCTATGGATATCATTGTTTTACTTAGTTACTTGTTATACTTCAGATGATCGTCGAGTACTTTGACATATTACAACATTTCCATTCACAATACGAATCGAACTGAGAGATATTTCTTTTTATTATGATTATCTAACAATGATGACAACACAAAGAAGATAACTTGCATCTGTTCAACTGATAGTTTACCAAGAAATGATTGATATGAATTATGAGTCAGGTGTGTATCCTTGAACAGCGGTTAGTTGTATTTATCACCGATTATACTTATGTCTCTGAATATGAAATACCTAGGATCAGTGTATGGCCTTAAGAATAAACGAATAACTTAGAAACAGGATTTAGTTTCAGATATCCCATTTTAAGTTAGGATTAGGGCATTGACATATACTTTATACAGGAATTATCGCAAAGTTCCCCAATATGCGATTGGCAATACCATCAATGATATGCCTTATTGATACCTATAGGATTTAGAATTCCTGATTACAACTAGGATTGAGCACTAGGTGTATGATTTTGAATTAGGAACTAGTTGTAAGGTTGAGATTTAAAGTTACATTTAGTGTTTTAACAATGTTCGCGTAAGAACTGTAGTTATGAATAGTTGTATTGTTATTTGACAATAGGTTTTAGCATCATTAGTGTAGTGAGACTCATTAAATTATGCCACTGACATGAAAGCACTCTATAATAGGAGATTTACATTGAAAACTGTACTTACATTTGGTTATGGTTTGAAGCGTGTTGTAACAAAAGGATGTTATAACTTGTTATATCTCTGGTAACTTCAGAGAATCTAGAGGCTTCTTAGAGGTTTATGGAAGCCATCTTGAAATGGATAGCAACAGTAGGTGATTAAATGAAAAATTTATTGATCAATCACTAGTTATCATGGTACTTTTAATGTGTCGGAATTCAGCAACTAATCACTTTCTGTAAGAACTAGATTCATTTCTGAAGAATCATTATGCCGACAATATCGGAGGGTTTTATGCTATTGTCGAATTATTTTCATGCTCTCTTCCATTTTCTTAGAAGTTAAGTAGTATATCATGAGTATAGTCTATGTTGCTTCATATTTAAATTCATTTATCTTGATTTATGCAATACTGTATACAGTATTAGATGAGTACATTGAATCTTACAGATTCATAATTCTACCTTTTTATACTTCATAGTTGATATGTTCATTCGGCAAGTCATTTTCATACTCTGATTGCTTAAAATCATTTAGATACTTCGAAAGTTTATTCTCATTATCAGATAACCAATGAATCTTGTCTTCTTTCTTTCTAATTCCATGAACGAGGTTTTTACTTATATTTAATTCGCATTGTGACTAGTAAGCGGAATCCAGGACATGTATTTCATCGTATTTCAGTTGCATCGGCTGGATGCATCTGCATCTCAGTGTTGATGTTTACACTGGGTTTCGAATCAAGTATGCCTTATGCCAAAAGCTACCACGTTCACTACTAGGCTACTGAGTCCAGACAATCACATTGGTGCAACGGGTATATGTGTTATTAGGTTGAGCTTGTATATTCCGACTGATTAGTTATGGACTGTGAGCTACAGCTATTTTGAAGCAATTCGCTTAGCATGCACACATAGCAACAGGTGTTGACGAGTTTCCGTTTTAACTGCCCCTTGTTAATGTTAACTTCAATTCAATATGTTATTATTTTATTTATATTTAAAGACATACAATATACCCTTTAACTCGAATGCAAATGTGTCTTCCTATTGATTTTGTTATAGACTGAATCTGATTAGTCTTTATTGCAATATGTGAATCTTCAGTGAATTACTTTGATACACTGGTTGTTCAAAATTAGAATTATAGTTCTATTATAACTAGCTAGTAAAATCCAAGATGCTTATTTCGTCCTATTGAGGACTCGTTACTTGGATATTCATACCACATCATAGTGTCATTGTTTACATCATTTAAAGAAGCTCCAAATAAAATGAAGTGTACTACGTAGATTCTACTTGTTAGCTATAATCCAATTGTGATCATACCTAATAAAATTGGTTTATCAAATACATAGTTAGTCCACCTTTTATGCTTTTACTAGTTGTGATTATTACAAATGTATTTCCATCCAGAGAATTACAATGTATTTCTTATTCTTTTATCTGAACTAGTCGATAATAACTGAAACCACAACAATCTTCTATCGTGAAAATAATTTTTCCCATTCTCCCTCCCCACTCACTTACAAACAAAACATAATTTTTCTACCTTTCTCCCACAACCCTGCTCATTTTATTTAATCAAATAAGCATTATTCACATTTAAATGAATGATATTAGTAGGGTATTTTACTTTTCATTTTTCGAGAGACATACTTTTTTTTCTTAATAATGAACAACAATAATCAGTTCCAATGTAGCGATGTTTAATGAGAACTTATTCAGTGGCAAGTTAATTTAAGTTGCTATTTCCTTGCTGTAATTGTTGAAGTAAGTTATATTGGGATTCGACAAGGTGATGTATCGCCACTTTAAGATTCAAGAATCGTTATCGAATAAGAACCACTGAACCTGTATCAATTTCATTCATTGGATAAAGACTACAATAGGACACATACAAATACCAATGAAAATCCATGAAGATCATTTCTATTATGTATTTGTAAGCTTTCTGTGAAGTGTGAATTTTCTGAATACATAATCACTGCAAGGAATGATCGATACTGAACTGTACTTTGTGATAGATCATCATGAATCCAACCACTTAGTATATGAAGACAATTCATAGATGTGAAGTTTGTATATATGAAACTGTTGATGGTATCCGATAAAACGAAGTAGTTGGATTTAACATAAACCTGATCGTGTTAATATTCAACCAGTGCCTAATCGATACGGAAAAGAAGTTACATAATTCAATCACATAATGATACAAATTAGTTGTTTATCAAAGAAACAATCATACTGAAATCATACCATCTCCTTGATTCAATGGTTAATTTGATTGTCGGAGATTTCACTTTAATGTTACCATTTAGTATGAAATGTAAGTAGACTTAAATGAGAAAGAAAAGTATTTTCAGATTAATTCAATGTAAACAGAATTTACCAGCATGAAATGGTCTTATCTCTGTGTTGATAATCATTGTTGAATGGTAAATCATTCTGCTAGTCACCATGGAAACAACTTGACCAATAAATGTTTGTCTATAATTGATTAACAACGACTGATTCAGATTCTAAGTATTTTACCAGTGATAATGTTATCTTGTCAATGTCATACATTGAATATAACAGATAATGACAAGTAGGAATATTCTTGTCTTGGTTATTTTGATATGTCCCCCCCAGTAATTTACTAACGATAAGAATTCACTTATGGTAGTATAAGGACATATTTAAATAGCTTAGTGACAATCAGAATAGAGAAATTCAGTAGTTAAAATACACTGAAGAGATTTCATCTGCCCTACCCTCCTCTACCTCCTCAACATGCATATTATTGCCTGAAACTCATTGAAATGTAGCGTGTATTACTATCCTCGTTACTTATGAGGATATATACGTCCAGAGATAACTTGATGTCATTCAGTGTCATTGTTGTGCAAATGTCATACACTCAAACACACTAGATTTAACTCCACCAGTCAGACAAACTGGACTAATGATGAATCATCAACCATAATTTCCTGTGTTTGATTCCTAGTAAAATCATAAATGTTTACTCCCATTTTAGGATTCATTCTAAAACGAAACGGTTGTGAAGTGCTCTTTGGTCTCAATTATTTGTCATGCTAAGCTCATTAAATGATGGCTAACTTGATATTCAGCAATCTCCGCAATAGCATATTTTCATGTAATGGAACATCCTTATTCGATCTATTAGAGATATATCACCTATTTTAATAGGATATGTATGTATTCAGACGTTTTAATTTCATTATCACTGAGGAGTAAATGAACCTAAACAGTGATCCACAGTATTTTTCCATGTAACTTCTTCATTCAATACTGTACCTTTAATTCAATGTTTGTATCATCAACTATCTAAAAAGAGCAAATCCGTACTGATATTATGGGCCGATTTTAATTACTTACTTACTTTCGTTTTGTCTTCGGTAACACTAATAACCTGACAAAAAAGCATCAGCTACAACTTCAGACTGATTCTTGGGTTATTTCTTTTATAAAAACCACCATCTTTATTGTTGTCACATTAATAGCACCTTCATTATCGTCAATTGGAATGTTTGTTTGTGTCAAACTACTTGTCTAGTCAAATAATCTACATTCTGAAATAAATCTTGCTTATACGAATGATTATCATGGTGAATTGCACTATTGCAACTTGTTATTAGACAAACAGTAAGATGGATCAATGGACAAAACTTTTTCATTGCCACTACTAGCCTACCTTATGATGGTAGAATTCTCACTCTAGCCAGTTCATAATATATTCTAGTGACTAGTACTGCACTATTATGAAACAACTTACCAGTGATTTTTATTATTTTGTGATAAGCAATCGAAAGTCGACTGTGATATGCAATAAAACTAAGTACAAGTATCCACAATAACTTCTTTAACTTAACTATAACCTAATGATGAAAAACCATTGAAGTTTTAGAAAAAAAGAGTCCTTAATAACATCATCACCACGATGATTTAACTTCACCTCAATTTGGATTTCATTCTTATTACTGAAATTCATCGACTCTGAACTGTTTTCTTTACTGCTATTTAGTAATCGTATCTGTGAGTAAAATTGCACAGCATTCATTGTTATCTGTTATTAAAAACAGGTTATTAATGGATAACATGGATTCATCCAATACTAACTACTTATTTGATATACATACTACTGATTAAAGGCATAAATCCTATAAAGGAAATTATAAAGAAGAATTATGCCATAATTGTCTTTTCTTTAACAACTTCTAGATATTTTCAAATTTGATAAAAGGTATTCATGGCGAAGCATGTAAATACAACGTACTCCAATTCACATCTTTCACTTTTTATATCTTCTGTCAGAATGCGATGCTGCTACATTAGATTTTATACACTCAAGGAAACGCATAAATGCTGCACTTTTCCGTATTTAGCACATTTTCTACATAATGAGGAATTCGCTTTTAGCCGAAATCTGTAATCTTAGAATACAGGTTATTGCGTAATGCAAAATCTCCTGTTTCTTATGTAACCATCATCTCAGTTTTGCATAGAAACACACATTGCCAGTATTTGTGTCGACATATATATAGATGTATGTTTATTTCAGATGTGTACATGGAGAAAGGGTAGCTTCTTAAAACATTGTATGCTGAAAAAGCATATTATACTAAACATTCTATTAAATAAACCTACTATTATTATTTATAAAATGAGTGATATTGGGAAATTCCAATGAGTAGAAGTTAAAATTTTTGACGTTTTGCGGTTTATTGTAAGTTGCTTCTTCAGAGAAAACTAATTAACCAAATTGAATCAATACAAGATTAAATAATACAGTGAAACAAATTAAAGTCAAAATAAGTTCATACAATCAAAATGCGAGTTTGATCCTGTCAAGTCAAGTCATTTGGGTCGAGGTTATTTGAAGTGGTTAGCATGCTAATGTTAGTGTGATATGAAAGGAAATTATGTAAAAATGTGAGAATAAAATTGTATGTGTGTTCACATGAATGAAATTTGATGTACTTTAATTGTGATTGATCGGTTATATAGGAAAGTCCATGTTGGGTGACTAGAAAGACCTTCCTTTTTGTTATGTGCAGTTGGATTAAACAAAATGTGAAGTGCGTCAGCTATTCATCTTTCCTTATAATTGCAAAAAGCCTCTTTGAATAATTTGGATATTTGTAATGTCGATTTTATAGTTGTAGTAGATGGCATGTACTGTTATTACTGATTTACTGTGCAATTTTCCAAGTTCAACAGGATTATCAGGAGGTCATTTAGTGTAGCTTACATGTTCTTTGGCACGAGTCTTGATTTTTCGAGAAAACTCTCCAATACAGAAAGCAACACAATTAACACAACTTACTTTTAGACACAATTTTGTGCAGAGTTGAATGGGATCTTGTTCTTTATTTTAACTAATGCACCTCGAATAGTGTTGGTAGTCTTTTAGAATGTTCGGATTCCATGTTATTTTAGAACTGTTTGCAATTCATCTGTTGTGTCATGACGGTAAGGTAGAACGGCTCTACCAGTCCATGATGTTTCAATTGATTTACTATTAGTTAGTAATTAGTCGTTTGTAAATTTTTAATAATATTCATTGGAAAATTATTAAGTACTAAGATGCAGATTCCGTTTTCGTGTTCAAATTTCTTGTCATCTTCTAAAGTGATGAGTTTATTGGCTCTTCTGAATGAGTTTAGAGCCAGGGATATTTTTGCACTGAATGGATGTACTAAATTGAAGTCGAGGTATCGATTTGAATGTGTGGGTTTACAATAAATCCTCAAATTAAGAGTTTAATTGAAATTTCTTCTGACTATGCAGACTAAAATTGGTAACTCAATGTGTTCATCGTTACTTTTGATAGTGGATTTGATATGCTGAGATAAAGTCTTATTTCGTCTTGAGTAAGTTCTCAAAAAAGTTTTTTAATAATGACAAAAGTGTCATCTACATATCTGAGCCAGACTCGTTGTAAGATAACATTAATGAAAATATGAGATTCAATATGAGTCATGATGAGGCTTGCTACAATTGATGAGACGGGTGAGCCAATTACCACTTCGTTAGTTTGTCTATAGAGAATCCCTTTAAAAAAATGAAAATAAAGGTGAATTTGAGCATAGTTTCAAGGATGCCTAATGGACAACGGCTGGGTAGTGTATGATCATTTACTAGTAACCCATTAATTAATTCTAGACGTATTTCAGTTGAAACATTTGTATGTAAAGACACAACATCACAGATCACCATTTTATCAATATCATCATCTATTAGATCTGATATTCTTGATTTGACATCATATGTGTCTTCGACAGCATTGTGTAAATTTTGTTATGGTGGTTGATTATCATCATTATTATTGATGATGCTGCTGGTAATGACGATGAATTTCTATGATAGTTCTAGTAGATGAGATAAGAATGATTTCATGTTGGGCGTGCAACAATCATCATTAATAACACAAATAACGAAAGTGGGAATTTCGACATTCGATGTAGGTCTGATCAATAATGTAGATATTTGTGCGTTTTTCACGAGAATCGAATGTCCTAGATTGAATTTCCTGATGAAATTACAGATAGACACTATTGATGAGTCTCATCTTAGGCCTGAAACAATTCATTTATACTTAAATGAGATAAACTATACTCATACTTATTATGTTTCATTTCATAGATATTTACACTGTTGATGCATTCAATGGTATTTTTAATTTTGTAACACATGCATTAATCAAATGATGCTACAATTAGATAATAATGACAATGTCAACATTGTACAAATGAATGATCAACATTCAATTATTGATTATTCAATTTCAAATTGTTACCATTTCAATCAAATGAAACAATCAAATAAGAAAGCGAATAAAATCAACATCATGGAAATCATCTGTGATACATTCTCTATACGTGGTGTTGCACGTCTCCGGAGTAGATCAGCATTTCTACGTGGTTTATGGTTATGCTTTGTGTTAATTATGACTATTGGTTTATTATTAACAACCTATCTTCTTGTACAAGATTATCTATTATATGATGTATCAGTGAATATATACGTTGCATTAGATACTAAATCACCATTTCCAGCATTAACAATTTGTCATCATCAACCATTCTCACAGAATGCCTATTATCTATGGCGTAATAATGATGTTATGTCACCAAGTATATTCAATAAGCATATGCGTAATCAAACTCATACATTTCTAATAGACAATGAATTTGACACTGCTGAAACACTTTATCAATATGATAGTTTATCAATTTATTATCAAAATATCAAAGCTATTGATGCTTATCGTTTAGAACATGATACAACTGTCTTCTTGAATTGTATGCAACGTGATAGTCAAACAATGCAAATTGAAGATAACTGTATGCATATGGATGGTTTTCAAATACGCAAATTCAGTCATCATATCTATTTTAATTGTCATATATTTGAACCTACAACAAAAACTGATGCCTATGATACAGGTACAATTGCATTGATTGTTAGTTTAGGCATAAATGTCACTTATTATAATGAACATGAGCAAGCATTTCTCGTAGATTTATTTGTAATGGTTCGGGGTTTACAGTAAGTTAAATAATTAATGATTCATTGAATTGGATCTTCACATTAATTGGCCATGTATTCGAATTGATCACTGTGTTTTTCTCATACATACATTCTCAGTGAATCACCTTGATATTAGATATAGTTTATAAGTAGTGTTTGAGTGAAATAGTGACTGGCAAGCGAAATTCAGGATGTGCAGTTCGTGCTACTTGGAACTTGTTGAACTAGTGGTGATTGTGGCAGAGTTTGCTACAAAATTAACTGACCTTAAAGTTACCAGGAGAGAACTAAGCAATGAAACTATGAACTTATAGACTTGAATACAATGATTGGTTGGCATAACGCTTGAGTGACCAAATACTTCCTAAGAGATATATAAAGAAAGAGCGAACACCGGCGAATGAAAGTTACGCTAAAGTCATTCATATACTATATTCAAGAAATACAAACTGTCATTTAGGCTAAATAATGAGAGTTACTTACCTCGTTCTGTTGAATCAATTCATAATAAAGAGGTTGAAAGTGCTTACAAATTTAACAGAACCAATATCATACCTATGTACCCAACTCTGTGAACATTTAAGGAAAAATGGACAAATTTTAAGGAAGTTTTATTTGAAAGACAAAGAGGAAAAATTTGGGTAGATGATACACTTAAAGCACGTTTTCCGCAAAACTGTGAAAAATGATCTTTCCCAAAACGTTACCCATTGCTCAGCACAATGTGCTTTTCTCCCCAAATTTTGCCACTGTGTGCCTGAATGTACCTAAAATGATTGTTATTTTCCACAAAAAGTATAGAATATTCTCCGAAATGCTCCCATTACTTGGCTGAGTGTTTCCAAAACATTCACTTTTTCCTATAACTATTTCCACGTTAATCTTGATTTTTAGTAGACTAAGAAAAAGGACAATATTTTTCAAAATTATTTTCTAAAGGGCACCTGAATTTTTTGAAAGTTAACTGCTTCGGTTTTCTCTTAACTTCTATTCTAAATTACTAAACTAGCCTTGGTAAAGGATAAATATCTTTAAAAGAAGTTATACGGTAAATCAGTCACTTTGTTAAGTTAATTGTAAAGGTTTCACTATATGACAACTTAAGACACATTTTGGTATGGTTAAGTTCACTTGCTCGTACAAAGTTTCATTCTAACTATCACATGCTATAGATCTATTGACTTATTTGGGTTATTTACGTGAATAACTGAATAACTTAGTGTGTTGTCCGTGTAGAATATCTCTTAGTTGATCCAACTTCCATCGGTTAGTCTGAAGTTAGCTAATAAGTAACTGATTGTGGACTTGTATATTTTTAAAGCAACCTCGGTTAAATTTTGTTTGAAAGATTTGAAAAATGAGAACATATCAAGGAAAAATTTTATTACTAAGTAATCTGATGGCGGTAATTAGGTTCTTTCTAGTTCTTCTTTGCATCAAATGTGAATAATTTCAGTTTCATTTATAAATAGTTAAGATTTCAGGAATGAACCTTGTTGTGATTAGTTAAGTGTAATATAAGTGTTTAATGTCATTCCTAAGGAAGTAATCCTGCATTTATTCAGTATTCAAGTTTAAGTTTAATAGACATATTCCACAAAGTCATAATTGTCTTATGGTGAATATAACGGAGGTCTGTATATACTGACTTAAATATTCTAACATCATCTATCATCAACGACAGTGCAACGTATAGCGGTTTTCAAAATCTTCACTGATGATGACTCCTGCATCATCTTCTGATAGAATTAACAACATAATTCGACAGTTTCACTTTATCAAAGTGGTGGCAAATTACTTTACCATTTTATTATTATTTACTTCTTTTATAAGGTTTATGTTTATTATCATTTATATCCTGAATTAACCATCATTCATTGCACTATAACCATGTGAAATGCCTCAAGGTATCAATAAAATTAAGTAATGGCCAACTGTTTTATTGTATTAAGCATGAAAGCAAAATGAAACTTAATTAAACTGAAAAACAAATGAGCAGTTTATGTTTTCATTAAATTATTGATGAGGAAAATTTCCTGTAAAGCTCGAAAGAGAATGAAATCATTTCACATGATGACGACATTATAATGATGATCTGCATAATGATCTCCTGATTGATAATGATGATGTTAGTGATGACAATGTTTTGGATGATGCTGTTGATTAGCATGATGATAATTATTATTATTATAGTTTAGATATTAATGATGATGATGCTTTGGGTGATGATGGTGTGGATGATGATGATATTTTCAATAATGATGATGAATTGTTGTTCAATTACGAGTGATTAAATCACTTTAGTAGAAAACAGATGAACTTCATTTACCATCAAACAATAGCTAACTGATTCGGCAACAATAATTTACAATCATAGTGTAGCATCTAAATATCGATGTAATTGTAGTACGTTTTTACGGTTTATCAAGCGACAGAGAAGACTGGAAAAGAAATAAAACAAACAAATATTTACAATGTGAATGTGTTTGAATATTCTAGGTTGGTTTGATGTTGATTTAACTTGACCAGTCGCCGTTACCATGTGTGCACAATAAGTGGATATCCTCAGCACACCTAAAGTTCACAAGTATGATTTAACTTGGATTGTGTTTGACAAGTAAAATCTTGGACAGCCGTTTTGTCGTATGTGAAATCTTTCAGTTGGATACACCTGGATCTCAGTGTTGGCGTTTATGCTATTACTTAAAAATAGTTTGTTTAGTGTCAAAGGCCATCGCGTTCTCCACTGGTTTACTGAGTTGTGATAGCCAAACATGTGCAACCGGTATGTAGACATGGTTTACATGTGTTTAAAATCACAAAACACTCGTTCTAAATTGTACGTGCTAACTTCAATCAGAATTAAATCATACTTATAAAGGTTATTCACAGTTGTAAGGAAGGATAGTATGAATCGGATTAATCATGTAATCTGTAAGGAGATTTCTTAATCTAAACTTTTAATTGAATACATAAGACTGATATAATGTGATTACATAATATGAATAAGATTCACTAATGCATACAGATTACTTTTAATCAAATTGAAGCAGTTTTGGGGAGACAGACTGGTACAAATTTCAATTGTTTGTTTCCGTCACAGATGAATGTTGTTTGTGCATCAATGTAAATCACAGAGAACTGAATGCTGTTAGATGTTAGTTGTTTCATACTCGTCATTTTGATATTTTGTTTATCAATGTTTCAATGTTTATCAAAACAACGATGTTTGAACAAAGAATATCCCTGTTGACAATTTCGCATCCAGTTCTACATTGATAAATTTAAGATTAATGATAACAAAAGATAATAATTTCTGAGGTAGATTCTTCATCATTCAGTTATCAAGGATTACACCATGTGGATTAGGAATTGTGATATGTAAATGTCTAATGTTAATGTCGAAATGATAATGATTATTCAGTCTGATAAACTTATGGAAGTTTCTACAACAATTTGAAGAATGAGGAAATCTAATCAATATGTAGGTGACGACAAAGTATACTTGAACACCATGGAAAACTGGACAACCGTTTTGTACAAATATGGGACTTCTCTAAAGTTTGCACCCTACATTGCGCTCCTCCATAAGGGCTTAAGGTTGACGAAAGCCTAACAGAAATGCACCATTAGCCCTGCATCCAGTGGTAGAATTATCAGTTTCATTGGTTTGTGATATGGCTGTACAGCGCTCCCTGGTTTTCAATGATACATTACCAACATCACTCTGACGAATTCAGTCAACCAGACTTAATACATCTTGAAGACTTTCTATAAGAACAAAAAAAGGTCGAATGAACAAATCTTAGTCAAAGACAAGCAAACAAAAATGAAGATAGAAAACAGTATGAATAACACTTTACTACAGTAGGTTTACTAAAAGCATAAATTGCTTTAGTACACACAAGCGAAGAGAGATAAAACTTCGTAATGAGAATACTCAGTAGCTCAGTAATTATCATACGTGTGTGGTATGAGCTAATATGAAATAATAATTACCCAATTAATGATAATGTAACACAATGCAAACAAAAGAAGCCACTACTGAGGTAAGTAATAGTATGAATTAGTGATGAAGACTGCCTGCAAATGACCATATTTGATATGAATCGACATGGTAGCTTCATATATTACATAGGTTTAATTCGAGTTATGTTATATTGTTATTGTTTAAGGGAACAGTGAGGCATCAATATTAAGTTGACCGTTGATTATCTGAAAGAACTGAGATATGTTAACTAATAGTATGATCACTGACACCTAGATATTGGACTGTGACAGAGTTCAGAGCTATAGTACTTATTAATCTTAAACTTTTTGAGGCATGCTTCCATGTACTCATGTACAAAATGATACCTGAGAACAAAACTATTATTAAATGTGAATTCGTACTCTCCCATTTGTCTATTCAGTGTACGTGTATTGGCATATGTATTAAAATTAGTGTAATTAAACGGTGGTTCTACGAAAACAAAACTTTTCAAATTCTGTGTTTGATATCACAAAATGGTCTGAGTTAAACAACCTTTGAATAGTAAGAGTCAATGGACAGCTGATT
Source organism: Schistosoma japonicum (assembly GCA_025215515.1). Taxonomy (NCBI): domain Eukaryota; kingdom Metazoa; phylum Platyhelminthes; class Trematoda; order Strigeidida; family Schistosomatidae; genus Schistosoma; species Schistosoma japonicum. The sequence goes on from CM046069.1 coordinate 909,135, forward strand.
TGTTCTAGTATAGTACTGTTCAGCAACACGCATCCACGAACCTACCAGTAGAGCAATCTCAGGGTTCCCTGGCTTAGAGACAAACTCTTAGCGATTGAACCACTGAGGTGTGGGGCATGCAACAGTTGATATGTTTATCCCAGTCATTTCGAGATACATTATCACCGGCGGATAATTGCGTTACACTTGACACAGTTGGACTTTATTAGTCACGCCTTCTTCGCAGTACTTCAAGCATTACCACCAGAAATTCACTAATTAGCTGAACTTTGTTAGAATTAAGAAATGTCCCTTGTTGCGTAGGATTTTAAGCCTTATCGTTGAATAAATATGCTGTATTGTTGATGTTGTTCTATAGTGAATCAATCTGATATCATTATTTTTTCTTTAAAATTTGGACGTATGTTACAACTGCAATTTTCATCCATGTCGAACATCATCTATTCATTATATGGTTCTCAATATTCATTTATAAACGTTACTGGTTAACCATTTTCACGTAATTATTCTAAAAGGAATTAAATTTGACTCCTGCTCTCACATAAGATTACAGTTATCAAACTCTATCAAAAGGGGTTCGAACATCCCTTCTACTATCATCTTATTAGGCAGAATTTGTCATAGTTTGAAAACACATCCTCGTCTATACGTTTAGTTTTAATCGTGGATAACTTTGATACCTCAAGCGATTCGAAATATTTTGATTAAGTGCATGTGAGTTTAATAAGAATTACATAACATACCATACAGTTCTGTAAACATTAGGTATTGGGATAAACTCAATCTATTGATGCCAACTTACAATATTAGCCTGCAGCTTAAAAATATTTACATAGTGAATACTATACATTAAATGATCTTTGAAATAAAGTATGAATCAGTTTCAAGATTTGAAACACTAATAAGATGTGGTTTGTTGAATTCGTCACAGATTGATATTAGCAGGTTTTTTTGAAAAACAAGGAGCACTCCACAGTGTTTTATTCTCAGTTTGGCACCCTACAGAACTGCAAACATTAGGTTTAACCCCATCGAGCTCACGTTATCAAACGCCTAAATCAATGTACCACTGTCACAATAGACGATCATCCATTGCCACCGGTGATGACTGTCTCACTCTCGACAAATCTGCAATGATGTAGCATCCAAATATTAATTTACTTAGCAATCTATGGATTCAAAAAGCAAAAATCTTGAAAGGTACTATCTACGTCAATGATAAAATGATAAGATTAATAATTTCCTCGTATACACATAGTTACGGTTTCTCTATGTGCATAGCAACGGCATCAACGATGCGTGAATGTCGAAAGTATAAAACATTCTGAAGGTTTTTATTCATTATATACATGAATTTGAACGATACAACTTTTTTAAGTTGGTGATTGATGATGACTAATTATTCACTTATTACATTCTTTCAAAATAATAGTAATAGCTTTATTCAATAGAATGTTTAGTACAATACATTCAAGGTGAAGACCAGTGTTAGACAAGGCTGCCTACAGTCACCCTTTCTCTTCTTGCTGGTGGTTGACTGGATCATGACGACTGCAACATCTCAAGGCCATCTCAGAATATAGTGAACAACATCGTTGCAACTAGTTGACTTGAAGTTTCAAATGATCTAGCTCTCCTATCTCACAAACAGCAACAAATGCAAATGAAGACGGACAAGATAGCAGCAGCTTTGGCAGCAGTAGGTCTCAACATACACAAAGGAAAAAGCAAGATCCTTCTATACAAAACTACAAACACTAACCCAATTACACTTGACTTGAGAAGACATTATGGAATATGTAGGATTCTTTACATACTTTGGCGGCATAATCGATAAACAAAATGGGTCTGATGCAGATGTAAAGGCGCGGATCGAAAAAGCAAGAACAGCAGTTTTATAACTGAAAAACATCTGGAACTCAAACCAACTGTCAGCCAACATTGAAATTAGAACTTTTAATACAATTGTGAAAAACATTCTGCAGAATGGAGCTGAAACGTGGTAAACTACGAAAAGCATCTTTCAAAAAATACAAGGATTTAGAAACAATTGTTTTCGTGGGATACTTTAAATCCGTTGGCTAGATACCATTAACAACAACCTCCTATAGCAGTGAACAAATCAACTTTCAACCAAGAAAGTAATTAGGAAAAGACGCTAGATGTGTATTGGACACACACTGAGAAAACCACCAAACTGTGTCACAAGACAAGCATTAAATTGCAACTCTAGAGGTCAAAGAAAAAGGAAAAGACCCAAGAATACACTGCGTCATGAATTGGAGACAGACATGAAGAGACTGAAGAGCTATTGGAAAAAGCTGTTAAGTAAGGCTCAGAACAATGTTTGTTGAAGAATACAGTTCGGTGGCCTATACCCCACATGGCGTAACAAGCATTGATTAATTACATGATTTAGTTGCCATTTAGTGCACAACGCATTTTTTGTATATAATGAGTGAATTTTGATGTGTAACTGACTTTCGTTGTCGGGTAGAAAGATTTTTTAAACTGTCAAAAGCGTATTATTGCAATTAAATTAGTTGAAAATAGCTACTTTTCAATGCCATCAAATAATCATCGATCAATCATCTTTTTAAGTTTGTATTCAATTCAGATTTATTTTTCAATTGAGTGTTATGGAGAATGTTGAATGTCGATTTGATATCACGAATTGATCAAATTAGACAACAATTGATCACCATCGTACATTGGACAGCTGTATAGCCGTAAAATAGGACTTTTCAGCACTGTGTACCCACGACAACATCGGGGATCAAACTCAGAACCATTCGGATCATAAGTGAACGCTGAGTCGACTAGCATCCAACTGTTGATACCTTTGATTTAGTCCATTCGTGATGCGCGTCGAGTATAAAGTAGTTACCCACCGATGGCAATGGAAGAGGTCACGCAGACGTATCACTTATTGACTGAATTATGGTTTTAAACCATTGAGAGCCAGCTCAGCGGTCTATTGAGGAAATGTTCGTCATGAAGCCGAGCAAGATCTTGGGGTCCTTTTCACGATAAGAGTGTAGGTGCCCACTGATTAAAAGTTTTATACTTAGACTTGTTTGCTCGACAAAGTGCGTTCATCATTTTAACCAACCTGATGTCATAGACTGTTGATTCTTAAAAGTTCTCTCTAACTACTACTATGCTACTCAATAGGGTGAACTATTACTTTCGATTTGTAGGTGCACAACTTGATTATGGTTTGTTGAAAAACATGTATCGTATTATCTTGGTGAGTAAGTTAAAGTATTACAGGTCAAATGTCAAATAAGTTTCATTTCGATAATGTACAATAATGCAGTTTCAACGAAACTGATTATACGTCATCTTAGGTAGTTTTATTACGTCGTAATCACTTAACATGTTATTAATGAAATTGTCAGGAATCAGCTACTGTTAAAATTTTACACTATTTAAGCTTGATATTTTAACTGTAAATGCATATTTAAACTAGTCTACATAGTAACTGATTGCACTAAATTGTGTAGCTGTCACAGAATCGTACGGCTTATTTCTTTTAGAAAAACAATTTGTACATGGTTTTCTTGTTGTGAAATAAGTCACTTTGAGTTTTATAAAGGACATTCAATACATTTTATTATCTCTGGGAACAAACTGCAGGGTAATTACGTCATCCAAAGACCGCTTACGTAACCTGAGTCAGGTTAACATGATAGTAAATTTTCTTAGATGGTTTATATTGTTTTAACTTTTCGGTGAAGAAACTATGTAACACTGATGTAGTATGTTCAAATTCTGCATGCAATTATTGTAAAACTCCAAATTACGTTTTCAATCTACATTAGAAAATGGCACTGTAATGGTCTGATTTTCTTTCACTTAAGTTGTTTAAACTTACGAAGTTTCTGCTAAGCACAAAACTTATAAGAATAGAGTGAGTGAGATTGCAATAAGAATGCTGATTGATGGTCAGTTTATCACTTAAAATACTGAATCATTCTTGAAGTAGCTTAGAGTGTTCCTGATAGAGTTACCAACGAGTGACAAAAATATGCATAGAAAATTCAACAATTCATAACTGAATTTTATGTGACCTACGCTGTATTAACAACTGAGATCCAGAAGCCATCCACTTATATATATATATATATATATATATATATATATACATATCTATATAGACCTTCAGTCAACGTATTTAAAGTTTATCGGAGTTCAGTTGCAACTACACTTTAGTGGCATATCCTTGTCTAGCAGCTGGTGCAGTGACATAAATTTTTAGTAGTTAGAGACGGCTAACTGAATTAATTAGTTGTGAGAGTAATCGTTTTTCTTTGTACTACTTAAAGCTTATCAAGATTCTATGTATCGATTTCATGGATTCTATGTATTCTACACACCAATGAATATTATGCACAAATTTTAATACGACTTTTTTCTTGTAGCTTGGTACAGCGAATACAAAGTGGGGAAGTGAATGTTAACTGTATGGTGAACGCATGCTAATGTTCACGATAATCACGTTACAATGTAGACTTTCTTTGGAAACCGTGTATACAACCGTGCATATCACATTAGAAAGATTCCATTTTTTAATGTCATCTTAGGTTGTTACTTATTGCGTTATTCTTTTTGAATAAATCTTCACATTCATACAAGATTCTTTTAGTATCAACTTATTTGATACGTCATGATCTGTGCATCTCTGTAATGAACGACTTCTATGCTTCACAGAGGTAACTATTTAAACAGCTCATATGAGTTGTTGAATTAAAGAATGTTGACATACTTCACTGAATTAGTGATATTGTGACGGTGAATGACAATAACGCTGCTTATGAAAAGTTGGTGTAACTTGTCCCTTAGATGAAACCACTCACAGATTTATTTAAATAAGCTTAAAGATTAAGGAAAGTATGCTGTTGGTATTGGTCATTAAGCCTATTACCAGAAATACATTAATATGTATTAACCACAGAAAACAAATGCCTAATAATTTTGAATACTGTTTATCACATAGAAACACGTTTCCGCACGCACTGTAACATTACTGCTGGTCATTTCATTGGTAATTAAAACTGTGAATATTTGTTGGCAGGTAACAAGAACAAATCAAAGAACTGCATCGAATAGTTGCACTTTAGCTTCTCTAATATAACACATGTATTGTCGCTTACAATACGAAACTCAGTATGTACCACTCCGTACTGCTGGATATATAAAAATACAAAAGTATTTATCGGTTATTATAAATATATCGTTGATGTTGGATGATACAACCAAAAATCTTTACTGAATGAGATGATTAACAAACCTGTGAACAACAAAAACATACCCTAGATAATACAGAAATAAGAAAATTTATATCTTATTTATCGTCTGAGGATAATTTTTGTAAAATTTTTAATCTTTGTGAACACCTACATTGCAAAACTTTCACCAAACCTTTGGAAAATCAACCATCCTTTTCTCTGTGATCCATTTTCGCTGTAATTGTTTTGGCGGCTTTGGAAAGTCAGTAACTCGGTTCATTGGGAAACACGTCAAAACTGTGCATCCGACGTCTACAATGTCTTAGCATAATTTTAACTGTCGATTTAATTAATCGTAACAAAGACAACATTTACCAGCAAAAATACTGCTCCATAGATTTGTCTGCAACATATAGCAACAAGAACGTCCTTGAACATATCTAAAATCTATTTAAAGTCCGCTGTAAATTTTTCTTCGTCCGAACAAACATTACCGTACGTCAACATCTCATGTTATCAGTTATTACCAACTGAAACATTAAAAATCTACAGCATATAATAAGTAAGGTTACTTTCTTACTTTGCTTTATTAATGTTATACGTCGAATCAATACCTTTCACTTCCAGGTACAAGCGAAACAAACAAATTTAATTTTCTGTATAAATGTACACTCCATTTAATCGCCTCACATTTTCACCAACATAATAAAACTCACGTACCTGTCCGCGTTCACGGATATGACGGAACACTTGATCACGAAAGCTACAATGATATTACTACACACCCACCTACAGTAACATCGTGCAGGTATGGTTGTGCGTCATGATGTTCAATGAATGATATACTTATTAACATTCAGCATGACACGTATCATAGATTTATAAACTGTGAATTTTGACCTAAACATGCAGAAGTTACAGTTTACCGTACAATTTGTTTTTCTGACCAATCCCATAAGATTTTCTTCTAGAACTAAATGCATATTAAGAAATGCCGTAGATGTATTCACTAGATGAAAATGAAGCCTTTTGACTGTACAAATAATTATAGTAAGTGCAGTTAATTCACGATTGCAATAAATGTATTTTTCTTATAAAGTGAAACTGTCAAATTGCTTACTCTACATCCTCTTAACTAAAATTACATCGACAAAACATCGTATTTTCAAAGGCAGCTTTCAGATCAACAGTTATGTCTCATGATCAACATACAGAATAACTATTATTTAATGAGTAAATTAATAAAAACCAAAGGCTCACCTTTTGCTAGCCATGTTACTCCACAAATATGAATGTTATTGAGATTTGTGAATGACAAAAGACAACGACAGTCTGCCACACTGTATAATGCGAAAGTCACGCCTTCAGTCAATCTGCTAAAGGTCGCAACAATGCCATATTTACGAAAATGGAACTTAAATGATAAGTAATTTGTGCCGATTTCAACTGTGTCATTTCAGCTATGGCTCCGTATCTGATTGATGTTATATTCGCATAGACATATATCTGATAAAATCTGTTGGTTGATTGAAAATTGTAGGCTTGTTAAAATGCTGATTAAATGTAGAATGTGGCTGTAAAGTGAAATTTATGATACGTGAATAAACGGTAAGATTGATATTTGATAATCAGTAGTGATTTCAAGGAATCGTTGATGAGATTTGTTATAAAGTGACTCATATCAGATGGTTAGTTATTATGTCATTAATAATATGCATCCATTGGATTGGAGTGTTTCGGACGAGATGAATGACTGATATTTGACTTCAGTCAGTCATTCAGCCACAATCTCTTCAACACATCACCAATCAACTAATTCAACACAACAGTCTTCTACATTCTAAATGCATTACAAACAGACAATTCATTTCACCGACCATAACTCCATTTTACTGATATGAATACAATCGATGAATGAAATTTAGCAAAACTAACTAGCCTGTTGGTAAGACACATTTAATTTGCTTACTCTGTATATCACTGAAATGTCCTCCTTTCTTTCTGAATCACTGAGATTAGTGTATAAGGCGTGTATTTCCATTTACTCAATCTACAAATACTTTTATGACAATTCGGTTGAATGTAATTATTCCTTATTTGATAAAAATATCTTTCAATCTTCAGTCAACCAGTTATATATTGGAATTGTCTTCAAAACGGTTTTTCTCAATTCTTCGCACATAGAGATTACCTGAAATTTGAATGCAGAATAAGCAAATAGTTAGAAATGGTTGTATACTGAAGTAGTGAATGACTGGATGAATAGTTGGAATGTAACTTGCACATCAATGTGTAATTTTTACAGTTTTCAGTTAGTATTATACACACTTCATGTAAACATCTTTGCATCCGTTAAACATTTTGGTGGTTATGCGCAATTATTAGCACAGTGAATAACGATTCGCGCATACGAAGGTGTTTTAATGTGATCATTAATATTCAGATATATATGCATCTGGATCACCGGTTTTTTACATGGCGGATTACGCAACCTCGATTCGATTGCTAGCTGCATTAAACTTATTGATAGATGTGATCCTTAGTTGTGTCGTCGTTCCTACCATTCGAAAATGACTAGTTATTTTTCTTGATACCAGAGTTATGTTCAATCTCTTAACATGAAAGCATTGGGGTTTGAACCTTCTTCAATTATTCTGACAGGTATGAACCTCAGATAAAATTCACTTACCTATCTTCTCAGGACTTTGATTCGTTTTTTAGGTTTAGAGGTGTTGGGTTAAACATAACACATCGCGAATCTGTGGTTGTCTGATTAAATTACATAAACTTTCGACTTACGTTAGAATAGGACATTGACGCTGCCTTCTACTTAACAGCGTTTCAATGACATCATTACTAGCAATTTACAGCTAGCATAACACGAATAACCGGACGAATATATGATCAACGAAATTTGTTTTTATAAAATTTCTGACACATCGTGAAATGTTGGCCTCAATTTTGTTTCCAAAATGTCGTCAGCCAACTTATTCCGCTTGAAACGCTCTTCTTGTTGCTTGTAGAGTTTAAAATCGTTATTCAATCGATCTGGAATAAGACTTTTCTAATGTTTTTTATTTTTCTTATGAGGTTAAGTACTCTTGGCCCTCCTTTCAACAACATGGGTTGGTCAATTAACAGCTCGGTCAGAAATGTTTGTTATATTGTGTGGTTTCTCAAGTTGTTTATTTAAGTTTTTTGTATTCCTCAATTTCAGGCAAGATTGCACATTGCTCTATCATCATTTTTAATTTTCTTTCACAGTTAACCGACACATACATTAACCTTGATTATCATCATTGAGTTGGTTGGCTATAATCATGGTAAAGTCTCTCTCACATGATGGCCCATAACTCGGACGGTGTTGCAATAATTTTCGAAAACTGATACAAATCACTAGTATTTCGTTGGTGTTGTAATCTGCATTGAATTTTCCATGTTCAATCTAAAATAATCTAGTGTACTGGCATGATATTATTAAAGCTCAATTCTTTTCTCTGGATAAAATCCCTTCCTTCCCACATTTCTCAATATCATTGTTGATAGCGTCAATCTGATTCTGCTTAATTTCCTAAAAGTTGCATACATATCCGCAGTTTCGTAATTATATTTCATTTCATTTTTTACTTTTTGCTCTGGCATAGCCTTTAACTTCAAACTAAATATATTGAAACAACCACTCTTTTCGGGTGTCGGTATCTAAATGTGAACCAATCGATCATTTAGTGACGTACAATCAATAATCGAAAAACAACAACTAACTTTAAGATATTCCGAATATCCATCGTCTTCGTTCATTGTAATCCACTCTTTTCTTATTTTTATGAAATATTACTAGTATGCCACGCCATAGACGGTGTCTTCTGAATGACGATCAAATAAAGTGATCATTTTAGTGACGAGAATTCGGCGATGCTAAATCTGTTCAACAGATTTATATCTCACAATCCACCTAAACCGACATCCATTACTAAAACATAGATTGATTGTATAACAAATCAGGTTGTACCTGAATATGAAAAATACGTATATGAATACGAGCATTAACTCGTAAGGCGTCTAGGCTCTAATGATGTGTCTATATCTCATTAACTGAAAATCTCAAACAAACATTAGTCGTCGGAACTCATAGTCTATGATCACAATGCTGTTTACAATTCGAATTGATGTAAACACAAGTGAATATGAAAAAGCAATTCAAACAAGCAAAGTTAAACAAAATTAAGCAACTATCAAACTTCACCAGGCATCTATGAACAATACATCAACGATAATTCAATTTAACCTATGAATGCCTTTAACTACATGATTGTAGAAACGTATTTTACACAACATCAACTACTATTCAACAATAAGTAGTATAAGTGAGGAGAGACAGAAAGTGGTAATTGTGAGTTAAAAAAGATATAAGAGAATGTACTTAACCTTGTGAAATCACAATCGAAATGCTCATTATCTACCAGAAAGTCAAAATAACTTACTGAATGTGAGAGAGCGGACTAGATAGAAGCTATTGATAGCAGACTCTCTGTGGATATGATATTTAAAGAGTTTATCATGACATTTGACAATGTCATAAGTAAGTTTATAGTGAAAGATTCAAGCTGGTGGATTGTATGGTTGATACTTACATAGGTTTAGTCTCTATGAACTTACATGTCGCTGCAATCTGATTGACTTAATATAATCAATTGTATATTAGCGATTTATTCGTAATTAATTCAAGGATAAGATGCAAAAATTTATGAGTAGATTCGCTGCGAATCAAATACCATTATCATTTTGATAATCTGTTTCAACGTGTAAACTCTACTAACATTTCCACTATTCTTCAACACATTGAGGTTAAGACAGCGGAATAAATTAGTCAACATTCAAACAAGAACTCGACCGATTAGAAAGCTTGGGGTTATACAACCTATCACTTTCTCATCATGGGCAGCTCCGATTGTTGTCGTTCAGAAAGCTCATGATACTGTTCGTCTATGTGCTGATTTCTCTACTGGATTAAATAATGCTCTACAAAATCATTCATATCCATTGCCATTGCCAGAAGATCTATTCATTAAACTAAATGGTGGACGTTATTTTGCAAAACTGGATTCATCTGATGCCTATTTACAAGTAGAAGTTGATGATGATTCTAAGCCTTATCTAACAATCAATACTCATCGTGGGCTTTACCAGTACAACAGACTACCTTTCGGTGTAAAGCCAGCCCCTGCTATCTTTCAACAGTTAATGGACATTATGATATCAAATCTTGATGGTGTTGCCGCTTATCTTGACGATATTATTGTCGTGGGTTCCCCTAAAGAGGAGTTATTATCGCGTTTGGATAAAGTACTTACACGAATATCACAATCTGGTTTTCAGCTGCAGAAACATAAATGTGAATTTTTCCTTCAATCTGTCAAATACCTTGAATTTATATTTGATAAACATGGGCGCCGTCCAGATCCAGATAATATACATGCTATCACACAAATGCCTGCACCTACTGATGTGGTGACTTTAAGATCATTCCTAGGTATGATTAGTTATTATAGTGATTTTGATCCATCTATTCAAAGATTACGCCATCCTTTGAATCAACTACTAAAAGCGAATACAACATGAAATTGGTCAGAAGCATGCCAGAATTCCTTCGAAGAAATCAAGAAAATCTTATCCTCCTTTTGGTAGTACATATTACATCCCGTCGACCTTCAGTTTTGTTTTGTTGGGGTTCAAAGTTTTGTTGTTAGCCATATTGGCTGAATATTTTCTGTCTGTCTACGTGAATTGGCTCAATTGGTTGATTTCCGACGTTTAGTTCCGTTATTTGTTAGGAACACTTTCTTTGAATATGTAACTAATTAACTATCTCTTCACTATTTATTTGTTGTATTGTAGATTAATTGTACAATTGCTTAAATCCTCTGGGCTGTATAGGGAAAGGGAACTGTTGAGGTTAGTGTGTTAAATTTTGTTTATTGTTAAATATAGTACCACGTTTTGCACCAATAAATTGTGTTATTGGCTTTCTTATCGCAAATTCGTGCGTAACTTAATAACCGGCAGCCTCTATACAGAACGACGTTAATCTTCAACGTTATCAGTAGCTTGGTCTATACAGTACTCAACATCCCATTTGGTGGATTATTTGGGTTTGTCAGTATTTCGGAATCTTGTTGGAAGGCCAATCACGAGATCGAAGTCTTCGAGTATCAATATGCTAAGCGGGAAATAAGACAATGTTCTGGATGAATCTCCTGTATCACGGCATGTACCCCTTGACTCTGATTTGTACCGTGGTTCTATGTTTGATGAGCGTAACCTTCTTAGTAACTTGTCTGGTTCTGACTTAATCAATGTAAGTAGTGACCACATCACTGTTTATAGAGAAGACGTTCGACGATTGTTAGAGTACTCGATAAAATAAGTACAGGAGTTAGAGAGAGTTTTTTAAATTGATGGAAGGGTCAAATTTAGTTTTTGGGGAAAATAAGGTGGATTATGTTGGTCGAAAGAGTCCTACATCCTTCCCACATGATGTTACTTTACAACAACTAAACCTGCGATCTAATGAAGATGCTTTTGTTGGTGTGGTTTCACATTGTTCATTAATGCCTATTGTATTGGAGCCCCAGCTCCCAAAGGTAGAGCTAGGAAGCTCATAGGGTATTAGATCAAAGGCTAGTTGGTCGGAAGCATCCATATGGTGTAAGAACTTTATTGGGATGGACTGTATTGGGACTGATTTAGCCCGTAAAATGTGATGTTAGCAGTGTAAACTTCATGTGCCATTCTGGATCTACAGAAACGCAGCTAAGGAAAATGTATGACCCTGAGCTCGCCGATGTGCATTCCGTTGATAAGATGATATCACCTAATGATCTTGCAACCATGGAGGTAGTGCAATAGAAGACTTATTTCTCAGATGGCCACTTCGTAGTACCACTGCCATGGCAGAAGGGTGCTGACACGGACACAGGGAATTATGAGTTGGCTAGGAGGAGATGGGAGAGTCTCAAGTATAGGCTGACACGCAATGTTAGTTTGAGAGAAAAAAAACAGAGGCATCGACGATGTTATTAGTAAAGGATATGCCGAAATAGTTTCGGAGGTGCACAGCAGATTAGATTATAGACCCCGCTGGTATCTGTCACATCACTCAGTAAATAATCCGAAAAAACCTGAGATGCTTCGAATCGTCCACGACTGTGCCGCTAAACATAATGTAGTGTCTCTCAACGATTTGTTGTATCAAGGCGTGGACACCACCGCAAATTTGGTTGGGATACTTTAATGTTTTCGCAGAAAGTGAATAGCTGTCTCTGCCAATATTGAGGAAACGTTTATGTAATAGATCAGTATTCCAAAGTTAAGCAGTGGCTATACGTAAAGTCTGAGTGGAATCAAGCTGACCGGGCTTCGCGGTGTATAACAAAGAATAAGGATCTCAAAGATTCACAGTATGTGATCATCATCACTGATTTTTCCGGCTATGAGTACTATATTGACTGATCGAGGTATTGGCAGCAACCAAAAAGTAATTAGTCGGCAATATACTTACTTACTTACTAACGCCTGTTACCCCTCTCGGAAAAGTATAGGCTGCTCACCAGTATTCTCCATTCAACTCTGTCCTAAGCAATCCTTTCAAGCTGTCTCCAGTTACTGTTCATATTTTTCATGTCTGCTTCCAGTTCTCGACGCATGGTGTTCTTTGGCCTTCCTCTTTTCCGTTTTTCAACAGGATTCCAAGTTAGTGCTTGTCTCGTGATACAGTCTGATGATTTGCGCAATGTACATCCTATCCATTTTCAACGTCATTTCCTGATTTTCTCTGCAGCTGGAAGTTGGTTTGTTCTCTACCGTAGTAGGCTGTTGCTGATGGTTTCCGGCCAACAGACATTCAATATTCTGCGTAGACAGTTGTTGATAAATACCTGTACTCTCCTGAGGATGTTTGCAGTAGTTCTCCAGGTTTTAGCTCCATACTGAAGAACTGACTTGACGTTCGAATTGAAGAGTCTAACTTTGAGGTTGGTAGACAGTTGTTTGGACTCCCATATATTTTTCAGCTGTAGAAATGCTGCTCTTACTTTGCCGACCCTTGCATTAACATATGCATCGGATCCTCCTTGTTCATCGATGATGCTCCTCAGGTATGTAAACGTATCCACTTCTTTCAAAATTTCACCATTGAGTTCAATTTGGTCGGTCCTCTCTGTGTTGAATTTGAAGATCTTGTTCTTTCCCTTATGTGTGTTCAGGCCTATTGATGCTGAGATTGCTGCTACGTTGATTGTCTTGACTTGCATTTGCTGGTGTGTATAGGATAGAAGTGCTAGATCATCCGCGAAGTCCAGATCGTCGAGTGGCATCCTACTTGTTCATTGAATTCCATGCTTCTCCCAGATATAAAGGTTTACATGATCCAATCAATTACTAGAAGGAAGAGGAAAGGCGAGAGCAAACAGCCTTTTCTGACACCGGTTCTTTGTTCCTAACCGGTCGCTCTGGTTTATTATATTTCCATGCCAGTTTCATCGTTGTGTCGTATAGCTGTTTCATTTTTCTTTGTCTTGTAGCTTTCTCCGCTGTCATTGCAAGGCCTTCGATATACTTCCGTTTGTCGGCTCTAATGCTCTTCTTTACTTGTTTATTTGCTTCTGTGTATTCATTTTGTGCCTTGATTTTCTCTGCTCAAGTTCGGCTGTTGTTGATAGCTGCCTTCTTGTTTCTTCTTTGTTAAATTTTGTTCAGGGTCTCTATGGAAATTCATTCCTTATAATAGTGTTATTTTGCGGCCCATTGCCTCTTGACAAGTTAAAGTTAGTGCATCTGATTCCTTCTCAGTTGTCCTCCATAGTGGTTTCTTCCTCGTTCAACATATCTTGTAAGGCTTAAAACCTGTTGTTAAGAGTTATTTTAAATTCCTTGAGTTTGTTAGTATCTCGAAAAGAGGCTGTATTGAACTGTTTTAACGCTGTTACTCCAGGTATCCATTGCTTCTTCAGCTTCAGTTTCATTTTGTCAACGACTAGGTGGCGATCTGAAGCTATATCAGCTCCTCTCCTGCTTCTCACATCTTCCATTGATCTTCTGAATATTTTATTGATGCAAACATGATCAATTTGATTATTCGTAGTATGATCCGGTGAGACCCATGTAGCCTTGTGTATGCGTTTGTGGGGAAATATTTTCCCACCTATGACCATTTTGTTGAAAGCGCAAAGATTTGTAAATCTTTCACCATTCTCATTTCTTTCCCCAAGTCCCTGTCGTCCCATGATGCCTTCGTATCCGGTGTTGTGCATACCGACTTTGGCATTAAGGTCCCCCATTAGGATTGTCAAATCCTTACCTGGACACTTCGCTATAATTGACTGCAGCCTATCATAAAACTGATCTTTGTCCTCGTTGTTGCCGTCGTTGGTGGGTGCATAACATTGGATGATGTTCATTGTAATCCCCTTCTTCATTATCTTGAAAGATGCTTTGATGATCCTGGGTCCATGTAGTTCATATCCTACAAGTGCATTGCGCGCTTTCTTAGACAGCATCAGAGCGACTACTTGGGTATGTGTGGCATTTGTCTCTTCGTGCCCGGAATATAGTAGCACCTCTCCCGTGGCTAATGTTTTCTGTCCCGTTTGAGTCCAATGCGTTTCGCTGATCCCGAGCACAGTTGAACTGTATCTCTGCATTTTTGCTGCTATCTGGGTGATCTTCCCTGTCTCCCACATTTTCCGAACTTTTCATGATAGGAAGAATTGACGGAAGAGACCTTTATCAAAAGTGCGTTGACCAATTACCTATTTCATACGCGATAACATTGCGGTCACTGAACCGCTACCAAGCTACCTTTGTATGCCTCCGGCTAGTAGTAGACCAAATTTTTTTCCAGTAGAGTTTAGAAAACATCTAGCGCCAAAAGTTGACGTAAAGTAGGTATTTTTCCTTAACCTTAGACTATGAACAGTACTAAGAAGATATATTTCTAGTGTTGTTTCACTTCACGCCAATTTTTAACGTTAAGTTTGTTATCAACTCTAATAATATCCTTCGGCCTACTACTAGCCTAGGGCATATAAACTAATTTTCAGACTAAACGACTTTGTAACAAAAGACGGATAACCATCTCAACTTAATGATACAAAATGACGAAGAACCTTTACTGGAATTTAAAACTAATTTCTGTCCCTACTCTCTGTTATAGATAACACCCCATCAACGTGGTCTAACATTAACCGTGAATGAAAAGGCAAGCGTACCTTTGAAGCATACCTTTGAGCAAAGTTCCAGAAGCTAACTGTGTTCATAAAGATATGTCACCAAATGACCAGCACACGCTCACTAGTATTAGTAGACATAGGAACACTAGTAGAACTCTTCCACATTGTTTCCACTCTAATAACTTAACTTTGAATTATACAAACAGTAGCCAATCATCAAAAGCTAGCAAAGTTACAACTAGTTTCTGTATGTGTATGCAGAGTGATCTATATATATCTTATTCAATACGTCAACAATGCCTTAAAGCACCGCGATACTTCCTAACGTTATTCAATAAAGGCTTACAGGTTCCACCAGAGATAAACAAAAATAAGGTTGTACTTAACGCTCCTAGGATCTCATTGTTTGCTACAGACAAACGTTAACCTACAACCTACAGCAACTCAAGGCTAGAACTCACTAAATGTGTCTACAAATCCAAATACAACATCAATACCAAGAAGTTATGCTGAGCAGACAAACTTTTGTATAACACACACAACTCCGAAAAGAAGTATTTTTCGAAAATCAACATATTCTACAGCTCCACATTACCAAATGCATTTGAAATAAGTCTGGACGCAATTCACATCGTAGGGTAGGATGCACCCAGTTACGTGCTCTGACTGGGCCTTCTGTTTTATCAAGGACTGACTTACTACAACACTAGAAATGTTTCACCGCACCATAAAGCCCTTATTAGATACTATAATAATAACAAAGTCTGGCTACAAAACAATATTTCCATACGTCAACACTTAAACTAAGGCAAAGCTACGCAAACTATGGAAGAGGAAGATCATCTTAAATGATTTTGCTGTTTTAAATCAAAATTGCTTGCTTTAAGAACAAAGTCGCCTAAAAGACGGGGAACGTATAGCACTCACTGGCACATCGAAATCTGCATGCTGTCTGTTAAAGAAACAACGAAATGTTGAAAACTGAGGAATTTAGAATTTATTCAACACTGGAAAATGGTGTAACTTATACGTCAGTTCCTCAGTGGAAGGTTCGTGATAAACGAAAACATAATTAGAACGCCGGACATTAATTAAGACCGTATATGCAATAAGACGATGAGTACTATAAAGTTTAGCTTTAAAAATATCAATAATGCTTTGAGAACGCTTAAGCCAAATAATAGTTTAGGGTCCGTTATTATCCCATCAATCTTTTACAAGTATGCTAAGCCTGACAAACCGATTCCCCTACTCAGAATTTCCACACTCTAATCAGATGTAGAAACTTGTCCTGAATTCTGGTAAGTCACGTACATACTTCCTAAACATAAAAACGGAACCAAGTCCAGAACTTTCGACTAATTAATCTAACGCTAGTGATCTCACGTGTATTACAGAAAGTCATCAATGATCAGACATCTGACTACATACTTAATGAAGGCCTAATAAATGTTTTCCAGCAAGGCTTTCTCAAAATGAAATCATGCACCTTGTATCTCATTAATTTCTTTAATGAGATTACTCAAAACCGTCGTCAGATGAAGTATATGATCAAATTATACTTCAAAACGCCCCACTTGTATGCCGACGACTTAAAAGTAGGTCATTGGACTGAGAACCAAAACGTAAAACATTGCATGGAACATATGCAGGACGAACAATACAATCAAGGAAAGTTGTGTTAAGATTGGTGTCTGGAATTCAATACTTAGAAATGTGGAGAGATATTCATTCTGGACCAAAACCTTGAAAGGGAAAACCCGTACTTAGTAACTACTTACCCCGTAAGCCTAGTTATTAGGTGATATAAGCATAGAGTAAATAATTAATAATAATAATAGTTTATTCTCAGGTAGCATTTTGTACATGAGAACATAACAGTTTACAGGCATGATCAGAATGGTATAGATTGTTTTTAATATAGAATACATAGAGAGTCATTTTTGTGAAAATCAGTCTATGTGAAGACATTAATTATTATTTATAAAGTCAACTGTAACAAGGTCCAGGGTTTGCAGTGCTAAGGAATTAGAGATGTGTTATGTATTGTAGAACACTTCCAGCAAGCGTTCGCGCGTTTTTCGACTGTGGTGCTGTGATTGCAGAAAATGGCTGTGGGTAAGCAGAATGGATCATAGAGACTATCCAGAAACGGGAAAAGACTGAGTATTTGATATTAGGTTATAAAGGCCAATTTATGTGAGCTGGTCAAGATCGGTGAGTTATTGATGCAGTAATTTCTTTCTTAATCATCGTTTTGAGTAAGTTGCTTAAAGAAGACCAATTCCATAGGAAAGCAGATCAAAAACTCAGGTCGACAGTGATATAGAAGAATATATGAAATAGAAAGAATATAAACGAATTTTTAATTAGTGGGGGCAAAATAATCACTTTATAACTAAATTTTTTTTCATCGCTTTTTTAGTCACTGTGTAGTGTTTGTAGTTTTAGAGTCTCAATAAGCCATTGCTGGTTGAATCAATGTTAAGTGGTAAGTGGTCAACGAATTTGTATAAGTCTATTGATTCTAGGTATGTGTTGATCAGTCGTTTGAACCTTAGGATAGAGTAAGTAGTGCGAATATTTTGTGGTAGCTTATTCCAGAGTTTGCTGTAGAGTATGATAAAGAACTTACAGCGTTGTTGTGCTTGGTATTTATTGGTAAGTAATGTTGCCTCGTAGTTTCGAAGATCGTATCTAGGCGTTTGGTTTTATTGGGGAGAGAAGGCTGAGAATGATATTCTGGTGATAATTTTACAGAAAAATATTAAGTTATGTCGTAGTCTACGATGGCTCAGGGGTTCTAAGTAGAGTGTTTAACATCTAGCCGTGTGGTTCATACTGCTTTTAGTTCCTACAATTCGGCGTGTAAAACTTCTTTGTACGCTTTCTGTACGTGTTCTGCCTATGCTATTTATGCTCAAGAAGATAACTGAGCAGTACTGGAGTGTAGGTCTTACACATATATTAAACAAAGTAAGTTTAGCCTCCCTTGTAAAGAAGTTTTCGAGAAAAAAGCCTGTTAATTATCTAGTTTTCAAGACTATAGAGAAGGCGTGCTCTGTGAACTTCAAATTACCTGAGTATTTGACGCTCAAGTCACTTGTTGATTGGAGTATTTGGACTTTAGACCCATTTAGATAACACGTGAACTGGTGGTTATGGTCTCCTATGTGCATGATTCTTCATTTACTATGGTTAAGTGATAGTTGCCATTTTTGGCTCCAGGTAGTTAGGCTATCGAGGTCCTTTGGAATTAAAGCAATGTCTTCCAAAACATCCAGTGTATAGCTATATACTATCTTGAGATCATCCGCATATAAATACGGTCGACCATGTTTTATAACGTTAATTATGTCATTTATGTAAATGATGAACAATAAAGGACCCAGTACACTTCCTTGAATTACGCCGCTAGTAATTGGTTTAGGTAATGAGAGGCTATTATTATACTTTACTGTTTGCTGTCTTCCTTCTAGAAAAGATGCAAACCATGAGTGAAGTGGGTCACTGACCCCGTATAACTTTAGCTTAATGAGTAGTCGTTTATGCGGGACTTTGTCAAAAGGCTTTACTGAAGTCGAGAAATAAAGCGGATACTAGGAGTCTTTTGTCTCGATGCGTAGTTATGTCATCTAGATAGTCTAGCATGCATGTGTCACAAGACCTAGTTTTTAAGATTCCATGTTGGCAGGAGGAGAGCAGTTCGTTCTTAGGTAGATAACGGAGTAATTCCACCTTGATTATTTTTTCCATTACTCTTGATACAACATAGGTTAGGTTGATAGGTCGGTAGTTCTCTATATTTCCTACAGGTCTGGATTTAAACTTAGGAATGACACATGTAATTTTCTATAGGGTGTGGTAGCATGCAGTGGAGAGTGATAATGCAAATAGTTTGAGAAGTGCAAGGTGGAAGTCAGCACCACCATATTTGAGTACATTGGCTAGTATACCATCAGGGCCCAAGGCGTATAAGTGCTTTAACGTAGTGATGGCCTTCGTAATATTTCCTATAGTGAAAGTTATCTCCCTTATTTCGCATGGTAGTAGCGTAATAGGTTCGTTTCCATCTATGTGGTTTTCAATGGTATGTGTATTGGTAAAGTGCTCATTGTATAAATCAGCCATATGGCAAGGGTCATCATATATTTTATTGCCACAGATAAACAGGTTTCCACCCTTTATCTTAGTGCTACTGATTTTGTTCCGGAGGGTCTTGAAAAGTTTTGTAGGGTTATTTTGTATAGTAGCATGTTTTTCTAGTGCGATTTCCATCTGTATACGTTCCGCCTCGGCCTTAATATATATTTCTTTCATAGTTATAAGAGAGAAAAATTCATTCAAACTTGTGGAATTTAGATGCATGTCTACGTAGGCTTCTTCGTGCAGTAGTGGTGATAAGCATGCATTTTCGTTGAAATACACAATGGAATGTGAGTGGTGTCTTTACAACAACATGATAATCAAGTAAAACACTGTCTATATTTATACTGTTTTCTATTGTCAGTCATCAGGCAAATAGTTTACCTTCTAAATGTTTGGTTGTTTACTAGTTGTATTAAAATTTTATGTATAAGCAAATAGATTGATTATTCGAACATTCAATTACAGTCAACTGGTTGGTGGTTATTGTGTGAGAAGATTTTGATTGAGTACATATACTAACATACAACCATTGATCGACACCTTTCACTAGCAGATAATTTGATGTGGCAAACAGTAATGGAATGAAATTGAATGTTGTGTATTGTGTAATTAGTGAGCAATACGCCTTCAACACATTACCTCAAGCATATCAATCATTTGTCTAACTTATTGTCTAAGCTAGAATGTCACTAATCCCTGATTGATTGAAGTAATTAGACAAAATCACAGAAGTTGGTAACAGTAGAATAGTGAGTTGGGTTTGGATCGATGTATTTATTTGCCAGGTTTTATTTTGTCCATACTACATACACACATACATTCAAATAATGTTATTATGATTATACAGTGACTGGCTTAACATCATCAGGTAGACAGAATTCAGTATATGAAAGTCGTGAGATAGTTCTAGAACGATGGTGAAATTAATATAATGTGGGTGAGGAATAGTACAGGCAGACCACTAATGTGTATACGGAAATCAACTTATTGAGCTTGAAATACCAACATTCGGATTTTTGGCTGCTCAGTGATTTGACGGTTATTCGTTTGCTTTGACGCCTGAAAACTCTGAACTTGATTGCTTACCGACGTCTAAAACACACACTGGCAAACGAATCTCCACTTGAATGGAACAGGTGTTCAGTGCGTCTTTATCTACAATTATCGTTTAACTGGTAGCAAACGTCAACATCAAATTGAAAAACAATATTTAGTATTATACACAACACTCAATTACAAATGATGTTTATTAGTAGACAATAATAGACAGTAAAGACGAAAGTCATTAGTTAACATGAAATCATGAATGTGTCAAGTGTAACGGAAACCAAACATTTAGAAACTGGGTGCTGAAAATACAACTAGACAGGTTTCCACATAAGATCCACCTGAGCCAAAATTAAAAGAAATGAATTTTAAATAGTGTATTAATTGACCTGTCGAGTAAATATTGTTTTGTGTAATAAAAATTTTAAACGTATTATAACAAACCTTTAATATTATAGGCACCCAGTCTAAAAACAAATGGTCAACAGTTCAAAATAATGTTGCGAGCCATGAAGTGGCGAAAGTGAAAATAAACAAACCAAACACAAATTGAACACAACAAATAAGTTAAATCAGTTTGAAAGGGCCTGACAAGAATAGTTCACAAAATATATAATCCCTAAGTTTACCGCAACATTAAGTATCAAAGTATAAAATAAGTAACAAACAAATGTAATGGTTTCTTTCAAATTTTCATTGGAACATAAAACTCGTGAGACATAAATTGCGTCTAGTAGATTCTGCATTTTTTAGATGGATTCATTGGTGAACCAATAGGACAGTCATACGCATTTGCAAATTTCTCACTGTTTGATAACGGTATGTTCACTCTACGAAGGTAAAGAAAGTAAAAGTATTTAATGAAATAGGAAATTTACATTCATCAATAAAAAGTGTGTTACATATGAATTGAGGGTGGAAATTGAAAAGCCAGTTGTTGTAATACAGGTGGATGTGAATAATCAAACATTCAATACGAATGATGTAAATATGAATAACACTGAAAAATGTCAGCTTATATGGAGCTCTTCTGCAATTACTATATGTTTCAAATTCTGAAGGAGAATTTTGAGCACTGAGTTATCATCCCGATTCCTTTGGAAACAACTTTGCTAAAATGTGCTGACTCAAAAAGTCATTTTAACCATGGAAAATTCCTTCCAGTGAATTGAGGAAATTCTTTATTTCTAATAGTTATGATGACGCATTGTGAAAAACGAGCGTTTCCGCTACATTACGGGTGTGGCATTCTAACTGACAACTAGTGCATCAGTTAATATAAACACGTTTAGTCTTACTAGAATGTGAAGTTAAGAGAGCACTAATCAAGTTGCAGGAGAAATGAATAGATACAACCTTGAAATACTTAAAACAAGGAAAACCCATTGATTTCAAGCTGAATAGGAAAAATTAGCTTCAGACTAATTATTGTTGTACTTCAGCCATGAAGAAGAAAATATCTCGCATATACAAAAACCTGCATTAACATTCTCTAGTAAAGTACGAAAACACTTACATGATGAGATCTTAAGAACCTAGAATCATCAAAGTATCCTTGAATTTAAACGTGGAACGAATACGATTAATGTTATCTAGTTCTATATAGCCGCCTATGAAAGCAGCGAAAATGCTAAAAATCAGTTTACTGCTAAACTGCAGCCATTTATAGCAAAATGTATAAACTAGAACCAAACTATGTTAACTGGTGATCTCAATTCTGGTGTTAAAATTGACAACATTGCATAGGTTGATACCATATGATGACATTGATTAAGTGCGAGGGACAAAACGGTCGGTCAATTCGCCATCCTCAAACTGACTATAAATGGCTGGAATTTTGATTATGAATGTATACACATAGTTACATGATTTTAAACGCATTAGGTTTAACATGTTAGACAGTTTGCAGCAGCGAGAAATACTACCATAAGGAATGGATCCTTATTAATACACTGGATAAGATTTCACGACAGCAAAACAATGAGACAGTAATCAATCATAGCTGAACAAAAAAGAGAAGTCCAAGGTACAGATCAAATGCACCAAAGTAAACAATTAGGTCAAGTGGAACATTAGATCTGATGATTAGTATTCTGTGAAGAGCTTATCACTGACTGTAGAGAAGGCTGCAACATAAAGAAGAATGAGACTTATATGATGTAATGAAAAAGAAAGTTAGACAATACAGTGAATCAGAACAAGCATTTGAGAAAAAGGATGGTAAACCACACACTGTGACTGTAGAACAGTGACGCAAGTGGGTAAAACACATTAAAAAACTGAAATGATCTGTCACAAAAGTAGTGACTATAGATGGATTAACAAGGCATGAACAGCATTCCTGCAATTTTGGTACATCTGAAATTCACAACCGCTGTCAGTCAACAAAAATGTCAAAATTTTCATTACATGCATCAACACAATTAGTTCTGTTGTGTTGAGAAGAAACTTGTATTGAGGACTACAAAAGTTGTTATTCACTTGATACAAGTATTTATAAACAGTTTTCAGCAGTAGGTGATTCAAATACGTTTGCTAGGCACCATTATTAACAACCTACTTTGGTATAGGATAAATGAACTAAATTTCAGCTAATAAGAAAATAAGATTGAAACACTGTAGGTGTATATATCACATATCATGGAGATCATTGAATTTGTGGCAGTCGTTAATACCGGCCCTTTGATTATAATAACAAGTTTTATTAGCTGTATTTCGATTATTTCACGGTTTGCATGTTGTAACATGATCAAACATAGAAATTGATAGAGTTTTTCTCTCCCAGCTTGTTTTAATTTTATGCTTGTCGAACTTACGTTCATTTCAAATATTATTCTCCTATATTCATCTTTACTGACTTTTAATATATGCATTTATCCTGTGAGTCGTGGATGTGTATGAGTGAATATGATATACGGTGATTGATAGATAGTTTGCAGTTACATTATAATGGAAGAGAGCTAGATGACAATTCGAAAAAAAAAAGCAATAACGAATCATATTTGCTAGAAGGCGCATCACAAGGCAAGCCATGATTGGAAATCGTTATGCACAGAGCAAAATAAAAAGACCAAATAAAACTGTATCTGAAATTGAAGGCATATATGAAAATCATGATAACCACTTGGTGACGATCAAAATAAAGATTTGAGAACAGTGTTGGTTGTAGAATCTTGGCTCACGTTTCGCTTAATGGAGTAAGGGTAAGGGTAAAGAGAAATAACTGGCCAATGACTGAAAAATGAACATAATATCAATCAGAAGAGTAGACAGAATATTTTGATGAAAAGTCGAATATTGACATCAATCCACTCATTAACAACATTAATTGTGGAACTTATTTTGCACAGTAAGATGTACATAGCAAACGTTTGAACAGTCATTTTAAAAAAGGGAACAACATGTTTATGAATATTAGAGATTATATGTGTTGAGCAGAACTCTTACCTTTCCCTTTCCATTGGATATGGAAAAAGATATTTATATACCTCCAACGCCTCTCCATGATGGTGTCCACAAAAGGTCTAGAATGTCAAAATAGAAGAGAAAGTTTAAGATTTTATTTGTTACTAAAATAATTGATCAGTGAGAAAGAATTATATTCAAGTGTATGAAGTACGATTTTATATGTAGCTTGCTTATGATGAATGCGTCAGAATTACCACTCCATCGACTTAATTCACTCTACCAACCCCATTGTAAAACATAGATACTGCACAATATTCATGTTTATTACATGAAACATCTCTAAACATCTACTGAAAACGCTATAGAGCTATCAAATTTCCTTCACATCGATAAGATATGAAATATTATCTTGTAATTCTAACAAAATATACTCAATTATGTTGTTCCAAACTAATCCACATTCTTAACATACTCAGCAACAACCACATTACAGCTACATTTATCACTGGAAACATGAATCAAATGAAATGTGTCGACACTTAGCTTATAACCAAACATCTGAATATTCTGAAACGTCATCATTAGTGAAGAAGATAGTTGTAATAAAACTGTTAATGCTGTTGAACTAAATGTGACAATTTACAACTGATCTTTCATTCTACCACGATTAAAGAAAAACATTCCGAATTCACTAATGAAGCTGCTGTTGTAAAACTAGTCATGTCGAGGGTGAGTGATCAAAAGGAAACCGTGTTGCAAAGTTAAGCAAAGAATAACTTAGGTATATCAATACATGTACACTACATCACTACTTGATTAACATAACTTATCAAATTATTTTTCATATCTCATCAGTGATTTTAGGTGAATAACAATTTTGTCTTTTACTAATTAATCAAACTATTAGATTTCACATTGATTAACCTATGCCATGTACAGCCACATAGATCAGCTTGGCTATCGTCATATACCATATCGAAACAGAGACAACTAGAACTTTCCAAATATGCCTTTTACTATTTTCGTCGGAAATCCCAGATATGCGCTGCTAGTGAGTGCTTAACAACAAAAAACTTAGGTGTGGGGTTTTGTCTCGATTCTCTCTCACCAATCACATATAAAAAAAGTATTTCAAGCATTCAACTTACTTGTGCAAAATTGAGAAAAAATGATTGATCATTTTCACGAGTAGTATCAGGATCTTGACTGACATGACCAGCAAGTTTTGCCGACACTCGTTCGTATGTCTGAGAAAAGTTTGCAATGCGAAGTGTTTTAGAGAAGACTGTGAATTATAGTGAAGTAATTTGTAAATAGTTGTCGCATCATTCAACTGTCAGATATCTCATAGGTTTATATAAATGTTGTTAGAAGTTTTGTAACACTAACACGACATTCCCACTCATCTTTTGCATAATGATGGTATGAGCTTTGCCAAATTTCATTAAGTCCACTTCTAACTCTAATTTTTTCTGTGGTGATCTATTCGAAATTCTAATAACACTTCACTTTGTATAGTTGTCAATCAATCAGTGAAATCAGTTGACTGTTAGACAGTAATATTTCTTGCATTAAAAAACTTTCGGTTGTCGTCAACTATACAAAACAAATGGCTGTTAACAAGTAGTAAGTGGTGCGATTGCAAATACGAAGATGCGAAGCAGGTGTATGTAGATTCTATCCATTGTAGATTGATTTCGTGGTTGATCTCAGAGTTGCAACAAACCTGATGTTTGTCACCTTTTCAATAGTGCATATCAAATACCACCGATCTAGTTGTGATGTGGCTACATCTATAGAACAATGTGAACCTGACTCAAACAACCCTCTAGTGATTTCACTCATAAGTACAAGACAGTTTACACTAGACAATCATACGATGCAATAAATATAATATATACATTTTTTATATTCTAGATCATTTTATGCTCTCAATATTTGTAACCACTTCAGTTGTCATTGATTTATACGATGTGCAGCTCCTGTTGACTAAACAGAAATTTACCAGCTGATTTTATTAACTTGATGTTATCGATAGGATTACATCCGATTGTCTGTTGTATTCATTCGAAGTTTTGAATAGTCATAACAATCACACTGTACGTAAATTGTGAATTTATTGCTTCAGTGTTGTAGTCAAAATTACAATTATCTTGAAAAAATGTGCTTACCTTAAATGATACGTCTAATCCACCATTGTCAGCAATAATTTCGCCCAGAAAATCGGCTGTTGCAATCTAAATCATTCAAGTGATAAAAATCATAAATATTGAATGTGACAGTAACATAAAAACTGTATTATGTTTGTTTAAAACAATAAATCTGCTTTGAAATCGTTCATTGTTTAATCACATGACTGAGTTGATCTGATAATTGTTGCTTGTTTTGTAGTGGTCACATTTTTTAGTTTGCACAAAACACCATCACTAATACTACTGATGTGTTCTCATTAAATTGTTTCGTAACAGCTATTAAGAGAACTAAGTTGTACTCGGAATAAATTATGGATACTTCCCTCTCTATCTCCAAAATAAAAAAGACTTTCATGAGGAGTTCAGTCTTTATGTTTTCCACGCGTGACATACAGACATCAACCACGAGCATTAAAAATGACTGTTATTTTTTTAGGACAGCATAAAAAGGAGGTGCTCACCGTCGAACGAAAAATAAATTTATTTATTATGTTTATCATACAAGCGATTACTTCAACAGTTTTCTGTGAATATGGAAAAGAGTCAAATTGAATGATGACCAATTTCAAATATACCAAGTGGCCAACGTTCGAATCCACTTTACATTCCGGAAGCTCTAATTAGCCACAATTTGAGATGTGAATTGTGCTTACATAAGCGATTTGTTAGAGCTCTTTGATTTCGATAGGATTAGTTTAGAGTTCACTTCATCGCATTTCATTATCTATACTGTTCTGTCAATTCATATCACAATACGGATTCTAATATTATCACTATTAATATTCTCTCTTATTAAAATCATCATAGTAACAATAATCGTTGTTATGACAATTATTTGTTGTCAACTTAATATCCCGAAACCCTTTTCCAATCACAGTTTGTCCATTCTCATTCACACATTTCCACCTACAATCTAACGACAATCATGTTTTTAGCATCATCTATCATGTCGATTGCACAATTCTCTCATGTTCTACAAATAACCAACCATTCCCTGCCCCAATTCACGTGGTTGATTTCATTCACTAACTGTTTATTTCACATGGAGACTAGGTAATGTGAAGAGAATTTCATTTGATAACTCATCGATTGATCAATTGATTTAGTAATTTTCTATTGAATAATTTGATAATGAAATTGTTAATTGTTCGTAATGCTGGCATTGAATAAGTTTATTTTATGATTGCATGTGTAGACTACAACTGATTGATTATTCTCTGTAATTTCGCCTTCTTTATTCATTATGATGACA
The DNA here is from genome assembly GCA_025215515.1 of Schistosoma japonicum. Taxonomy (NCBI): domain Eukaryota; kingdom Metazoa; phylum Platyhelminthes; class Trematoda; order Strigeidida; family Schistosomatidae; genus Schistosoma; species Schistosoma japonicum. The sequence continues at coordinate 936,640 of CM046069.1, forward strand.
GTTTTATAACATTGAAATTAATAACAACTTATTATAGAATTAGGATAGTTTTTGGAGAATGGATGACAATGGATAATCGACGTGTTATCTATAACAAATTGATTGCACTGAGAGTTCTACTACTGGATGCTGGCTGACCTATTTGTGCAGTGGGTTAGGTACTAGCTAATGGAATTTAGAATGTACAGTGCTGAGGAGTCGTGTACCTGAACGAAACAGCTAATCAGTGCTCCATGGTATTAATGGTATTGTGTTAGCATCAATTTGTGAATAATCCAACTAAAACTAACTTACAAGTTTGTTATTAGAGTTCAAATGAAAATGATGTAGTGCACAATTAGTGAAGTTGTTTAAGTAGACGCGTGATATTCTAATGTAGAGTTACTATTCAATTGAGCATAACATTAATCACACAGTGATTAAATAATTATTAGTGAATTTAACAACACACACAGTTTTCATTGTTTGTATTCGTCACAGATTGAATTTAGTTGAGTAGCACTGAAAATCGGAGAGAAGTAGGCGACTGTTATATCTCAGTATAGAACTCTTCAACATTTCACAACCTCTATTACACTCAGTATTCAAACTCATTGCCTTCATGTGACTTGGTGACTGCTTAAATGTCTTCACCGACCGACTAGCTTATTAGCGTTAATATATTGTATAATACACATTTTTTCAGGTATTCGTCAGTCGATGTGACTTATTTTATCAACGTTACGAGCAACAAATGCTGAAAGCTAAAGCAAATGGAATTTCGTGCTATAGTGCTTGGAATCATTTCACTAATTCATCAGTTACAGCACAACTCACTTGAGGCAAGTAATCCTGGTAAAATAATATAAACAGTATTTTGTACTGAATACTATACAATCACACAAACGTGTGATTTCACAAATTATGTAAGTGAACTTACTTTATGTTTTATGGTCTCATCTTTACCATATTGCACTTGAAAACAATCAGTCTTATCAAAGATTGCATTTGATAAAGCCCAAAATAATCCGAAATTCTGAACGTTTCCATTCTCATCATACCATACACCTTTGTACATAAAAGATGCAAGTAAATATTCTTAAGAAATCATGACTATGTGTAGAAGAAATTTTAGTCTGCAAGTACAATGAATATTACGGATAATGTGGTGATCGCAACTTATCAAACATTGTGTAGTAGTGATGTGTGTCATATTCGTCTAGTGCTTGCGATGGTTGGTTTGTTTATGTCGACCAAGTAATATTGTGGCCAATAATGCTCGTGATGAGTCATACAATGTCAACCAGCACTATACACGACCACATAAATGAAACGTCTTTAACTAGTCAATGATAAACCAGTGTGTACAACTAGATCTTATAATAAATCAATCTAAGACCAAATTTGTGAATGGTGTATAATTCAGAATGTGAAACAAAGTACCTACTAAACAGCATCCGTTATTTCAATTTGCAGTAGGCAGTAGAGGTGAAATGTTACGATTAGGTATCTTAGATAAATTACATTGGCATCACTAACCTGTAATATCTATGGCATGAAAAATTTCATGACTTATGAAGAAGCCTAAACTACCATATTTTGATGACGTATCACCTCCATCTATATAGAACGGAGGTTGCATCCACCCAGGATTCACATATACACGATTCTCCTCTCTTAAGTAATAAAGATTAGGCATGATTGTCAGTAGTGGTGAGAGAGATCTGTTTGACAAAGAAAGAATAATAACAATTTTGTTATTAAAATTGAAATGTTATATCGTTGAAATGCTGTAATGATGGTTAAATTTTTCATGACTGTTTAATTAGACTACAATTTGCTTGGCAGCAATCTAAAGGTTGAGATATTTAGTGTTCTAATTTCAATTATAAGCTTGATCAAAGTTACTTAGAAATTGTAAAGATTGCTGTTATCGCTGCTGTTGTGTTTGTTTATTTAGTCGAATGTGTAGATAGTCGTCTAAATACTCTGTTTTAAGGATATATACATTATTCGAAGTATTGTTAAGTTGTTTATTAAATTTTGATAGTCTATTGTAAAGATGGAGTCGATATTATCAACCGATGTCAAACGCCGAATGTGTATTTCAGTTGTACACATTGATCAAGCTAACTAATTACACACACACATACACACATATACTTGTTAAGGTGTTTGTTCACAATTAGACATGGTGGTCTTATAATAAATTGTCAAGTTAATAAAAGATTGGATATGTACAATGTAACTGCATCTATACTAATATTTACTACAAACATAATAAAACTGCTTCCAATTCCAATCCTACACCTTACTACTATACACTCAACTACATTAGACGAATTCAAAACACTACTCGAAGAATACCTGATGAACAAAGGTATATGTATTCTCCTTAGCTACCATGAAAGAAATAATGATGCATTTAAACAAAGTTCCAGCTCTGTATAAACAGTTCAAAATACATCGAATGAGACCATTATGCACCATATGTCATTTGATAGTCTATCTATTTTTCATCGATAATTGTGAGTATTTACGTGTTGTTTCAGTCCTCTTTCAACTCACCCACAATTATCACTTATACAACAATTCACAATTTGTTTACTACTTTGACCTGTTAGTTATTTTGGGCTTATTCGTTGTCTAGCAAACCTATTCACATTGAATTTATGCTGTAACTTTTTATTGGACTGTTTAGAATTTTTTTAGAATTTGCTGCCTTGGTGTCATATATGAACACCCGAAACGGTTTCCTCACTACGGTCATTGTTAGTGAATTGTATGTGGTTGAAATAAAACAAATGTCTCTCATAATAAAACTTGTAACCTGTTAACTTGTTTCACATTTAGTCTGTGCATATTCTCCCAGACATGTTAAAGTAGATGCTTCTACACATGAAGGTGACCATTTCACAAAATCGACTCTGATGGTTTAAATAGTCAACGAGTGGCACTTATCATGAAATATTGAGCAATTTGTTGTTTATCTTGTGTGATTAGTTTGTGTGCTATTATGAAATACTTGGGATTTGATCTGGATTAATGTGGAAAGTAGGTATCGTCAGCACAAACAGTAATCATATCGAGAATGCGTTCTTGATTTGTGAGAAAAAATTAGATTGTTGGTTATATTGTGCTAGCTAAGCTGGATGATTTAATTGAAGCGATTATGGAGACATTCAGTTAAACAATCCAGCTCAACCATTACAATATTAACACAATTGTCCTGTGAGATAAAAGTCTTCTCTTCCACTTGGAATGCAGTAGAAGTACGTCACTTGGTAAAAGTGAAATAAAACAGAATACAACAACGACAAAAAATGAAGTTGGATTAAAACTCACACATCGAAATCGAATAAAATACTTCTCATTACATCCAGGAATTTTGATTTAACGATAATAAATACATTTCCATAATAATCATCCTCTTTCATTGGAAACTAATTATGACAAGAAAAAAGATTTAGAAACAGCTAATTTGTTAACGAAATCAAGCAGACAGTAATCCTGGATGATTTTGTTATGATTTACATTATGCACAAAAGAATAACGCCTAATTGATTGGTTGAAACATGTCAATATTGTTACTTCTGTCATCACGACTGACTTCAGTTTAAACTTATTTATCGATAGATTTAATGGTAATGTCTAATAATAAGTAGGTAGTAATGATGAAATCTAAGCATAATACCACATGATGTTCATCAAGACAAATCATCTTACACTGACCACGTTGTCAGTAACTGATGTAGTAATCGACTTATGAGGCGATTTGCATGAGTTGATTTGATTAGTTACTGAGTAACTAATAAGATTGATATTTGATAATCAGTAGTGATTTCAAGAAATCGTTAATTAGATTTGTAATAAATTGACTCAAATCAGATGACTAGTTATTATGTCATTATTAATGTGCATTCATTGTATCGGAGTGTGTCGGACTGGATGAGTGACAGACAAATCACCAATCGACTCAATCACCACCACAACCTTCGACATTGTAAATGCATTGCAACAGACAATTCATTTCAATAACCGTAACTTCATCTTAAGAATATGAACAAAATCGATGAATGAAATTTTGCAAAACTAACTAGCCTGTCGGTGAGACACATTTAATTTGCTTACTCTGTATATCACTGAAATGTCCTCCTTCTTCTTTGAATCACTGACACTAGTGTATAAAGCGTGTATTTTCATTTTCTCAATCTACAAATACTTTTATGACAATTCAGTTAAATGCGATTATACCTTTTTTGATACAAATTCCTTTTGATCAACAGTTAACCAGTTATTACTTGAAATCGACTTCAATACAGTTTGCTTCACTTTACCAAACATAGTGGTTACCTTTAGTTTTAATGTAGAATAAGCAAATAGTTAGAAATGGTTGTATACTGAAGTAGTGAATGACTAGATGAATAGTTGGAATGCAACTTGCTTATCAATGTGCAATTTCTTCAGTTTACAGTTGATATCATACACACTTCATATAAACATCATTAAGCAGTATACTCATAACCTCATTTTATTCATAGTCATTATCTCATTCTAGTACTTATTAGTTATTATTAATTTTATTATTATTTTGAGATGGAGTGATTAACTGTATAATACTGATTATGCATAATTTGAAGGGCGATTTGCAGAAGAGTCCTGTTTTACCTTGACGGTTCTATTCAGACACTAATTGAAGTATGATGACATTCAATGCCTAATTGAATCAGAGTATATTCCGGCATTTGAGAGTAGTGATAATGTGATGCACTGCCAATGTTAATGAATTAGCATACCGTTCACATTTGAGTGATATAACTTTAGACAGACTATAAAGACCAAAACAATTGGTACTTTAAGATTTAATCATTGTTTTTTGTAATGATAAAGTTGAGTGATTGAGTTACTGTAGAAGTATGCTAAATAAAATTATACAGTTGTATTCCATTTAACAAAATATTCATTAAGTAGTGATAAATACCTATTTTGTCTAGACCTTCAAGTGTTGTTTGGATTCGATGCGATATTCGATGGTGAAAAGTAGTTAATTGAAAGTTTTGTAATGAATTTTCCAAGCCGCTTTATATCATTAAAGTTTACTAGGATTCTAATGACGGTTTCCTAATTTAAATATTTCTGTGTCATTTTGAAACTACTTAAGTAAGCCACCTATGTCAAACTTGAAATGTACATCTTTCAATTAAAAAGTTTCATATAATGAATACCATTCCTATCTAAGAGATGGACCGAATTCGGATTCGACTTATTTCATAGACTAATTTTGAAAAACATAATAACAGTAATACTGTTGATCTGATGAGTTGTTCACGAAACATCGCGTCGTCATTTATCAAACACAGCGTCGTTGGTTGTATTTTATTTTTATCAATAAAATATATCGGTTTGTCTAAACTAATTCATGTTTTGTTTGACTTAGTCGAAATGGTACATCACAAATTATCAACAGTCATGATTCAATTTGGTCTTATGTGTCACAATCGAATGGCAACTTCACTAAACATTATTCAGAATAACAATACCGAGGCTGTGCATTCATCATGTGATGGCATGTTTGTCAGATAACATTCGAGATTATTCAGTCAACTGTATAGACTACTATTAGAATGTAGGATGCAATTTCATTCTATTCTCTAAAAATCCCAATGTATTGTAATATAAATATTCTGTGTAGATATTAGACACTAGTCATACATAACACAAACTCACCTCCTTTTTATGTGTTTCGTTTACATGTGAAGGTATATAGTACTTTTCAAGTGTATATGCAAAGGCTGCCTTCATTTGATTTAAACAATCAACATCAAAACGTGGTTGTGAGTCTGTTTAAAACCAAAAAATGGTTGTTAAGTGTTACGAAATCAGATGAATACATTAAGAAACTATGAAGTTCATTACTTATAGAAATTAACCTACATATCATATTTTTGCACTATGAAATTGCCAGACGCTCTACAATTGTTAGAAATTCATGTGCTTTTGATCTACTTCAATACTAGTCCTTGCCTACATGATAAATGATAATTATTAGTGAATGAGAAGTAAAACACCATTTTATTAAATGCGATTGGGACTTATTCAAGACCTAACTCAATCGACTACGTGATTCGTTAATAAGATGGTATTTGGCTTATTCCTGTCTTTACTTGTTCATTACTTTGATCGATAGCCTTTATTATTGAATGCAAATGCAGCTGATGTGTAAATTAAATTTAAGAGCTTGTCTTTTACTTTCCTCTTTATCGAATTCTTATATACTGTGATTTGAATTCTGCCTTTAACATTGAACGTATATTGAAGCTAGACACTGGATGTCATATAATGTTCACTTATCTAGGAGCCTACTTTTGCATATTTTGCTTCGAATACCATGCTCCACTCCCAGTGGTCATTCGCAGCATACAATATAATGTTTTGCTTTGACTATAACTTGTATTATTCTGTGGTGATAGCAATCTTATCAACTGAATTACATCAAGTTTGTTCTTGTACTTATTCATTCACCTGATACATGTAATAATTACTCATCTTATAAAACAGTATCCTGATACTTATTAAAATGAACTTATATCCCTTCATCATCTATTTAGTGTGATTTCATTTACTGAACACATGGACACTGACCACCATGGATTCATTGACCTGAATATTTATCCAATAGACAGGTTTAAATAGAATAAGACTGTAATTAATGTATTATCGAATAAGTGTAAACGATGATTCAAAAATAAAATGGATCGTCGGGGTAAAAAAAGAGGTGATTGTGAAATAACCCATCAATTAACTGACATTTGGATTCTGGAAGCATTATGAAACAATTGTAGGAATGAATGAAATCATATCTAGAACAACACTGCCGATAGTTCAAGTGTTAGTTTGAATGCCAGCTGATCATAATAATTTACACATATTGGAATAAATAAAATACACAATTTATATTTGCACTAACGTGAAGTGGAGGGATCAGTTGTTCCATCAGCGGTAAATTCTAACACATATTTAAGTGGTTCAGTCAAGAAATTCATAATCATCATCGTTTGAAATGTTCTATAAACGAGATAAGAAGAGATTTTAAGAAATGAAATGAATGACATGAAAAACAATCATTGAATTCGTAAGTTGCAAATTGTTTCTCTTGCTTCATCGTCACTGACAAGTTTCTGAAATCAAACAAGCATTTCACATACTACTATAATTTTATCTTCAAACATTAAAAACAGTTTTCATAAGTAAGTACAATTAGATAATAAATAAAATGTCATTGGATGTGACTAGTCATTATTAAGGTGATTTGTTGTATAGAAGAATCCGTCTTTCAATCAATCAATCAATCATGCATGACTTGATGTATGGCTTTTAACAACCAATGTACCATACTGAACATCATCAAGTGAATGTGTAAGTAAATTTTAAGGACGGTAAATGTGTTAATATCTCATTTTAATTATCTGTGAATAGAGTCGACTATGAAACACTACTTTCGAGTTGACTGAAGAGAAATTCTTTACATGCACACCTAGACTGTTACTTCCACGTTGTGAAGCATGGCATTACATTTAAAATCGATATTTCGGTAGAGTTGTTTCTCAGAAATGTAGATTATAAGTTCTTTTGTTTAAGGTACGATATTCACAAGTTTGTTCACTCTCAAAGTAAATTGTAAAGATATGCAAATTGAATTGTAATTATGGAATTAAAAAAAATACAGGAAGACAATTTAGTGTCGTTTCAACGACATCATGTGCTGTAGCTGGAAAATTCTATACACCGCCAAATTTTGCATGTTATCTGTTTGTGTATTGACAAAAGACGCACGACTGCATCATTTGGATAGTAAGACATTTTAAAAGCTGAAAAAATCACAAGAATGCTACCTAGTAACTCAAGCGAATAAGATATGTTCCAGGGTTTGATTGATTTATAAATTGGAAGAAGAAGTGTTCGACACCCAATCCACTTGAGTGAGATGAAAATAAGTCAGGCACCGAAAATAGATGAGTTAAAAGAGATTTATCAAATTGACTATGGAGAATTTGAAATTAAAGAATTATCAAAACAGATTGAAACTGGTTTATATCAAGTAAATCAAGAAGTCTTATTATCAGGTGAAAGTCAAGTATTTGCGATGTTGTTTCAACATCAAAGATTGGTCTTAAACTATCAGACTTCACAAGTGCATAAAACGTTTATACCATGATCTCTTCGATTCTACACTTCTAACAACACTGAAGATGCTGTTGAATGATTTAGGTGGTTTTAAGGCAGGGAAGAGTGGGAACATGACTTGAGTTGATTAAGTGTACTTGTGGTTTATTCTGTTCAACTCTTCACCATCTTCTAATGTTCAATGAAACTCACATCATAGAATTTCTACTCAACAATCGGTGAATGTTTATTATCATGAATGTAGATGCTGAACCAGATGGGATTCATTAAATCTACATTAGTTCATGTATACACATCTTTGTAGTGTTATTTTATGTTTGCAGACAGTACAACATACAACTTAAATTAGTAAAGAAATTCAACGTTAAACCAATGCATAATTTACTTTCTATCAGTTTGCAATGCTGATGCATGTTGTTTACAACGTTGTTTTAATTGTTCTTCTTTTTCTATAGTGATTGCTAATCCTTCCCATTTTTTATAATCAGCCTCATCGAATATCTGTTCAAATAAATTACCCCATCGAATCTATAAAAATGAAGTAGATTACAATCAAACAATCGTGAAATCACGAAAACAGAAACTACAAACAAAGTAAAAATAACGAGTTTCCTAGTTTACAAAATTACAAATGTTAGTGATTCGATCGTGACTTTTCTTCATTTCTTTGTGTGGTGTGTTGCAGCGTGTTTTCGCCCTTCCTAAATTAAATTTACACACAGATGATTTTGTGGTTTGTTGGATTGTTGTTATGTTTGTGGTGATTGAGAATTTGATGAGTATTAGTTGGTTCCCAGTATACTTAAGTCACAATGTTTATTTTGTTAATTTTGGTGATTTGCACATTCAAGAACAATAGGTAGTGAACTGACTTCGTCTCCAATGTAGATTTTATATGTTCAAAGATGCTTTCGACTTAAACATAGGCATTTTCCGACGTATTCTTTTTAGTGGATGGCCAATGTATCGTCTGCACAATAGATCTTTTTTTTTTTGGTTTCATCATTGATAATATTAAAGTTTTAAATCTCTTAATTATTATTTTGCAATAAGTTTCAATATCGGTGATTCAACTTGTATTCTTTTCGTTTGCTTGTATATCTTATTATTAAATTGAAACTGTGTTGTACAGAACGTCTTCTTGAACTCCAATATGCTTTAACTTTGAAGTTTCGTGAGCTTCCAAAGATAAGAATTCTTGGTGAGGGAGGATGGGTGAATGAACAATATATAGTGTCTTCTGCGAACTCTGGCTTCACTGAAGTCAATAAAACCGTGAAGTCGAAGGAGAGTAACAATTGGCCGTTGCTGATTTAAATGTCTTCAATCACATCTAAGAATTGCTTAGAATATTTCATAAAGTAATCACTTGCATCCAGTAAATAATTTAGTATCTACGGCGTATCATATCCCCTACCATTACATACAGTGAATAATAAACACAAACTTATTTGGTAAAACGTGGTAATTGAAGGCAGACAAAGCGTGAAGTGATCCAGACAATATTTATACGCTTGGCATTTAGGTCAATCAGCAACTGTTGAATACATTGAGATTGATGCATTAAATACAACTATCAATCAGATAACTACTAAACAACTACAATTGTATGGATCAGGTCAAGAGAGAAGAGAGAATAAACAAATGTGCGAAAGGCGACAACAGAACAACTATTAATAAAAACCAGTCATATTTGCGTTGAACAGAACAAGAAGTTAGTCACTTGTGAAAATATTTACATAGCTAAAATCTATCAGGAGTTTGTGTTGACGAAGTCGTCCAGTGTAACTACGGAAGTACATCAATTAAATTGTCGACTTAAAGACTGGAATCAGATTATAGCCATCTTTCTAAGCTACAATCATGTCAATGGAAATGATCATCTACAATTGTAGAAAATGAAGATGGCAACAATTTCTTTATTTGTTTCTTCTTTTCGATAAGGTCTTCAAAGCACTTACTTACTTACCTACGCCTGTTACTCCTCTCGGAGGAGCATAGGCTGCTCACCAGTATTCTCCATTCAACTCTGTCCTAAGCAATCCTTTCAAGCTGTCTCCAGTTACTGTTCATATTTTTCATGTCTGCTTCCAGTTCTCGACGCATGGTGTTCTTTGGCCTTCCTCTTTTCCGTTTTTCAACAGGATTCCAAGTTAGTGCTTGTCTCGTGATACAGTCTGATGATTTGCGCAATGTACATCCTATCCATTTTCAACGTCATTTCCTGATTTTCTCTGCAGCTGGAAGTTGGTTTGTTCTCTACCGTAGTAGGCTGTTGCTGATGGTTTCCGGCCAACAGACATTCAATATTCTGCGTAGACAGTTGTTGATAAATACCTGTACTCTCCTGAGGATGTTTGCAGTAGTTCTCCAGGTTTTAGCTCCATACTGAAGAACTGACTTGACGTTCGAATTGAAGAGTCTAACTTTGAGGTTGGTAGACAGTTGTTTGGACTCCCATATATTTTTCAGCTGTAGGAATGCTGCCCTTGCTTTGCCGATCCTTGCCCTTACATCTGCATCGGATCCTCCTTGTTCATCGATGATGCTCCCCAGGTATGTAAAGGTGTCCACGTCCGCCTGCAGCTCTTCTAGGTTTGTTGCAAGTTCCAAGCCAGGGTAAAGGAGGAGGGTTGGGCATAGGGCTAGCACCCCTATTCCGTAAAACACAAGTTTGCTAAAAAAACGCTAATCAGAATAAACAAACTTCACCATTTAAACTCTGCAATGGAAGTGAAAGGAATCCATATTACGCTTCATGATGAAAGCCGAGATTCTTCGGAAGTCATGAGGCCGATGCCACCCCTTCTAACGACCAGAGAAAAAATTTTTATAGGTACATGGAATGTTCGGACAATGTGGGATACAGGGAAGATCAGCCAGATGGTAGCAGAAATGAAAAGATATAATTTAACTGTGCTCGGGATCAGCGAAACGCGTTGGCATCTCTTCAAAGCACACTTATGAAAAAATTTAAACTAGCACAAAACGGATATCTACCGCATCATGATTACCATTGACCGTCTAATTTATTTCAATTTGTGATATTAAATTAATTATTTAGTGAAACTACTCTAGTTTAATAAATAAACGGTTTCAATGGTTTCATAAAATTTACTTCTGGACATATTGAACTTAGTTCTTCTAATCCTATATTTCTTTGCGATCCTCCGGACTGTGATAATTTTGGATCGTCGACCTGCAAAATGAGTAAACAAAACCATGTTATAATTGTGACATGTTAATATCAGCTGTATGCAAATAAATGATACTCTCACTTTCGACAATAATATGCCATTGTAATACAATTTCGACAGATGTATAGGTGATATAACAAAATGTTTCAGGGTTATTCTGGCGTTCATCGCAAACAAGGGAACGCCGTTATTCAAAGTTATGTAGCTTATCTGATCTACTTTAGATCCGATTAATTATTATTATTATTATATGTGATGAATATTGATTGCACATCAGTCAATCACACATTTGATAACTGGTTACGTCGTTGACGATTGTAAATTATCAGTGTTTGTCGGTACATTAACATCCTGAAAGGGGTTTATGAGTATAATTGAAGTTAGAACACACCTTTCTTCTCTGATAATAAGCTCGTTAGTTTAAACGTTTATTACACATTTTACTCTGTATATCAATGTCATCACTTGAATTTAGTTGCATTCAATAGCACATTGTAAATAGAACTAATAATAAATTCTGTATTCCACATGCAATCTACAATCTAATTTACATCGTTTCACCAAAATACGTTGAATATGTTGCTTATAAGATAGTGAGAGATTGTTAAGATGACCGAACAACTAAAATTTCAAGGAGGCACCAAAGGTAACTTTAAAATAAACTACAATTTTCATTACATTTCAGCGTTATACGAATAAAAATGTTACCCATGGATACAAGAAGTTACTGTGTTTTTATATTCATTACAGTAACTATGTATACGGTAATAAATATGGTAAGCATTTCTTCAATCTAAGAACTACTTTATTAGAACTGAGGCAAGTTGAAATAAATGAATGAACTCTGAAAAATAAATTTCAATGCAGGAAAACTTTCAGTGCACTCACCTGGTACTTACAAATTAACTTAACAATTATGTCATGTGATTTGATATTCAGTCGTTGACATTGTAAACACAATCTGTGTGATGTCATTTGAACACAACGCATTCTCCATCAATAATGGCGCTTCATCGTTAAATTATATAAATCATCAGACTAGCTTTAAATAGTAGCAGTTTGGGGAAGATAGGTTGTTAACATGATAGTTTGTTTGTTTTCCATCATATATGTAAGCAACTTCGTCAGAAACTCCTCTAAGAATGCTTCTGGCCACAAGCCAGATAAACGAGGAAGTTAAGTATGAGGTAAGCAACCTTATCCCGTAAAACAACAACCTTGCAAGAAATACACTAACCAGTAAAATCCTTTAAAACCATTTAAACTCTGCTATGAGAGTTGGAGGGTCTGTTGTGATGCCTCAAGGTAAAAGCCAAGTTTTGTCGAAAGCAACTAGACCGATGCCCTTCCTAACAACCAGAGAAACCATCAATACTGGTACATGGAATGTCTGCACGATTTGGTCGACTGGGAGAAGCATGCAAATAACTGGATAAATGAAAATATACTACCCGGCGATACTTGTAATAAGCGGAATACATTGGTTACAATATGGACAGCTAGCATTTTCTGTTCGAGAAGTGTTTTAATACTCGGACCACAACGAAGAAAACGCCATACACACACACACAAGGAATAGCACGAATGTTGTCACAAAAGGCACAGAAGGCCCATGTAGGATTGCAACCTCATGTACCTAGGATCATTAAAGCACCCTTTAAGACAGAGAAAGAAGAGATTACAATGAATGTCATCCAGTGTTAGCACCCACGAACGACAGTTACGAATACGACAAAGGCCAGTTCTATGCGAGGCTAAAGTCAACGGTTGATAAGTGCTCAACCAACAACTTGACCATTCTGATGAGAGACTTAAATGTCAAGATTGGAATGGACAACACAGGATATGACGATATCAGTGGACAACATGAACTAGGAGAATGGAACAAAAACGGTGAGAGGTCGGCAAACCTATGTACCTTCAACAAAATGATTATAGGTGGCACAATATTATCTGACAAACGTATACACAAAACTTCATGGGTTCCACAAGACTTCACTACGGAGAACCAAATCGACCACATCTGCATCGATTAAAAAGTCTAGAAGGGCTACTGAAAACGTTTGAACAAGGCCAAAAGCTGAAGAAGGTTTAGATAACCATCTGGTGGTGGCCAAATTTAAACTGAGGCTAACTAAGCACTGAACAATTGAAGCAGCAGTATTACAAAATTTCAACAAAGCCCTTCTACGGGATACCAACTACAGCAACGAATCCAAAACAACTCAAAACAATAAGTTCTGAGCAATACACAGTCTACTAGAGGAAGTCGGAAGTAATATAAAAGACAACTGAAAAAAAATCAAGAAACAACAACTTCAACATGTCAAGAGGTTTTGGGTCGCAAGAAACAACACTATAAATAATAGATTTATATTCGAACAAGATCCAAGAATGGAGGGGCAAAATGATAGCAATTAATAGCTTTCGGACAAGAACAGAGGAAGCCAAAACACAGATCTAATATACAGAAATCAATAGCAAGTAAAAAGAAGCATCACGTTGGATTAACGGAAATATGTGAAGGACCTAGCACCGATGGTGGAAAAAGCTGCAAGAGAAAGAAATATGAGGCACCCATGAGAAAAAGCTAGCTGGGAAATTCAGTAAACCATGACTGTCAATCAAAAGTAAGGCAGGCAAACTGATCAATGAAGTGAATAAACAAAAACAAATAGGTCAGACACTTCAAAGAACTTTTAAACAGACCAGCTTCACAGCAATTACCAGTTATTGAAGCATCAGCCACATATCTTCACATGGACACCGACACATCTACAGTCGGAGTAATCAAAACGGTCACATGAGTGTCAAATCAAGAGTGGCAAATCAGCAGTGTCAAACATTATGCCAATTGAGGCACTGAAGACAGATATGGTAGCAAAATAAAAAGTACTCCACATTTTTTAAGAAGATTTGAGCAGAACAAAAATTGCCAGCAAACTTAAAAGAAGGATATTTTATAGCACCACCAAAAATAAATCTTGACAATTACGAGAACTATATAGGCATCACTCTTCTTTCGAAACTAGGAAAAGTCTCCAACACAGTGTTGTTGAACTTAATAAAAAATCAAGTCGATGCCAAACTTCTAGACCAGCAGGTCGGATTCCGTGTATCTACCAAATCACTATTCTACGTTTAATTGTTGAACAGTCAACTGAATGGAATTCACCACTTTATATTAACTTCCTCGACTACGAAAAAGCATTCGACAAAGTGAATAGGAGAATAATATGAATTCTTCTACTACATTATGGCGTACCCGAGAAGATAGTCAACATCATACGAAATTATTATGAAGAAGTACATTGTAAAATTGTGCATGGAGGTCAGCTCACAGATTCATTCAAAGTGAAGACTGGTGTCAGACAAGGCTGCTCACTCATGCCCTTCCTCTTTCTGCTGGTGGTTGGCTTGATCATGAAAACTGTAACATCTCAGTGTAATTTTGGAATAAAATTGACAACATGGATACAACTAGATGATTTGGACTTTGCAGATGACCTAGCTCTTCAATCCAATACACAGCAGCAACTGAAGCTGTGGGGGGACAGTGCAGCAGCAACCTCAGCAGACAGCAGTGGGCCTCAACATACATAAAGAAAATAGCAAAATCCTCTGATACAAAACAACAAACACTAACCCAATTTAACTTGACGAAGAAATTTTGAAAGATGTAAAATCCATTACAAACTTAGGTGGGAACATCATTGATAAACAAGGAGGGTCTGATGCAGATGTCAAGGCGCGGTTCGGAAAGGTAAGGGCAGCGTTTCTACAGATGACAGATACCTGGAACTCAAACCAACTGTCAGTCAACGTTAAAGTCGACATTTTCAATAAAAATGCAAAAACAGTTCTGTTGTATGGAGCTAAAACTTGCATTGAAAACTACGAAAAGCATCATACAAGAGATACAAGTATTTACAAAACAACTGTCAGCGTAAAATATTTTGAATCTTTTGGCCGGATATCATCAACAATAACCTTCTGTGGCAGAGAACAACTTAATTGAATTCCAGCCGAGGAAGAAATTCTGAAAAGATACTGGAAATGGGTGGGACACACATTGGGAAAATCATCAAATCGTGTCACAAGACAAGCAATATAATGGAATCCTGAAGTTCATAGAAAAAGTGGGAGACTCAAGTTGAATTTACGTTTTAAGTAAAAACTGACATGGCAAGAATAAAGAGCAGTTGAGAAGAGATGAAAAGTATGGCTCAGTAGAGAGTTGGTTGAAAAATGCTGGTCATCCGCCTATGCAACACACAGGGAAACATGCATTGATTGATCAATTGACTGATATCATACAATATTACTACTATTGCTGAGCTTTTGCTGAGTAGCAGTAATTTGGAGTACTTAGTGTCACTTTGTTACAAAAACATTATTTCACATGTATATTCGTTTTACTTAAAGGCGTACAACTTTGTTAATTATCAAACTCACTTTGCTCAAACCCTTCATCATTCGATAAGCAGCTTCTAATTCCGCCTCATGCAATTCCAGTATTCCCAATGTAGAAGCAATATAGTTAAATTCATCTTCGATTTTTTTCGACTAAATGATAAAATAAGAAATAAAATTTGAGTTATATAGGATGATAGATCGAAGAATAAATAAGAAAGTTGTTGAATCGCACTATGAATCACAATACTTTAATGCTATATCGAATGATTCTGGTGATCAAACAAGGTGACAAAATATCTGTCATGTGTACATCGCTTATTGTACAACACAATCGTATAGCAGTACTTGCTACTTATTTTACATCAAAATGAAATATATTTAGCCATTTGACTGTGAACTAAATAGAATTATATTTGCACCACATATCATCATTATCAATAATTACCGTGGCGATTGTTAACTATGAAGTGTGGACAATAGAAAACTAAGAACTGGTATTCAACAACTATTTTTCACTTGTATGGGACTCACCAAAATTTCTCACCTTTAACCAATGTAATAAACAGTGTTTAGTACTCTCAGCTCACCAGGGAAACAAACGCCTATCCGTTCAACCGGATGGACAGCCGATGTTCAACACATCTAGTAGAGAGGTGTGACTAGCGGAGTTTAGTCATGTTGGAAAAATGAATTATGCAATTAAAAGCATAAAAATTCGTATTACTAACAAATATATAAAGGTCAATTTTAGCTGTTCAACTCAGATTCGAACAATGTTTATACCTTGACTTGGTGATCAGACTTAGTTACCATGACAAAGCAGTAAAGTTATACTGAAAAGGTAACCTTTCTTCTAGATTGTACCATGCCAGCTGAGTTGTAGTAAGACTGAATGTAGAAAACCTTAAGTCGAAGGGCGAAGTCGTACTGCTAACTGAAACGAAATGCGACGGCAGTTAAATGCTCTCTTTCCTCCAAACGACTAGTATGACAGAGATACTGCCTACTCAAAGAGGAATGGTGAAGTCACAGAAGATCGAGATTGTACACTTCATGCTACATAGCTAATTTCCGTCTGCTGTTGTAAGTCCTTAACAATTGCAGAAATAACTGACCTGAAGCCACTTGCTAAAATGTCGATTGTGATCGATTTCAAGTTTTTGTCTTTCTGACAGTACAGTTACACTCTCGCAACCAATGTCTGAAGACACTTGATGACATGTCTCAAAATCGGGTACAAAGACTCAGGACATTATATTTATCATATTTGATCAGTCATAGAGGACATAAATACTTATATACTGTTTGTCGTTTAAAACAGACAAGTCGTGTGATCTTTAATTTTATGTTCTCAATAAAGTATGCTTACTAAATTATTCCTTGATTACCACTTGTAACCTCACTTGTAATCGTCTTGTGAACATTTCACAACACATAACCGTCATTCCAATAATCAACATGATACGTAAAAAGTGAATTTCATATTATCACACAAAGTAAACAGTTGTGTGAAAAGGATAAACTAATATATTCCTATTGATTAGTCACAAACTGAAACTAGTCAATCTTTGTTGCTATAAGTGCATCTTGAGTGGATCTCCTCGATAAAGCGACAGTCCATATATATACCCTTTGCGCAAGCGTAACTGTTTGGACACAGTAACCTAGTAGGGTTTAGCTAGAAGGATCTGAGTTCCAGTACAGGTACAACAACCCAATGAGTCACAAATAGTAATACAAAAGTTATCATTTATAAGCTGGTGGAGACGTTCAGTGAGTGTGATTCAGTCTAATTAAGCAGTTGCTTATCATTATTATCGTATTGTTAATGAATGTATTTCAACTATGTAGGCAACAGAATAGAAATGTATCGTGAACTACTATTGTAAATGTATACATGAAAAGTAGTTGTACAATTTACCTGGGCTTCATCAGTAGTCAGATCAACAGACAACGAACCTTGTGAGATCTAGTTGAACAGTAATCATAAAATGAAATCTGATAAATAATAATCTGGCATATTGTAAAGAAAACAATGTAGGTACATAATACAATCGAATGGTTGATAACAATTGCCTGACTGTAGCTGACTTGATTTTGGCTTATTTTGATGTAAATTAATGGGGGAACAATGTTTACAATGTCAGGATCATTTCTTATTTCTTCTAAAAGAAGGTTTTCTCTACAAAATGGTGCCAATGAGTTTATAAGAGTTTTTGCTTGAACCATACAATATGGAAGGTCTACTCACTTTTATAGCTAATTTTAACTATACATAAGATGACAATTAATCAATCAACCAGTCAACCAAATCTGTTCTCAAATCTTCTTACCAGCTTTTTTACACGCTATAATTATTCATTTTATATCTGACTCCGATTACCGGTGCAATTCGTCCTTGGGTATCGCCTCGTTCAAAATGCTCTGAGGATTCCAGGATGAGGCTTGTCTTAAGATGTGATTTGATGATTTACTCCATGTATGATTTTACCTGATTTTCCCCTCAGCTGGATATTGGTTGGTTTATTCTCTACCGTAGCAGACTGCTAATGATTATGTCTAGCCAACGTATCAAGAGTAAATTCAGCTAAAAACTGTTTACAATCGCTTGCATCTTGTGAATGATGGTTGTTGTAGATTGCAGTACAAGTTTCTGCCACATACAATAAACATTTAGTGTTTTGACGTTGGTATTGATAATTGTGTTTCTGGTGTTGTCTGACAGTTGTTTTGAGTTTCGGATATTTTTCCTTCATTGATGAAATATTGCAATTATCTGGTCTTGCTGATTTGTGTATTCACATCTGTATTAGAGTCCATTTATCTATTACTGAAGCTGCTGCCTAGGTATGTAATAGTTTCCATATGTTTCAGAGCTACTCCATCATATGTAATTGGGTTTGTGCTGATTGCTTCTAAAGAATTTCACTTTATCCATATGAATGATTCTGTCTTTTACTGGCTGTAAAGGCTGCTGCTAAACTATCAATCTTTGCCTGCATTTGTTACTGTGTGTGGGATAGAAAAGCTACATCATCTGTATAGTTCGAAATGTCTAGTTACTTACATGTTGTCCAGTGTATTTTGTGCTTGTTTTGATTTGTTGGTTTATTTTCAATCCAGTCAACTACCAAAAGGCACGGTAATCTTAGGAATAAGCAGCATCATTTGAGGCCGGTATTCACTTTAAATAAATCTGTAAATAGTCCTCCATATAAAATCTTTCAGTTCAGTCCGTTGCAATAATTTTGTATGATAATGACTATCTTTTTCAGCAGGTACACCACAGTGTCGAAAAAGACTCTATAATGTTTTTCTGTCTACGATGTCGAGTATTATCTTATTGTCAAAGACGTTCATGTTGTTGATAAGGTAACATTTATAGGAATGTCTGTTGATGCAGATTCTATGACTGGTGGGTTAAGTGGTACTGGTCTATTCAAGAGTTTCTAAAAGTGCTATTCTTACACGTTAGTCATTTCTTGGGTTGTAGTGATTCATTTGTCATCTGTGTTCTTGACCTGTTGTTTTGATTACATTTATTTTTTAGCCAACCTCATCGTTGTATCAAACTTATGCCAAAGTTAATTCAAAATGACTGCATTTGGAACAGTGTAATTGGATATGCCGTTATTACAAAATAAGGTGCACTGATTCATGAATATGAATTTCAGCCAAACAAATGCAACTTGTTGATACAGAAAAAGTAGAATTCCTTTTTTGACTCGTTACTCCTCATCACTTGCATTAAAATCGTAATTTCTAACATTATCATCATTATCGTGAGTAATGGTAATGTCAACGAAACCAACTGAATCGACATACAATATCCATTTGATTAGCAAAGAAATGTGACTCTGCTAATGAACATTCAAACGTCAACATTGAGTGGTTGAAAATGTGCAAGAGTGTGATTATTAAGAACCCCATAATCGATTAGGTTGAGTTTATAACAACCAAAGAAGATTTCGTTGTATGTTCATTTTAGTTTCAAGGAATTGGATAAGTGAAAATGATTGATTAATTGATAGACTAGAAGGATAATAATACTAAGTAAGTAATGGTTGAGATGGTGTAAAACAAAGATTAGCACAACATAATACAAAAAAATTAGTGTATTAATAATATGAGTGGTAGTAGTAGTTCTAGTAATAATAATAATAATAGTAATGATGATCAGAATAAAAAAATAAAATCAAAAGAATTTAATCAAAGTTACTGTGCTAGTTATTGATTGGTAACTGTTACTTTTACAAAACGCAGATTCGGCTTGAGTTCTTCGATTGATACCGCTTCAATAAACCTTATTTATTTGGCATTCCTATGTCCTTTGATTGTTTTCGAAGGTTGATAAATGTTGACAGTGTGGCCTCGATCAATAATTAGATGACAAGCGATTGCACAAATAACGACTGTAACAACTGATAATGTTGTACATTATGGAAAATGAACCGATATCTTTGAATGTTTACACTTCTCACTGCCCTTTCAATATACATACAATCTGTTTCTAGTCATTCGCGAATCGTCGAACGTTGTTTACACCCAACTAATGTAATTTTATTTCCAAGCATGAATCATTGTTCATCCACATCCAACATTCGACAAAATCCAAGGTCTAGGAATTGGAACTATTGACAATATCTATATTTCTTCGTAAATACTATTTCCTGGTGCATTCTGTTACATGGATTGTACAGGTATTCATAACACTACATAGTGTTGAAAAAATCAATATCATAATCACTTATCTACAATAGATACTTGATTCATTGTTTGTTTGCTTCGTTTCAGCTGTTTAACTTTTACATCAAATATTTCAGCTAGAATTGGTATCAACAAACTACTCATGACGACTTCATCACCCTTTAATACATTACGTCTTGGAAATGAAATTGTGTACCATTGATACCCGTGAGTTAAAGCAATTTACTTCATTAGTTCACAAGTGATAAATGTCTCATTATTGACGCATTTTACATAAATACTTCCTTATATAAGAATATTTGCAAAATAAGGAGGAATTTTACATGAAAACAACGACCAATGTTCCGTTTATTACGTACACACACAGAGACTGTCTAATGCCTTGTAAACCTGCTGGTTCCATACAATTATGCAATAGACGTATCACACATATAAAGAGTAGTCAATAACTATGATTTAGATAAGGATGTTTGTGGAACAGATCTTAATGCACAAGCAAACCGTCTGAAGTCAGATATATATTCAATCTCACCTTAAACTTACATACAAGTGTACAATATAGAAGTTGTTATGCACAGGGTTAATTACAGCTTTTACAAGATGTTAAAGAGCACTGCTAATTTGTCAGAACCATTTAATATTTCTAGCTTCACTTCTGATAGTGATTACGTGTGTGGACGTTTATACAGATAAATTTTAATGATTATAGTCTCATCTTACTACAACGACTTATATGCATTCAACAGAACAATGTACTCAGTTAAGCGTTGTGTTATAAGTCATACAAACTTTTTCACGACAGAAACGTCATGAAATATCAGCACTTATTACACATTATGTGTCTATCTCTATTCGGATATATTGTTATGATGTATCATTTAATTAATAGTAATGAATCACTTTACATTCTTTCTATTTAACAGAGCAAA
This sequence comes from Schistosoma japonicum, assembly GCA_025215515.1. Taxonomy (NCBI): domain Eukaryota; kingdom Metazoa; phylum Platyhelminthes; class Trematoda; order Strigeidida; family Schistosomatidae; genus Schistosoma; species Schistosoma japonicum. The sequence continues at coordinate 958,052 of CM046069.1, forward strand.
ATATGGATAACAGTTGTATTGTCAAATAATTCATTCAATGACTTCGAACACAACTGTCAAACAAACATTACAGGCCGTTATTCTGCTAACATTTCATACCACACGATGTTTAATAAACACTATCAAAGAGGACAAATATCTTTCTTATGTAACCACCTTTAGCTGTGTTTACTGATTTGCATGTACTTGCAAAAGCAGATACATTAGATGAATAGAAAGACAAGCGCTATCATGTCCTAGTGAACATATCCTATAAAACTAACGTATGAAAGTAAGTGACACTTCTAGATGCTCAGTAGCACTCCCTATTTCAAATATACCACATCAAGTTGATGATGTGGATGCGTTACAATTTGTCAATAGACAATACAAACTGATGTTATTACGATTGGTTAAGGCCATTCGAATTTGAAGATTCATTCTTAACCTCTGTATTCAAAGAAGTGAATAATTAATCTTTAACATTGTGAGTGGAATAAACTATATGAAACTGCATTGTCATTTATGGTAACATTGATTTACATAAAATTGTAGGACAGTGAAATGAATAACTAAAACAACATTTTCCATTAATAGGCATTTGAAATATTCAATGTCAATGATTCTTGTAAAATGAGCTTCATTAGTAAATTTTGAAATCAGCACTAACTTTGATTGATCGTGTTTGCGGATCCATGGTTAGGGAAAATAGAGGTGAACTTCCTGAGTGAATTATTGCTGGTAGACAGAAATCTGTCAGAACCATATTTTCAAAATTTGGAGCTCCATCATTGTGTGAAGTTGACGGCAGAAGATCCCACTGGCTGAAGTACGTACTGATCAAGTCACCTAAGTCTGAGATGAATGTATCACGACTACGAAAATTTGTGCAAGATTTGTAGAATTTTTTTGCTTCTTGTAGACGTAAGTCATCTTTGTGATGCAAACCGTTAGCTTAACAGTTGTTATTGTCATGAAATTAAGGAAAATGCGATTTAATAACCTGAGGCAGTTAAACATCAATAAATACGTCTTACAATTATATTTGACATTGGGAAAATAGCGTCCGTGTAATTGTTACTAGGATAACTGAGAACTATAGGCAGATTATACGCATGTAACTCGTGGCCTTTATACATATATGTGGATAGCTGGATTACTTTTATTGCTGACTATACATGAGTTACGGTAAATTGCAGTTAGTAATAGCTTGTGATTCACCGTCTGCTACAACACAGTAATCAAACTCATCGATTAATAACCGATTTAGTCTGTAGCACACCTACATCATTGACATAACGATTTTATTGAGTGCAGTCCACAGTGGAAAAATTACACATTTCCAAGTGAAAATTGAATGCGGAACTCACAATTATTGATACATTTAATTATAATTCACCGCTTATCTACTTACTCTCTCATTCACTAATCAAAACTAGTGTAGGTTAGTTACATCAGTGGTATGATTTACCTGACATCAGTGATAAGAGTGTTTATTGAAGAAATGATGTGAATGAATATATTGCTAGGTAGTGATCACGTCATTCTCTTTGCATTTATTATTATTTTTATCATAAATCCAACTTCAATATTGAATATAATAAGTCAAAATCGAATGACCATAATGCTGATCATCTAAGTAACATTATCATTTTAAATTATCAAGTATCATAATGCTGATAAAAGAAAAAACAGCCACAGAAAATAATACTTCTGATGTTAGCTAGATGGTAGTTGTTCACAGTAGGACATTGTAGATATTCCACAGTGTATTGTATGTTTATGTTCACCAAGGTGATAAACATTTTCTAGTCACATATCTATTCACGTGAACTATACTATAACTTTACAGATCTACCCATGTGAAGTTGAAAAATACCAAAACATTATTTTCATAAGTTCAAATTCCAGTCTTGTTTGTGATTACCCATATTCAAATAAAGTTAATTGTATATCCATCTTAACTGTACAATCAAATGCTTGTTGTTCACATATTGAGTATAACATAAGTATTAACATGAATGTAGTTGTGTTTTATTGACGAATGCTATGAAATGCGAAGTAGTAAGATTACCTTGTTTAAGTATATTTCAACTGTGGTACACTGACATATGAATAATGCCTATGAAGTATCAGATAGGTTGCCTGCATAAAATTGATGTATGTAATCTAGTGTTAATTAAAAGTAGGAAATCAGTAGGTAGTAATTAAAAATCTGTATGTTATCAAGAAATCAGTTATAAACTACATCTGCAAACCGAATATAGTGCAACATAATGATGTCATTGTTGACTGCAGCATTACTGAATGATCTTGTTTCACAAAATGTAAAGTTTGCTTGCAATATGAGTTTTACTTGATCAAACTGAATAGTTGTGTGTAAGCACATCCATGAATACTACAAATCAACTGATGGCTCTATTATAAGCAAGAATTAAATACTCAGGTTATTTAACCAGGATTAATAAAATATTTCTGTTGATTAACTACAACTCACATACTAACTTCCAGATGTATTCATCGATCTCCTGCTGTGCCTTGGTAATTGTACTAATACTGTCTATTTCATTCGACAAGGGATTTTCTTTTATCCAAATACCGCATGCATATTCATAAAAATCATCACAAGGATTTCGTGATGATGAACCACTGATATCACCTAAATGAGTACCACCTGGGTCATTTGCATCTACAAAACAAATTGTTGTAATTATTAAAAAGTTATTTCAGAAATCATACATGTTATCAAGCACAGACACTTGTGAATCCATAAGCATTTCATTACAATATTCAAAATAAACGATTCACACATAGTCTGAATGAATTACGTTATCAGGTCAATGTTGGACATATTTAAGTAGTAATCAATGAGTACGTTCACGATTATCAGCAATTTATCATCAGGTAACTTAGCAATTCATTCAAACTACTTCTGTGTATACCCCTTGTTCTAGTCATTCTAATACAATTTTTGTGATTCTGTATATGTAGGAGAGTGATAACAAGGTTATTCGAAACACTGATTATTCATGTGAATATCTCTAATTTTCAATAGAAAAAAACGAAAAATAATGAATACTACATGATTAGTTTGTAATACAAACGGTTGCCATGACGATGATGAAAATGAGTGTCATTCAGTTTTGTGCTACCTAAAGCAGGTTATCTAATTCCTAATTATCTTTATGTATTTCACTTGGTTTAAATTGTGAATTACAAAACTAGGAGAAATGAGAGATGTGTGTTTCGAAATGATGGTTTTTGTTGTGTCGTGTTGCTTAACTGGACGGTTTATTTGATCGGCTACCATCCTCATCTAACAAAACAAAAGTTGTTCCAATCAAAAAGCCTCTTAGAACCCATCGTGTCGTGTTTTATAACTTGTATTCAACACACTCTTGAGATGTACAAACACAATAAAAGAAAAAGAAATGGGATGACCAATATGTGGACCGGTTACAAAGGCAATGATGTAGTGACTGGAAACTTAATTACTAACGTTGAACACATAAAACCATTGTGGATTCATCATGTAGACAACACATTTGTCATTATTAAAATGATTAAATTAGAAAATGTCTACAGTTTTGTACACACTATTTCCGAAGAGAAACAACTTAAAACGGAAACACAGTCAAATAATAAATTACTTCACAGACAGGCACTGATTAACTGAACAAACACAAAAAATCTTGAAATTCAGAGCTATCACAACCCACCCACACACACAGACTACATTCTCAAACACAAAACCAGCGAAATGTTTATAGAAACTGCATGTCAATACAACTCATATAGTAGACTGTTTCAAGTTCAATGCCTTATAATAAACTTAAATGCATTTAGGTATTCTCTATGTAATTAACTGCTAACTTATAACATTTCATGATTCCACATTGTCCTGACCTACACCACGACATTGATAAGCAACATTGTTCATGTAACCAGTTGTAACGATAACCACATTGTTTTATTTACTTCTAATGACCCACGTGATATACAGAAATTAGAATAATTTTGATACAATGTGATGCTCGACTAGTAGGCATAAACGATAAATTTAACTAAAAATGAAATGTCGTTTGAACTACTGTGAGGACTGCCAACTGAATAACTGATTGATGGTTTCCCTTAAGTATAACCTAATCCTGTTACGCTCAATGTGAATTGAAAGATACAAAATAATGAAGATAAGGAACATGAGTCAATTAATATTTGATTTATTTACTTATATACATACAAAGGCTAACCACACAGCTCACCGAACCGCCAAACATCATTTATACAAACCAGGACAATAATGGTGGAAAATTGGTTAGTGGTAGTGAAGGTGGTGGAGACGACAACAATTACACAACTAATTAGTCATCGTTTATCAGTGAAAATTAACAGATAGTGTGTCTATAGGGAGGTTACGGTGAGGGGTACAATAAAAATAATTTGCTTCATACATAAAAGTAAATAAACAGTTTTGAATGTCAGTCGCTTTTCTTAAGTCATCCGATTTGTTGCCTACTCACTGAAATGACAGAAACAATTACTTGTCCTGATTATCAAAACACAGTTCACATAAAGTGTAACATTGATTAAAAGAACGTTGTAGAAGAATGCATACCATTGTGAATAATAAGAGAAATCTTTAACAATCAATGAATGAAGCACTTATTTCCGTCTTGATGCGTTGTGAGTAAACTGTTATTGGGTTGTTAGTGTTTGTCGTAGAGTGGCTGTAATTAAATACCATTGAAAAGAAAGGAACACTAGATGATTGTTTCATCCTACTTCTAGATTAGTCAGAAGTATACACTACCAATCTCTTTTAGGTTTATAACTCATAATAATCACACAACGCAGATGATTTAGAATTATTAGCACTACTGAGTCAGTGTACAATGATAGAATTATTGATAAGAACCAATAATCATTAAATGCCACTAGTAATAACTCACTCCTAAAATGTTTGGATTTCACTAGTCAATAATATATAATCAACATAGATTTGTGTTGAATAGTAACAACAAATTTATATGTCAATCTTCAAATAACCACCTCAACCCAACTCCATTCTAGTGAAATAATTGCTATTCTGTCAAATTAGATATCACTAATTTGTCTGAATTAGACAGCCATTGATCACCTGGAAACACTGGACAGCTGTTTTTTGCTACTTTTGGGCTCCTCAGCAGTGAGCATCCGCGACTATACGAGGGACAGAACCCTCCGGCTTTAAGGCAATTGTTTTAGCATCAAATCACCAAATCGCTTTCCAACGGTTTATATATCTAACTCAATGAACTAGTGATAAGTTTGTGCGGCCTCATCCTTGTTCACGGATGGTAGCTGCCTCACACTTGTCACGGTTAAACTACACTATTGATCATTGGTTGTCTTTTGCAGACCGAATCATGTTATCGAAATTGTTAGTTAACTTTCTTCACAACATCCAATTATTTCAACAGTTATTAATATGGCCTAATTTCAACGTAAATCCTATGCAAAAAATAGTAAGTATCTTTCAACGGGATTCATAAAGAAAAGTATCACACATACATTTCTGGACATTTTCGTAAAAACAATTAATATTGAAACAGTATCTATGACAACACTCTTCATATTCTTCTCCTCAATCGTTCGTATGAAAAAATGAAGTCACTAATCATGTCTAATGTAAAACACAATTAATCATAATTGATTTGATGAGATCGCCTAATACATAGAGAAAGACAACTATGAATTCTGAATGATTGAGTTTGATTGTTGCAATTGACTGATGCTTACGAAACTTCTAAATATTCATGGGATTAGATAGATCAATCAAAACTCGTTAGTCATCAATATTACTTTCATTCGTAACTTATCATGTTTACCAATGTGTGCATGAGTCGGTATTAAAGTCATCAACTATGAATTGTGTACAATCGCAAAATTATTCACATATGTGTGTAATACAAAATTAGTTTAACAAAAGTTAGAAGTCGAATCATTGAACTTACGTTGAATATCATTAAAAAACAAATAGGTTGCAAGTCCAACTAATGCAGTTGCCCCGATTGAACTACTAGAAGCAATCACAACCTTTTTGGAATTCATTTCAATAGTCTGGTTAATAATAATCTTCTTGATAAACACGGGTGTTTTTCACTGACTTTTATACCAAAAATGCTCACACACTTCAACCAATCAGTACAAACATTCTATTATGTAAACTAATTCGCCTACAATAGACCAGTCGACGAATGATAACTTCATAAGATACCAACAAGATATTCAGTAGTTCAATGTTTTATTGATTGATCTAATTGAATAAAAACGTTTATTATTTCATCCAATTGAATTCATTGAGTGTCTTTCATCATGAATATTAATGTGGCTACAACAATATCAAAAAATTGTAGTAAGAAGAGATAAGAATTTTTGAACGAATTAAGAATTCATTTAAACAAATAAGTTAGGTTACTAACCAAATGTTAAAAGCTGCAGACTATCAACGATGAGATTGAAATGGCAGTCAAAACTGAATATGAGACCTACGATGTTCAGTTTAGTGATGATTCTATGGATATAAGTTACAGTAGGGTAAACACACTACTGCATTTATAACAAAGTTTAGTAACAAAGTAAAGTAAAATGAGTTCTGTCGATAAAAATCAGTAATGCCTATTAATGTAATAGAAGTTGATTAGATGTAGCAGTTGTGTTACACGATAATAAAGGAGTGAGAAGCGTAGTGGTACTTTGGAAATTATTACAAACAACGCATATCGATTATACAACTACTTTTTATTCTATTCATATACACTTATTACTGTAGACACTTGTTAGTATTAACACACAGTAAGGCATTATTGAACGAGCGTATTCCTACTTCTTATGGAAAGGAACAGTATACTGTCTCATCTTATGACAGGACTTGATCTACCTCATGATTCGGTTGTTTCGCCAAATCTTCTCTAAAAGATTATGCTTGATCAACACTCTTTTACAATTTTCATCCTTACTAATTACAAAGATGATGTAAATATTTGTATGCCTGAATAACTTACCGTAAATTGTCCGAAAATTAACTACTTCCTTATGGATCTTGACTGATGGTTCATCTTTATTGATCTTCGAATTTGTGTCGAACAGTTAATGTTTGTCTACCACAAAAGATAAATCTGAACAAAATTGTGAGCTAGTAAGATGATTGAACCAGTGAAGCCTTGGTAATTAACGTGACGTCGAATGTCACTTACCGTAGTATGACTACATCAACTAATCAATGTAATTCTTGTCATTAATTGATAATCTAATGTAAAGTTATTCGATTGATTAGTTATGCAGACTACGCAACCTGTTTAAATAACCACCGTAAACTGAACATTCGACTTTATACTAAAGACTTAAAAATGAAGTAATAAAACGATTAAAATTTCAATCACAAAACTAATTATTCATCTGCTTCGACTTCTGATTCGATTCGTTCATGTTCATGTAATGAAATAAAAAACTGAATTCAGTTTTAAAGGTTAATCATCTAATTATTTTAATTATGAGTATCGATACTGTATTTCGTTTCACAATGAAATAAAGACAAAATTAGAGTGAGCATAGCACAAGACAAAACTGATAATTTTCACGTCCCAATTCAAATTTAACAAAAGGAGGTTGAGTTCACATCCTCATAACACAAACAGGCATTAAAAATATGAAACCCTCAGAAAGCATCTTCAGTTACTCACTGTCTCATTGAAAGTAACAACAATGTAGTGAACTGGCATGTAGTGAAGGGTCTCAATGTAACACTACCGTTGGATAAGAGATAATCTCCTGAATCCCGATACGCTGCGAAAATCTTCAGACAAATAGGCAAGAAACTATTGACTTGTAATACACTCTGCAAATATAATTCAACTACTTATCTAATAACAGATTGTTGTTTCTACAGTAAATGAATTTTAAAAAAATCAAAGCACAACCAGAATTTCTAATAATTTCATTTTCTTGTTTTTTGTTTTTGTGGTTATATTGAGGTGATCTACAAAGTACACTTTCTGAAAGATGCACATTTCAATGGTGTGTGTGTGCTTGTGTGCATATGAAATGGTGAATTCAACTATTTTATGTTAAAATTAGAATGAAAAGCTAAAGTTTTCGTTAACATCTTTTTTATCTTAGCAGTTTTTTTATAAAAGTTTCATTGTTTTATTTGTGCATACAAATTTAATACGAAAGAATCTGTAGTTGATTAGAGATAAGAAAAGTTAATGAGCTCAGAGATAATTGTAAAATAAACTGAGTTAGTTGCTTTGCGAATTTTGGTGACGATGAAACAGTGTTTATTATCAGGTAATTTTGTGTAGTGTAGACGCAGTAGTAATGATTTTCAATGTTCATTGTATTAATCAATGAATGATGTCAGTAGAGTACAACTAGTAACGTTCGCCATGAGACATGTAATCGCTGGATACAATGTCCGGTCTGAGTCGACTGTTTTCTAATTACTAACAAGTCCGACTCGAATGTAATACGGCTAATCGATGCTTTTTAGTCTTCATTAAAATCCAAACGATATCAATTTGTGACGAAAACAAACGACGAAATTCTGTTTAATTTTATGAAGCTTGTTGTTATCATGTAAAAAAGTATTGGGAATCACAATCTATGATGAAATATTCCCCTCTAATTCGTATCAATGGTTTATTAAGTAACCGTGCTATCTGTATTGATCAAATCGAAGGCTTCTCATAATACGTTATACTTTTTTTTTCTGAGTTATTGTAATTGTACTGAAAACTTGTTATGCTTATCGTGATACAGTATGATTAGTATAACTATCATTAATCATCTTGCTCATCCTTCTATTCTTCTTCTACTTCGAATCACTTTCATTCAGCCTAATGAAGAAACAACAATACTCTTTTAAGCAATTTAGTCATTACATTATAATTACCTTTATTAATATTAGAACTATTATTTTAAAATAATTGGACTTCATTGTTTCCACTATTGAGCAGATTCTTGTGCTTCTTATGTGCTTCCGCATATTCATGTTCTTTTAATTTTTATCATGATTATTAGATTTATATGCACAAATGCAACAATAAACTCTTAAATAAACCGCCCAGATACAAAAAATGTTGAAAGAATTTTGTTCTTATTTCAATTTTAACAAAACAAGGTTAAGTACACTTTTGCATTACATACAGACACACACACCATTGAAATATGCATCTTTTAGAAGGTGTACTTTAAAGATCACATTTTTGTTATAACCATAACAACAAAACGACAAAAGGGATTTATTAGGAATTGTTGTTGAGCTTTGCTTTTTTCTTTTATTTATTTACTGTAGAAACAACAATCAGTTTGTAGATAAGTAGTTGATTAACATTGGTATCGTTTATTGGTTGTCAAAGTTCGCTGTTAAGCGATGAACAATAAGTTGACTTGGACTATTTGTATAGAAGTTGTTACAGCAGTTTGAAATTCACCAGATTATTTCTTATTGAACGGTGGTGCCACATTGAAATCCTTCATTACATACCAGCTTACTTCATTGTTGTTATTTTAGTGAGATAGTGATCTACAAACTACACTTTCCTAAGGATGCATAATTTTATGATGAGTGTGTTAATCTATGAACGGTGAACGAAGTGAAGTCAGCCTTTTTCTGTTATTTTTGAATTAACAGCAACATTCATCAGATTTATGTTTCTTAGTTAACGGGAATTCTGCTGTTGTCAACATCCAAATGTTAATATGACGACATTAACGACACTGCGAATTATGCTGATCTTATCAGTAATAACAAAACTAATTTTCATAGAAGTGCTATAGTTTATTCAATGCAACGAAGAATGAATAGTTTAAGCGTGATTAAGAGAAGACGATTAGTGGCAATATCACTAATTGTAACGGTAACCAAACGTCCAGACGCCGGGCGCTGAAGATACAACTAGACAGGCTTCCAAATAAGAACCAATTGAGCCAAACGAATAATGGGTTTCCAAATAATGTATTTATTGACCTGTCAAGCAATATTGTTCTTCAATATTGTAGGCACCAAGTCTAAAAACAAATGGTTAACAGCCCAAAACAAAGGGGAGAGCCTATATTGGCGGAAGTGAAGGTTAACAAACCAGAAACAATGTGAACACAACAAATAAGTCAAGTTTGGAAGAGCATGACAAGAATAATTCACAAAATTATATAATCCTTAAGTTTACCGCAACACTAATCATTTTGTTGTTTTTTTATTGCACTTTTAATACAACATGGAATATTCAGTTTACAGTTAACACTTCAACAAGTTGATTGCAATCACCACACAACCGTCTCAACAGATACATCTAATTCAATGTAAAATGGTGTGAATACAAGTTGAATGTAAAGTGGACGACGATTCACATATGTGTATTTTTTGTAGATTCGAATTAAACTTTTCACATAAAATATGGATATTGACAATATGAATGAGCCTGTGATGTTTACTCAACACTATGAAATTGTATTTAAGTCGGCCAATTTAACATTCTCATGGCATAGTATAAGTGTATGAGTGGATGACAATGTAAGATATCTTTCACATCTTATATACTTCTATTACGTATTAATGAAGGCCAACATGTTTCGACTTGCTTTATTAGTGCATGCTGTATTTAGACTAGCATCATTCGATGTTGACTGTCACACTCTGTTTATTTGATGATTGATTTGAATTATGTTAAGTGTTTCATCCATCAATGATCACATTTCATACTGTCCAACTGGGGGTTTGCGGTATGTTATATCTGAAATATAAACTGTCATACTAACATTTTTATATACATCAAATCTCTCAATTCAATCCACTTAACTTCCATCCTTGTCAGTTAATATTTCGGGTAACGACAAATTTGCTAAGTTAATTGAAATTTTTGAAAAGAAATCACATTTTGAAATCTTTTACTAAGAGAAAATAATTTTCATCTTTTTGCATATTAACATTTTTCGGAAGTCAACTTATTCTAGATAATACTAAACTTTAATGTAGCACGGTTGCTGTCAACCTGATTTTCTGTGTTTATCACCCTGTTACAATTGCTAGGTACAATGTAAAGTAATTGAATGCTGTCTAGGATCTGCATAGATTGCTAATGACATCAACCTCTACGGCATTCTCATATTAGACTGAGTGAATTGTAGAGCGTTTATACTTTTGCTTGTATGCAGTATTAATCATGCATCTGCTTTTCGTTATAAACCGCCATATAGAAGATAAAGAATGTCTATCAATTTAATGATTTGCATTAAACTGAATGACACTGGCAAGATGTTGTCAGAAATTCAATTGTTTATCTTTATCCATATTCATGAAAATATCAAAGTTGTCACCACATACTCTACTGACATTCTTTGAAACTCCACTCAACAACACGTAGTTGCCTGGTAAATATCTGTGAAAATGTTCTGAAGAGAATTGCTTGAAAACAAATAACATGTAGGAATAAAAAATTGCAATAAAAAGTGACTGATCTCTTCCATGTCACACACAGTAACACAACAACGTTAAGATACCTAGTGTAGCAGAAGCCTTCATAACATTACGCCTCAACATACATCAGAAGCTAAGAGGTATCACTTAGATTTAATTTGATAGAAGTTCATAGCTTAATTCTATCAATAACACCTACAAATACATACGTATAAATTCATATGATACTTGGTGACCTGATGGTGTCACTTAAGATATTTTCATATAGTGCAGATACAGTGTACTTTCTAGTGTTTGTTTATTTCACCCAACATGAACGGTATGCTGTTTTTTTCTTCAGTAATTATCATCTCATTTATGTAGGTCATTTTAAGGATATGAGTGCCTTCTAAATGTACATGGTTAGTACAATCTGGTTAATAGTAACATTAATGAGCTCTATATGTAACGGGTGATTATTCAGGGAATTTCGATTGAAGACTATGACAAAGTAATCGTAGGTCTTCTATAGTATGCACATGTTACATTGAATACATGAGTACTGTATCTTCAGACATGTCTCCAGTCTATATTATACCATCGTTAGGAATATAGTTAGAGAACAATGAAGTGGAGTGTGGTTGTTTTAGCCCAGATTAATTGATCATCACTTTGAAATTAGTAGTCTAACGATTCTTGTTGAATTTCGAATGATGTAGTTGACCAGCTTACTAGAATTAACACTAACTTGACTCCATTTTAGTGATTCTATAGATTGGTCTACTCTAACTGTGGTAACAAGGATTTCCTGTTCCTTAAAATCTTATTTAATAATATACACGTTTGTTTGCTGACATGTGAGTGGGGTTAGTACATTATGTGTTCAATTCTATTCCTAACTTTAAATTTGAATGATGATGGTAGTTGAGCAGGTAGGATTAATTTATTAGGCGTTCAGGGAGTAATGAGTGAAGTGTTAATTTATCAGTATTAAATGTTTTAATACTGAATTCATTCAACAGATGATTACTGATACTAAGTGTTTCAGTTCGTATCCCATCTTTTCGTATAGATTGAATGATCTCACGTGTGTACACTCACCATGAGTGTGATAATAAAGTCACTTGAATGCCTTGAATTCAAATGCGTGGTAAAATTTTGCAGTTCTTACTTTTCCTATTCATATAATAAAAAGATGACTGGTAACCCATGCCTTCTGAAAGATGCACTTTTCAATGGTGCTTGTGTTTAAAAAAACATGAATTCAACTTTCTTTTGTTAAAATAAGAATAAAAAGCGAAAGTTTTCTTCAACATTTTCTGTATCTAAGCAGTTTTTTGTAAAAGTTTCATTGTTTTATTTGTGCATACACATTTAATACGAAAGAATCTGTAGTTGATTAGAGATAAGAAAAGTAGATGAGCTCAGAGATTCACAGAATTATATTATTGTCATCACAAGATTTTTGTCTAATAAACTAAGTTAGTTTCTATGCGAATTCTAGTGACGATGAAACAGTGTTTATTATCAGGTAATTTTGTGTAGAGTAGACAAACTGATAGTGATTTTCAATGTTTACTGTATTCATCATTGAATGATGTCAGTAGGGTACAACTAGTAACGTTCGCCATGTGACATGTAATCGCTGAATACAATGTGCTTTTAGAATCGATTTAGTGTTATGCTGAACCACAATGAAGTGTAACAAACTTTTAGAACTGTGTTTTCAAAACACTATTCCATGCATTTTAACTGTGTGTAATGTAAACATTTAGTTTCTATAATTGTTAAGTTCCTTTTACCGTATTCTCCCGTATAGCATAATTACTGTTATTATATTGTCTCTTATTACGGACTATAATTAATTGGTTGTGCACAGGTTGTTTCTATTGACTACCACTATTTCCTTTGTTCTGTATTCATGTTAATTTCCTAATTGGTTTGATGTGCAGTCTGATTTTATGTGTATATGTATGAATGTTCGAAATATAGTAGCATTCAGTCTGGTTGATCTATTGGCTCGTATTCTTCCAATTCTGGCTTGAGACTTAGTGGGCGTAGGGCAGACGCACAATTACCGACTAGGCACTAGCTTTAGTGGAAACGACGAAAAGTATTTATGACAATAATACTTCTAATCATAATAATGGTAATAATAATATAATGACTAAATTGAGTAAGAGTATTACTGTTTCTTAATTAAGCTGAAGAAGAATGAGTCAAAGTAGAAGAAAAAAAGAGAAAGATGAGTAAGAGGATTATTCATAGTTATACTAACCACACTGTATCATGAGTAGCATAACAAGATTACAGTACAATTACAATAACTCCTTAAAGACAATAAATATGACAACCAACAATAAGTGTATGTGCGACCTTGAACTTAATCAATGCAGATAGCATGGTTACTTAATAAACCATTGACACGAATTAGTGGCGAACATTTTAGTAATATGAAGATCAACTTCATAGATTGTGATTCCCAATACTTTTTTACATGATAACAACAAGCTTCATAAAATTAAACAGAATTTCGTCGTTTGTTTTCGTCACAAATTGATATCGTTTGGATTTTAATGAAGACTAAAAAGCATCGATTAGCCGTATTACATTCGAGTCGGACTTGTTAGTAATTAGAAAACAGTCGACTCAGACCGGACATTGTATCCAGCGATTACATGTCACATGGCGAACGTTACTAGTTGTACTCTACTGACATCATTCATTGATTAATACAATGAACATTGAAAATCATTACTACTGCGTCTACACTACACAAAATTACCTGATAATAAACACTGTTTCATCGTCACCAAAATTCGCAAAGCAACTAACTCAGTTTATTAGACAATTATTTTATGATGAAAAAAATACTTCTGCGAATCTCTGAGCTCATTAACTTTTCTTATCTCTAATCAACTACAGATTCTTTGGTATTAAATTTGTATGCACAACTAAAACAATGAAACTTTTATAAAAAAACTGCTTAGATAAAAAAGATGTTAACGAAAACTTTAGCTGTTCATTCTTATTTTAACATAAAAAAGTTGAATTCACCATTTCATATGCACACAAGCACACACACACCATTGAAATGTGCATCTTTCAGAAAGTGTACTTTGTAGATCACCTCATTATAACCACAAAAACAAAAAGCAAGAAAATAAATTTATAAGGAATTCTAGTTGTGCTGTGATTTTTCTTTGGTTATTAGAGAAACAACAATCCGTTAGTAGATAAGTAGTTGATTGACATTAGCACAGTGTAATAACAGTCAATAGTGTCTTGGCTATTTGTCTGAAGATTTTTGCAACGATTTGAGATTCACGAGATTATCTCTTATCCGACGGTGATGTTACATTGAAACCTTTTATTACATGCCAGTTCACTACATTTTTGTTATTTTAATCAGATAGTGATTTATGAACTACACTTTCTACAGGATTCATAATTTAATGATTAGTGAGTTAATCTGTTAATGGTTTGCATAGGGAAATTAGCATTTTTGTTATCTTTGAATTAATTGTAACATTGATCAGATTTATGTTCCTCAGTTAGTTGGAATTTCGGTGTGTTCTTTATTCAAATGTGAATATGACAATGTTAACAATACTGCTCATTAAGCTGATATTGTCAGTTATAACAAAACCGACTTTCATAAAAGTGCGATAGTTGATTTATAACAATGAGGAATGTGTAGTGTAAGCGGAATAAGGAGAAGACGATTATTGACAATAACACTAATCATTCTGTTGTTTCATTATTTTATTGTTATTACGACATGGAATATTCAGTTTAAAGTATACATTTCAGTAGGCTGATCGCATTAACCACACAAGCGTCTCAACAGACACACCTAATTCAATGTAAAACGGTGTGAATACAAGTTGAATGTAAATTGGACGACGATTTTTATATGTGTATATTTGTGGATTTGAAGTGAAATCTCCGCATAAAATATGGCTAATGGCAATATGAATGAGCTTATAATGTTTTTCTCAACACTATGAAATTCTATTTAAATCGGACAATTTAACATTCTCATGGCATAGAATAAGTATGTGCGGATATCACAATGTAAGACATCGCCCACATCCAATGTACTTCTGTTCTGTCTATATGAAATTCGACATGTATCGACCTGCTTTATTGGTGCATGCTGTATTAAGGCTAGTATCATTCGGTGTTGTCTGTCCCACCTTGTTTATTCAATGATTGGTTTGAGTAATGTTGTGTGTTGTATTCATCAATGATCACATTACACACTGTCCTACTGGCAGTTCGCGGTAAGTCAATTCTGAAATATTACCTGTTTCATACTGAGGTTTTTATATACACCTAATCTGCGGATTCCATCCAATTTACTTCCATCCTAGACAGTTAATATTTCGGGTAACAACAAATTAGCTAAGTTGATGGAAACTGTTGACATGAAAACACATTTCGAAATGCTTCACTAAGAGAAAATAATTTGCATTATTATTAAATTAACTTTTTGAAGATGTCAATTTTTTCTGAATAATACTAAATTCTAATGCAATAGGGTTGTTGTCAAACTGATATTAAGTGTCGATCAACCTGTCAGAAATACGAGCTACAATGTAGATGAATTGGATACAATCATGACTACACTGATGAAGAATTATTATGCAGGGAACTTCGTTAAAAACACGACTTAATATAAACCATGTAGGTGAGTCGACTTTTGGAGTATATTAGTAATTTAACACTGCGATTATATGACGCTAATATAACACTTAGGAAAGATGTAAGAAAATGCTAAATAAACATGATATACAAGTCTTCTATCGTTTAAACAATGTTTTTAGCTATGCACTGATGAATGTAAATGATACAGCATCAAAAGAAGAGAAATCCATGGCATGAAATTCGGTGAATTTTGTGCTTTGTACACATGGGAAATATCACAGTAGTTGGATGCGACATTTAAACATTATATTCTCTGTTCACATCATACTTTTTGATAACTCAAAGATCTAAGGAGACTACATAATACACCGTCAATACTATTACACTCAATTAAAATAGAACACATCATAGTTTTTGATGGAGAAGGCAATCCATTTATAAAGGTTTTGACAATAATTAAGAGATAATAGCAGTGGGAAACCCACATATTTATACAAGTTTAAATCATTAAAATGAAACGAGACAGAGTATTGTATGTCTATTTTATTACGGAATCACAGCCACAAGAGGTGTGTACGGTGTGGGAGGATAATAATTGAAATCACTCATGTAACACATTCAAACTGTGAATACAACTGGTCTATCGTAGTAACAGTTAACGTGTTACATTTGTTATATTCGATATTTGGTTGTATTTCCGGTGAATGCTGAATGAATCAACTGATGAAGTTTGCACGTTTTAATAGACTACGAATACAAATGTGGCATTCAATTGAGAATGTATATACTTGTAAATTTTACCATTTTTTCCTTGAATAAACTATGAACATATTGACAATGTCGCATTGATTAGACATAATTAATCAGATTACAGAGAAAGATGTTTTCACAGATACAAAATCTGTCTAAGTACTGACCATAGAATCCATATCCTTGAATCTGTGGCTAAACACTTTCTTACATCGTTATCAAATGTCATGATGTACTCATTGAATTACATTTTCACAATTAGTCTAGTTTTAATAGATTCTATTCAGTCCACTTTCATGCATCTAGTAAGTTATTTGAACATGTTGGTGGATGATGAACATATTCATTGTTATTCCACATGATAAGTCACATTCTCCAATATTTTCATTGACTCATTTCTCTTTTTGTCTTTCCACTTGTACTACTTATTATTATTAAACAGTAGCTGGCGTTGCGTAAACCACTTTTCAAAAATGGTTTAATGTAGATAACACCAAACATCGCTCCAATTGAAATATCCCTTATCCCGATTGATGCACTGTCAACATATAATTATTGTCTGACTTCATTGAACTTTCTTCATTTGAATTAATATTTTTCTATGTCCTGTCGTTTACACGAATTGGAATTTCAGAAGGTATTGTGTCTGTAGACAATGTGACTTTTTATCTAATGTTTATTAGAGTTCTTCATTTGCTGTAACATGAACTTATCGTAGACGTCTAGACACCTGTCGAATTAAAAATCTTAGTCATATATCTAGTATTCAGATTCAAATACAACCTGGTTTGGTGCATAATCATTCTGGGTTTAGATACTGGTTGTCGGCGTATGTGGATTGTGAAATTTAAATCTGTTAAACAGATTTAACATCTCTAGATTCTGGTCTCTAACATTATCATTTTATTCAGTTATCATACGAAAGAAACCCCTGATATTATGGCCTACTATTATTATTTCACTAAAGATAGAAACGAGTGAATTACGAAGAACGAAGAGGATGGCCATTCGAAATGTCTTACATTCAGTTGTTCTTTTTTGATTGTTGATTGTTCACCATTTAATTATCAAGTTGCTAATTTTCATGCACATACACACCTGAAAAATGCCACTGTCGTGGTATACTTTGTTTTGATGAAGAATAAACGTGTTTAGATGGCTCTGCGAAAACTTGATGAAGCCTTCACATTCCTTGAAGGAGCTGGATACATTACATTTAATTACTGATCGATAGGACCTTTCAAAATATTTTCTGGCAAAATATCAGGTTCTCTACTGTATTCTACCATTGTGACTACTGTGTTGACACGTGTTACTTATTTGTAATGAACGTGAATGTGTCAGTGGATACGTAAATGTAGGAGCATATTGAATTGCATTGTATTTATTAGGATAGTCACTGAGTAATGACTAAACCTTATCCAGACCTTTCAGTGTTGATTGATGCAATGGCATATTGGATAGTGGAAGGAAGGTAGTTGAAAGTATAGCAATTAATTTCTCAGTAAAAGTTACTTGTAGTTACATTGAGACAGACCTGTTTAATGTGATTGAAAATAGCATGACACAATTTCACACTCTGTGATTATCATCAGTGACTTATTCAGGCTATAACTATTTGATTGGTTGATTGATTGGGGTATTAGTAAGAATCAATCACTAATTGGTGGGCGATTTGACTTTATTTAAATATTTAGGGCTGGTTTAATTATGCCATTTAAATGTCAGAAGTTTAATACGAAGTAAAACTGATTGATTTTGGTGCAAATCTATTGTGACTCAATCTTTCCCTGACTGTGTGTACAGCTGGTTGACGAATAACAATTAGCACACACTTTTGTTTCCAATTATCTTAGACAACATGAAGTTATGTCATGGAAATGATTTAGAGATAGAACATTCTTGCCATGTTATGACTAGGTGTTGTTTCACTCAAAACACCGTCCGGTACATAGTTTCAACAAAAAGTAGTGAGACAACAACATTTGCTGCAGCCAACGAACAAAATGACTCCATATAATTGCTTTGTAACGAATAAACAGAGAACCTTATAAACGATATATAGATTGCTCCTATTTATTAGTTTGCAGATTCTTTGTGTTTCTTGATCTATGTTGACTGTAGGCTAGCTTTGCTGGTTCTCCTAATACCTCTAATGTAACGTTGTCAAGCTTTGTTCATTGTCACCATTGCAAATCTGCTAATGCAATGTTTACTGATCCTTTTCACTTTCATGCCACGTTTCTTTTTCGTAATGAGAAATACTACAGTTAATGTTATTTTGTGTCAAGTTCATATGTTGTCAATTCGTGTTTCGCGTTCTTCTTTTGCTCCTTAAAGTATACTTTATTTTGTTCTATTCGGTGCTATCATTAATATATTAGCTCGAATCATTTAACGTTTTATTTCAGAATAAAGCATAAAAAGAAAAAGTTGATGTAAATACTACAGTTTTTCGGTTAAGGTTTCATAATTTCACTAAGCAGATTAAGGTGTCTTCATCAGAACATCATGCATAGGTACATGACTTGGATATGCATATTGGTATGATGATGATGATGATAAAGACAATTTGACTGATGCAATGAAGTACAGTTAGGAAGCCGTGAAAATGAATTACTGTAAACTGAGTGTATTCAAAAAATAGCTGCAAACTATACAAGCATAGGTTCGGTGAAATATGGATTATCAATAAATGGACTTGTTTTAGAATTCAATTCATCTTTGATTAGTTATTCGGCAGTAGAATTCAAGATGTAGGTGTATTCCTTCATATTTCAAGATAGTCAGTTCACATGTAAACACGTACTACAATTGATGTTCACTGTAACACTCATTGTGTTCATTTCGTTAAAGTAGATTGTTATTCACTGAGTTAAGTAACGCAGATATTCATTAACTTGTCTATTAGATGTGATGTAGATTATTTTATTAACAAATACATGTAGTAGATCAATGAATGATAGAATGTACACATTATGCTCTAGGTAATTAAATATTGGTAAAACTGTTGAATTACAATTCAGTATTATTGTGATGGATATTACTCATAAGATTGTTCATAAGTAGTAGGTGGTGGAACGTAGCGTGAAGTTAGAAAGAATCAGTAAACAGCATATGAAACAAGGTGACAAGAAGCGAAGCACAATTAAAATACATAGGAAAATCGAGAACAATTAAGGGAAGCAAGTCTACAAACGACACGCATCAGTGAACACGTAGGATGGGCGAATTGATGATTAGAAGTAATGCAAATAATATTCTATGACATTTTCTGTTTTCACCAGATTTATAATTCCGGAGTTAAACAAGCATCAATAGCTGTTCACTCGGATGTGTTACTCTTCGACTTCATAAATGTACATGAAATATGCTCGGTGATACAAATATAGTTTTTCACTTTATTCTTAATTCAATTATTTTTTTCATGTACAGGCGAACTTATTTGTTTCATCATGGGAACTAACAATGAAATTCAGTTTATTGACATACAACACCAATGATGTGTTCAAACTACCAGAGATCACTACATACTACTGAAGATTAGCCTAAACTGACGAAAACTTTCATTCTTTCCAGCTTATGCACAAACTCACAGTTAGTCATTCAACTGTCGGAAACTCTTTTCGCCCAAACATCCTTCAATACACAAATCGATTGATTGATTGATAGATTTTTCAAGAAAATTTTTGTTTAGCATGAAAATGATGTGCTCTTTCAAAATATTTACCCTAAATCAACTTTTGATAAAACATAACTGCTTGTCACCACTTTCAATGACAAATGATCATGTCATTTATGAACTTGACATGTTGAATGGATAACATGATTAGAGTTCACAATCTCTTAGAAACTACTTACTGTTGGTTTACTTCTTAAAGTTTCTATCCGTTGTTATTAGACGACATAGCATAGTAGTGAATGTAAACATATCAGTGTTTATTTCATTTGATTTGGTTATTTTAAGTAAAAATGCAGTAACTATGTATGCAGAAGTATGAAGATCTCATCATTGTTTTCCTCTCAACTACACAGAATCTACATGTTTCATCAATCAGTAAGTAATCCGTCTGTAAGATAAATGTTGTAATAAAAGTTAGCTAATCAAAGATTTGTGGTTAAGTTGATACGTGTCGGTATGTAGATTAGTGTTGAATAACTGTCTCCTCGAAGAACTGGACTGCTGATCAGCGTTTAACATTATTTTTGCCTGATAATCAAAGAAAAGAATATCGAAATTCCACAAAGAACACCTCATGTATTGAAACCTGGCTAGTTGTCATTCTAGCACTAATCATTTAAACAACATTAATCATCTACTAGCTGTGATAGCCATCACAATCTTGACGAGTCTGAAGTTCACTTGTAACGACTTCTCACTAGAACTTGGGCACTTGGTGTTAGTATTGTATTTAGACATATTTAAAGCTTTTGACATGGTTAACCACAGTCTTCTTATGAGCAAACTTTCCTCTTATGGGATTAAAGATTCATTACTTGCATGGTTGAACTCTTTCCCCAGTAATAGGCACTAAACTGTCAAAATTAACTCCACCCTGTCCAAGGCAGAATCAGTTGCAATTGGCGTTATACAAGGAAGTGTCTTAGGCCCACTGCTCTTTACAGCCTATGTAAATGATATATGCAAATGCTTCAGCATGGGAAAACGCTTTCTATACGCAGGTAATCTTAAAATAGTATATTTATTCCCTCCCCATGAATTCGCACACCCAATCTGTAGCGTCACTGCTGAACTCAACAAGGTCGCAGTACGGTGCTAAAAATGGAAGTTAGACCTCAGTGCTTCTAAGTGTGGTTGGATATGTTTTGGAGATAAGCGCCTCAATTTCGATCTCTTCATAAACAGTAGTAAGTTGTCTAGGCTACAGTCAGTAGTTGACTTAGGACTAAGTTACTCTTATGATCTATCTTTTACAGAACAGGTCAATATGCAGACATCTAATTCACATCGACTACTGGGTTGCATAGTACGTAACTTTCATAGCAATGACTCTCACATCCTACTATATAGAGTTTGTGTCCAACCCTTACTGGAATACTGCACTTTTATTCTCAGTAATGTTTCCATTAAGAATAAACTCAGACTGGAGTCTGTACAACGTCGCTTTACTCTCCGTATTCCTGAGACTGATTGTACTCTGGACTATAAAACTAGGTGCATTAAATTAGGACTAGAAACTTTATAGAGGCGCCGACTCAAGTTAAACTTAATCTTCTTTTATAAGATATTGAACAATTTGGCGTTTTCATCATCTAGCACAATTAAGTTCGAGGAACCTCCTTGCTATAAAATACGCAATTCAGCCTCGAAAGTAAAAATTTCACATTCTAAATCTGCTATTTATATGAATTATTTTACAAATAAATTCTCGAGAATCGGGAACAATTTGCCTCAAGCCATTCGAGAAACAGATTCACTTTCTTTATTTGTGCAACAGGTTGGTCATCTCATCGATTCTGATAGCTCATTAAAAATGTTCACCCCAACTATTGTTTTTTATTTCACTAGCGAAATAATAGGGACTCTAAATGTGTGAGCACCAGTTACCTGTCATAGTCATAGGCTAGTGTTCTTCATCTTTAATCCAAATATAAACTCAAGTATAAATATTAATTCTGCCCATTCGTTCAGTTAACGTAAGTGGCATGTCATGTCCTTCAATGCCTGTATAAAACTATCATTATTATTATTATCATTATTATTATTATTAAAAGTAGCATCCTCCAACATTCATCAGTGAGTTGAACGCTTTATCCGCGCTGAGATGGTTATGTAAACAATGATATTTAATATTGTTGTTTGTATTGGTTTGGCTTCAAGTAGCGATCCTACTGTTCGACATCTGCATGCATAACAGCAATGGCTATCCAAAGTTTGAAGAGATACCTCAAGTTTGTGACGTCAATTCCCACAGAATTTAAGGGTTAGCACTAATAACATAAGTTATCTGTTCACTACTGACTGATTTATAGTGAGACCGAACGGAGATTAGCCACTTAATGAATATAGGTACTAGAAGAAACTTCACAGATAATTCAAATGAAAATGTACAAAGAACTACTTTACACATGATGGAATCAGATAATGTAACATAGTGTCATCAGAATTCAATAGATATATGGAATGCAAGTAGTGCACATTTCATTTGAATTTATTAAATTGTCAATATAACGATGAATGACAACTAAACAAGATTAGATCACATTCTATTCCATTCATTTAACTAGCTGAAGATGGATTACTGAATCTCATTGAGGTCAGAAGTCACAATGTAAAATTTCGGTGCTCATTAGCTCCACAAATGAATGTATTATGAATAAAGTTACTTCATATATTACATTTTCTGTGTTTACTGAATAGAGTACAATTGATCTAGACAAACTGATTTCTCCATTAAGACAGTCGATTATTTGCATATTTCTGTATCATACTTCAGTGTGCACAGCTCGCACAAAATATTCAACATTACTGCACAAGTTCTGAAGTTATTGAGTTTCAAAATTATGAGATTCGTATCATATTGAAATATCAAAAATGTGATCTTCAATATTTAACACACTTCACTTTCAACCATCCAGTTGTCATCAAGTCAGATAAAATAGATGATAATGTAGCTTTGAAGAAATTTGGTGATATACCGAATATGATAACATTCCTAAACGAATCATGCGAATTCGCTAATAAACTCACAGTTAACAACGAAACAGACGCATTAGAAAAAACAACGAGCAACTTAGAAAATGCAAAATCTACTAATTGATAAGATAACTAACGATGCATTATGCTAACCAGTCATGTATGAAAAGGTCAGGTTGTAAAATTTTTGAAAATCAAGAAGATTGACTATTTCACCGATTGAAATAGGACTGTGTAATGAAAATAATTGTTCTCGATTTTATTGCTTGTAATTCACAATGATTGATGTAGATTTGGGATATCAGTAAACAACTGTTACCTCTCTGTAGGAAATTCAATGAAAGTATACAGTTTAGGATTCCATCAAGGAGTCGAACTCAATTTAATCAAATGTTCTCAATTGAAGTCAATTAGGTAATGAATTTCAAACAATAAATATGAATATGATTGCAGATAAGCAACATCATTAATAAACATTTCAAGTATTGAATGTATTGTAGTTCACTTCTACATTCTAATCCCATTGACATCAACCAACATCATATTCATTCAATATTTCCAATGGTGACAGTATAATTTTGATTGTAACTACTTGTTAAATACTTATTTCTTATTGGTTGATATTTCTGTATAAAGTCACAAGGTCATATGATTTTGTAATAACCAACAGTTTTGCTTTGATTTATATTTCAAATTGTGAATAATGAGAATGCATTACTTAATTGTAAATTTCAGTAGTATGTAACCGTATCAACATTCACATAATTCAAGAAAACTAAATGGAGATAATCATCGTTCAATGAAATTAGGATATTTATACGAACAATAACTACATGGTATGTAATAGTTGGTAAACGTATAACATGCTACAATTCACTGTTTCAACATGAATGTATCTTGATGAACAAAAGTATCAAATGTAATCCATCAAATTTATGATTTTTTCGACGAAGAGGATGAAGAAAGAGAATGTTGCATTTGAGTAAGTCGAATCATGTTCAGGTTATATTAACTAGAGAAATAATCAATTAACCGATGTTTATCAATAGGCTAAGTGTGTGTAGGGATTGCTGTAGTTGAGAGTATCGTTTTCGTTTTCATACGCCTTGAACTATCCATTATTTCACATATTCAGTAGTATGTGAACATGGACATCAGACATTCACAATCAAATCTTTATCAAAATCTACACTTGATTGTAAGCAAGTTTAAAGTGTTAAATAAACAGTAGTAAATATAGAAGGCGCTATAGATAAATTCAGCGAATTCGTTAGTTTTTTGATCAACAGGGTTACTTTAGTTGACAATCAGATTACTGACATTTCCTCATGTATTCACAGTAACATTCAGATATGCTACGAAAATAGATGAATAGAATCAAGATTATCAGTCGAATCGACAATTACTTCTTTTGTAACAGACATCATGTGTTGATGAATTACAGTGATGAATCTGAAAAAAGCAATTAGGTGACTAGAGTATCATTGTGATGAGTGAGTTCTCGATTCCTACTTGAAATATACTGTAAAATGAGAATTACAAAATGAAGCTTGAGCATTTCGATTGTGCAATCCAATGAGATGATAGTAAACAGATAAGCCTATCATCTTCGCCATCATCATTATTATCATCATGATGGATAGAGGATATAACTGACTTCAATAGAACTACATAATAACTATCACATTTGAAAATATAATTAGTAAGAAGACATTGTTGAATGACTAAAAAGGAGCAACAGTGACAGTTATGATGATTCTAATTGATTGAATAACGTAGAAAATAGATTCAAGTTATTGACGAGTTGGCATTATTTAATTACAAAGGAAAAATGCGAAATGGAATTGATGACGTAATAGTAAAAAGTCAATGGATTATAAAATCAAACTAAGCAATTGAATTAGGTTAATTTTAAAATAAATGAAAGAATTTCATCATTGATTTTTTATGAATATGAATGTGATTACAATGTTTTTGATCGTCTGTTTGGATGTTGTTGTTGTTTTTTTTTCAATGAAGAGAATGATGCAACTAAAGACAGTCATTTTTTCTTGATAACGCAGTTGATGCATAGTACTAATCTACTTACTAACGCCTGTTACCCTTCTCGATGGAGCATAGGCCGCTCACCAGTATTCTTCATTCAACTCTGTCCTAAGCAATCCTTTCAAGCTGTCTCCAGCTACTGTTCATCCTTTTTATATCTGCCTCCAGATCTCGACGCAGTGTGTTCTTTGGCCTTCTTCTTTTCCGTTTTCCATACAGGATTCTAAATTAGTGCTTGTTTCGTGATACTGTCTGATGATTTGCGCAATGTATGTCTCATCCATTTCCAACGTCGTTTCCTGATTTCCTCTTCAGCTGGAAGTTGGTTTGTTCTCTTCGCAAAGAGGCTGTTGATAATGGTTTCCGGCAAACAGACATTCAATATTCTGCGTAGACAGTTGTTGATATATACCTGTACTCTTCTGAGGATGTTTGCAGTAGTTCTCTACGTTTCAGCTGTTGTGACGCTAGAGTGATGAGGGTGCGTGGGCGAACACTATTTCTGATACTTGTACCTCAGACGTATACCGCAACTTGTTCCCTTCCCAGCCCACAGCTATCACAAAAGACTAGGCTAGTAGAAAGATTGTATTGTAGAGCAAAAATGAGACGAGAGAATTGTGAACCAGCAAACTAGTGAATTCGTATTTTCAAATACATCGATTTTTATATCAATCAATTTTCAATGATTATTCATTAAATGAAATCAATAACATTTAATTAATACAATCAAATACTGTCAACTGTATTTTCAGGGATTATGAATCCCTATCACCTCCCCTTTTTGAAAAGTAAGATAATGACGGTGCTCCGTGCATTCGTTTGATTCTGAGTGCGGTTTGTACAACTACAAAAATTATTTAGAAAGAAAAGGGAAACATGAATAATTACAATCACATAAACAACATTTTTTTCTACCACTGTTCTCCTCCTCCACGGAATGTTGTGGGATCCTTGCGTAGTAACAGGAACAACATTTCATTGTATTGAACATGCATGGTCTTTAAACAGGTATTGATATAATTCATTTGAATTGGGTAGTTACGGATTTGACCACATCTGGAGCGTACCTTGACAACAGTGACAGTTCTCCTAGGCCTAATACATCTCTTTGCTGAAGACTGTGGCTTCTTGGGCTGAATAGACGGTCTGGGTACACTTCTAAAACTGACTTTCTGACTCGCACTGGTGGGTGTGCTGTGCACACGTCTAATAAGAGAAGTACTTTGTAATCCTGTGGATAACGGTGAAATTTCCGTTATCTCATCACCCAGACGTTCCACCTTTGGACTGAGCTTGGCAGACGTCTCAAGTGCTTATCTCGCTTCTCTGAAGTAGCAACACTAGGCACGCTGGAAAGAGGTACTTCTGTTCCATATGCTGTCTGGGTTTCGAAAACCAATCGCGGATGTGGGCTGAAGTTGTGATTCGTCTACTGACTGTAAGCTAGTGCTGCTGATCTGAATACCCGTTTGTTCCAGCGCTAACTCAATTAATCGCTGGTTTGCAATTAGAAGCTGATGCAGCAACATGGTCGTACGCTCACTTAAAACCAACATGCTGAATATTGACTCAGCTAGCTGCAACAGTGATGCAAGGTCAATAATTAGCTTGTGACGCTGATTGGTCCTTGATGAGACGAAATTACGAAACAATGACCTTGAGAAAGCTAAGTTTGCTCTGATTCGTTGATTTATACCCCGTCGCCAACTGTTGTGACGCTAGACTTATGAGGGTGCGTGGGCGAACACTATTTCTGATACTTGTACCTCAGACGTATACCGCAACTTGTTCCCTTCCCAGCCCACAGCTATCACAAAAGACTAGGCTAGTAGGAAGATTGTATTGTAGAGCAAAAATGAGACGAGAGAATTGTGAACCAGCAAACTAGTGAATTCGTATTTTCAAATACATCGATTTTTATATCAATCAATTTTCAATGATTATTCATTAAATGAAATCAATAACATTTAATTAATACAATCAAATACTGTCAACTGTATTTTTAGGGATTATGAATCCCTAACATCAGCTCTATAGAGAAGAACTGTCTTGACATTCGAATTGAAGAGTTTAACTTCGAAGTTGGTAGACATTTGTTTGGAGTTCCATATATTTTTCAACTTTAGAAATGCTGCCCTTGCATCGCTGATCCTTGCCCTTACATCTGCATCGAATCCTCTTTGTTCATCGATGATGCTCCCCAGGTATGTTGAGATATCCACTTCGTCCAGAGTTTCACCATCAAGTTTAATTGGGTCGGTACTCTCTGTGTTGAATTTGAGGATTTTGATTTTTCCCTTATGTGTGTTCAGGCCTATTGATGCTGAGGTTGCTGCTACGTTGATTGTTTTTACTTGCATTTGCTGTTGTGTATAGAATAGAAGTGCTAGATCATCCGCGAAGTCCAGATCATTGAGTAGCAATCTACTTGTTCATTGAATCCCGTGCTTGCCCCCAGATGTAGAGGTTTTCATGATCCAATCAACTACTAGGAGGAAGAGGAAAGGGGAGAGCAAACAGCCTTGTCTGACACCGGTTTTTACTGAGAATGCCTCCGTCAGCTGTCCTCCATGCAAGATTTTGCACTGTGGTCCGTTGTAAGAATTTCGGATGATGTTGACGAGTTTCTATGGTATACTGTAGTGTCGAAGAAGTTTCCATAGTGATCCCCTGTCTACGCTGTCAAACGCCTTCTCATAGTCCATGAAGTTGATGCACAGTGACAAGTTCCATTCAACTGATGGTTCAATGATGATGCGTAGTGTTGCGATTTGGTCTGTGCATGACCGATCCTTACGAAAACTAGCCTGTTGTTTTCGAAGTTGAGCATACACTGAGTCTTTCATTCTATTCAACAACACTCTGTTGAAGACTTTCTCTGGTACTGACAATAGTGTGATTCCTCTGTAGTTCTCGCATTTGCTCAAATCTCCTTTCTTTGATATCTTAATGAGGTATCCTTCTTTCCAGTCTGCCTGCACTTGTTTTCCGTCCCAGATCCTCTTGAATAAAACCTGAAGCATCCTCGCCATTATGTCTATGTCTGACTTAAGTGCTTCGGCTTGTATATTGTCAGGTCCTGCTGCTTTTCCACTTTTAATTCGTCTGACAGCTATCTTGATTTTTTCCATCGTTGGTGGATTGACATCAGTTGGGAGGTCTGTAGATGCTGCTTTGATGTCTGGTGTGTTTGGTGAAGCTGGTCTAATCAAAAGTTCGTCAAAATGTTCTATTCATCTGTCTCTCTGTTCTCGAATTTCGGTGATTAGCTTGCCTTTTTTGTTCGTGATCAGTGGCTCTGGTTTACTATATTTGCCTGCCAGTTTCTTCGTTGTGTCGTATGGCTGCTTCATATTTCCCTTACTTGCAGCTTTTTCCGCTATCATTGCAGGGCCTTTGATATGCTTTCGATTGTCGGCTCTAATGCCTTTCTTTACTTGTTTATTTGCTTCTTTGTATTCAGTTTGTGCCTACTTTAGTTCGGTTGTCGTTGATTTCTGCCTTCTTGTTCCTCATTTGTTGAATTTCGCTCAGAGTCTTAGTATAAATTCATTCGTTATAATGGTGTTTCTTGAGTCAAATGAGTTTCGCTGATTCTGAGCACAGTCAAGTTGTATCTCTGCATTTCTGCTGCTATCTGTGTGATCTTTCCTGTCTCCCACATTGTCCGAACATTCCATGTACCTACAAAAATTTTTTACTCTGATCGTTAGAAGGGGGGGCATCGGCCTCATGATTTCTGAATAATCTCGGCTTTCATCATGAAGCGTTATATAGATTCCTTCCACTTCCAGGTCAGAGTTTAAATTGTTAAGTTTGTTTAATCTGGTTAACGTTTATTAAGCCAACTTGTGTTTTACGGAATAGGGATGTTAGCCCTATGCCCGACCCTCCTTCTTTACCCGGGCTTGGGACTGACAACAACCCTAGAAGAGCTGCGTGCGGAGTCTATTGCATAGTAATTAAGTATAAAACTATTAAAAATCAACTGTGGTTCACTGTAGCTCATGCCATAAACCCGGCATAAGAGTTTTAGGATTACGTTATAACACAAAAATTTAATTCAATAGTTGAGTAATGGAGTGAAGCAGAACAGATAGGTATACGTATAAGATTACATGGACATTATTAAAAAAATCATAGACTACTTAAATTATCTCACTTCATAGATACGAAATAGAAATAAATTGGATGGTTACGCAACATTCTGTAGTCTGTTGATAATATTTTTTTGAAGGCGAACTACGTCAACAGAACTTTCAATATCCAACATTTTTCTATGAATGATAGCATCAGCTTAGCATATAAGATAGGAAAGATACACAACACAAATGGAAAATATTATATTTTATATATTATATATATATATCTATAATATGTATATATAATATATATATATATTATATATATATTATATATATATATTATATATATATTATATATATATTATATATAATATATATATATTATATATATATATTATATATATATATTATATATATATTATAAATATATATATTAAATATATATATATATACTATATATATATATTATATTTTCAGACGACTGCATCAACTCCTATCAGTTGATATTGCAAATTTAGTCAATCCATGATACGTTTACGCTCACTGATGACTAAATTCTTAAAGTAATTTTTACACTTTTAGTGAAAAGAAGTGGTAAGTAGAGCTCTCACGTGTTGAGTGTGAGGCAATTACTCGCCGATGGCGATGAACAAAGTCAGTCAAACGTGATTTGAATTGACCAGAATATAAATATTAACCCATAGGAGTCGACTTGGCTGAGCATTAGCCGTTTCCATATTTTGTAACTATGCCTTCAGTGAAGTAGTCAGATTAATTATCAATTATGTTATTTACTGTTATCAAATATTTAACTGTTTTGTATTGATTCAATTTCTAACATAATGAATTATGGAAAGTCAAGATTCACCGCCACTACGTGTGTTATCAACTCAATAGCTGACGTGGTACCAGTAATAAAATGCACCCAATCTGTTATGTTCGTCATCCTATCACTGTACACCAAGTAGTCTAATCGAATAAACAAAAGCTCTCACAAATTAAACCATCTGTTCCTGCCCACTTGACTGACAAAGGACATCGATTTCACTTGAATAAATGTTTTACAATTTTATTCACTGATCTACATTAAATAATCCATATGACTTGTAGGTTTATCTTTTACACGCAACTGAGTCTGATGTAATTCATTTGCATAACCCATTAGTGCTTCAATTTGATATTCATTTGGTTTGCTTTACTTTTACAGATCTAGTATGAATATTTAATTTCTTTAATATTAGCCTATTTTTCTCATTTATCATTTGCATAAGGTAATTACTCTATCCACCTCATTGTTTTATTAATCGATCACAATTATCATTATGAACAATTTGGTGATTGTTATTATTATTGTCTGACATACTGTCACTACCACCACTAGTACTGCTTGATTGGTATAGAATTGATTGGTATTGTCAGTTATATGTAGATATATCAATTTTAATAGTCCTAATGAATCAGCTAGTTACTAAAAACTTATGACGTGGTATTTACGCTGATAGTTTCAAGTTGCCATACTACTTTAGCACGACAAGATTAAATTTACAAGAATAACACAATAATTAAATACAACAGATCAGATTAAAGTAAAGGTGTGTATGAAAGAATTAAAGGTGTAGGTGAACAAGAGAAGTGAATCAGCTTGCACCATTGTTACCGATTCTAAGCCATGTCACTCAGTGTCTCCAGCCATTGATTTCTATTATCGCGCGAACCCCAGCAAAGTATTTTGCCTCTACCAACATGACCAACTGCTAAACACTTCATTGACTGGTTCCACGATTTGGTTCGAAGGCCCCTATTCTTTATTTCATTTTAATTTTACCCCAGCAATTATCATTCGGGTAGGTAGCTTGTAATCAGGCATACACAATACCTGTCCAAGCTATTTCAGTCGCTGGTGGTTTATTATCTTTGAGACTGACTTGTGATGTTTTCATTGTGCTGTACTTTATAGCATCAGCATTACTTATTCGGTCGTTTCATAATATACGAGCGATAAAACAAAGATTTCCTTTTATTATCTTACCTTTTTGTTCAAAAATCACCTCAGAGTTTTATCAATCTGTTACAGTTATGTTGATAAACAATTTAATGCTTGTTACTAAAATCACCTTAAAAATCACCTCTATTACCACAACCACAACCAACATCACGACTATTCGACTGGTAACGAATTCATTATTATTGTTATGTACATGTAGATATACCAGTGAAGACAAAGCCTTGGTGATAATTTCACTCCATTAAATAATTGTATCTGATTTTTCCACGGTAGTTAGTTCGGCGTGTTTACAAATCATCCAATTTAATGTTGTGAATTGTAGTTCTAAATGATTCATTGAAATGTAATGAATGTAATGAAGTTTTTGTTTACTCCGTTCACTCCTCAACGCGTCCTTCTCCTTTATTTCCTCACTGTCTCAACTCTACATCAATTCAGATCAATTGAACAATGAATTCACTTGACATAATCTAAGTGTATTTACGAATAAAGTAAACAGCGAATTTATCTCGTTGATGAATGTTGTTATTAAAAATTTATGCAATAAATAAGATAATTGAATTATAGTAGTTGGTGGAGATTAGTGTTAAGTGTTTTAATTGATTGAATTCACCTTAGATTGGTGTCGGTAGTGTTTCACTAAAAGCCAAGAAGCACTGAACAGGTGTTTAAACCTATAGTACAAGACTGCTTAGTAGTGCATACCATAGATTCCATTTCTTCTTTATAAATTAATGAAATTGGGAATCCGACTATTAGATGCCGGCCAAGTGGTGTGGGGTATTAAATGTTGATCTACTCAAGCCCGAATTTAAGGTTTGCACCACTGATGAGATGCACACTGAGACTGAACAATTATGTGCAGAGTTGATTGGGATTATGTTCTATGTTCTAATTAATGCACCTCGAATAGTGTTGGTAGTCTTGTAGAATGTTTGGATTCCATGTTATTTTAGAGCTGTTTGTAATTCATCTGTCGTGTCATGACGGTAAAGTAAATGGCTGTACCAGTCTATGATGTTTCAATTGATTTACTATTATCGAGTATTTGGTTGTTTGTAAAGTTTTAATATTCATTGGGAGATTATTAAGTCTTAAGTTGCTGATTGCATTTTCGCGTTCTGATTTCTCGTCATCTTCTAAAGTGATGAGTTTATCGGATCTTCTGAATGAGTTTAGAGCCAGGGATATTTTTGCACCAAATGGATGTACTGAATTGAAATCGATGTATTGATTTGAATGTGCGGGTTTACGATAAATCCTCGAAATAAGAGTTCCACTCAAATTTGGTCTTACTAGGCAGACTAAAATTGGTAACTCAATGTGTTCATCGTCACTTTTGATAGTGAATTTAATATGCTGAGATAAAGTGTTATTTCGTTTTGAGTAAGTTCTCAAAAAAGTTTTTTTAATAATAACAAAAGTGTCATCTACATATCTGAGCCAGACTCGTTGTCTGATGACATTAATGAAAAAATAAGATTCAATATGGGCCATGAAGAGGCTTGCTACATTCAGGGTAACGAAAGAGACAATTGCCACTCTGTTAGTTTGTCTGTAGAGAATCCCTTGAAAAAATGAAAATAAAGGTGAATTTAAGCATAGTTTCAAGGATGCCTAATGGACAACGGCTGGGTAGTGTATGATCATTTACTAGTAATCCATTAATTAATTCTAGACGTATTTCAATTAAAACAGTCGTATGCAAAAATACAACATCACACCTCACCATTGTATCAATATCCTCATCTGTTAGATCTAATATTCTTGATTTGACATCATATGTGTCTTTGACAGCATTGTGTAAATTTTGTTATAGTAGTTGATTATTATCATTATTGATGATACTGCTGATCATGACGATGAATTTCTATGGTAGTTCTAGTAGATGAGATAAAAATGATTTCATGTTGGGCGTGCAACAATCATCATAAATAACACAAATTATGAAAGTGAGATCTTCGACATTCGATGTAGGCCTGATCAATAATGTAGATGGTTGTGCAATTTTCACGAGAATCGAATGTCCTAGATTGAATCTCCTGATGAAATTACAGATAGACACTATTGATGAGTCTCATCTCAGGCCTGAAACAATTCATTGATACTTAAATGAGATTAACTATACTTATACTCATTATGTTTCATTTCATAGAAATTTACACTGCTGATGCATTCAATGGTACTTTTAATTTTGCAACACATGCATTAATCAATTGATGCTACAATTAGATAATAATGACAATGTCAACATTGTACAAATGAATGATCAACATTCAATTATTGATAAATCAATTTCAAATTGTTACCATTTCAATCAAATGAAACAATCAAATACGAAAGCGAATAAAATCAACATCATGGAAATCATCTGTGATACATTCTCTATACGCGGTGTTGCACGTCTAAGAAGTAGATCAGCATTTCTACGTGGTTTATGGTTATGCTTTGTGTTAATTATGACTATTGGTTTATTATTAACAACCTATCTTCTTGTACAAGATTATCTGTTATATGATGTATCAGTGAATATACACGTTGCATTAGATACCAAATCACCATTTCCAGCATTAACAATTTGTCATCATCAACCATTTTCACAGAATGCCTATTATCTATGGCGTAATAATGATGTTATGTCACCAAGTATATTCAATAAGCATATGCGTAATCAAACTCATACATTTCTAATAGACAATGAATTTGACATTGCTAAAACACTTTATCAATGCAATAGTTTATTAATTTATCATCATGCAATATAACTAACTGTCTACCAGTTTGCTTTGAAAATTGTGAGTTTTTTAATGATTGACAGTTGGATAGAATTTCAGATGTTTTTCTTTAGTTGCAAACATTTCGCTCCTGCTTTGTTGATCTGCATGAGATCCTCTTTGTTTATAATTGACATTGTGCCTTGGTATTTAATGGTTTCCACACTCTCTAAACATTCTCAAGTGTGAATGGGTTTGTGCTTGTTGTGCTATATTTTATCTAAGGTCCTTGCTTCTTCCCTTGTGAAAGTCGAGGATTACTGCTGGCTGCAGATGCTGCTGCCACATTGTCCGTCTGTACTTGCATTTGTTGTTGTATTAAGGATAGATTATCTAGATTGATTATCTACATTGTGCAAATTATCTAGTTGTATCCATATTGTCAAGCGTATTCGGCGATTTCAATCATGTGTCAAGGTTTTCATAGTCCAATTAATTACGATGAGAAAAGCTGAAGAATAAAGTCAGCAGCCCTGTATGACACAAGTCTTTGCTTCGAATGAATTTGTGATATGCCTTCCACTCATGATTTTGCCGTATAGTCCATCGTAAAAATTCCGTATAATGTTGAATTTCTTTTCGAGTACACCATACTGTCAAAGAAGGCTCTATAATGCTCTCCTATCGACGCTGCTGAATGCAAAGTAGTGAATTTTATTTAGTTGATTACTCAACAATGAATCGCAGAGTTGCCATTTGGTCGATACACAGTGAGCGCTTACGGAATCTAATCTGTCGATCTTGAAGTTGGGCGTCGACAGGATCTTTTATTTAATTCAATAATACTCTGTTGAAGATTTTTCCAGTTACTGAATGTAGAATAATGCCTCTGTAGTTCTCGAAATCGCTAAGATCTCTTTTTACTTTGGTATCCTAATGAGATACTCCTCTTTTAGTCTGTTGGTACTCGTTCTTCTTCCCAAATCTTCCTAAAGAGAAGGTGGAGCGTTGCTGTAGTCACCACTATATCTGATGTAAGTCCCTCAATTAGTATATTGTTAGGCCTTGCTGCTACCTTACTACTCTTTATTTACTACTCAGATGGCCATGCTGATTCGTTTGATTGTTAGTTGGGTAACATTCATAGGATTGTATGAAGATACTGCTCCGATGACTAATGGGTCTAAGGAGGCTGGTCTATTCAAGAATTTTTCAAAATGCTCTACCCACCTGTTTCGCTGTTCTTAGATCTCAGTGATTGGTTTATCATTTTTGTTCTCAATGGATCGTTTCGTTTCAACATATTTTTTAGCTGGCTTCGTTGTTGTGTCACATAGGTGCCTCATGTCTCCATTCCTCACAGCTTTTTCCACTGTCATTGCTAGGTCTTTCAAATAACCTTATGCGTATATTACAATTTATCACCCTACTCTTTGTGTATTTTGGTGCATACATACACGCAAATTGATAGACACAGTGGGATGTGGCGCATTCGATAATTCTTTGTTTAGGTTTGCTTTGTTCAATGATCTAGACTTTTTAATTACAATTATTTTAGCTGTATAAGATGCACTAGTTCAAACCTCTGTTGTAACACAAAACTATATGAGTCACTTCATACTGATAAAGTGATATACATTGGTTTCTTAGGTGCTAGAAATACAGTAAGTTTCATCAAACCAAGACCTCCCAATTAATTTTTAAACTTTTTAAATATCCTTTCAATGTTTTAATAGTATCATTAGTAAAAACTTTGATTGATCATATCGAAAAAATCTACTACTAAGCCTTCTTTATACTGCCTTGGACAACAACTATGAAAACTTATATACTGTCCTGTTTATGCAAATTTTCTGCAGTTAAAACGTTTGATCGAGCCGTTGTTAAAGAACCAGGAATGACTTGACGATATATAGTCACATAAAGTAACGATAGTCTCTTTTAAAATAACATTAAAAAACAAATAATGTGCAGCAAAAAAATACACTGACTTTTTCTTGATACTCATATCACACAAATAATTGATGAGTTCAAGCGGATTCTTCAATGAGTACTTACACAGTCTCTGTCGAATAAGATTCAGTAATTTTGTAAAATAATGCTTAGGTGACTAACACATCAATATAACTAGACGTAAAAGAATGTTAGTTTTGTAAGTTCTAGTTAATTCATATGAATAAGGGTATTTAGAACCAATAAATGTTCTTAAAAGTGTTAGGGAATTGAGTAAATAAAATTCAATGATGATTAGAAGGATAATTATACGTTTGATTTCGTGTGTGATATGAGCTAATGTGAAATAATAATTATCCAATTAAGGATAACGTAACACAATGCAAACAAAAGCAGCCACTACTAAGGTAAGTATTAGTAAGAATTGGTGATGAAGACTGCCCGCAAATGACCATATTCAGTATGGTAGTGATGAATCGACATAGTTGCTTTATTTAATACGTAGGTTTGTTTCGAGTTATGTTAAATTGTTATTGTTTAAGGGAACTGTAAGGCATCAATATTAAATTGACCATTGGTTACCTGAAAAAACTGAGTTATGTTAACTTATAGTATGATCACTGACACTTAGATGTTGGACTGTGGCAGATTTCGGGACTATAGTACTTATTAATTTGAAACTGTTCAAGGCATGCTTTTATGTACTCATGTAAAAAATGTTACCTGAGAACAAAACTATTATAAAATATGAATTTGTACTCGCCTTTTTGTCCATTCAGTGTACATGTCCTGGTATTCGTGTTAAATTGGTGTGATTAAATGATGGTTCTACGAAAAAAATCTTTTCGAATTCTGTGTTTGATATCACAAAATAGACTGACTTAGACAACCTTTAAATAGTAAGAGGCAATGGACAGCTGATTTGTTCTAGTATAATACTGTTCAGCAATACGCATCCACGAACCTACCAGTAGAGCAATCTTAGGGTTCCCAGGCTTAGCGACAAACTCCAGGCGATTGAACCACTTAGGTGTGGGGCATGCAACAGTTGATATATTAATTCCAGTCATTTTGAGATACATTATTACCGTGGGATAACTGAGTTACACTTAACAGAGTTCGACTCTGTTAGTCACGTCTTCTTCACAGTACTTCAAGCATTACAACCAGAAATTATTTACTAAGTAGCTGAATTTTTTAGGAATTAAGAGATGTTCCTTGTTGCGTAGG
This sequence comes from Schistosoma japonicum, assembly GCA_025215515.1. Taxonomy (NCBI): domain Eukaryota; kingdom Metazoa; phylum Platyhelminthes; class Trematoda; order Strigeidida; family Schistosomatidae; genus Schistosoma; species Schistosoma japonicum. The sequence goes on from CM046069.1 coordinate 995,559, forward strand.
ATTCTAAGCCTTATCGTTGAATAAATATGCTGTATTGTTGATGTTGTTCTATAGTGAATCAATCTAATATTATTATTTTTTTTTAAAATTTAGACGTATGTTACAACTGTAATTTTCAACCATGTTGAATATCATCTATTCATTAGGGGATTCTCAATATTTATTTATAAAAGTTACTGACTAACTATTTTCACTTAAGTATTCCTAATGGAATTAAATTTAACTCCTACTCTCACATAAGACCACAGTTATCAAACTCTATCAAAAGGGGTTCGTACATCCCTATTACTGTAATCTTGAAAAATTAAAAATCAAATCAGCAATAGCAGTACATGCTATCTATCATAACCATAAAATCGATATCAAAAATATCCAAATTATTCAAAAAGGTTTTTTCAATTATAAGGAAAGACGAATAGCCGAAGCACTTCACATTTTGTTAAATCCGACTGCACTTAACAAAAGGGAAGGCCTTTCTATCCACCCAACATGGACTTTTTATCAAACCGATCACAATTAAATTACATTCAAATTTCATTCACATGAACATACATACAATTTTATTTTCACATAATCTCAGTTCACATCACACTAACATATGCATGCACACATGTCTCACATCAAACTACCTTGACCCAAATGACTTGACATGACATGATTAAAAACTCGCAATTTAGATTGTATGAACTTATTTTGATTGTGATTTGTTCTATTGTATTATTTAATCTTGTGCTAATTCAATTCGGTTATTCATTTCTCTGAAGAAGCGACTTACACTAAGCCGCGAAACGTCAGAAATTTTAATTTCTACTCATTGGAATTTTACAAATATATATAACTCATTTTATAAACAACCTATCCAATGCTCAATTTATTTGAAATTATCAAAATTAACCTTGGTAATGATATAAAAACCATTTTTCTAAATTTAACCTACTCACACCAATACATTTCATATTGTCACGAATAATGTATGTATTGTCAACCTGTCTACAACAACGTGTTATCTTATTCACTAGATGCATTAAGAAACCTTTTACATATATTCGCGAATAGCAATGAAAGGACTATTCAGTGTCACCTCAATAAGTTTATTTTGAAATTCCATAACTTATGATTAAATTTGTAATGCATTTGATGAAGACCAATCAAATCAAAACGAAGTCATTTTATTCTAAATTAATCAATAATTCTCGCTTGATACAAATTTTTAGTTGAACTAATTATATAAAGAAATTTCTATGTTTTAATCGTGGATAACTTTGATACCTCAAGCGATTCGAACTATTTTGATTAAATGTATGTGAGTTTAATAAGAATTACATAACATACCATACAGTTGTGTAATCATCAGGTATTGGGATAAACTCAATCTATTGATGCCAACTTTCAGTTTTAGCCTGCAGCTTAGTAATATTCACATAGTGAATACTATACATTAAATGATTTTTGGATTAAAGTATAAACCAGTTTCAATATTTAGAACACTAATAAAATGTGGTTTGTTGAATTCGTCACAGAATGATATTAGCAGGTTTTTTTGAAAAACAAGGAGCACTCCACAGTGTTTTATTCACAGTTTGGTACCCTACAGAACTGCAAACACTAGGTTCAACCTCAGACAGCTCACATTATCGAACGCCTAAGCCAATGTACCACAGTCACGGTAGACGATCATCCATTGCCACCGGTTATGACTGTCTCACTCTCGACAAATCTGCAATACACCAATCACGACTTTTCATTAGAGTTTAATAAACATTGTGAAAATAAAGTCACTAGTAAGATGATTGTTATAATCTAATTAAAGTGATTTGTGCAGATTGATAATAAGTTTGTTCGATTGAATTCATCACAGATTGATGTTGGTAGGGTCGTACTGTGTTATAAACTATTAGAAGAGGAAATATTATGATTAGGTACCAGGTCGGTGGTGCAATATTTGACGTTCGGCAACCTGAAACTTCTAGGGTCAAGTTAAGTGTGGTTACTGTTAAGAAGTCGATTACTAAGACGAAACAACTGTGAAGTGCGTCCTGGTTTTCAACGTTACCCTTACGACATTAATCAATGACTAATTTAATCAACTAGAATTATTGTCAATTCGATATCACGAATTGGTCTGAATTAAACAATCATGGATCACCAGAAAGCATTGAACAGCTGTTTAATTATAGCATTTGACTCATCAGCAGTCCTCATCTATTATCGCGTCGTTGACTGAACATAGGACCCAATGACTGTGAGGTGCACGCTTAACTATCAGATCACTGAGTCGGATCCCAACAGTCTATATTTCTGATTTCGTCATTCCGTAATACGTTTGCACTACCTCATTCATTTCAGTCGGAGGATAACTACTCCACACTTGATACGGTTGAACTCTACTAGTCACATGTCACTAGTATTCTAGAAAAATAACTAGAACTGTTAGTCACTAGTGAACTGATCGTATTATTAAGTTGCATAAATTATGTTATTTATTATATACTGGTTAACTACTGGTATTTTATTTCAGTAATATATATCCGCACTAATTTCTTTTACCTATTGATTTGATGTGTTACTTGTTTACTGAGAATGTTAACCGTGAAGATCACGTTATTTAGTGAATAGGATACAGTGTTTACTTCTAACAATAAATGATTTAGCATCCAAATATTAATCTACCTAGCATTCTACGGATTCGAAAAGCGAATATCCTGTAAGGTACTATCTACGTCAATGATAAAATGATTAGATTAATAATTTCCTCGTATACACATAGTTACGGTTTCTCTATGTGCATAGCAACGGCATCAACGATGCATGAATGTCGAAAGTATAAAACATTCTGAAGGTTTTTATTCATTATATACATGAATTTGAACGATACAACTTTTTTAAGTTGGTGATTGATGATGACTAATTATTCACTTATTACATTCTTTCAAAATAATAGTAATAGCTTTATTCAATAGAATGTTTAGTACAATACATTCAAGGTGAAGACCAGTGTTAGACAAGGCTGCCTACTGTCACCCTTCCTCTTCTTGCTGGTGGTTGACTGGATCATGACGACTGCAACATCTCAAGGCCATCTCAGAATACAGTGAACAACATCGTTGCAACTAGTTGACTCGAAGTTTCAAATGACCTAGCTCTCCTATCTCACAAACAGCAACAAAGCAAATAAAGACGGACAAGATAGCAGCAGCTTTGGCAGCAGTAGGTCTCAATATACACAAAGGAAAAAGCAAGATCCTTCTATACGAAACTACAAACACTAACCCAATTACACTTGACTTGAGAAGACATTATGGAATATGTAGGATTCTTTACATACTTTGGCGGCATAATCGATAAACAAAATGGGTCTGATGTAGATGTAAAGGCGCGGATCGAAAAAGCAAGAACAGCAGTTTTATAACTGAAAAACAACTGGAACTCAAACCAACTGTCAGCCAACATTGAAATTAGAACTTTTAATACAATTGTGAAAAACATTCTGCAGAATGGAGCTGAAACGTGGTGAACTACGAAAAGCATCTTTCAAAAAATACAAGGATTTAGAAACAATTGTTTTCGTGGGATACTTTAAATCCGTTGGCTAGATACCATTAACAACAACCTCCTATAGCAGTGAACAAATCAACTTTCAACCAAGAAAGTAATTAGGAAAAGACGCTAGATGTGTATTGGACACACACTGAGAAAACCACCAAACTGTGTCACAAGACAAGCATTAAATTGCAACTCTAGAGGTCAAAGAAAAAGGAAAAGACCCAAGAATACACTGCGTCATGAATTGGAGACAGACATGAAGAGACTGAAGAGCTATTGGAAAGAGCTGTAAAGTAAAGCTCAGGACAATGTTTGTTGAAGAATACAGTTCGGTGGCCTATACCCCACATGGCGTAACAAGCATTGATTAATTACATGGTTTAGTTGCCATTAAGTGCTGAATTTCGTTGTCGGGTAGTACGATATTTTTCAACTGTCAAAAGCGTATTATCGCAATTAGATTAATTGAAAATAGCTACTTTTCAATACCATCAAATAATTTTCGATCCAACATCTGTATAGGTTTGCATTCAGTTTATAATTATTTTTTGATTAAGTTTTACGTAGATTGTTGAGTGTCGATTTGATATCACGAGTTAATCAAATTGGACAACAACTGATCACCATCACACGTTGTACAGCTGTCTTGCCCTAAAAAAGGACTTTTCAGTAGTGTGTACCCACGACAACATCGTGGAACAAACTCAGAACCATTCGGATCATGAGTGTACGCTGGGTTGATCAGCATCCAACTGTTGATACCTCTGATTCAGTCCAATTGTGATGCGTGTCGAGTATAAAGTAGTTACCCACCGATGGCGATCAAAGAGGTCACAAAGACATGTCACAAATTGATTAAATTATAGTTTTAAAAAATTGAGAGCCATCTTAGCTGTCTATTGGTTAAATGTTTTTCATGTAGCCGGTCAAGATCTTGGGGTCCGTTCTCCGATAAGAGTGTGGGTGCGCACTGGTTAAGAGTTCAATACTTAGAGTTGTTTGCTCGACAATGTGCGTTCATCATTTTAACCAATCTGAAGTCATTAACTGATGAATCTCAAAAGTTCTCTCTATCTACTACTATGCTACTCAATAGGGTGAACTATTACTTTCGATTTGTAGGTGCACAACTTAATTATGGTTTGTTGAAAAACATGTATCGTATTATCTTGGTGAGTAAGTTAGAGTATCAAAGGTCAAATATCGAATAAGTTCCATTTTGATAATGTACAATAATGCAGTTTCAACGAGACTGATTATACGTCATCTTAGGTAGTTTCATGATGTCGTAATCACTTAACATGTTATTAATGAAATTGTCAGGAATTAGCTACTGTTAAAATTTCACACTATTTAAGCTTGATATTTTAACTGTAAATGCATATTTAAACTAGTCTACATAGTAACTGATTGCACTAAATTGTGTAGCTATCACAAGATCATACGGCTTATTTCTTTTAGAAATACAATTTGTATATGGTTTTCTAGTTGTAAAATAAGTCACTTTGAGTTTTATATAGGATATTGAATACATTTTATTATCATGGGGAACAAACTGCAGGGTAATTACGTCATCCAGAGACCACTTACGTAACCTGAGTCAGGTTAACATAATTGTAAATTTTTCTAGATGGTTTATATTGTTTTAACTATACGGTGAAGAAACTATGAAACACTGATGCAGTATGTTCAAATGAATCATGCAATTATTGTTTAACTTCAATTTACGTTTTCAATCTACATTAGCAAATGGTACTGTAATGGTCTGATTTTCTTTCATTAAAGTTGTTTAAACTTACGAAGTTTCTGCTAAGCACAAAACTTATAAGAATAGAGTGAGTGAGATTGCAATAAGAATGCTGATTGATGGTCAGTTTATCACTTAAAATACTGAATCATTTTTGAAACGGTTTAGAGTGTTCTTGATAGTGTTACCAACGAGTGACAAAAATGTGCAAACAAAATTCAACAATTCATAACTGAAGTTTATGTGACCTACGCTGTGGTAACAACTAAGATCCAGAAGCCATCCACTTATATATATATACATATATACATAGACCTCCAGTCAACGTATTTAAAGTTTATCGGAGTTCAGTTGCAACTACACTTTGGTGGCATATTCTTGTCAAGCAGCTAGTGCAGTGAAATGAGGTTCCAGAAGTTAGAGACAGATAACTGTATTGATGAGTAGTGAGAATAATCGTGTTACTTTGTACTACTTAAAGCTTATCAAGATTCTATGTATCGATTTTATCGATTATATGTATTCTACACATCGATGATTATTATACACAAATTTTAATACGACTTTTTTCTTGTAGCCTGTTACAGCGAATACAAAGTGGAGAAGTGAATGTTGATTGTATGGTGAACGCATGCTAATGTTCACGATAATCACGTTACAATATAGACTTTCATTGGAAACCGTGTATACAACCGTGCATATCACATTAGAAAGATTCCATTTTTTAATGTCATCTTAAGTTGTTACTTATTACGTTATTCTTTTCGAATAAATCTTCACATTCATACAAGATTCTTTTAGTATCAACTTATTTGATACGTCATGATCTGTGCATCTCTGTAACGAACGACTTCTGTGCTTCACAGTGGTAACTATTTAAACAGCTCATATAACTTGTCAAATAAAAGAATGTTGACATACTTCACTGTATTAGTGATATTGTGACGGTAAATGACAATAACGCTGCTTATAAACAGTTGGTGTAACTTGTCCCTTAGATGAAACCATTTACTGATTTATTCAAATAGGCCTAAAGATCAAGAAAAGTAAGCTGTTGGTATTGGTCATTAGGCCTATTACTAGAAATACATTAATATGTATAAACCACAGAAGACAAATACCCAATAATTTCGAATACTGTTTATCACATAGAAACACGTTTCCGCACGCACTGTAACATTACTGCTAATCATTCCATTGGTAGTTAAAACTGTGAATATTTGTTAGCGGACAACGAGAACAAATCAGAGAACTGCATCGAATAGTTGCACTTTAGCTTCTCGAATGTAACATAGGTATTGCCGCTTACAATACGAAACCCAGTATAGAACACTCCGTACTGCTGGATATATGAAAATACAAAAGTATACATCGTTTATTACGGATAATTCATTGATATTTGATCATACAAGCATAGATCTTCAGTTAATGAGGTGATTAACGAACATGTAAACAACAAAAACATACCCTAGATTATGCAGAAATAAGAAAATTTATTTCCTATTTGTCTTCTAGGAATCATTTCGGTATAATTTTTATTCTTTGTAAACATTCACATTCCAAAACTTTCAGCAAACCTCTGGAAAATCAACCATCTATTTCTTCGTGTATTGATTATTTTCTGCTGTAATTGTTTTGCTGGCTTCGGAAAGTCAGTAACTTGGTTTATTGGGACACATGCTTAAACTTTGCATTCGACGTCTACAATGTCTTAGCATAATTTTAACTGTTTATTTAATTATTCGTAACAAAGACAACATTTACCAGCTAAAGTACTGTTCCTTAGATTTATCAGCAACATATAGCTACAAGGACGTCCTTGAACATATCTAAAATCCGTTTGAAATCCGCTGTAAATTTTTCTTCGTCCAGACAAACATTATTGGACGTCAACATCTCACGTTATCAGTTATTACCGAATAAAATATCAAAAATTTACAACATATGACAAATAAGTTACTTTCTTACTTCGCTTTATTAATGTTATACGTCGAATCAATACCTGTTAATTCCGGGTACAAGCGATACAAACAAATATAATTTTCCGTGGAAAAGTACACTCTAATTAATCGCCCCACATTTTCTCCAACATAATAAAACTAACGTACCTGTTCGCGTTCACGGATATGATGGAACACTTGATCACGAAGGCTACAATTATATTACTACACACCCACCTACGTTAACATCGTGCAGGCATGGTTATGCTTCATCATGTTTAACGAATGATACACTTATTAACATTCAACATGACACGAAACATAGATATATAATCTGTGAATTTCGACCTAAACAAGCAGAAGTTACAGTTTACCTTACAATTTCTTTCTCTGACCGATCCAATGAGATTTTCTTCTTACACTAAATGCATATTTAGAAACGACGTAGATGTTTCTACAAGATGAAAACGAAGCACTTCAACAGTACAAATGAACTTAGTGAGTGCAGGTAATCAACGATTGCATTAAATGTATTTTACTAATGAACTGAAACTCTTCAATCGCTTGCTCTACATCCTCTTAACTAAAATAGCATCGACCAAACATCGTATTTTCATAGGCAACTTTCAAATCAACAGTTATTTTCAGTGATCAACATACCAAATAACTATTTTTCGATGAGAAGATTAATAAAAACTAAAGACTTACCTATTGTTAGCCATGTTACTTCACAAATATGAATGTTATTAAGATTTGTGAAAGTCAATAGAGAACGATAGTCTACCACACTGTATAATGCAAAAATGCCGCCAATAGTCAATCTGCTCAAGGCCACAAAAATGTCATATTGCCGTAAATGGTACTTGGATGACAATTCACTTGTGCTGATTTCAACTGTGTCATTTCAGCTATGGCTACGTATCTGTCTGATGTTATATTTGCATGGATACATGTCTGATAAAATCTGTTGGTTGATTGAAAATTATAGGCTGGTTAAAATGTTGATTAAATGTAGAAAGTGACTGTAAAGTGGAATTCATGATACGTGAATAAACAGTAAGATCGATATTTGATAACCAGTAATGATTTCAAAGAATCCTTGATGAAATTTTTATTAAATTGACTCATCTTAGATGACTAGTTATCATACCATTAATAATACACATCCGCTGGATGAGGGTGCGGCATTGGATGAATGACTGATGTTTAACTTCAGTCAGTCATTCAATCACGATCACTTCAACATATAACCAATCAACTCAATCACTACAACAACCTTCTTCATTCTGAATGGATTGCAAACAAACAATTCATTTTGACAACTGTAATTTTATCTTACGAATATGAATACAATCGATGAATGAATTTGTGCAAAACTAACTAGCGCGTTGTTAAGACACATTTAATTTGCCTACTCTGTATATCACTGAAATGTCCTCCTTCCTTTGTGAAACACTGACACTAGTGTATAAAGCCTTTTTTCAGCATTCTCAATCTACAAATACTTTTATGACAATTCAGTTAAATGCGATTTCACTTTATTTGATATAATTTTCTTTTGATTATCAGTAAACCAGTTATATTCTGGAATCAACTTTAATTTAGTTCTCTACACTTCAACAAATATGGTGGTTACCTGTAATTCAAATTTAGAATAACAAAATAGTTAGAAATGGTTGTATACTGAAGTAGTGAATGACTGGATGAATAGTTGGAATGCAACTTGCTCATCAATGTGTAGTTTCTCCAGAAAACAGTTGGTATTATACACACTTCATATAATCATTTTTGTTTTTGTTAAACATGTTGGTAGTTATACGCAATTATTAGCACAATAAATAACAATTTGAGCATACGAAATCGTTTTATTCTGATCATCAATAATCGGATGCATATGCACTTTGATGATCGGCCTTTTACATGGTGAAATACGCAGGCTCGATTCGTTTGTTAGCTGTATCAAAATTATTGATAGATGAGATTGTCAATTGTGTCGTCGTTCTTACCATTCGAAGGTGACTAGTTATTTTTCTTGAAACCAAAGTTATGTTTAATCTCTTAACAAAAGGCATTGAAGTTGGAACCTTCGTCAAACATTCTGACAGGTATAGACCTCAGATACAGTTCACTTACCTAAGAAGCTCATTATATCCTTGACGATTACAACCAAATTTCCGTAATGAAATAAATCGTTGTGTCGACATTTGCAACCATCCGACCTCCATCAACACACATTTAGACATTTCAATACTCTATGATTAGCCTTAAGGTAATAAGAGCACGACTTAAATCTTCTCTGGACTTTGATACGTTGTTTAAAGCTTAGAAGTGTTGGATTAAATAAAACACATTACGAACTTGTGTTTGTGTGATTAAGTTACATAAACTTTCGACTAACGTTAGAATAGGACATTGACGCTGCCATCTACTTAACAGCGTTTCAATGACATCATTGCTAGCAATTTACAGCTCGCATAACACGAATAACCGTACGAATATATGATCAACGAAATTCGTTTTTCTAAAATTTCTGACACATCGTGAAATGTTGGCCTCAATTTCGTTTCGAAAATGTCGTCGGCCAACTTATTTCGCTTGAAACGCTCATCAAGTTGATTGGAGGGATTAAATCGTTATTTGATCGATCTGGAATAAGACTTTTTTGCTGTGTTTTATTTTTCTCATGTGATTAAATTCTGTTGGCCCTCCTGTCAACAACATGAGTTGGCCAATTAACAGCTCGGTCAGAAGTGTCTGTTATATTGTGTGGTTTCTCAAGTTGTTGATTCAAGTTTTTTGTATTTTTCTCAATTTAAGGCAACAATGCACATTGCTGTATCATCACTTTCACTTTTCCTTCACAGTTAATCAATACATACATCAGCTTTTATTACCATCAATAAGTTGGTTGGCTACAATCATGATAGAGTCTTTCTCACATGTAGGCCTATAACTTGGTCGATGTTGCGATAGTTTTCGGAAACTGATACAAATCACTTGTATTTCGTTGGTGTTGTAACCCACAATAATTTTCACATGTTCAATCTAAAATAATCTAGTGTACTGGCATGATATTAATGTAGCCCAATTTTTTTCTCTGGATAAATTCTCCTCCGTCCCACATTTCTCAATTTCATTGCTGTTAGCGTCAATCTGATTCTGCTTAATTTTCTAAACGTTGCATACATAACCGCAGTTTCATAATTTTATTTCATTTCATTTTTAACTTTTTTCTCCGGCATAGTCATTAACTTTAAACTAAATATACGAAAACAATCGCTCTCATCGGGTGTCGGTACCTAAATGTTAACTAATTGATCATTAAAAGATCAACAATCAATAATCGAAAAACAACAACTAACTTTAAGATATTTCGAATATCCATCGTCTTCGTTCATTGTAATTCACTCTTTACTTATTTTCATGAAATATTACTAGTATGCCATGCCATAGACGGTGTCTTCTGAATGACGATCAAATAAAGTGATCATTTAAGTGACGAGAATTCGGAGATGCTAAATTTGTTCAACAGATTTATATCTCACACTTCACCTAAGCCGACATCCATTACTAAAACATAGATTGATTGTATATCAGATCAGGTTGTATTTGAATATGAAAAATACGTATATGACTAAGAGCACTAACTCGTAAGGCGTCTAGACTCTAATGATGAGTCTAGGTCTCATTAACTGAAAATCTGAAACAAACATTGGTCGTCGGAACTCATTGTTTGTGATCACAATGCTGTCTACAATTCGAATTGATGTAAACAAAAGTGAATAGGAAAAATCAATTCAAACAAGCAAAGTTTAATAAAATTTAGCAACTATTAAATTTTACCAGGCATCTATGAACAATACATCAACGATAATTCAATTAGACCTACATCAAATGATTGTAGAAAAATATTCTACAGAACATCAACTACTATTTAACAATAAGTAGTACAAGTGAAGTGAGACAAAAAGTGGTAACTGTGAGTCAAGAAAGAAATAAGAGAATATGCTTAACCTAGCGGAATCACAACAGACATGTTCATTATCTACCAGAAAGTCAAAATAACTTACTGAATGTGAGAGAGCAGACTGAATAGAAGCTATTGACAGCAGACTCTCTGTGGATATGTGTTATGACGAGAGAAAAATGGGGGTGATTGGGTGGCCGAGTGCAAATCACTTGTGTCTAGTTGGTTATTGCGCGTCAGCCCTGTGCCCACTTAGTCCCAATCCGAAATAAGAAGAATTCGAGCCAATAGGTCAGCCAGACAGAATCGAATCTATATTTCAAACATTCTATTATATATACATAAAATCAGACCACACAACAAACCAATCAGAAAATTAACATGAATACAGAACGAGGGAAATAGTGGTAGTGAATAGGAGCAACCTGTACACAACTAGTTAACTGTAGTCCATACCAATAAACAATATAATAATAGTAATTATGCTAAACGGGAGGATAGGACAAGCGGACCGTAACAATAATAGAAACAAAATGTTTACATTACAGAAAGTTCGAATAAATGAAATAATGTTCGCAACCACAGTTCTGAAAGTATGTTACGCTTCTTTGTGGTCCGACCTAACAGTATGATATTCAATAAACATATGATGACATTTGACAATATCATGAGTAAGTTTATAGTGAGAGATTCAAGCTCGTGGATTGTATGGTTGGTACTTACATAGGTTTAGTCCCAATAAACTCACTTGTCGCTGCAATCTAATTGACTAAATTTAATCAATTGTATATTCGCGATGCATTCATAATTCATACAAGGGAAAATTGCAAAAATTTATGAGTAGATTTGCTGCGAATCAAATACCATTATCATTTTGATAATCTGTCTTGACGTTTAAACTGCACTGACATTTCCTCTATTCTTCAACACATTGAGGCCAAGACGGCGGATTAAGTTAATCAACATGCAAACAGGCAGTAATGAAGGACGATCAATTATTGAGCTGATATGAAACTTTCTATATGCATTTTCGTCGTAACAATAAAGAATAGTTTTAGTAAACGTAAGTTTAAAATCTATTTTCCTTATATGAAAATCCCTTCATGTTTCTTTTGTGTTGAGCAGTTCCTTAACTTGAATTTGTCTCTTTGTTGTGCTCTGTCTCTGTAACAGTTCCTGTTTCTTACTTTTTGCTTTTTATTTTTTATAACACTTATGGAGTTTTACCCACAATTAGGTTATTACATGTCCTTTTGGTAGTATATATTACATCCTGTTGACCCTCAGTTTTGTTTTGTCGGGGTTCAAAGTTTTGTTGTAAGCCATATTGGCTTAATATTTTCTGTCTGTCTGAGTGAATTGGCTCAGTTGGTTGATTTCTGACGTTTGGTTCCTTTATTTGTTAGGAACACTTTCTTTGGACAAGTAACTAATTTACTATCTCTTCACTATTTATTTGTTGTATTATAGATTAATTGTACAATTGCTTGAATCCCTTGGGCTGTATAGGGAAAGGAAACTGTTAGGTTTGTATGTTAAATTTTGTTTATTGTTGAATATAGTACCACGTTTTGCACCAATAAATTGTGTTATTGGCTTTCTTATCGCGAATTCGTGAGTAACCCAATAACCGGCAGGCTCTATACAGAACGACGTTAATCTTCGACGTTATCAGTAGCTTAGTCTATACAGTACTCAACATCCCATTTGATAAATTCTTTGGGTTTGTCAGTATTCAGGAATCTAGTTGAAATGCCAATCACGAGATCGAAGTCTTCGAGTATTAATATGCTAAGCGGGAAAAAAGACAATATTCTGGATGAACCTCCTGTATCACGGCACGTACCCTTTGACTTTGATCTGTACCGTGGTTCTATGTTTGATGAGCGTAACCTTCTTAGTAACTTGTCTGGTTCTGACTTAATCAATGTAAGTAGTGACCACGTCAATGTTTATAGAGAAGACGTTCGACGATTGTTAGAGTACTCGATAAAATAAGTACAGGAGTTAGAGAGAGTTTTTTAAATTGATGGAAGGGTCAAATTTAGTTTTTGGGGAAAATAAGGTGGATTATGTTGGTCGAAAGAGTCCTACATCCTTCCCACATGATGTTACTTTACAACAACTAAACCTGCGATCTAATGAAGATGCTTCTGTTGGTGTGGTTCCACATAGTTCATTAATGCCAGTTGTGTTGGAGCCTCAGCTTCCAAAGGTAGAGCTAGGAAGCTCATAGGGTATTAGATCAAAGGCTAGGTGGTCAGAAGCATCCATATGCTGTAAGAACTTTATTGGAATGGACAGTCTTATGACCGATGTCGCCTGTAAAATGTAATGTTAGCAGTGTAAACTTCATGTGCCATTCTGAATCTACAGAAACGCAGCTAAGGAGAATGTATGACCTTGAGTTCGCCGATGTGCATTCCGTTGATAAGATGATATCACCTAGGCTGATACAAAATGATAGTTTGAGAAAAAGATACATCAGAGGCATCAAAGATGTTATTAGTTAAGGATATAGTGAGTTAATTCTGGAGGTGCACAGCAGATTAGATTATCGACCTCGGTGGTATCTGTCACATCACCCAGTAACTAACCCGAAAAAACCTGAGAAGCTTCGAGTCGTCCTCGACTGTGCCGCTAAACATAATGGAGTGTCTCCTAACGATTTAATGTATCTAGGCGTGGACACCACCGCACATTTGGTCGGGATACTTTAACGTTTTTGCAGAGAGTCGATAGCTGTCTCTGCCAATATTGAGGAAATGCTTATGTAATACATTAGTATTCCCAAGTTAAGCAGTGGTTATACGTGGAGTCTGAGTGGTATCCAGCTGACCGAGCTTCGCGAGGTATAACAAAGGAAAAGGATCTTGAAAATTTCACGGTATGTAGTTATCATCACTGATTTATTTAGGCTATGACAACTATATTGACTGATTGAAGTATAAGCAGCTACCAGAAAGCAATTAGTCTGCAATATACTTACTTACTAACGCCTGTAACCCCTCTCGGAGGAGCATAGGCCACTCACCAGCATTCTCCATTCAACTCTGTCTTAGCAATCCCTTCCAGCTGTCTCAAGCTACTGTTCATCTTTTTATGTCTGCTTCCAGATCTCGACGCAGGGTGTTCTTTGGCCTTCCTTTTTTCCGTTTCCAACAGGATTCCAAATTAGTGCTTGTCTCGTGATACAGTCTGATGATTTGCGCAATGTGTGTCTCATCCATTTCCAACGTCGTTTCCTGATTTCCTCTTCAGCCGGTAGTTGGTTTGTTCTCTACCATAGTAGGCTGTTGCTGATGGCTTCCGGCCAACAGACATTCAATATTCTGCGTAGACAGTTGTTGATAAATATCTGTACCCTCCTGAGGATGTTTGCAGTAGTTCTCCACGTTTCAGCTCCATACAGAAGAACTGTCTTGATGTTCGAATTGAAGAGTCTAACTTTGAGGTTGGTTGACAGTAGTTTGGAGTCCCATATATTTTTCAACTGTAGGGATGCTGCCCTTGCTTTGCCGATCCTTGCCCTTACATCTGCATCTGATCGTCCTTGTTCATTGATGATGCTTCCCAGGTACGTATAAGTATTAACTTCATCCAGAGTTTCTCCATCAAGTTCAATTGGGTCGGTGCTCTCTGTGTGGAATTTGAGGATCTTGCTTTTTCCCTTATGTGTGTTCAGGTCTACTGATGCCAAGGTTGCTGCTACGTTGGTTGTTTTCACTTGCATATGTTGGTGTGTATGGGATAAAAGTGCTACATCATCCGGGAAGTCAAGATCATCAAGTTTCATTCTACTTGTTAATTGAATCCCATGCTTCCCCCTGATGACGCCTTCTCATAGTTCATGAAGTTAATGTACAGTGACGAGTTCCATTCAATCGATTGTTCAACGATGAACCGTACTGTTGCAATTCGGTCTGTGCATGACCGATCCTTACGAAAACCATCCTTTTAGTCTCAAAGTTGAGCATCCACTGATTCTTTTATTATATTCAACAACACTCTGTTGAAGACTTTCCCTGGTACTGACAATAGTGTGATTCCTCTGTAGTTCTCACATTTGCTCAAATCTCCTTTCTTTGATATCTTAATGAGGTATCCTTCTTTCCAGTCTGCCTGCACTTGTTTTCCGTCCCAGATCCTCTTGAATAAAACCTGAAGCATCCTCGCCAGTATGTCCATGTCTGACTTGAGTGCTTCGGCTGGTATGTTGTCAGATGTTGCTGCTTTCCCACTTTTGATCTGTCTGATGGCTATCTTGATTTTTCCCATCGTTTAGTGGATTGACATCAGTTGGAAGGTCTGTAGATGCTGCTTTGATGTCTGGTGGGTTCGGTGGAGCTGGTCTATATAAGAGTCCCTCTAAATGTTCTACCCATCTGTCTCTTTGTTCTTGAATCTCAGTGATTAGCTTGCCTTCTTTGTTCCTGACCGGTCGCTCTGGTTTACTATATTTGCCTGCTAGTTTCTTCGTTGTGTCGTATAGCTGTTTCATATTTCCTTCTTCTGCAGCTTTTTCCGCTGTCATTGCAAGGTTTTCGATATACTTCCGTTTGTCGGCTTTAATGTTTTTCAGTACTTGCTTATTTGCTTCTGTGTATTCAGTTTGCGCCTTGATTTTCTGTGCTCTAGTTCGGCTGTTGTTGATTTCTGCTTTCTTGTTTCTCCTTTGTTGAGTTTTATTTAAAGTCTCTTTGGAAATCCATTTCTTATGATGGTATTTCTTGCAGCCCAGAGCCTCTTGACAAGTTGAAGTTAGTGCCTCTTTGATTCCTTTCCAGTTGTCCTCCATAGTGGTTTCTTCCTCGTTCAGCACATCTCGTAAGGCTTCAAACCTATTGTTGAGAGTTGTTTTGAATTATTTGGGTTTGTCAGTATCCTGAAGAAGGGCTGTATTGAACCGTTGAATGCTGTTACTATAGTTATCCATTGCTTTTTTAGCTTCAGCTTCATTTTGGCAACCACTAGGTGGTGATCTGAAGCTACAATAGCGCCTCTCCTGGTTCTCACATCTTTCATTGATCGTAACCGGTGTTGTCCATTCCGACTTTTGCGCTTAGGTCCCCCATTAAGATTGTCAGATCCTTTCCTGGACACTTCGCTCTAATTGACTGCAGCCTATCATAAAACTGATCTTTGTCGTTGTTGTTGCCGTCGTTGGTGGGTGCATAACATTGGATAATTTTCATTGTAATCCCCTTCTTCATTGTCTTGAAAGATGCTTTGATGATCCTGAGTCCATGTGGTTTCCATCCTACAAGTGCATTGCGTGCTTTCTTAGCGAGCATCAGAGCGACTCCTTGGGTGTGTGGGGCGATTTTTTTTTCTTACCCGGAATATAGTAGCACCTCTCCCGTAGCTAATGTTTTCTGTTCAGTTTGAGTGCAATGAGTTTCGGTGATCCCAAGCAGCGTCACGTTGTATCTCTTCATTTCTGCTGCTGTCTGGGTGATCTTCCCTGTCTCCTACATTGTCCGAACATTCTATGTTCCTATTAAAATTTTTGCTCTGGTCGTTAGAAGGGGAGGCATCGACCTCATGACTTCCGAAGAATCTCGGCTTTCATCATGAAGTGTCATATAGATTCCTTTCACTTCCAGGGCAAAGTTTAAATGGTTAAGTTTGTTTATTCTGGTTAGCGTTTTTTAACAAGCTTGTGTTTTATGGGATAGGGGTGCTAGACCTATGCACGACCCTTCTCCTTTACTCGGGCTTACGACCGGCAGCATCCCTAGAAAAGCTGCAAGCGGAGTTTGTCGGCAATATGACCTTATATAAAAATTTAACGCTGACATTAATAATGCCAATCAAACATTAGAGGTTCATTACGAAGTAAAACTGTCTGATTCCAGTTTATATTTTTTGTGACTAATTAATCTCTTCCCGACTGTAGGTTCAGCTTGTTGACGATTATCAATCTAAACAATATAAGTATCAGAGAATCCTTATGTTGTTCAATTATCTTCAAGTAAATGAAATTACGTTGAATCAATGATTCTATAAGAAAACATCATCACTATGTTATCATTGATGGCTATTCCATTCAAGATACCGGTTGATATTTAGTTTCAACAAAAAGTATTAACAGAACAACATTCACTGCAATCAACGAACTCAATGACTGCTATCATTGTTTATTGCGTACAATAATTATTAAATAACTGGTCAATGAATCAGAAAGACCTACACAGTGATCGATTTTCTTACTTGACTTAGATCACTAACGATTCAAATGAGTTGAGTGTTGCCATTCATTCTGATTTGAAGTAATATGAAATATAGTGTCACAATTAGTGTCATCTCTTATCAAGTTGACGTATTGTGTATTCGTGATTCAGTCTCTTCTCTTGTCCCTCAATGTATGTTTATTTTATTCTAATTCAGTGCTATCATTGACAAATTAATTTGATTCATTTTAATACTTTTTTTTGAAAAAAGCAGAAAGAGAAAAATTGATGTAACTATTACACTCTATTTGACACAATATCAAGATTCTTCATTGATGACCATTAAGTCATCATTAGAATATACAGCATAATTATTCATTTGTCATATACATTGAATATGCATATTTGTATGAAGTTGATAATGAAAAATAAGTTTAAGGCGATATGCTTTAGTTGAAAATCCTTCGAAGGGATTTAAGGTAGATTGAGTGTATACGAACAAGCAACTGATAATTAGCCAAGCAGGAATACATTCAAATATGGCTAATCAGAAAATGAACATACTCAAGAAATCACTTGAAGTGTACCCAGGTATATGACAAAGTTGCGCTTGTCGTACAACCAGGGCAACTTCTATCGAATAGACTTACTCTCACGAATGAGAAGAAATCAGAAGGCACTAATGGATGGAAGAGAAATTATATTTGATCGTATACAGAGCTTTAATCGGATAACAGCGTCTAGGCTGGCAAACTTGAGAGAGATGCTACCCATGGTGGTTCGAGTCCTGATCTGGTGGTGATGCGTGACTGCGCGCCTTCAACTAGTTGTGTCCGCAAAAACAAACATGGTCAGTATCAATATCAAGAGCCTATGCAACTATTTATTACAAGGATAATTTACTGCCACACACTTAGTAATAAAATTACTATCTAGCAGTGGAATTCATTATGTTTGTTTATTCACATTTTAAGATCGTCAACTAGATGTATAGATTAACTGGCATTGATGTTCATTGCAAAACTGAATGCTCCATTTCGATGGACAGATTGCTATTCATTGATCTATTTAAGGCAAATATTTATTAACGTGTTTATTGGGAGTGATTTACATCATTTTATTAGCAAGAACTTCTAATGGCCTAATGAATGTTAGAGTTATTCAGGCAAATCAGCACTCCTTAGTTGAGAACGCCCTTATTATGTTCTGGGTAATTGTATGTCACTAAAACTGTCAAATATCAGTTCAATATCACCAGTGAACCAGAGTTAAACAACCATTAAATACCGGTATTTTGCACAAAACAATAACATTGTCTTAATTTGTAACTTGACGAATCTTCGTTAACGTCGTAGATGTGCATGAAATATGTTCAGAAACACAAAGATACATCTCTGCCTATTCTTTGATTAAATGCTTTTTGCCATGTACAACTAATTTGATTTGTTTAATCAAGAGAACTAACAAGGAGGTTCTGGATATTGACATACAATATTAATGATGTCTTCTAACGACTAGATATCAAAATTATATTGTGAATTACTCAAAAACATTCAAATTCTGGAGCTTCTGTACAAATTCAAAGTTAACTTTTAAACTGTACGAAGGCTCATTTGAAAAATCTGAAAATGATGTTGCATACCTTGATCTGTCTACCTTTAATGAAATTGTGATATAACATAACTACTTGTCACTAACAGAGACGATTGTTCATCTCATTGATGAGGTAGACATCTTGAATAGGTAGCATGATTGTACAACTACGATTAGAGTCTACAATCTCCTCAAGGCTACTTACTGTTGTTTCTCTTTTCTGAGTTTATACCCAGTGTGATTACACGACGAAGAACCATAGTAAATATAAACATATCAACCTCCATTGGGTTGCATGTAATTAACCAAAACATAAAAGCTGTTACAATGTTAGCTGAGGCATAAAGGATTCATCGTTGTTTCCCCTTTAACTACACACAGCCTACATGATTCATCAATCGGTAAGTAATCCGTATGTAAGACAAATGATGTAATTGAAGTTAGCAAGTCTAAAATCCATAGCTTAGATGCATTCGTCAAGATTATTATTTAATTTCATCTAATTTATCCTCCACAAAATTATTTTTGCTAAGCACTACGGAAAACTAGGAGCACTAAAACTACCTTTGTATGCCTCAGGCTAGTAGTAGACCGAATGTTTTCAGTAAAGTTTAGAAAACATCTAGCGCCAAAAGTTGACGTAAAGTAGGTATTTTTCCTTAACCTTAGACTATGAACAGTACTAAGAAGATATATTTCTAATGTTGTTTCACTTCACGCCAATTTTTAACGCTAAGTTTGTTATCAACTCTAATAATATCCTTCGGCCTACTACTAGCCTAGGGCATATAAACTAATTTGCAGACAAAACGACTTTGTAACAAAAGACGGATAACCATCTCAACTTAATGATACAAAATGACGAAGAACCTTCACTGGAATTTAAAACTAATTTCTGTCCCTACTCTCTGTTATAGATAACACCCCATCAACGTGGTCTAACAGTAACCGTGAATGAAAAGACAAGCATACCTTTGAAACATATATTTGAGCAAAGTTCCAAAAGCTAACTGTGTTCATAAAGATATGTCACCAAATGACCAGCACACGCTTACTAGTACTCGTAGACATAGGAACACTAGTAGCACTCTTCCACGTTGTTTCCACTCTAATAACTTAACTTTAAATTATACAAACAGTAGCCAACCATCAAAAACTAGCAAAGTAACAACTAGTTCCTGTATTTGTATGCAGAGTTATCTAGATATATATTATTCAATACGTCGACAATGCCTTAAAGCACCGCGTTCTTAGGGTCACATTATTTATTACAGACAAACGTTAACCTACAATCAATAAAATATTAGGTACAGCAGCTCAAGGCTAGAACTGACTAAATGTGTCTACAAATCCAAATACAACATCAATACCAAGAAGTTATGCTGAGCAGACAAACTTTTGTATAACACACACAACTCCGAAAAGAAGTATTTTTCGAAAATCAACATATTCTACAGCTCCACATTACCAAATGCATTTGAAATAAGTCTGGACGCAATTCACATCGTAGGGTAGGACGCACCCAGTTACGTGCTCTGACTGCGCCTTTTGTTTTATCAAGGACTGACTTACTAAAACACTAGAAATGTTTCACCGCACCATAATGCTTTTATTAGATACTATAATACCAACAAAGACTGGCTACAAAACAATATTTCCGTACGTCAACACTTAAACTAAGGCAAAGCTACGCAAACTATGGAAGAGGAAGATCATCTTAAGTGATTTTGCTGTTTTAATTCAAAATTGCTCGCTTTAAGAACAAAGTCGCCTAAAAGACGGGGAACGTATAGCACTCACTGGCACATCGAAATCTGTATGCTGTCTGTTAAAGAAACAACGAAATGTTAAAAACTGAGAAATTTAGAATTTATTCAACACTGGAAAATGGTGTAACTTATACGTCAGTTCCTCAGTGGAAGGTTCGTGATAAACGAAAACATAATTCAAACGCCGGACATTAATTAAGACCGTATATGCAATACAACGATAAGTAATATAAAGTTTAGCTTTAAAAATATCAATAAGGCTATGAGAACGCTTAAGCCAAATAACAGATTAGGGACTGTTATTATCCCATCAATCTTTTACAAGTATGCTAAGCCTGAAATACCGATTCTCTTACTTAAAATGTCCACACACTTTCATCAGATGTAGAAACTTGTCCTGAATTCTGGAAAGTCACCTACATACTTTCCAAACATGAAAACGGAACCTAGTCCAGAACTACCGACTAATTAATTCAACACCAGTGATCTCACGAGTATTAGAGGAAGTCATCAATGGTCAGATATTCGACTACATACTTAATGAAGGCCTAATAAATGTTTTCCGACATGGCTTTCTCAAAATGAAATCATGCACTTTGTATTTCATTAATTTCTCTAATAAGATTACTCGAAACCATCGTCATAAGATGTTTGTGGTAAAATTATACTTCAAAACGCCCCACTTGTATGCCGACGACTTAAAAGTAAGTCATAGGACTGAGAACCAAAACGTAAAACATTGCATGAAACATATGCAGCACGAACAACACTATCAACTTAAGTTGTGTTAAGATTGGTGTCTGGAATTCAATACTTAGAAATGTGGAAAGATATTCATTCGGGACCAACACATTGAAAGGCAAAACTCGTATTTAGTAACCAATCAATCCATAAGCCTAGTTGCGTAACTGGTCTAAGGATAAGATAGCTAATTCATAATAATAATTATTTAAATGCTACCATAGCATGTGCTTCTCGTAACTCACTTCAACACAACTATTCAAATCACAATGACCAACAGGTTTCATTCAGAAAAACTTACCAAAATGAATCGAGCCTTACTCTTAATAATATATACACAAAACCCGTACTTAAGTACTGTTCATTCCTATTTGGCAATCTGCGATTAAGTGACAGAATTAGATCAGAGAATGCGCAATGCAGCATAACCCAGCAGGTAGTTGGATAAAACAATTCTAATATTGACTACAAAACTGAACGTCATATTCTCAAACTTGAACCACTATGAGAAAAAGGACTAAGAACAAACTTTGTTCTCTTTTATAAACTGCGGCGCAATATGACCCAGACCTTAACTAATATTGCATATCATACCTACACTCGAAACCAACATTCGAGAAACAAACTCTTTCAAGTTGAAATTGAAAGATACTAAAGAAAAGCTTTCTTAAGCTTTTATTTAATTATGTTTGGTCAAATCTGAAACAAACTGCCGGTAGAAGTACGCATGGTAGATGATACCCCAGTATTTCTCAAGCTACTTAGTATAGCTCTCAAAGGTAATCGTCTCCTGATTGATGAAGCCACTTATTCAGACACTCTTGAAATAACGCATATCCTTAATAACTGAGTGATTGATCAATAAAGACATATAACGCAACTACTTATCTGGATAAAAATATCAACAGACCACTAAAGCTCCATCAATGCTTCACCTGCTAGAAACAAACGACTTTTAATCAATCGATCATGCTTTGGACCACCCTTATCCTTGTACATTACACACACACACAAAACATTCCATTTTTATCTGTTTTTTATCATAGAATGTTGTTTAATGTTTAGAAGAGATCGAGTAATTTTAACTGTTATCATTTTATTCAACAGTTGTATAAACTATGGCGGGATTGTTAAGGTAGAATGATATTACGGTTCTCGTTGAAATACACAATGGAATGTGAGTGGTGTCTTTGCAACAACATGATAATCAAGTAAAAGTACAGCTACAAACTGACAACCATTGATCGACACCCTACATTAGCAGATAAATTGATGTGCAAACAGTAATGGAATGAAATTGAGTGTTGTATTGTGTAATTAGTGGGCAATACGCCTTCGAAACATTAATTCAAGCATATGAATCATTTGTCTAACTTATTGTCAAAGCTTGAATATCACTAATCCTTGGGTGATTGAAGTCATTAGATTAAACTACAGTAGTAGGTAACAGTAAAATGGTGAGTTGGATTTGGAACGATATACTTATTTGCCAGGTTTTATGTTGTACATACTACATACACAAATACATTCAGATAATGTTATTATGAATTATACAGTGACTGGCTTAACATCATCAGGTAGACAGAATTCAGTTTATAAAAGTTGTGAGATAATTCTAGAGTGACTGTGACGTTAATATAATGTGGGTGAGTAATAGTACAAACAGACTACTAATATGTATATGGAAATCAACTGATTGAGCCTGAAATACCAACATTTGGATTTCCAGCTGCTCAGTGATTTGACGGGTAATCGTTCGCTTCAAAGCCTGAAAACTCTATGCTTGATTACTTATCGACGTCTAAAACACACACCAGCAAACGGTTCTGTACTCGAATAAAACAGGTGTTCATTGCGGCCTTGTTTCCGAACATTGTTTGACTAGAAGGCATTATCAACATCAAATTACAATAAACAGGATTCAGCATTATTCACAACACTCAATTACAAATAACGTTTATTAGTAGACAATAATAGACAGTCAGCGTGAAAGTTATTAGTTAACATGAAATCATGAATGTGTCAAGTGTAACGGAAACCAAACATTTAGACGCTGGGTGCTGAAAATACAACTAGACAGGTTTCCACATAAGATCCACCTGAGCCAAAATCAAAAGAAACGAATTTCAAATAGTGCAATTATTGATCTGTCGAGTAAATATTGTATTATGTAATAAAAATTTTAAACGTATTATAACAAACCTTTAATATTATAGGCACTCAGTCTAAAAACAAATGGTCAACAGTTCAAAATAATGTTGCGAGCCATGAAGTGGCGAAAGTGAAAATAAACAAACCAAACATAAATTGAACACAAAAAATTAGTTAAATAAGTTTGAAAGGGCCTCAAAAGTATAGTTCACAAATTATATAATCTCTAAGTTTACCGCAACATTAAGTATCAAAGTATAAAATAAGTATCACACAAATGTAGTGGTTTTTTCAAATTATCATTAGAACACAAAACTTGTGAGACATAATTTGTGTCTAGTAGATTCTGCATTTTTTAGGTGGATTCATTGGTGAACCAATAGGACAGTCATACGCCTTTGCGAATTCCTCACTGTTTGATAACGGTACGTTTACTCTAGGAAGGCAAAGAAAGTAAAAGTATTTACTGAAACAGGAAATTTACATTTATCAATAAGAAGTGTGTTACATTTGAACTGAAGGTGGAAATTGAAAAGCCTGTTGTTCTAATACAGGTGGATGTAAGTAATCGAACAATCAATAGAAATGATGTAAATATAAACAACATTGAAAAATGTCAGCTCCATATGGAGCTATTCTACAATTACTATATATTTCAAATTCTGAAAAAGAGGAAGTTTGAGCATTGAGTTATCATTCCAATTCCTCTGGAAACAACTTTGCTAAGTTGTTCTGACTCAAAAAGTCATTTTAACCATGGAAAATTCCTGTCAGTAAATTGGGGAGGACCTTCATTTCTAATAGTTATGATGATGCATTGTGAAAGTCGAGCGTTTTCGCTAGATTACGAGTGTGGCGTTCTAACTGACAACTAGTGCATCAGTTAATATAAGCATATTTAGTGTTACGAGAATGTGAAGTTAGAACAGCACTAATCCAGTTACAAGGTAAATGAATAGATACAACCTTGAAATACTTAGATAAAGGAAAATTAATTGGTTTCAAGCTGGATAGGAAAAATTAGCTACAGACTAATTAATGTTGTACTTCGGTTATGAAGAAGAAAATATCTCGCATATATAAAAACCTGCATTCACATTGTCTAGTAAAGTACGGAAAATACTTAGAGGATGAAATCTCAGGAACCTAGAATTATCAAAATATCCCTTAATTTAAGCGTGGCAACGAATATGATTAATGTCATCGAGTTCTATATAGCCACCTATGAAAGCAACGAATGTGCTAAAAATCAGTTTACTGCTAAACTACAGCCAAATGTAAAAAAATGTATAAATTAGAACCAAACTATGTTAACTGGTGACCTAATTTCTGGGATTAAAATGGACAACATTGCATAGGTGGATATCATATGACGACATTGACTAAGTGCGAGGGACAAAACGATTAGTCGATTCGCCCTCCTCAAACTGACCATAAATGGCTGGAATTTTGATTATGAATGTATACACATAGTTACATGATTTTAAACGCATTAGGTTTAACATGTTAGACAGTTTACAGCAGCAAGAAAATCTACCATAAGAAATGGATCCTTATTAATACACTGGATAAGATTTAACGACAGCAAAATGTGAGACAGTATTCATTCATAGCCGAACAAAAAAGATAAATCCATGGTATAGATCAAATGCACCAAAGTAAACAATTTGGTGAAGTGGAACATTAGATCTGATGATAAGTACTCTGTGAAGAACTTATCACTGACTGTAGAGAAGGCCACAACAAGAAGAAGAATGAGACTTATATGATGTAATGAAGAAGAAAATTAGACAATACAGTGGATCAGAACAAGCATTTGAGAAAAAGGATGGTAAACCACACACTATGACTAAAGAACAGTGACGCAAGTGGGTGAAACACATTAAAAAACCGAGATAATCTGTCAAAAAAGTAGTGACTATAGATGAATTAACAAGGCATGGACAGCATTCCTGTAATTTTGGCACATCTGAAATTCACAACCGCTGTCAGTCAACAACAATGTCAGAAATTTCATTACAATCATCAAGACAATTGTGTTGACAAGAAACTTGTATCGAGGACTACGAAAATCATTATTCACTTAATACAAGAATTTATACACAGTTATCAGTTAAAAATACTCCAAATACGTTTGCTAGGCACTATCATTAACAATTTACTGTGGTAAAGGATAAATGAACTAAATTTCAGCCAATAAGAAAATAAGATTGAAACACTGTAGGTGTCTATATATCATATATCATGGGAAACATTAAATTTGTGGCAGTCGGTAATACCGGCCCTTTGATTATTATAACAAGTTTTATTGGCTGTGCATTGATCATTTCACGGTTTGCATGTTGTAACAGGATTGAACGTAGAAACTGACAAAATTTTTCTCTCCCTGCTCCTTTTAGTTTTATGCATGTCAAATTCACGTTCATTCCAAATATTATTCTCCTATATTCATCTTTACTGACTGTTAATATATGCATTTATCCTGTGAGTCGTGGATGTGTATGAGTGAATATGATATACAGTGATTGATAGATAGTTTTCAATTACATTATAATGGAAAAGAGCTAGATGATAATTCAGTGAAAACAAGCAATCACAATTCATATCTGCTAGAAGGCACATCACAAGACAAGCCATAATTGGAAATCGTTATGCACAGAGCTAAAAAAAAAACCAGATAAAACTGCATCTGAATTTGAAGGCATATATGAAAATCATGATTACCACTTGGTGAAAACCAGAATAAATATTTTAGAACAGTGTTGGTTGTAGAATCTTGGCTCATGTTCCGCTTTATGGAGTGAGGTGAAGGGTAAAGAAAAATAACTGGTTAATGGCTGACAAACGAACACACTATTATTTAGAATAGTGGACAGAATACTTTCGTGAAAAGTCGAATATTGACATCAATCTACTTATCAACAACATTATCTGTGGGACTAATTTTGCACAGCAAGATGTACATGTACAAATGGAGAATAAAACTATTATTATTATTACATAACAAACGTTTAAACAGTCATTTAAAAAAAAAAAGAAAAACATGTTTATGAATATTAGAGATTATTTGTGTTGCGCAGAACTCTTACCTTTCCCTTTCCAATGGATATGGAAGTTTATTTATATATTCCTCCAACGCTTCTCCACGATGGTGCCCACATAAGGTCTAGATTGTCGAAATAGAAGAAAAAGTTTGAGATTTAATTCGTTACTTATATAATTGCTCAGTGGAATAGAATTATATTTAAGTGTATAATGTACGATTTTATGTGTAGCTTGCTTATGATGAATGCGTCAGAATTACCACTCCATCAACTTGATTTACTCTACCAACCCTAATGTAAAACATAGATACTGCACAATATTCATGTTTATTACATAAAACATCTCTAAACATCTACTGAAAACGCAATAGAGCAATCAAATTTCCTCCACATTGATGAGATATGAGATATTATATTGTAATTCTAACAAAATATACTCAGTTATGCTGCTCCAAACTAATCCACATTCATAACATACTCAGCAACAATCACGTCACAGCTACATTTATCACTGCGAACATGAATCGAATGAAATATGTCGACATTTAGATTATAACCGAACATCTGAATATTCTTAAAACTGCAGTCTATAATGACTTCATTAGTGAAGAAGGTTGCAATGAAACAGTTAATGCAGTTGAACTAAATGTGACAATTTACAACTGATCTTTCGTTCTGCCATGAATACAGAAAAACATTTTGAATTCACTAATGAAACTGCTGTTGTAAAACTAGTCATGTTGAGGGTGAGTGATTGGAAGGATACTGTGTAGCAAAGTGAAGCAAAGAATAACTTAGATATAGCAATACATGTACACTACACTACTACTTGATTAACATAACTCATCAAGTTATTTTTCATATCTTTTCAGTGATTTTAGGTGAATTGCAGTTTCGACTTTCACTAATGAATCAAACTATTAGATTTCACATTGATTAACCTATCTCGTGTACAACCACATAGATCAGCTAAGCTATCGTCATAGACCATATCGCAACAGAGACAACTAGAACTTTCCAAATATGCCTTTTACTATTTTCATCGAAAATTCCTGATATGCGCTGCTAGTGAGTGCTAAACAACAGAAAACTTAGGTATGGGGTTTTACGTCGATTCTCTCCTACCAATCACATATAAAAATGATAAACCTTCCAAAGGTTATTTCAAGCATTTAACTTACTTGTGCGAAATCGCGAAAAAATGATTGATCATGTTTACGAGTAGTATCAGGATCTTGACTGACATGACCAGCAAGTTTTGCTGACACTCGTTCGTATGTCTGAGAAAAGTTTGCAAAGCAAAGTGTTTCAGAGAAGACTGTGAATTATAGTGAAGTAATTTGTAAATAGTTATCGCATTATTCAACTGTCAAATATCTCATAGGTTTGTATAAATGTTGTTAGAAGTTGTGTAACACTAACACGACATTCTCACTCATCTTTGCTGATCATTATGTGATTGCAAAATGATCCTTTAAGCTTTGCAAAATTTTATTATGTAAGTCCACTTCTAACTCTAATTTTTTTCCGTGGGGATCTCTTCGAAATTCCAATATCACTTCACTTTGTATAGTGATGAATCAATCGGTGAAATAAATTGACTGTTAGACAGTAATATTTCTTGCATTTAAAGACTTTAAGTTGTCATCAACTATATTCAACAGATGAGGGTTAACAAGTAGTAAGTGGTGCGATTGTAAATACGATGATGTGAAGCAGGTGTATGTAGATTCTAATCATTGTAGATTGATTCGTTGGTTGATCTCAGAGTTGCAACAAATCTGATGTTTGTCAACTCCTCAATAGAGCTAATCAAATACTACCAATCAAGTTATGATGTGGCTACATCTATGGAACAATGTACACCTGACTAAAACAACCCTCTAGTAATCTCATTCAATAGTACAAGACAGTTTACACTAGACAATCATACGATGCAATAAATATAATATATACATTTTGTATATTCTACATCATTTTATGCTCTGAATATTTGTTACCACTTCAGTTGTCATTGATTTATACAATATGCAGCTCCTGTTGACTAAACAGAAATTCATCAGCTGATTTTATTTACTTGATGTTATCGATAGGATTACATCCCATTGTCTGTTGTATTCATTCGAAGTTTTGGGTAGTCATAACGATAACACTGTACGTGTATTCTGAGTTTATTGCTTCAGTGTAGTGGTCAAAATTACAGTTATCTTGATAAAATGTGCTTACCTTAAATGACACGTCTAATGCACCATTGTCAGCAATAATTTCGTCCAGAAAATCAGCTCTTGCAATCTAAATCATTCAAGTGATAAAAACCATGAATATTGAATGTGATAGTAACATGAGAATTGTATTGTGTTTGTTTAAAACAATAAATCTGCTTCAAAATCTTTCATTGTTTGATCACATGACTGAGTTGATCTGAGAATTGTTGCTTGCTTTGTAGTGATTATATTTTTTAGTTTGCACAACACACCATCACTATTACTACTGATGTGTTCTCATTAAGTTATTTTGTAACAGCTATTAAGAGGACTAAGTTGTATTCGGATTAAATTATGTATACTTTCCTCTCTATCTTCAAAATAAATAAGACTTTCATGATAAGTTCAGTAGTTATGTTTTCAACGCGTGACATACAGACATCGACCACGAGCATTAAAGATGACTGTTTATTTGGACAGCATGGAAAGTGAGGGGAGGTTCGCCTTTGAATGTAAAATAGATTTATTTTGTTTATCATATAAGCTATTTCGTCAACAGTTTTCTGTGAATATGGAAAAGAGCCAAATTGAATGATGACCAATTTCAAATATACCAAGTGGTCAACGTTTGAATTCACTTTACATCCCAGAAGCTCTAATTAGCCACAATTCGAGATGTGAATTGTGCTTACATAAGTGATTTGTTAAAGCTTTTTGATTTCTATGAGATTAGTTCAGAGTTCACTTCATCGCACTTCATTATTTGTACTATTCTGTCAATTCATATCACAATACGGATTCTAATATTATTACTATTAACATTCTCTCTTATTAAAATCACCATAGTAACAATAATCGTTATTATGACAATTATTTGTTGTCAACTTATTATGCCAAAACCCTTCTCCAGTCACAGTTTGTCCATTCTCATTTACACATTTTCACCTACAATCTAACAATAATCATGTTTTCTGCATCATCTATCATGCTGATTTCACAATTCTCTCATGTTCTAAAAATAACTGACTATTTTTCACCCCAATTCACGTGACTAATTTGATTCATAAACTGTTTATTTCAAATTAAGACTAAGTAATGAGAAGTGAATTTCACTTGACAACTCATTGATTGATCCATTGATTTATTAATTTTCCATTGAAGAGTTTGATAATGAAATCGTTGATTGTTCGTGATGCTGGCATTGAATAAGTTTGTTTCATGATTGAATGTATAGATTACAACTGATTGATTATTCTCTGTGAAATCAGTTTCTCTATTCATTATCGTGACAGTTTTATAACATTGAAATGAATAACAACTTATATTTGAATTAGGATACTTTATGGAGAATGGACGACAATGGATGATCGTCGTGTTATCTATAACAAATTAATTGCAGTGAGAATTCTACCATTGGATGCTGGCTAGCCTATTGGTGCAGTGGGTTAGGCACTAGCTAATAGAATTTAGGATGCACAGTGCTAAGGAGTCGCGTACTTGAACAAAACAGCTAATGAGTGCTCCATGGTAATAATGGTATTGTGTTAGCATCAATCTGTGAATAATCCAACTAGAACTAACTTAAAAGTTTGTTATTGAAGTTCATATGAAAATGATGTAGTGCAAAATTAGTGAAGTTGTTTAAGTAGATGCGTGATATTCTAATGTAGGATTACCATTTTATTGAGCATAACATTAATCACACAGTGAATATATAATTATTAGTGAATTTAACAACACACACAGTTTTCATTGTTAGTATTCGTCACAGACTGAAGTTAGTTGAGTAGCAATGACAGTCGGAGAGAAGTAGACGACCGTTGTATCTCAGTATAAAACTCTTCAACATTTCACAACCTGTATTACACTTAGTAATCAAACCAATGGCCTTCATGTGACTTGGTGACTGCTTAACCACCTTCACCAATCAACTAGCTTATTAACGTTAATATATTGTATATTATACATTGTCAAGTATTTGTCAGTTGATGTGACTTATTTTATCAAAGTTACGAGCGACAAATTTTGAAAGCTGGAGCAAATGGAATTGTGTAGTATAGTGCTTAGAATCATTTCACTAAAGCATCAGTTACAGCGCAATTCACTTGAGGTTAGTAATCCTGGTAAAATAATATAAACAGTATTTTGTACTGAATACTATACAATCACACATACGTGTGATATGATTTCACAAATTATGTAAGTGAACTTACTTTGTGTTTTGCGGTCTCATCTCTACCATATTGCTCTTGAAAACAATCAGTTTTAGCCAAGATTGCATTTGATAAAGCCCAAAATAATTCAAAATTCTGACGGTCTCCATTCTCATCAAACCACACACCTTTGAATACAAGAGATGCAAGTAAATATTCCTAAGAAATCATGACTATGTGTAGAAGAAATTTTAGTCTGCAGGTATAATGAATATTACGGATAATGTGGTGAACCCAACTTATCAAACATTGTGTAGTAGTGATGTGTGTCATATTCGTCTAGTGCTTGCAATGGTTGTTTTAATTATGTCGACCAAGTAATATTGTGGCCAATAATGCTCGTTATGAGTCTTACAATGTCAATCAGCACGTAAAACGACCACATAAATGAAACGTCATTAACTAGTCAGTAATAGACCAGTGTGTACAACTAGATCTTATAATAAATCAATCAAAGACCAAATATGTGAATGGTGTATAATTCAGAATGTAAAACAAAGTACCCACTTAACAGCATCCGTTATTTTAATTTACAGTAAGCAGTAGAGGTAAAATGTTACGATCAGGCATCAAAGATAAATTACATTGGCATCACTAACCTCCAATATCTATGGCATGAAAAAGTTCATGACCTATCATGAGGCCTGTCCTTCCATATTTTGATGCCATATCACCTCCATCTATATAGAACGGAGGTTGAATTAACCCAGGATTCACATATACACGATTTTCCTGTCTTAGGTTATTAGGACTAGGCGTGATTGTCAGTAGTGGTGGAAGCGATCTGTTTGTCAGAGAAAGAATAAAGCAGTTTCGTTATTACAATTGAAATGTTATATCATTGAAATGCTGTAATGATGGTTAAACTTTTTATGACTTTGAAATTAGACTACAATGTGATTGGTAACAATCTAAAGGTTGAGATATTTACTGTTCTAATTTCAATTATAAGCTTGATCAAAGTCACTTAGAAATTGTGAATTGATGTTGTCGCTGCTGTTGTGGTTGTTTATTCAGTCGAATTTGTAGATAATTGTCTAGGTACTCTGTTCAAAGGATATATACATTATTCGAAGTATTGTTGAGTTGTTTAATAATTTTCGATTGTCTATTAAAAAGATAGAGTCGATATTATCAACTGATGTCGAATGCCAAGGTGTATTTCAGTTGTACACACTAATCAAGCTGACTAATTACACACATATACTTGTTAAGGTGTTTGTTCACAATTAGACAAGGTGGTTTTATTATAAATTGTCAAGTTAATAAAAGCCTGGATATGTACAATGTAACTACATCTACACTAATATTTACTACAAACATAATAAAACTGCTTCCAATTCCTACAATCAACTTACTACTCTACACTCAACTACAATAGACGAATTCAAAACACTACTTAATGAATTCCTGATAGATAAAGGTATATGTATTTTCCTTAGCTACCACGAAACAAATAATGATGCATTTAAACGAAGTTTCAGCTCTGTATAAACAGTTCAAAATGTATCAAATGAATCCGTAATGCACCATATGTCAATTGATTTTCTATCTATTTTTCATCAATAATTGTGAGTAATTACGTGTTGTTCCAGTCCTCTTTCAACTCACCTACAATCATCACTTATACAACAATTCACAATTTGTTCACCACTTTGTCCTATTGTTTATTTTGGCTTATTTGTTGTCTAGTAAACCTATTCACATTGAATTTATGCTGTAACTTTTTATTGGACTGTTTAGAATTTTTTTAGAATTTGCTGCCTTGGTGTCATATATGAACACCCGAAACGGTTTCCTCACTACGGTCATTGTTAGTGAATTGTATGTGGTTGAAATAAAACAAATGTCTCTCATAATAAAACTTGTAACCTGTTAACTTGTTTCACATTTAGTCTGTGCATATTCTCCCAGACATGTTAAAGTAGATGCTTCTACACATGAAGGTGACCATTTCACAAAATCGACTCTGATGGTTTAAATAGTCAACGAGTGGCACTTATCATGAAATATTGAGTAATTTGTTGTTTATGTTGTGTGATTAGTTTGTGTGCTATTATGAAATACTTGAAGTTTCATCTGGATTAATGTGGAAATGTAGACATCGTCTGCACAAACAGTAATCATATCGAGAATGCGTTCTTGATTTGTGAGAAAAAATTAGATTGTTGGTTATATTGTGCTAGCTAAGCTAGATGATTTAATTGAAGAGATTATGGAGACATTCAGTTAAACAATCCAGCTCAACCATCACAATATTACCACAATTGTCCTATGAGATAAAAGTCTTTTCTTTTACTTGGAAAGCAGTAGAAGTACGTCACTTCGTAAAAATGAAATAAAACAGAATACAACAACGACAAAAAATGAAGTTGGATTAAAACTCACACATCAAAATCGAATAAAATACTTCTCATTACATCCAGGAATTTTGATTTAACGATAATAAATACATTTCCATAATAATCATTCTCTCTCATTGGAAACTAATTATGACAAGAAAAAAGATTTAGAAACAGCTAATTTGTTAGCGAAATCAAGCAGACAGCAATACTTGATAATTTTGTTAAGATTTGCATCAAGCACAATAAAATAACGCTAAATGAATTGTTTCAAACATGTCAACATTGTTACTTCTGTCATCACGTGTGACTTCAGTTTGAATTTATTTATCGATAGATCTAATGTTAATGTCTATTAATAAATAAATAGTAATGATGAAATCTAAGCAAAATACCACATGATGTTCATCAAGGCAAGTCATTTTACAATGACTACGTTGTCAGTAACTGATGTAGTGATCGACATACAAGGAAATGTGCTTGAGTTAGTTTCATTAGTGTAGGAATAACTAATGAGATTGATATTTGATAATCAGTAGTGATTTCAAGGAATCGTTGATGAGATTTGTATCAAATTGACTCATATCAGATGACTAGTTATTATACCATCAATAATATGCATCCACTAGATGGAATTGTGCGAGATTGAATAAATGACTGATATTTGTTTTTAGTTAGTCATTCAACCACGATCACTTTAACATATCACCAATCCATTAATTCAACATAACAGCCTTCTACATTCTAAATGCATTACAAACAGACAATTCATTTCAACAACCGTAATTTCATCATAAGAATATGAATATAATCGATGAATGAAATTTAGCAAAACTAAGTAGCCTGTTAGTGAGACACATTTAATTTGCTTACTTTGTAAATCATTGAAATGTCCTCCTTCCTTTCTGAATCACTGACACTAGTGTATAAGGCCTGTATTTTCATTTTCTCAATCTACAAATACTTTTGTGACAATTCGGTTAAATGTAATTATACCTTATTTGATAAAATTTTCTTTTGATCTTCATTTAACCAGTAATTTTCTCGAATAGACTTCACTGCAGTTTGCTTCACTTCATCAAATATGGTGGTTACCTGTAGTTTAAATGTGGAATAAGCAAATAGTTAGAAATGGTTGTATACTAAAGTAGTGAATGACTGGATAAATAGTTGAAATACAACTTGCTTATCAATGTGTGGTTTCTCCAGTTTGCAGTTGGTATGGTGAACACCTCATTTAAACATCGTTAAACAGTATACTTATAATCTCATTTTATTCATAGTCATTATCTCATTTTAGTACTTATAAGTTATTATTGTTTATATTGTAATTTCAAAATGGAGTGACTGACTGTATAATACTGAATATGCATAATTTGAAGGGCGATTCGCAGGAGAGTCCTGCTTTACCTTGACGGTTCTATTCAGATACTAATTAAAGTATGATGATATTCAATGTCTAATTGAATCATAGTATATTCCGGCATTTAAGAGTAGTGATAGTGTGATGCACTGTCAATGTTAATGAATTTGCATACCGTTTACATTTGAGTTATTGAAGTTTCGACAGACTGTGAAGACAAATACCAAGCCGCTTTATATCATTAAAGTTAACTAGGATTCTAGTGACGGTTTCCCAATTTATGGATTCCTGTGTCATTTGGAAACTACTTAAGTCGACCACCTATGTCAAACTTGGAGTGTGCATCTTCCCATTTGAAAGTTCCATTTTATGAATATCATTTCTATTTAAGTGATGGACTAAATTTAGATTCAACTTATTCAATTGACTAATTTCAGAAAACATTATAACAGTAATACTATTGATCTAATAAGTTGTTTACAAAACATCGCGTCATCATTTATCAAACACGATGTCGTCAGTTTGGTGTTATTTTCATCAATAAAATATATCGGTTTGTCTAAACTAACTCATGTTTTGTTTGACTTAGTCGAAATAGTATATCACAAATTATCAACAGTCATGATTCTATTTGGTCTTATTTGTCATAATCAAATAGGAACATAAAACAACAGAATTCAGAATAACAATACCGAGGATGTGTATTCATCATGTGATGGCATGTTTGTCAGATAACATAGGAGATTATACAGTCAACTGTATAGACTACTATTAGAATGTAGAATACAATTCATTCTTTTCTCTTATAATCCCAATGTATTGTAATATAAACATTCTGTGTAGATAATAAACACTAGTCATACATAACATAGACTCACCTCCTTTTTATGTGTTTCGTTTACATGTGAAGGTATATAGTATTTTTTAAGTGTATATGCGAAAGCTTCCTTCAATTGAGTTAAACAATCCACATCAAAACGTGGTTGTGAGTCTGTTTAAAACCAAAAAAATGGTTCTTAAGTGTTACGAAATCAGATGAATACACTTAGAAACTATGAAGTTCATTACTTATAGAAATTAACCTACATATCATATTTTTGCACTTTAAAATTGCCAGACACTCTACAATTGTTAGAAATTCATGTGTTTTTGATCTACTTCCATACTAGTCCTTGCTTACATGTTAAATGACAATTACTAGTGAATGAGAAGTAAAACACCATTCAATTAAATGCGATTGGGACTTATTCAAGACCTTGCTCAACCGACTACGTGTATCGTTAATAAGATGGTATTTGGCTTATTCCTGTCTTTACTTGTTCCTTACTTTGATCGATAGCCTTCATTATTGAACGCAAATGCAGCTGATGTGTTTATTTAGTTTTAAGCATGCCTTTTACTTTCCTCTTTATCGAATTCGTATATACTGTGATTTGCATACTGCCTTTAACATAGAACATATAATGAAGCTAGGCACTGGACGTCATATAATGTTCACCAATCTAGGAGCCTACTTTTGCATATTTTGCTTCAAATACCATGCTCCACTCCCAGTGGTTATACGCAGCATACAATATAATATTTTGCTTTGACTAAAACGTGTATTATTCTGTGGTGATAGCAATCTTATCAACTGAACTACATCATGTTTGTTCTTGTACTTGTTCATTTATCTGATACTTGTAATAATAACTCATCTTATAAAACAGTATCCTGGTACTTAATAAAATGAACTTATATCCTTTCATCATCTATTTAGTATGATTTCATTTACTGAACACATGGACACTGGCCACCATGGCTTCATTGACCTGAATATTTATCCAGTAGGCAAGTTTGAATAAAATAAGACTGTAATCAATGTACCATCAAATAAATTTACACGATGATTTAAAAATAGATTGATCGTCAGGGTAAAAAAGTGGTGATTGTGAACTGTGCCATCAATTAACTGACATTTGGATTCTGGAAGCATCATGAAACAATTGTAGGAATAAATGAAATCATTTCTAGAACAACATTGCCGTTAGTTCAAGTGTTAGTTTACATGCCAGCTGATCATAATGATTTACACATATTGGAATAAATAAAATACACAATTTAGATTTGCACTAACGTGAAGTGGAGGGATCAGTTGTTTCATCAGTGGTAGGTGGTAACGCATATTTAAGTGGTTCAGTCAAAAAATTTATAATCATCATTGTTTGAAATCCTCTACAAACGAAATAAGAAGAAATTTAAAGAAATGAAACGGATGATATAAATAATAGTCTACGAATTCATTAGTTGCAAATTGTTTCTCTTGCTACATCGTCATTGACAAGATTTTGAAGTCAAACAAGCATTTCACATACTACTATAAT
Organism: Schistosoma japonicum; assembly: GCA_025215515.1. Classification (NCBI taxonomy): domain Eukaryota; kingdom Metazoa; phylum Platyhelminthes; class Trematoda; order Strigeidida; family Schistosomatidae; genus Schistosoma; species Schistosoma japonicum. The sequence continues at coordinate 1,032,712 of CM046069.1, forward strand.
TTTATCTTTAAACATCAAGAACAGTTCTCATAAGTAAGTACAATTTGATAATTAATAATATATCATTTGATGTGACTAGTGGTATTAAGGTGATATATTGTATAGAAGAATCCGTCTTTCAAACAACTGACTACAGAACAAGAAACGTCCTCCTCTATGATGGCAAAGTATTCTGTGTTATGATGACAATCATGATGCATTGATGATGCCCACAGTCACTGAATTCATTGATGTTTGATAACAAGAATGAACCAATATTGTTAGCTACAATCCATCTAGATGGCAAGTTTGTTATTGCAAATGAGGATGTGATGAATGTGTCAGTGGCATAATAAATAATTTATTCTACTTCTCAGATGTAATCCGTTGATTGTAAACTGATATTTCTTGTTCTTTTGATAGAAAGAACAAACAACAACAATGAATAATGCATGACTTGATGTATGACTTTTAACAACCAATGTACCATACCAAACATCATCAAGTGCATGTGTTACTAAATATTGAAGACGCTAAATGTAATAGTTTCTCATTTCAACTATCTGTTAACAGAGTCGACTATGAAACACCACCCTCGGGTTGATTATAGAGGGATTTCTTACATGACCATCTAGACTGTTACTTTTCCGATGTGAAGCATAGCATCACTTTTAAAATCGATATTTCAGTAGAGTTGTTTCTATGGAATGTAGACTATTAGTCTTTTTGTTTGATGTACGATATACGCAAGTTTGTTTATTATAAAAGTAAATTGTGAAGAAATGCAAATTGAATTGTAATTAGAAATTAAAAACTACAGAAAAACAATTCAGTGTCATTTCAACGACTTCATGTACTGTAGCTGGACAATTCTATACACCACCATATATTTTACAAGATATCTGTTTGTGTATAGATAAAAGACGCACGATTGCATTATTAAGATAGTGAAACATTTTAAGCGCTGAAAATGTCCCAAGAATGCTACCTAATAACCCAAGCGATGGAGATATGTTCTAGGGTGTGATTGATTTATAAATTGGAAGAAGAAGTGTTCGACACTCAATCCACTTGAGTGAGATAAAAATGAGACAGACACCGAAAATAATGAGTTAAAATAAGTTTATCAAATTGACTATGGAGAATTTAAAATTGAAGAAAATATCAAAACAGATTCAAACTGGTTTATATCAAGTAAATGAAGAAGTCTTATTATCAGGTTAAAGTCAAGTATTTGAAATGCTGTTTCAGCACTCACAGATCGATCTTGAACTGTCAGATTTCACAGGTGCATAAAACGTTCATACCACGATCTCTTCAATTCCACTCTTTTAACGACATTGAAGATGCATTTGAATGATTTAGGTGGTTTTAAGGCATAGAAGAGTGAAAACGTGACTGGAGTTATTTTTGTGTACTTGTAGTTTATTCTGTTCAAATCTTCATCATCTTCTACTGTTCAATGAAACTAACATCATAGAATTTTAAATTGACAATCGATGCATGTTCATTATCATAAGTGTACATGCTAAAACAGATGGGATTCATTAAATCTACATTAATTCATGTATACACATCTTTGTAGTGTTATTTTATGTTTGCAGACAGTACAACATACAACTTAAATTAGTAAAAAAAGTTCAACGTAACACCAATGCATAATTTACTTTCTATCAGTTTGCAATGCTGATTCATGTTGTTTACAACGTTGTTTCAATTGTTCTTCTCCTTCTATAGTGATTGCTAATCCTTCCCATTTTTCATAATCAGCTTTATCGAATATCTGCTCAAATAAATTGCCCCATCGAATCTATAAAAATGAAGTAGATTACAATCAAATAATCTTGAAATCACGAAAAACAGAAACTATAAACACAGTAGAAAACGAATCTCCTAGTTTACAAAATTACAATCGATTGTGTTTTTATCGCGTTTTTTCTTCATTTCTTTGTGTAGTGTGTTGCAGAGTGTTTTTGTATTTCTTAAATAAAATATGCACACAGATGATTTTTTGGTTTGTTGGGTTGCTGTTATCTTTGTGTTGATATAGTATTTGATGAGTATGAGTCAATTTTCAATATACATAAGTCACAATGTTTCTTGTGTTAATTTTGGTGATTTGCACATTCAAAAACGATAGATAGTAAGCTGACTTCGTTTCCGATGTAGATTTTATATCTTCAAAGATGATTTCGACTTAATCATAGGCATTCTCCAAATAATTCTTTTTAGTGGATGGCCAATGTGTCGTTTACACAATAGATCTATATTTTTGGTTTTATCATTGATATTAATAAAGTTTCAAATCTCTTAATTATTATTTTGCAATAATTTTCAATATCGGTGATTCAATATGTATTCTTTTCATTTGTTTGTATACCTTATTATTAAATTGAAACTGTGTTGTAAGGGATGTCTTCATAAACTCCAACAGGCTTTGACTTTGAGGTTTCGTGAGCTTTCAAAGATAATAATCATTAATGAGAGAAAAGGGGTGAATGAGGGGTATATAGTGTCTTCTGTGAACTCTGGCTCCATTAAAGTCAATAAAACCGTGAAGTAGGAGAAGAGTAACAATTCGCCGTTGCTGATTTGAATGTCTTCAATCACATCTAAGAATTGCTTAGAATATTTCGTATAGTAATTACTTGCATCCAGTAGATAATTTAGTATCTACGGCGTATCATGTCCTTTACCATTACATACAGAGAATAATAAACACAAATTGGTTTGGTAAAACGTGCTAATTAAAGGCAGACGAAGCATGAAGTGATCCAGAGAATTTTTATACGCTTGGCATTCAGGTCAATCAGCAACTATTAAATACATTGAGATTGATACACTAAATGCAACTATCAATCAGAAAACTACTAAACAACTTCAATTGTATGGATCAGGTCAAGAGGAGAGAGAGAAAAAACAAATGTGCAAGAGGCGACAACAGAACAACTATTAATAAAAACCAGTCATATTTACGTTGAACAGAACAAGAAGTTAGTCACTTTTGAAAATATTTACATAGCTAAAATCTATCAGAAGTTTGTGTTGACGCAGTCATCCAGTGTAACTACGGAAGAACATCAATATAATTATCAGCTTAAAGATTGAAATCGGATTATAGCCATCTTTTTAAGCTACAAACATTCTCTACCATCTCAGTTACAAATGTCAACGGAAATAATCATCCACAATTGTAGAATATGAAGATGGCAACTATTTCGTAATCCTTTTCTTGTTTTTGAAGAATTCTTCAAAGCACACTGATGAAAAATTTCTAACTGGCACTAAACGGATATCTACTGCTTCCTGATTACCATTGATTGTCTAACTTATATCAATTTGTGATATTAAATTGATTATTTAGTGGAACTACTCTAGTTTAATAAGTAAACGGTTTCAATAAATACATCGTAAAATTTACTTGTGGACATATTGAACTTAGTTCTTCTAATGTTATATTTCTTTGCGATCTTCCGGACTGTGATGATTTCGGATCGTCGACCTGCAAAATGAGTAAACAAAATCATGTTATAATTGTTTCATGTTAATATCAGCTGTATGCAAATAAGTGATACTCTCACTTTCGACAATGATATACCATTGTGATACAATTTTGACAGATGTATAGGTGATATAACAAAATGTTTCAGGGTTATTCTGGCGTTCATCGCAAACAAGGGAACGCCGTTATTCACAGGTATGTGATTTATGTGATCTACTTTAGATCTGATTAATTATTATTCGAACCAGTGATGAATATTGATTGCACATCAGAAAATCACATATTTGATAACTGGTTACGTCGTTGACGATCGTATATTATCAGTATCTGTCGGTACATGAACATCCTGAAAGGGGTTTATGAGTATAATTGAAGTAAGAACACACCTTTCTTCTCTGATATAATGCTCTTTAGTTCAAACAGTTATTACACATTAAGCCCTGTATATCAATATCATCACTTGAATTTAGGTGCATTCAATAGAACATTGTTAATAGAACTAATAATGAATTCTGTATTCCACATGCAATCTACAATCTAATTTATATTTCGTTTCAGCAAAATACGTTGAATATGTTGCTAATAAGATAGTGATAGATTGTTAAGATAACCGAACAACCGAAATTTTAAAGAGGCGAAAAAAGTGACTTAGAAATAAACTACAATTCACATTATATTTCAGCGTTTTACAAATGAAAATGTTATCCATGGATACAAGAAGTTACTGTGTTTTTACATTCATAACAGTAACTATGTATACGGTAATAAATGTGAAAAGCATAACTTTGATCTAAGAACTTCTTTATCAGGACTGCGGCAAGTTGGAATTATAGAATGAACTCTGTATAATGAATTCCAATTCAGGAAAACTTTTAGTGCACCCAGCTGGTGCTTAAAAATTAACTTAATGATTCTGTCTTGTGATTTGATACTCAGTCTTTCACATTATGAACACAATCTGTGTTATATCGTTTAAATGCAACGCATTCTCCATGATTAATGGCGCTGCATCGTTAAATTTTATAAGCCATCAGACTAGCTTTATATAGTGACAGTATGGTTAAGGTAGGTTGTTAACATGATAACTTGTTTGTTTTCCATCATATGTGTAAGCAACTCCGTCTGAAACTCATTTGGGACTGCTACCGGTCACAAGCCGGATAAAAGCCGAAGTTTGGCATGAGGCAAGTAACATTATCCCGTAAAACAACAGCCTCGCTAGAAATACACTAACCAGTAAAATCCTTTATAACCATTTAAACTCTGCTATGAGAGCTGGAGGGTCTGTTATGATACCTAATGGTAGAAGCCACGTTTTGTCGAAAGCAACTACGCCGATGCCCTTTCTAACAACCAGAGTAATCATCAATACAGGTACATGAAATTTCCGCACGATTTGAGAGACTGGTAGAAGCATGCAAATAGCTGAAAAAAAATGAAAACATACTACCTGGCGATACTTGGAATAAGTGGCATACATTGGTTACAATATGGATAGCTACCATTATCCGTATGAAAAGTGCTTTTATACTCGGATTACAAAGAAGAAAACGCCTTACACACACAAGGAGTAGCACCAATTTTGTCACAAAAGGCACAAAAGGCCCTTAGAGGATTACAACCTCATGGACCTAGGATCAATAAAGCACTCTTCAAGACAGAGAAAGAAGAGATTAGAATGTATATCACCCACAAACGACAGTTACGAAAACGACAAAGGCCAGTTCTATGCGAGGCTAAAGTCAACCATTAATATGTGATTAGCCAAAGACTCGATCATTCTAATGAGAGACTTAAATGCCAAGATTGGAATGGACAACACAGGATATCACGACATCAGTGGACAACATGAACTGGGAGAATACATCAAAAACGGTGAGTGGTCGGCAAACTTATTTACCCTCAACAAAATAATTATAGGTGGCACAATATTCTCTGACAAGCGTATACACAAAACGTCATGGGTTACACAAGACCACACTACGAAGAACCAAGTCGGCCACATCTGCATTAATTAAAAAGTTTAGAAGGGCTATCGAAAACGTAAGGGCAATGCGAAAAGCTGACAAAGACATAGATTACCATCTGGTGGTGGCCAAATGGAAACTGGAGCTGAATAGGCACTGAACAATTGTAGCAGCAGTATTACAAAATTTAAACATAGCCCTTCTACGGGATACCAACTAAAGCAACAAATCCCAAACAACTCAAAACAATAAGTTTCAAGCATTTCACAGTCTACTGGAGAAAGACGAAAGTAATATGAAAGACAACTGAAAAGAGAATAAAGAAACAACAATTTCAACATGTCAAGAGGTTTCGGGTCGCAAGAAACAACGCTATGAATAATAGATTTATATTATAACAAGATCCAAGAATGGAGGGGCAATATGTTAGCATTAAATAGCAGTCGGACAATAACAGAGAAAGCTAAAACTCAGATCTAATATACGGAAATCATTAGCAAGTAAAAAGAAGCATTAGGCTGAATAAACGAAAATATGTGAAGAACCTCGCATCGATGGTGAAAAAAGCTGCAAGAGAAAGAAATATGAGGCACCCATAAGAAAAAGCTAGCTGGGGAATCCAGTAAACCAGGACGGCTAATTAAAATTAAGGCAGGCAAACTAATTATTGAAGTGAATAACTAACAAAACAGTTGCGTTAGACACTTCAAAGAACTTTTAAACAGACAAGCTCCACTGCACTCACCACTTATTGAAGCAGCAGCCACATATCTTTACATAGACACTGACACATCTACAGTCGGAGTAATCGAAACGGTCACATGAGTGTCAAATCAAGAGTGGCAAATCAGCAGTGTCAAACAACATCCAACTGAGGAACTGAAGGCAGATATGGTCGCAACTTAAAAAGTACTCCACATTTTCTATAGGAAGATTTGAGGAGAAGAGCAACTGCCAGCACACTGAAAAGAAGGATATTTTATAAAGCTACCAAAGAAGCGAGATCTTAACAATTACGAGAACTATATATGCATCACTCTTCTTTCGAAATTAGGAGAAGTCTTCAACACAGTGTTGTTAAACTGAATAAAAGATCACGTCGATGCCGAACTTTTAGACCAGCAGGTCGGATTCCGTGAACACAGATCGTGTATCTACCAAATCAATACTCTACGTTTAATTGTTGAACAGTCAACTGAATAAAATTCATCACTTTATATTAACTTTGTAGACTACGAAAAGCATTCGACAGAGTGGATAGAATAGTATTATGGAGCATTCTACGATATTATGGCGTATCCGAAAAGATAGTCAACATCATACGGAATTATTATGAAGAAGTACATTGTATAATCGTACATGGAGGTCAGCTCACAAATTCATTCAAAGTGAAAACTGGTGTCAGACAAGGCTGCTCACTCTTGCCTTTCCTCTTTCTGCTAGTGGTTGGCTGTATCATGGAAACTGCAACATCTCAGGGTAATCTTGAAATACAATTAACAACATGGATACAACTAGATGATTTGGACTTTGCAGATGATCTAGGTCTTCAATCCAATACACAGCAGCAACTGAAGGTGTGGATGGCAGTGCAGCAGCAACCTCAGCAGCCAGCAGTGGGCCTCAACATACACAAAGAAACAAGCAAAATTCTCAGATACAAAACAATAAACACTAACATAATTTAACTTGATGGAGAAATTCTGAAAGACGTAAAATCCACCACATACTTGGGTGGGAACATCATTATTAAACAAAGAGGGTCTGATGCAAATGTCAAGGCGCAGTTCGGAAAGGTAAGGGCAGCGTTTCTACAAATGGAGGACATCTGGAACTCAAACAAACTGTCAGTCAACATTGAAATCGACATTTTCAATAAAAATGCAAAACCAGTTCTGTTGCATGGAGCTGAAGCTTGCATTGAGAACTACGAAAAGCATCATACAAGAGATACAAGTATTTACAACCAACTGTCTGCGTAAGATATTTGGAATCTTTTGACCAGATATCATCAACGACAACCGTCTGTGGCAGACAACAAATTAACCGAATTCCAGACAAGGGAGAAATTCTGAAAAGACACTGGAAGTGGGAAGGACATACATTGGGAAAATCATCAAATCGTGTCACAAGACAAGCAATAACATGGAATTCTGAAGTTCAAAGAAAAGTGGGAGACCAAAAAATACATAACGTTGTGAACTGGAAACTGACATGACAAGAATGGCAGTTGCGAAGAGATAAAAAGGAAAGCTCAGTAGAGAGTTTGTTGAAAAATGCTGGTCATCGGCCCATGCTGCACACGGGGCAACATGCATTGATTGATCAATTGATTGATATAATACAATATTACTACTATTGCTAAGCTTTTGCTGAGTAGCAGTAATTTGGAGTACTAAGTGTCACTTTGTTACAAAAACATTATTACACAAGTATATTAGTTTTACTTAAAGGCGTACAACTTTGTTAATTATCAAACTCACTTTGCTTAAATATGTCATCATTTGATAAGCAGCTCTTACTTCCGCCTCATGCAATTCCAGTATTTCCAATGTAAAAGCAATATCAAAAAATTCATCTTCAAAATTCTTTGACTAAGTGATAAAATAAGAAATGAAATTTGAATTACATAGGATAATAGATCGAAGATTGAATAAGTAAGTTGTTGAATCGCACTATGAATTACAATACTTTAATGCTATATCAAATCATTCTGGTGATCAAACAAGGTGACAAAATATCTGTCATGTGTACATCGCTAATTGTACAACACAACTGTATAGCAGTACTTGCTACTTATTTTACATCGAAATGACATATATTTGGCCGTTTCACTGTGAAACTATATAGTATTATATCTGCACCACATATCATCATTATCATTAATTACCTTGGTGATTGTTAACTATGAAGTGTGGACAATTGAAAACTAAGAGCTGGTATTCAACCACTATTTTTTGCTTGTATGGGACACACCAAAATTTCTCATCTACAAACACTGTAATAAATAGTGTTTAGTACTCTCAGCTCACCAGTAAACGTCTAGCCGTTTAACCGGATGAACAGCCGATGTTCAACGTATCTAGTAGAGAGGTGTGACTAGCGGAGTTTAGTCATGTTGAAAAAAAGAATTATGCAATTAAAAGCCTAAAATTCGTATTAATAACAAATACGTTAAGGTCAATTTTAGCTGTTCAACTCAGATTTGAGCGATAATTATACCTTGACTTAGTGATCAGAATTACTCATCATGACAAAGCAGTAAAGCAATACTGAAAATGAAAACTTTCTTTTAGGTTGTACCATATCAGGCGGATCAACCGAGGTAGAGTAAGACTAAAAGTAGAAAACCTAACGTCAGAAGGCAAAGTCGTTCTACTAACTGAAACGAGATGCGATGGCAGTTAAATGCTTTTTTTTCTTCAAACGACTAGTATGACATAGATACTGCCTACTCGAAGAGGAATGGTGAAGTCATAGAAGATCGAAATCGACATTCTACACTTCAGGCTACATAGCTAATTTCTGTCTGCTGTAGTAAGTCCTTAACAAGTGCAGAGTTAACAGACCAGAAGCCACTTGCTAAAACGTCGATTGTGACTGATTCCATTTTTTTTTCTGGCAGTACAGTAACACTCTTGGTTCGTCATGACCTCCTCTAATTCACCTTCATTTTCACGTGTCTCATAAAGTAGAACCCTTCTATAGTGAGCATGAGGAAAGTAATAACCCTCTTCATACCACCGACAAGTCTTAAGCTCACCTTGTTCAAATCCAAAACTCTTCTATTGCATGTTTTTACACTATTACTACTTTACGCCATCAACCTTTTCGATTACGATTACCATGTGCACCACTAGTACTGAATATTCAAATTCGGAAAATGTTATATCAGGTTTTCTGAACCGTGCTTATAACTTCATGTCACCGTTTTTACTGTACGAACATTGTGTCAAATTAATCAGGTATTCTCGTAAGCAAAACCATAAAATATATCACCATTGACCAATACTGTCTCCGAAACATGCATTCATGACCACAGCATGTTCATTAACTCCATTCCATTTCGTCATTACAAATAAACGGTGCGTCACGACCCGACAACATATTCTCGTGACCTTGTTATTGTAGGCATCACGCTATGTTTGTGGGAAGAATACGCACTTCCTGAGTGAATTTCTGACATTAGTTGGTGATGTGCTGTTTGTCTAAATGGTACAATGTAAAGATGGAAAGACAAGAATACATGCTGATTGTGGTCTTCATGGAAATTGCAACCAATGTATAAAGACACTTGGTGACATGTCCCAAAATCGGTTACAGGGACTCAGGACATTATATTCATTATATTTGATCAGTCATAGAGGACATAAATACTTATATACTGTTTGTCGTTTAAAACAGACAAGTCGTGTGATCTTTAATTTTATGTTTTCAATGAAGTATGCTTACAAAATTATTCCTTGATTACCACATGTCACCTCACTTGTAATTGTCTTGTGAACATTCCACAACACATAACCGTCATTTCAATAATCAACATAATAGGTAAAAGTGAATTTCATATTATTACATACAAAGTAAACAGTTGTCTAATTAGGATAAGCTTATACATTCCTATTGATTAGTCATGGACTGAAACTAGTCAATTTTTGTTGCTATAAGTGCATTTTGAGTGAATCTCCTCGATATTGCGACAGTCCACATATACACCCTTAGCACAAGTGTAACTCACTGGACACAGTGACCTAAAAGGGTTAAGCTAGAAGGAATGGAGTTCGAATCCCTGCGCAGGTACATCAACTCAATGAGTCACAGATAGGACGAAACGTGTGCTATGAATTCCACTTTCTAGTTTCAATCTAACTTAAATTATACAAATCTGTATTTAAGAGATCATTGAAATGATGCAGCATAATTTAATACAATAGTTGACATTTATAAGCTGGTGAAGACGTTCAGTGAGTGTGATTCAGTCTAATTTAGCAGTTGCTTATTAATATTATCGTATTGTAAATGAATGTATTTCAACTATGTAGGCAACAGAATAGAAATGAATTGTGAACTACTATTGTAAATGTATACATGAAAAGTAGTTGTACAATTTACCTGGACTGTATCAGTAGTCAGATCAACCGACAACGAACCTTGTGAAATCTAGTTGAACAGTATACATAGAATGCAATCTGTTGAATAATGAACTGGTATATTGTGAAGAAAACAATTTAAGTGAATAATACAAACGATTAATTGATAACAATTGGCTGACAGTAGCTGATTTGATGCTGGCTAATTTTGATGTGAATTAATGGGGAAACAATGTTTACAATGTCAGGATTATTTCTTATTTCTCATAAAAGAATGTTTTCTCTACAAAATGGTGCCGATGAATTTATAAGTGTTTGCTTAAACCATACGAAATGGAAGGCCTACTCACACTTATAGCTAATTTTAATTATACATAAGATGACAATTAATCAATCAATCAGTCAACCAACTCTGTTCTCAAATCTTCTTTCCAGTTCGTTACACGCTCTTATCATTCTTTTTATATCTGACTCCGATTACCGGTGCAATTTGTCCCTGAATATTGCCTTGTTCAAAAAGCTATGAGGATTTCGGCATAAAGCTTGTCTTACGATGTGATTTGATGATTTTTTTCAATGTATATCCTACCTACCTACAGTGTTTTACCTGGTTACCTCCTCAGCTTTATTTGGTTGGTTTATTCTTTACCGTAATAGGCTGTTAATGATTATGTCTAGCCAACGTATCAAGAGTAACTTCAGCTAACAACTGTTTACAATCGCTTGCATCTTGTGAATGATGGTTGTTGTAGATCACAATACAAGTTTCTGCCACACACAATAAAGACTTAGTGTCTTGACGTTTGTAATGGTAATTCTGACTTTGGTGTTGTCTGACAATTGTTTCGGATATTTTTTCTTCATTGTTGAAATTTCGCAATTATCTGGTCAAGCTGATTCGTGTATTTACATCTGTATTAGAGTCTCTTTATTTAATACTGAAGCTGCTGCCTAGGTATGTAATAGTTTCCATATCTTTCAGAACTACTCCATCATATGTAATTAGATTTGTGCTGATTGCTTTTAAAGGATTTAGCTTTATCCATATGAATAATTTCGTCTTTTACTGGCTGTAGAGACTGTTGCTACACTATCAGTCTTTGCTTGCATTTGTTACTGTGTGTAGAATAGAAAAGCTACATCATCTGTATAGTACAAGATGTCTAGTTACATACATGTTGTCCAGTGTGTTTTGTGCTTGTCTTAATTTGTTGGTATTTTTGCAAATCCAGTCAACTACCAAAAAGCACGGTAATTGTAGGAATTAGCAGCATCATTTGACGCCGTTATACACTCCGCATGAATCTGCAAATAGCCCTCCATACATTATCTCGCAGTTCAGTCCGCTGCAATAATTCCGTACGATAATGACTATCTTCTTCATCAGGTACACCACAGCGTCGAAGAAGACTCTATAATGTTTTTCTGTCCACGATGTCGAGTATTATCTTATTGTCAAAGACGTTCATGTTGTTGATAAGGTAACATTTATAGAAATGTCTGTTGATGCAGATTCTATGACTGGTGGGTTAAGTGGTACTGGTCTATTCAAGAGTTTCTAAAAGTGCTATTCTTACACGTTAGTTGTTTCTTGGGTTGTTGTTATTTATTTGTCATCCGTGTTCTTGACCGGTCGTTCTGAATAAATATATATTTTCTAGCCAATCTCATCGTTGTATCATACTGATGCCAAAGTTAATTTAAAATGACAGCATTTCGAACAGTGTAATTGGATATGCCGTTGTTTCGAAATAAGATGCACTGATTCACGAATATGAATTTCAGCCAAACAAATGCAACTTGTTGATACAGAAAAAGTAGAATTCCTTTTTGACTCGTTACTCCTCATTACTTGCATTAAAATCGTAATTTCTAACATCATCATCATTATCGTTAGTAATGATAATGTCAACGAAACCAATTGAATCAACATACAATATCCATCTGATTAACAAAAAAATGTGGCTTTGCCAATGAATATTTAAAGGTAAACATTGAGTGGTTGAAAATGTGGCAAGAGTGTGATTATTAAGAACTCCATAATCGATTAGGTAGAGTGTTTAATGACCAAAGAAAATTTCGTGGTAAATCCACTTTAGTTTCAAGGAATTGAAAGAGTGGAAATGATTGATTAATTGATAGACTAGAAGGATAATAATACTAAGTAAGTAATGGTTGAGTTGGTGTAAAACAAAGATTAGCACAACATAATACAAACAGATGTGTGAATTATTATTATGAGCGGTAGTAGTAGGGCATAGGGCTAGCACCCCTATCCCGTGAAACACAAGTTTGCTAAAAAAACGCTAATCAGATTAAACAAACTTAACTATTTAAACTCTGCCCTGAAAGTGGAAGGAATCTATGTGACGCTTTATAATGAAAGCCGTGATTCTTCGGAAGTCATGAAACCGACGCCCCCCTCCATTCAACGAACAGAGCAAAATTTTATAGGTACATGAAATGCTAGGACAATGTGAGAGACCGGGAAAATCACCCAGATAGCAGCAGAAATGCAGAGATGCAACTTGACGCTGCTTGGGATCAGGGAAATGCACTGGACTCAAACTGAACTAAAAACAATAATCACGTGAGAGGTGTTACTATATTTTGGGCACAAAGAGGAAAATGCCCCACACATCTAAGGAGTCGCTTTGATTCTCTCTAAGAAAGCACGCAATGCACTTGTAGGATGTGAATTACATGGACCCAGAATCGTCAAAGCACCTTTCAAGATAATAAAGAAGGAGATTACAATTAACATCATCCAATGTTATGCACCCACCAACGACGGCAAAGACGAGGACAAAGATCAGTTTAATGATAGGCTGCAGTCAATTAGAGCGTAGTATCCAGGAAAGAATCTGACAATCTTAATGAGGGACCTAAACGCCAAAGTCGGAATAGACAACAACGGTGACGAAAATATCATAAGACGACAGGGACTTGGAGAAAGAAATAAGAGTGGTAAAAGATTTACAAATATTTGCGCTTTCAACAAAATGGTCATAGGTGGTGCAATATTCCCCCACAAACGCATACCCAAGGTTACATAACTCTAACCGGATCATTATATGGAGAATCAAATTGATCATATATGCATCAATAAAATATTCAGAACATCAATGGAAGATGTGAGAACCAGGAGAGGCGCTAATGTAGCTTCAGATCACAACCTAGTGGTTGCCAAAATGAAACTGAAGCTAAAGAAGCAATGGATAACTGGAGTAACAGCATTTAAACAGTTCAATACAGCCTCTTTTCGGTGTACTGACAAACTCAAGGAATTTAAAATACCTCTCAACAACAGGTTTTAAGCCTTACAGGATGTGCTGAAAGAGGAAGAAACCACTATGGAGGACAATTAAAAACGAATCAAGAAGGCACTAACTTCAACTTGTCAAGAGGCCCTAGGCTGCTAAAAAAACCATCATAAAAAATGGATTTCCACTAAGAACCTGTATTAAACTCAACAAAGGAGGAACAAGAAGGCAGAAATCAACAACAGTCAAACTAGAGCAGAGAAAATCAAGGCACAAACTGAATACACAGAAGCAAATAAACAAGTAAAGAAAAAATTAAAACCGACAAACGGAAGTATATCGAAAACCTTGCAATGACAGCGGAAAAAGCTGCAGGAGAAGGAAATATGAAACAGCTATACGACAAAACGAAGTGACTAGCAGGCAAATATAGTAAATTAGAGAGAACGGTCAGCAGCGAAGAAGGCAAGTTAATCACCGAGATTCAAGAACAAAGAGACAGATGGGTAGAACATTTTGAGGAACTCTTGAATAGACCAGCTCAACCGAACCCACCACACATCGAAGCAGCATCTACAGACCTCCCAACTGATGTCAATCCACCAACGATGGAAGAAATCAAGATAGCTACCAGACAGATCAAAAGTGGGGAAGCAGTAACACCTGACAATATATCAGCCGAAGCACTCAAGTCAGACATAGACATAATGGCGAGGATGCTCCAGGTTTTATTCAAGAGGATCTGGGAAAAAGAACAAATGCAGGCAGACTGGAAAGGAAGATACCTCATTAAGATATCAATGAAAGGAGATTTGAGCAAATGTGAGAACTACAGAGAAACCACACTATTGTCAGTACCAGGGAAAGTCTTCAATAGAGTGTTGTTAAATAAAATGAAAGAATCAGTGGGTGCTCAACTCCGAGATCAACAGGCTGGTTTCTGTAAGTTTCGGTCATGCACAGACCAAATCGCAACAGTACGGATCATCGTTGAACAATCAATTGAATGGAACTCGTCACTGTGCATCAACCTCATGGACTATGAAAAAACGCTTGACAGCGTAGACAGGAGATCATTATGGAAACTTTTTTGACACTACGGTATACCAGAGAAACACGTCAACATCATTTAAAATTCTTACGGCGGACCACAGTGCAAAATCGTGCATGTAGGACAGCTGACAGATGCATTCCCAGTAAGAACCGGTGTCAGACAAGGCTGTTTGCTCTTCCTTTTCCTCTACCGCCTAGTAGTTGATTGGATCATGAAAACCTCTACATCAGGGGGGAAGCACGGGATTTAATGGACAATTGGAATGCAAGTTCATGATCTGGACTTCGCGGATGATCTAGCAATTCTAATTCAAGTCAAGACAACAAACGTAGCAGCAACCTCAGCATCTGTAGGACTGAACATACATTAGGAAAAGAGCTAGATCCTTAAATTCAACACAAAGTGCACTGACTCAATTGAACTTGATGGTGAAACTCTGGAAGAAGTTGATACTTATACGTACCTGGAAAGCATTATCGATGAAAAATGAGAATCCTATGCAGATGTAAGGGCAACAGCCTACTTTGAAAGAGAACAAACCACCTTCCAGCTAAAGAGGAAATCAGGAAACGACGTTGGAAATGGATAGGACGTATATTCCGCAAACCATCAGACTGTATCACGAGATAAGCACTAACTTAGAATCCTGTTTGAAAACAAAAAAGAAGAAGGCCAAAGAGCACCCTCTTTCGAGAACTGGAAGCAGACATAAAAAGGACAAACAGTAGCTGGAGACAGCTGGAAAGGATTGCTCAGGATAGAGTTGAATGGAGAATACTGGTATGCGGCCCATGCTCTTTCAAGAAAGATAACAGGCGTAAGTAAGTAAGTAGTAGTAATAGTAGTAGTAGTTTTAGTAGTAGTAGTAGAAATAATAATAATAGTAATGATAATCAGAATAAAAATAAAATCAAAAGAATGTAACCAAAGTTACTGTGCTAGTTATTCATTGGTAACTGTCACTTTCACAAAACACAGATTTGGCTTAAGTTATTTGATTGAAACCGCCTCAATAAACCCTAGTAATTTGGCATTCCTAGGTCCGTTGATTGTTTACATAGGTCAAAAAATGTTGGCAGTGTGAATTCGATCAATAATTAGATGACAAGCTGTTGCATAAATAACGACTGTAACAACTAATAATCTTGAACATTTTGGAAAATGAACCGATATATTTGAATGTTTACACTTCTTACTGCCCTTTCAATATACATACGATCTGTTTCTAGTCATTTGCGAATTGTCGAAGGTTGTTTGCACCCAACTAATGTGATTTCAGTGCATGAATCATTGTTCATCCACATTAAACATTCGACAAAATCCAAGGTCTAGGTATTGAAATTGTTGACTGTGTCTATATTCCTTAGCAAATACTATTTCCTGATGCAGTCTTTAACATGAATTGTACAAGTATGCATAACACCACATAGTGTTGCGAAAAATCGATGTAATATTCACCTAACTACAATAGATTCTTGATGCATTAGTTGTATGCTTCGTTTCAGCTGTTGAACTTTTACATTAAATCTTTCAGCTACAATTGGACTCAACAAACTACTTATGACGACTCCACCACCCTTCCAATACATTACGTCTGTAAAATCAAATTGCGTACCATTGATACCTGTGAGTTGAAGCAATTTACTTTATTAGTTCACAAGTGATAAATGTCTCAAAATTGACGTATTTATATCGCCATTTTTTTATATAAAAATATTTGCACAATATGGAGAGATTGTACATGAGGACACCGACCAATGTTCAGTTCATTACATACACACACAGAGACTGACTAAAGTCTTGTATACCTGCTGGATCCATCCACATATGCAATAGACGTATCACACATATAAAGAGAAGTCGATAACCATAATTTAGATAAGGATGTTTGTGGAACATATCTAAATGCACAAACGGCCAGAAAACAAGCAAACCGTCTAAAGTCAGATATATTCCATCTCACCTTAAACCCTCATACAAGTGTACAATATAGAAGTTGTTATAGTCAAGGACAATTACGGCTTTTACAAGACGTTAAAGAGCACTGCTAATTTGTCAGAATCATTTAATCTTTCTAGATTCCCTTCTGATGGTAATTTTGTATGTAAACGTTTATACAAATGAATTTTAATGATTATAGTTTATTCTTACTACAACGACTTATATGAATTCAACAAAACATTGTACTCAGTTATTCGTTGTGTAGTAAGTCATACAAACTCTTTCCTGACAGAAACATCATGAAATATCGGCACTTATGATACATTATATACTTATCTCTATTCGGGTGTATTGTTCTGGTGTATCATTTAGTTAATAGTAATGAATCACTTTACATTCCTTCTACTTTACAGAGCGAGAAATAGATAACAATTGTATTGTCAGATAAACCATTTAAAGACTTTAAACACAACTGTCGAACAAAAATGACAGGCCGTTATTCTGCTAACATTTCATACCACACGATGTTTAATAAACACTAACAAAAAAGACAAATATCTTTCTTATTTAACCACCTTTAGCTGTGTTTACTGATTTGCATGTACTTGCAAAAGCAGATATATTACATTAATAGAAAGAAAAGCGATTATATGTCCTTGTGAACATATCCTGTAAAACTAACGTACGAAAGTATGCTCAGTAGCACTCCCTATTCCAAATATACCACATCAAGTTGATGATGTGGATGCGTTACAATTTGTCAATAGACAATACAAACTGATGTTATTACGATTGGTTAAGGTCATTCGAATTTAAGCATTCATTCTTAACCTCTGTATTCAAAGGAGTGAATAATTAATCTTCAACATTGTGAGTGGAATAAACTATATGAAACTGCATTGTCATTTATGGTAACATTGGTTTACATGAAATTGTAGAACAGTGAAATGAATGACTGAAACAACATTGTCTATTATTAGGCATTTGACATATTCAATGTCAACGATTCTTGTGAAATGAGCAACATTAGTAAATTTTGAAATAAGCACTTACTTTGATTGATCGCGTTTGCGGATCCATGGTTAGGGAAAATAGAGGTGAACTTCCTAATTGCATTATTGCTGGTAGACAGAAATCTGTCAAATCCATATTTTCAATATTTGGAGCTCCATCATTGTTTGAAGTTGACGGCAGAAGATCCCACTGACTGAAGTACTTACTAATCCAGAAACTTAAGGTTGAGATGAATGTATCAGGACTACGAAAATTTGTGCAAGATTTGTAGAATTTTTTTGCTTCTTGTAAACGTGGATCATCTTTGTGATGCAAACCGTTAGCTTAACAGTTGTTGTTGTCATGAAATTAAGAAAAATGCGATTTAATAATCTGAGACAGTTAAAACATCAATAAACGTGTTTTACAATCATATTGGACGTTGTGAAAATAACCTCTGTGTAATTGTTACTAGGGTAACTGGGAACTATAGGCAGATTATACACATGTAATTCGTGACGTTTATACATACAAGTGGATAGCTGGATTACTTTCATTGCTGACTATACATGGGTTATGGTGAATTGCAGCTAGTAATAGCTTGCGATTCTGCGTCTGCTACAACACAGTAATCAGACTCATCGATAAAGGACCGATTTAGTCTGTAGCACACCTACATCATTGACATAACGATTTTATTGAGTGCAGTCCACAGTGGAAAATCACACATTTCTAAGAGAAATTGAATGCAGAACTCTCAATTATTGATACACCACTTATCTACTTACTCTCTCATTCACCAATCAAAACTGGTGTAGGTCAGTTACATCAGTGGTATGATTAACCTGACATCAGTGATAACAGTATTTGGTGAAAGAATGATGTTAGTGAATAAATTGCTAGGTGATGACCACGTCACTCTCTTTGCATTTATTACTTCTGATGTTAGCTAGATGGTAGTTGTTCACAGTAGGACATCGTAGATATTCCACAGTGTATTGTATGTTTATGTTTACCAAGGTGATTAACATCTTTTAATCACATATCTATTCACCTGAACTATACTATAACTTTACAGATCTACCCATGTCAAGTTGAAAGATACCAGAGCATTATTTTCATAAGTTCAAAATTCCAGTCTTGTTTGTGATTACCCATATTAAATAAAGTTAATGTAGCTCCATCTTAACTGTCCAATCAAGTGCTTGTTGTTTAAATGCTGTATACACCACATGCATGAACATGAATGTAGTTGTGTTTTGTTGACGAATGTTAAGTAGTGTGAATCAGCCAGATCACTTCGTTTAACTTTGCTTCAACTGTGGTACACTAACATATGAATAATGCGCATGAAGTATCAGATAGGGTGCCTGCATAAAAGTGATGTATGTAATCTAGTGTTTATTATAAGTAGGGAATCAGTAGGTAGTAATTAGAAATCTGAATGTTATCAAAAAGTCATTTGCGAATCGAACATATTGCAACATAATGAAGTCATTGTTGATTGCAGCATCACTGAATGATCTTGATTCACAATATGTGAAGTTTGCTTGGAATATGAATTTTACTTTATCAAACTAATTAGTTGTGTGTAAGCACATCCATGAATACTACAAATTAACTGATGGATCAATTATAAGCAAGAATTAAATACTCAAGATATATAACCAGGATTATTAAAATATTTCTGTTGATCAACTACAACTTACTTACTAACTCCCAAAAAAATTTATCGATGTTCAGTTGTGCCTGCGTAAATGTAGTTTTGCTATCTGATTCAGTTAACAACGGATTTTCTGTTATCCATTTACCGCATGCGAATTCATAAAAATCAACACAAGGATTCGGCGATGATGAACCATTGATATCACCTAAATGAGTACCATCCAAGTTATTTGCATATACAAAGCGAATGTAATTATCAAAATTTATTTGAAAAATCCTACATGTTATCAAGCATTTACACTTGTTAATCCGCAAGCATTTCATTACAATATCCAAAATAAACGATTCACACATAGTCTGAATGAATTACGTTATCAAGTCAATGTTGGACATATTTAAGTAGTAATCAATGAGTAAGTTCACGATTATCAACAATTTATCATCAGGTAACTTAGCAATTCATTCAAACTACTTCTGTGTATACCCCTTGTTCTAGTCATTCTAATACAATTTTTGTGATTCTGTATATGTAGGAGAGTGATAACAAGGTTATTCGAAACACAGATTATTCACGTGTATATTTCTAATTTTCAATAGAAAACAACGGAAAATAATGAATACAACATGATTAGTTTGTAATACAAACTGTTGCCATGACGATGTTGAACATGAGTGTCATTCAGTTTTGTGCCACTTAAAGCAGGTTAGGGTGACCAATATGTGAACCGGTTATAAAGGCAATGATGTTGTGACTGGAAACTTAATTACTACCGATGAACACTCAAAACCATTGTGGATTCATCATGTAGACAACACATTTGTCATTATCAAAATGAATAAGTTGGAAAATGTCTGCAGTTTTGTAAACACCATTTTCGGAAAAAACCAACTTAGATTGGAAACACAGTCAAATAATAAATTACTTCACAGGCAAGCACTGATCAACTGAACCAACACAAAAAATCTTGAAATTCAGCGCTGTCACAACCCACACACATAGACTACATTGTCAAACACAAAAGAAGCGAAATGTTTATAAAAACTGCATGTCAATACACTTCATACAGTAGATTGTTTCCAGTTCAGTTCCTTATAATGAACTTGAATGTATTTAAGTTTTGTCTATGTAATTTACTCCTAACTTAAAACATTTTACGATGATTCCACATTGTTCTGACCTACATTACGACATTAATAAGCTATCTTGTTATTATAACCAGTTGTACCGGTAACCACATTGATTTAATTACTTTTTAATAAACCAGGGGATATACAGAAAATAAGATGAGGTTGATATATTGTGATGCTCGACCAGTAGTCATAAACGATGTACTTAACTAAAGATCAAATGTAGTTTGAACTGCTGTGAGGACTGCCAACAGTATGAATGATTAATGGTTGCTCTTAAGTATAACCTAATCCTGTTACTCTCAATGTGGATAGAAAAACACAAAATAATGAAGATTAGGAACATGAGTCAATTATTATTTTATTTATTCACTTATAAACATACTAAGGCTAACCACACAGCTCAACAATCAGCAAAACGTCATTTATACAAACGAGGACATTAGTGGTGGAAAATAGGGTTTGTGGTAGTGAAGGTGATTGAGCCGAGAACATATACACAACTAATTAGTGATAGTTTATAAGTGAAAATTAACAGAAACTGTGTCTATTGGGAGGATACGGTGAGGGGAACAATAATAATAATAATATGTTCAACGCACATAGAAGTAAATAAACAGTTTTGAATGTCAGTCGCCCATCTTGAGTCACCCAACCTATTGCCTACACACTGAAATGACAAAAACAATTACTTGTCCTGATTATCAAAACACAGTTCACATAAAGTGTAACATTGATTAAAAGAACGTTGTAAAAGAATGCATACAATTGTGAATAATAAGAGAAATCTTCAACAATCAATGAATGAAGTACATATTTCCGTCTAGATGCGTTGTGAGTAAACTGTTACTTGGTCGTTAGTGTTTGTCTTAGAGTTACTGTAAGTAAATATTATTGAAAAGAAAGAAACACTGGACGATTGTTTCATTCAACGTCTAGATTAGTCAGGAGCATACACTGCTAATCCTTCCAAGGTATATAACTCCTAATAATCACACCACGCAGATGATTTAGAATTATTAGCACTACTGAGTCAGTGTACAATGATAGAATTATTGATAAGAACCAATAATCATTAAATGCCACTAGTAATAACTCACTCCTAAAATGTTTGGATTTCACTAGTCAATAATATATAATCAACATAGATTTGTGTTGAATAGTAACAACAAATTTAAATGTCAATCTTCAAATAACCACCTGAACCTAACTTTATTCCAGTGAAATAACCGCTATTCTGTCGAATTAGATATCACGAATTTGTCTGAATTAGACAGCCATTGATCACCTGGAAGCACTGGATAGCTGTTTCATTCTAGTATGAGACTCTTAAGCAGTGGGCATCCGCGATCGTTTTACCATTGCACCACTGAATTGCTTCCCAACAGTTTAGATTTCTAATTCAATAAACCAGTGATACGTTTGCGCGGCCTCATCGTTTTTGACGGTTGGTAGCTGCCTCACACTTGTCACAGTTAAACTTCACTGGTGATCGATGGTTTTCCAATTCATACCGATTAGTGTTATCGAAATTGTTAGTTAACTTTCTAAACAACATCCAATTATTTGAACTGTTATCATTATGGCTTCATTTCAACGTAAATCCTATGCATAAAATAGTAAGTATCTGTCAATAGGATTTATAAAGTAAAGTATCACACATACATTTCTGGACATTTTCGTGAACACAATCAATATTGAAACAGTATCTATGAAAACACTCTTCATATTCTTCTCCCCAATTGTTTGTATGGCATGAAATAGGGTTGATTATAACAAGCAGATATGAAGTCACCAATCATGTCTAATGTAAAACACAATTAATCATAATTGATTTAATGAGATTGCCTAATACATAGAGGAAGACAACCATGTATTCTTATTATTTGAGTTTGATTGTTGCGATTGACTGATGCTTACGAAACTTCTAACTATTCATGTGGTTTGATGGATCAATCAAAACCTGTTTGTCACCAATTAAATTTTCATTCGGAACTTATCATGATTAATGTGTGCATGAGTCGGTATTAAAGTCATCAACTATGAATTGTGTACAATTTCAAAAGTATTCACATATGTAATTAATGTAAAAGTAGTTTAACAAACGTTAGAAGTCGAATCATTGAACTTACCTTGGTTACCATTAAGTATAAAATAGGCTGCAAATATAAATGTTAAAGCCCCCGCAATAGAAGCACTAGCAATAGTCACAAGTCCACTGATTACCATTTCAATTTTTCGGTTAATAATAATCTTCCTGAGAAAAACTTGAGTGTTGTAACACTGACTTTTATACCGAAATTACTCACACACTTCAACCAATCAGTACAAACTTTCTGTTACTTTAACAAATTCACTTACAATAAACTAGTCGACGAATGGTAGCTTCATAAGATATCAACAAGATATTCAGTAGTTCAATGTTTTATTACTGATTAATCTATTTGAATAAAAACGTTGATTATTTTATCCAATTGAATTCATTGAGTGTCTTTCATCATAAATATTTATGTGGCTACAACAACATTACATAATTGTGGTAAGAAGAGATAAGAATTTCTGAATGAAGTAAGAATTCATAAAACAACTGAGTTAGATTACTAACCAAATGTTAAAAGATGCAGACTATCAACGATGAGATTGAAATGGCAGTCAAAACTGAATATGAGACCTACGATGTTTAGTTCAGTGATGATCCTTTGGATATAAGTTACAGTAGAGTAAACTCACTACTGCCACTATAAGTAAGTTTAGTAACAAAGTGAAGAAAAATGAGTTCTGTTGACATAAATCAGTTATGCCTATTAATGTAATAGAAGTTGATTAGATGCAGCAGTTGTGCTACATGATAATAAAAGAGTGAGAAGCGTAGTAATACTTTGAAAATTATTACAAACAACGCATATCGATTATACTACTACCTTTTATTCTATTCATATACACTTATTAGTAAGGAAACTTGTGGGTATTAACAAACAGTAAAGCATTATTCAACGAGTGTATTCCTACTTTTTTTGGAAAAGAACAGTATACTGTCTTATCTAATGACAGGACTTGATCTACCTCATGATTCGGTTGTTTTGCCAATTCTTCTCTGAAAGATTATGCTTGATCAACAATCTTTTTCAATTTTCATCCTTACTAATTACAAAGATGATGTAATTATTTGTATGCCTGAATAACTTACCGTAAATTGTCCAAAAATTAACTACTTCTTTATGAATATTGACTGAAGGTTCATTTTAATTGATCTCCGATTTTGTATCGAACAGTTAATGTTTGTCTACCACAAAAGAAAAAGCTGAACAAAATTGTGAGATAGCAAGATGCTTGTACAAGTCAACACTTTGTAATTAAGACGACGTCGAATGTCACATATCGTGGTACGACTATATCACCTAATCAATGTAGTTCTTTGCGTTGATTGCTTATTCAATAGAAAGTTATTTGATTGAATTGTTATGCAGACTACGCCCCCTTTTTAAATGATGACCGTGAACTGAACATTCCACTTTATACTTAAGACGTAATGAAGAAGTAATGTACCAATTAAAATTTAAATCACAAAACTCCTTATTCATCTGCTTCGTCTTCTAAATCGATTTGTTCTTGTTCTTCTTATAAAATAAAAAACATAATTCTGTTTTAAAAGTTAGCCATCTAAATATTTTTATTATGATTATCATGACTGTGTTAAGATTTTACATTGAATTACAGAAAAAAATAAGAATGAGCATAACACAAAACAAAACTGTGAAAGTTCTCCCTTCTCAATTCAAATTCAACAAGAAGATGATGAGTTCACATCCTCATAACACAAACACACCTTGAAAATATGAAAACCCTAAAAAGGCATGTTCCCTTGATCACTGTCTTATTGAAGAACCAACAATAAAGTGCACTGTCATGTAATGAATGGTCTCAATGTAACACCACCATCGGATAAGAGATAATCTCGTGAATCTCGAATTATTGCATAAATCTTCAGACAAATAGCCGAAACACTATTGACTGGTAATACACTGTGATAATGTCAATCAACTACTTATCTACTATCTGATGGTTGTTTTTACAGTAAATAAATAAAAGAAAAATCACAGCACAACTAGAATTCTTAGTGAATTGATTTTCTTGTTTTTTGTTGTTATGGTTATAATGAGGTGATCTACAGAGTACACCTTCTGAATGATGCACTTTTTATTAGTGTGCGTGTGTTTGTGTGCATATGAAATGGTGAATTCAACTTTCTTTTGTTAAAATAAGAATAAAAAGCTAAAGTTTTCTTTCACATTTTTTGTATCTAAGCAGTTTTTTTATAAGAGTTTCATTGTTTCATTTGTGCATACAAATTTAATACCAAAGAATCTGTAGTTGATTAGAGATAAGAAAAGTTAATGAGCTCAGAGATTAGCAGAAGTATTTTTATCATCACAAGATTATTGTCTAAGAAACTAAGTTAGTTTCTATGCAATATTTGGTGACAATGAAGTAGTGTTTATTATCAGGTAATTTTGTGTAGAGTAGACGAACTGGTAGTGAGTTTCGATGTTTATTGTATTCATCATTGAATGATGTCAGTAGGGTACAACTAGTAACGTTCGCTATGAGACATGTAATCGCTGGATACGATGTTCTGTTAAAATCGACTTAGTGTTATGCCGGACCAGAATGAAGTGTAACAGACTCCCAGAACTGTGTTTTGGGAACACTATTTCATTAATTCTAGCTGTATGTAATGTAAACTTTCTGTTTTTTTTATTGTTACGTTTCTCTTACCGTATTCTCCCGTTTAGCATAATTACTATTATTATATTGTCTCTTATTATGCACTATAATTAATCAATTGTGTACAGGTTGTTCCTATTCACTACCACTATTTCCTTTGTTCTGTATTCATGTTAATTCCGTAATTGCTTTGATGTGTGGTCTAATGCTAAGTGTCATGATGCTAGAAATTTGGTGGTTAGATGATCTAATGCAAATCACTAGTGCCTAGTCGGTAATCGTGCGTCTCCCCTACGCCCACTAAGTCGCAAGCCAGAATAAGAAGAATACGAGTCAATAGATCAACTAGACAGAATCCTATTATTCTTCAACAATGCCTTTATACATACATAAAATCACACCACACATCAAACCAATTACGGAGTTAACATGAATACAGAACAAAGGAAATAGTGTAGTCAATAGGAACGACCTGTAAATAACTAATTATTTATAGTCCATTATAAGAGACAATATAATAATAGTAATTATGCTAAACGGGAGAATATGGTGAGAGAAACGTAACAATAATAGAAACAAAATGTTTACATTTCACACAGATAAAATTAATGAAATAGTGTTCCCAAAACACAGTTTTGGGAGTCTGTTACACTTCTTTGTGGTCCGGCATAACACTGAGTCGATTCCAACAAAACATTGTATCCAGCGATTATATGTCTCATAGCGTACGTTACTAGTTGTACCCTACTGATATCATTCAATGATGAATACAATAAACATCGAAACTCACTACCAGTTCGTCTACTCTACACAAAATTACCTGATAATAAACACTACTTCATTGTCACCAAATATTGCATAGAAACTAACTTAGTTTCTTAGACAATAATCTTGTGATGATAAAAATACTTCTGCTAATCTCTGAGCTCATTAACTTTTCTTATCTCTAATCAACTACAGATTCTTTGGTATTAAATTTGTATGCACAAATGAAACAATGAAACTCTTATAAAAAAACTGCTTAGATACAAAAAATGTGAAAGAAAACTTTAGCTTTTTATTCTTATTTTAACAAAAGAAAGTTGAATTCACCATTTCATATGCACACAAACACACGCACACTAATAAAAAGTGCATCATTCAGAAGGTGTACTCTGTAGATCACCTCATTATAACCATAACAACAAAAAACAAGAAAATCAATTCACTAAGAATTCTAGTTGTGCTGTGATTTTTCTTTTATTTATTTACTGTAAAAACAACCATCAGATCGTAGATAAGTAGTTGATTGACATTATCACAGTGTATTAACAGTCAATAGTATATTGGCTATTTGTTTAAAGATTTTCGCAGCGAATCTGGATTCGCGAGACTGAGACACTCCACTATATGTCAGTTCACTCTCTTGTTGTTACTTCAATGAGATAATGATCTACAAACTACACTTTCTGGAGGATGCATAATTCTGTGATGGGTGTTGATCTGTAAAACCTGTGCAAATGGAACAAAAAATGGTTAGGTTTATTTTTTTTAAATACAAGCACCATTGAGAAGTGCATCTTTTGGAAGGCACGGGTTACCAGTCATCTATTTATTATATGAATAGGAAAAGTAAAAACTGCTAAATTTTACCGGGCATTTGAATTCAAGGCATTCAAGCTACTTTATTATCACAACGGTGGTGAGGGTACACACGTGAGATCATTCAATCTATACGAGAAGATGAGATATGAACTAAAACACTTAGTATCAGGATTCATCTGTTGAATGAATTTAGTATAAAAACATTTAATACTAATTAATTAACACTGCACTCATTACTCACTGAACGCCTAATAAATTATTCCTACCTGCCCAACTACCAACATCATTCAAATTTAAAGTTAGGAATAGAATTGAACACATAATGTACTAACACCACTCACATGTCAACAAACAAACGTGTATATTAATAAATAAGATTTTAAGGAAAATTAAATCCATGTTACCAGAGTTAGAGTAGACCAAGCTATAGAATTACTAAAATGGCGTGAAGTTAGTTTTAATTCTAGTAAGCTGGTCAACTACATCATTCGAAATTCAACAAGAATCGTTAGACTACTAATTTCAAAGTGATGATCAATTAATCTGAGCTATAACAACCACACTTCACTTCATTGTTCTCTAAATATATTCCTAACGATGGTATAATATAGACTGGAGACATATCTAAAGATACAGTGCTCATGTATTCAATGTAACATGTGCATACTATAGAAGACCTATGATTACTTTGTCATAGTCTTCAATCAAAATTCTCTAAATAATCACCCGTTACATACAGAGCTCATTAATTTTACTATTAACCAGATTGTACTAACCATGTACATTTAGAAGGCACTCATATCCTTAAAATGACCTACAAAAATGAGATGATAACTACTGAAGAAAAAAACAGCATACCGTTCATGTTGGGTGAAATAAACAAACACTAGAAAGTACACTGTATCTGCACTATATGAAAATATCTTAAGTGACACCATCAGGTCACCAAGTATCTTATGAATTTATACGTATGTAGTTGTGGGTGTTATTGGTAGAATTTAGTTATGAACTTCTATTAAATTGAGTCAAAGTGATCCTTCTTAGCTTCTGATGTATGTTGAGGCGTAATGCCAAGAAGGCTTCTGCTACACTAGGTATCTTAACGTTGTTGTGTTACTGTGTGTGACATGGAAAGGTTGGTTACTTTTCATTGCAATCTTTCATTTCTTCACGTTATTTGTTTTCAAGCAATTCTCTTCAGGACATTTTCACAGATATTTACCAGGCAACTACGTGTCGTTAAGTGGAGTTTCAAAGGATGTCAGTAGTGTATGTGGTGACAACTTCGATATTTTTATGAATATGGATAAAGATAAACAATCGAATTTTTGACAACATCTTGCCAGTGTCATTCAGTTCAATGCAACTCATAAAATTGATAGACATTCTTTATCTTCTATATGGCGGTTTATAACGAAAAGCAGATACATGATAAATACTGCATACAAGCAAAAGCATAAACGCTCTACAATTCACTCAGTCTAATATGAGGATGCCGGAGAGATTGATGTCATTAGCAATCTATGCAGATCCTAGACAGCATTCAATTACCTTACATTGTACCTAGCAATTGTAACAGGCTGATAAACACAGAATATCAGGTTGACAATAACCCTATTGCATTAAAGTTTAGTATTATTCAGAATAAATTGACTTCCAAAAAATGGTAATATGAAAAAGATGAAAATTATTTTCTCTTAGTAAAACATTTCAAAATGTGATTTTTTTTCAACAATTTCAATTAACTTAGCAAATTTGTCATTGCCCGAAATATTAACTGTCAAGGATGAAAGTAAATCGGATGGAAACCGCAGTTTAGGTGTACTTTAAAAACCTCAGTATGAAGCAGTTGATATTTCAGAATTGACTTACCGCAAACTTCCAGTAGGACAGTGTGTAATATGATCATTGATGAATACAACACACAACATTACTCACATATATCATTGAATGAACAAATTAGGACAGACAACACCGAATAATGCTAGCCTGAATACACCAATAAGGCAGGTCGAAACATGTCGGATTTCATATCGACAGAACAGAAGTACATTGGATGTGGACAATATCTTACATTGTGATAACCTCACATACTTATTTTATGCCATGAGAATGTTAAATTGGCCGATTTAAACAGAATTTCATAGTGTTAAGTAAACATCACAGGCTCATTCATGTTGTCGATATCCGTATTTTATGCCAAGATTTTACTTCGAATCCACAAAAATACACATATGTGAATCGTCGTCCACTTTACATTCAACTTGTATTCACACCGTTTTACATTGAATTAGATGTATCTGTTGAGACGGTTGTGTGGTGATTGCGATCAACTTGTTGAAGTGTTAACTGTAAACTGAATATTCCATGTTGTATTAAAAGTACAATAACAAAACAACAAAATGATTAGTGTTGCGGTAAACTTAAGGATTATATAATTTTGTGAATGATTCTTGTCATGCTCTTCCAAACTTGACTTATTTGTTGTGTTCACATTGTATCTGGTTTGTTAACCTTTACTTCCGCCAATATAGGCTTTCACCTTTGTTTTGGGCTGTTAACCATTTGTTTTCAGACTGGGTGCCTAAATATTGAAGAGCAATATTGCTTGACAGGGCAATAAATACATTATTTGGAAATCCTTTTTTCATTTGGCTCAATCGGTTCTTATTTGAAAGCCTGTCTAGTTGTATCTTCAGCGCCCGGCGTCTCGACGTTTGGTTACCGTTACAATTAGTGATATTGCCACTAATCGTCTTCTCTTAATCACGCTTAAACTATTCATTCTTCGTTGCATTGAATAAACTATAGCACTTTTATGAAAATTAGTTTTGTTATTGCTGATAAGATCAGCATAATTAGCAGTATCGTTAATGTCGTCATATTAACATTTGAATGTAGACAGCAGCAGAATTCCCGTTAACTAAGAAACATAAATCTGATGAATGTTGCTGTTAATTCAAGGATAACAGAAAAAGGCTGAGTTCCCTTTGCACACGATTTACAGATTACCACACTCATCATAGAATTATGCATCCTTAAAAAAGTGTAGTTTGTAGATCACTATCTCATTTTAATAACAACAATGAAGTAAGCTGGTACGTTATGAAGGATTTCAATGTAGCACCACTGTTCAATAAGAAATAATCTGGTGAATTTCAAACTGCTGTAACAACTTCTATACAAATAGTCCAAGTCAACTTATTGTTCATCAGTTAACAGTGAACTTTGACATTCAATAAACCATACCAATGTTAATCAACTACTTATCTACAAACTGATTGTTGTTTCTACAGTAAATAAATAAAAGAAACAAAATCAAAGCTCAACAACAATTCCTAATAAATCCCTTTCTTCTTGTTGTCGTTATGGTTATAACAAAAATGTGATCTTTAAAGTACACCTTCTAAAAGATGCATATTTCAATGGTGTGTGTGTGTCTGTATGTAATGCAAAAGTGTACTTAACCTTGTTTTGTTAAAATTGAAATAAGAACAAAATTCTTTCAACATTTTTTGTATCTGGGCGGTTTATTTAAGAGTTTATTGTTATATTTGTGCATATAAATCTAATAATCATGATAAAAATTAAAAGAACATGAATATGCACATAAGAAGCACAAGAATCTGCTCAATAGTGGAAACAATGAAGTCCAATTATTTTAAAATAATAGTTCTAATATTAATAAAGGTAATTATAATGTAATGACTAAATTGCTTAAAAGAGTATTGTTGTTTCTTCATTAGGCTGAATGAGAGTAATTTGAAGTAGAAGAAGAATAGAAGGATGAGCAAGATGATTAATGATAGTTATACTAATCATACTGTATCACGATAAGCATAACAAGTTTTCAGTACAATTACAATAACTCAGAAAAGAAAATAAGTATAACGTATTATGAGAAGCCTTCGATTTGATCAATACAGATAGCACGGTTACTTAATAAACCATAGATACGAATTAGAGGGGAATATTTCATTAATAAAAAGATCAACATCATAGATTGTGATTCCCGAATATTTTTGCATGGAAACAACAAGCTTCATAAAATTAAACAGAATTTTGTCGTTTGTATTCGTCACAAATTGATATCGTTTGGATTTTAATGAAGACTAAAGAGCATCGATTAGCCGTATTACATTCGAGTCGGACTTGTTAGTAATTAGAAAACAGTCAACTCAGACAGGACATTGTATCCAGCGATAATATGTCTCATGGCAAACGTTACTAGTTGTACTCTACTGATATCATTCATTGATTAATACAATGAACATTGAAACTCACTACTAGTTTGTCTACTCTACACAAAATTACCTGATAATAAACATTATTTCATCGTCACCAAAATTCGCAAAGCAACTAACTTAGTTTATTAGACAAAAATCTTGTGATGACAATAATATAATTCTGTGAATCTCTGAGCTCATCAACTTTTCTTATCTCTAATTAACTACAGATTCTTTGGTATTAAATTTGTTTGCACAAATAAAACAATGAAACTTTTATTAAAAAAACTGCTTAGATACAAAAAATGTGAAAGAAAACTTTAGCTTTTTATTCTTATTTTAACAAAAAATAGTTGAATTAACCATTTCATATGCACACAAACACACACACACCATTAAAATGTGCATCATTCAGAAGGTGTACTCTGTAGATCACCTCATTTTAACCATAACAACAAAAAACAAGAAAATCAATTCACTAAGAATTCTAGTTGTGCTGTGATTTTTCTTTTATTTATTTACTGTAAAAACAACCATCAGATCGTAGATAAGTAGTTGATTGACATTATCATAGCGAATTACCAGTCAACAGTGTCTTGGCTAATTGTATAAAGATTTTTGCAATGATTCGGGATTCACGAGATTATCTCTTATTCAACGGTGGTGTTACATTCAGACAATTCATTTCATGCCAGTTCTTTTCATTGTTGTTACTTTAATAAAATAGTGCTTTACAAACAACACTGATGAACAACTATTATGCAGGAAACTTTCTTAAAAACACGACTTAATATAAAGCATGTAAGTCAGTCGACTTGTGGACTAAAGGAGTTAGTTAACACTGTAATTACACGACGCTAAGAGGAAACTTAGAAAAGATGTAAGAAAATGCTAAATAAACATGATATACAAGTCTTCTAATGTTCAAACAATGTCTTCAGTTATGCACTGATAAATGTAAATGATACAGCATCAAAAGAAGAGGAACCAAAATGTGTCCATGACATTAAATTCGGTGAATTTCGTGCTTTGTATATATGAGAAACATCACAATAGTTGAATGCAAGAGTTAACCAATATATTTTCTGTTCAGATCATACTTTTTGATAACTCAAAGATCTAAGGAGACTTCAAAATACACCGTCGATACTATTACATTCAATCGCAATAGAACATACCATAGTTTTTGATGTAGAAGGCAATCCATTTATTAAGGTTTTGACATTAATTAAGAGATAATGGCAGTTGGAGACCCACATATTTATACAAGTCTAAATCATTAAGATGAAACGAGACAGGGTATTGTATGCCTATTTTATAACGGAATTACAGCCGTAGGGGGTGTGCACGGAGTGGGAGGATTACAATTGAAATCACTCATGTAATACGTTCAAACTGTGAAAACCAATGGTCTATCGTAGTAACAGTTAACGTTTTACAATTGTTATATTCGATATTTGTTTGCATTCCCTGTGAATGCTGAATGAATCGACTAAAAGAAACGTTGGAATATGAATCGATTCTTAATTCAATAAGATCATTTGCAAAAATGACTTACTCAAATATCTTGGACAGGCTCAATTCCCTAGTTTATGGAAACTAATTAAGAATGTACATATTTGTAAATTTCACCATTTTACACTTGAATAAACTATAAACACATTAACAATGTAATATCGACTAAACATAAGTAATGAGATTACAGAGAAATATGGTTTAACAGACAAAACATTTGTCTAAGTACCGACCATAGAATCCACGAGCTTGAATCTGTGGCTAAACACCTACTTATGACACTGTCAGATGTCATGATGTACTCATTGAATTACATTTTCACAATTAGTCTAGTTTTATTAACTGCTATTCGGTCTACTTTCATGCATCTAGCAAGTTATTTGAACATGTTGGTGGACGATGAACATATTTATTGTGATTTCACATGATTAGTCGCATTCTCCAACATTTTCTTGGCTCATTTCTTTTTTTGTCTCTTCACTTGTACTACCTATTATTATTGAACAGTAGTTGTCGTTGTGTTAACCACTTTTCGAAAATGGTTTAATATAGATAACACCAAACATCCCTCCAATTGAAATATCCCTCATCCCGATTGATGCACTGTCAACATATAATTATTGTCTGACTTCATTGAACTTTCTTCGTTTGAATTAATATTTTTCTATGTCCTGTCGTTTACATGGATTGTAATTCTAGAAAGTATTGTGTCTGTGGACCATGTGACTCGACGTCTAGTGTTTATTAGAGTTCTTCATTTTCTGTAACATGAACTCATCGTAAACGTCTAGACACCTGTCGAATTAAAAATCTTAGTCATATATCTAGTCTTCAGATTCAAATTCAATCTGGTTTGGTGCACAATCATTCTTTGTCTAAATACTGGTTGTCGGCGTATGTGGATTGTGAAATTTAAATCTGTTATACAGATCAAACATCCCCAGATTCTGGTCTCTAACGTTTTCATCTTATTCAGTTATCATTCGAAAGACACCCCTGATATCATGGCCTGCTATTATTATTTCACGAAAAGTATAAACAATTGATAGGACCTTTCAAAATATTTTTTGGTAAAATATCAGATTCTCTACTGTATTTTATTATAGTGACTATTGTGTTGACATATGGTACAAATCTGTAATGGATGTGAATGTGTCAGTAGGTACGTTAATGTAGTTACTTGTTATCACATTGAGACAGACATGTTTAATGTGATTGAAAATATCATAACACAGTTTCACACTCTGTGATCATCGCCAGTGACTTATTTAGGCCATAACTACTTGATTGGTTGATTGATTGGGGTATTAGTCAGAATCAATCACTAATTGGTGGGCGATTTTACTTTATTTGGAAATTTAGAGCTGGTATAATTACGCCATATAAACGTAAGAAGTTTATTATGAAGTAAAACTGAGTGATTTTGGTGCATATCTCTTGTGACTCAATCTCTTTCTGACTGTATGTACAGCTGGTTGACGAATACCAATTAGCACATTGTTTTGTTTACAACGTGAAATTATGTCAAGTAGGTGATTTGGAGATAAGACATTGTTACCATGTTATGACTAGGTGTTATTTCACTCAAAACACCGTCCGGTACTTAGTTTCAACAAAAAGTAGTGATACAACTACAATTACTGCAGCCAATGAACAAAAGGATTCCTTATAATTGCTTTGTTACAAATAAACAGAGAACCTTATAAACGATATATACATTGTTTTTAATTATTAGTTTGCAGATTCTTTGTGTTTCGTGATCTATTTTGGTTGTAGGCTAGCTTTGCCTAATTCTCTTGACATCTCCAACGTAATGTTGTCAAGCTTCGTTCACTGTCACCTCGTAACTTAGCTCATGTAGTGTTTACTGATCCTTTCCACTTTCACGCCACGTTTCTTCACGTAATAAGAAATACTACAGTAAATGTTATATTGTATCAAGTTGACATGTTGTCTATTCGTGTTTCGCGTTCTTCCTTTGCTCTTCAAAGTATGCTTTATTTTGTTCTATTCGGTGCTATCATTAATATGTTAGCTCGATTCAATTAACGTTTTACTCAGAATAAAGCATAAGAAGAGAAAGTTAGTGTGAATACTACAGTTTATTGGTTAAAGTTTCAGAATTTCACTAAGCAGATAAATGTGTCTTCATCAGAACATCATGCATAGGTATTCATCTGCTACATGCATTCGATTGCGTATTGGTATGATGATGATGATGATAACAAGGACAACTTGATTGATGCAATCAACTACAGTTGGGAAGCCACGGAAGTGAATTACTGTAAACTGAGTGTATTCAAAAAAATAGCTGCAAACTATTCAAGCATAGGTTCGTTGGAATATGGATTATCAATAAATGAACTTGTTTTAGTATTCAACTCATCATCGATTAGTTATTTGGCAGTAAAATTCAAGATTTATGTGTGTTCCTTCATATTTCAAGATAATCAATTCTCATGTATAGACGTACTACTATTGATGTTCAGTGAAAATTCTGATGTATTTATTTTGTAAAGTAGATTGTTATTCACTGAGTTAAGTAACGCAGATATTCCTTAACTTGTCTATTAGATGTGATGTAGATTATTTTATTAACAAGTACATGTAATAGATCAATGAATGATAGAATGTACACATTATGCTCTAGGTAATTAAATATTGGTAAAACTGTTGAATTACAATTCAGTATTATTGTGATGGATATTACTTATTAGATTGTTCATAAGTAGTAGGTGATGGAACGTCGTGTGAAGTTAGGAAGAATCAGTGAAAAGCATATGAGGCAGAGTGATTTACAATTCCAGAGTTAAACAAGCATCAATAGCTGTTTACTCGAATGTGTTACTTTTCGACCTAATAGATATACATGAAATAAGCTCGGTGATACAAATTCGCTTTACCACTTTATTCTCAATTTAATTTTTCTTTTTCATGTACAGACAAATTTATTTGTTTCATCATATAAACTAACAATGAAATTCAGTATAATGACATAGAACACCAATGATGTGTTTTAACGACTAGAGAACTCTACATACTACTGAAGATTAGCCCAAACTGAAGAAAACTTCCATTCTTTCTAGCTTATGCACAAATTAACAGTTAGTCATTAAGCTGTCGGAAACTATTTTTGCATCAATAAACATTAATACTTTATTCTATCAATACATTTTTAAATGAAGTTATTGTTTAGCATTAAAATGATGTGCTCTTTCATAATGTTTACCTTAAATCAACTTTTGATATAACATAACTGCTTGTCACCACTTCCGATGACAGTCGATCATGTCATTTATGAACTAGACATGTTGAACAGATGACATGATTAGAGTTTACAATCTCTTAAAAACTACTTACTGTTGGTTTACTTTTTAAAGTTTCTATTTATTGTGATTACACGACGTAGCATCACAGTAATTGTAAACATATCAACGTTTATTTGATTTGATTTGGTTATTCTTAATACAGATGCAGTAACTATGTATTCAGAAGTATGAAAATCTCATCGTAATAACCAACAGTTTTACTTTGATTTATGTTTCAAATTGTGAACAATGTGAATGCATTACTTATTAGTAAATTACAGTAGTATGTAACCGTATCGATATTTACATAATTTAAGATAACTAAATGTAGATAATCATCGTTCAATGAAATCAGGATATTTATACATACAATAAGTACTTAATATGTAGTAGTTTGTAAACGTATAACATGCTACAATTCACTTTTTTAACATGAATGCATCTTGATGAACAAAAGTATCAAATGTAATCCATCAAATTTATGATTTCTTCTACAAAGAAGACGAAGAAGGAGAATGTTGCATTTGTGTAAGTCGAATCATGTTTAGATTTTATTAACTAGAGAAATAATCAGTTAACTGATGTTTATTAAGAGACTGAGTGTGTGTGGGTATTGCTGTACTTGAGAGTATCGTTTTCATTTTTATACACTTAATTATATGCAGAACTTAATCCCGAATAAACGGTAGTAAATAGAGAAGACGTTATAGATAAATTCAGTGAATTCGTTAGATTTTTTATCAACACGGTTACTTTTGTTGACAATCAAAATATAGACATTTTCTGATGTATTAACAGTAACATTCAAATATGCTACGAGAATAGATGAATAGAATCAAGATTGTCAGTCGAATCGACGATTATTTCATTTGTAACAGACATCATGTGTTGATGAATTACAGTAATGTGTCTGAAAAAAGCAATTATGTGAGTAGAATATCAGTGTGATTAGTGAGTTTTCGATTACGACTTGAAAAATACTGTAAAATGAGAATTACAAAATGAAGCTTGAGCATTTTGATTGTGCGATCCAATGAGCTGGTAGTAATCGGATGAGCCTATCATCTTTGCCGTCATCTTATTATCATCATGATGGATAGAGGATATAACTGACTTCAATAGAACTACATAATAACTACCACATTTGAAAATATAATTAGTATGAAGACATTATTGAATGACTAAGAAAGAACAAAGTGATAGTTATGACGATTCTAATTGATTGACTAACGTAGAAAATAGATTCAAGTTAATGATGAGTTGGCAATAATCAATTACAAAGTAAAATTGCAAAATGAAATTGATGACGTATTAGTAATGAGTCGATGGATTATAAAATCAAACGATGCGATTGAATCAGGTTGATTTTATCATAGAACAAAGAGTTTTATCATTGATTCTTTATGAATATGAATGTGATTACATGGTTTATTGATTGTCTGTTTGCATGTTGTTGTTGTTTTCTTTACTGAAGAGAATAGTGCAAATAAGAACAATCATTTCTTTTTAATGACGCAGTTATTGCATAGTAATTAAGTACAAAACTATTATAAATCAACTGTGATTCAATGTTATTAATCCCATGAACCCAGCATAAGTGTTTTACGATTACGTAATAACACAAAAATCTAATTCAATAGTTGAGTAATGAACAGAAGTAGAACCAGGAGGATATATGTATAAGATTACATGGACATTATTAAGGAAAGTCAAAGACTACTTGAATTATCTTACTGCATAGTTACGAAATAGAAATAATAATAATTATAGTTTTATTCTCACTTTGTACATGAGAGCATGCCAGTTTACAGGCATGGTCACAATGATAAGTCTACATACATACAAATATTATTAAAAATTGTCAATGTCAGAACATTCATAACATATAATGATTTGAATTGGTAATCAAATCAACTGCCACGAAGTTTTGACTATTAGCACACCAAATATTCATATTGTATCCTAGTGCTAATATGAATAAGAACCGCGCGCTCCTTGACCACTGCGTAACAATTCCAAAATAACGGTTAAGAGTTTGCAGAGTGGAGTATTGAGCGTGTCCTGTTGCAGGATAAGATCAAGAGTACTTGGAACTTGGGCGTAGAAGAAAAGTCAATAGTTTTGTGCCAGTAGGTTCCATAATAGCCATATACATATTAATTTACAAATATAGGAAAGACAAAGACAGAGAAAACACAAAACAAAAGCACTGGTATTCTGAGACAATCAATGTGTATACAGGCATTGAAGGACACGACATGCCACTTACGTTAACTGAACGAATGGGCAGAATTAATATTTATAGTTGAGTTTATATTTGGATTAAAGATGAAGAACACTAGCCTATGACTATGACAGGTAACTGGTGCTTGCACATTCAGAGTCCCTATTATTTCCCTAGTGGAATAAAAAACAATAGTTGGGGTGAACATTTTTAATGAGCTATGAGATGACCAACCTGTTGCACAAATAAGGAAAGTGAATCTGTTTCTCGAATGGCTTGAGGCAAATTGTTCCAGATTCTCGAGAATTTATTTGTAAAATAATTCATATAAAGAGCAAAATTAGAATGTGAAATTTTTACTATCGAGGCTGAATTGGGTAGGTTATAGCAAGAAGGTTCCTCGAACTTAATTGTGCTAGATGATGAAAACGCCAAATTGTTCGATATCTTATAAAAAAAGATTATGTCTGACTTCAGTCGGCGCCTCCATGAAGTTTCTAGTCCTAATTTAATGCACCTAGTTTTATAGTCCAGAGTACAATCAGTTTCAAGAATACAAAGAGTAAAGCGACGTTGTACAGACTTCAGTCTGAGTTTATTCTTAATGGAAACATCGCTGAGAATAAAAGTGCAGTATTTCAGTAACGGTTGGACACAAACCTTATATAGTAGGATATGAGAGTTATGCTATGAAAGTTACGTATTATGCAACCCAGTAGTCGATGTGACTTAGATGTCTGCATATTGACCTGTTCTGTAAAAGAGAGATCATAAGAGTATCTTAGTCCTAAGTCAACTACTGACTGTAGCCAAGACAACTTACTACCGTTTATGAAGAGATCGAAATTGAGGCGCTTATCTCCAAAACATATCCTACCACACTTAGAAGCATTGAGGTCTAACTTCCATTTTGAGCACCATACTGTGACCTTGTTGAGTTCAGCAGTGACGCTACGGATTGGGTGTGTAAATTCATGGAGAGGGAATGAATATACTATTTTAAGATCATCTGCGTATAGAAAGCGTTTTCCCATGCTGAAGCATTTGCATATATCATTTACATAGGCTGTAAAGAGCAGTGGGCCTAAGACACTTCCTTGTATAACGCCACTTGCAACTGGTTCTGCCTTGAACAGCGAGGAGTTAATTTTAACAATTTGGTGCCTATGACTGAGGAAAGAGTTCAACCATCCAAGTAATGGATTTTTAATCCTACAAGAGAAAAGTTTGCCCATAAGAAGCCTGTGGTTAACCATGTCAAAAGCTTTAGATATGTCTAAGTGCAATACTAACACCAAGTGCCCAAGGCTTCGTTCAGTAAAAATTAAATTAAAGAATTCAAAGTGACAAGTCATACAAGACCTAGTTTTGAGGAAACCATGTTGGAAATTAGAGATAAGTTTCTCAGAGAGTAAATGATCAGATATTTTGTCACATACTATTTTTTCCATTATCCTAGAGATGACTGAGGTGATTTTTATGGGCCTATAGTTATGCAAGTTTGTTCTGTCACCTGATTTGAAGCGAGGGCAGATGTAAGAGGTTTTCCATCTGCTAGGGTATGTACCTGCTGTCAATGAAAGGTCGAACAGTATTAATAGGATTAATGGCATATTAGGTCCCCCGAGTTTGAAATAAATGGATGCCAACCCATCTACTCCACAACTACTTGACGTTCTAAGTGATTTGATGGATTTACAAATATTATCATAAGTGAAAGTAACGGACTCCATATAGTAAGTAGACAAATTGATCATTTCTACCTCAGTGTCATCCAGCGGCTCACCACTGTTAGCAAAGAAATCGCTAAACAGGTCCACTATAGTATTATGGTCATTAATCAGTATTCCATCTCGTAAAATACAGGGAATATCACTATTCCAAGAAGGTTTGAGGCGTTTACTAAACAGTCGCACCGAGTTTTGTATCTTGGAGCTACTGTCCATTGCTGACACCTCTTCTTTAATCGCATTTAACCTGTGGACTTCTTTTATTTGATTATAGGTCATGGTAATTTCTACGACTGCAGAAAAGTCATTTGACTTAAAATAACACTTCTGTAAGCGTCTAAGCTTTTTACGGTAATGAAGTGGTATGTACAAATCATTTGACTGAATTATATTGCTTATCCTAATAGGTGCAATCGAATCTAAACACGAGTCATTAATTTGATAAAAAATAATATCTAGTGCTTCTGTAAGACAATCGGATAAGAAAAGATTGTCCCAGTCAGAGCAACTTAGAAGGGCGTGTAGAAGATTCCAATCCACATTTTTATCGTCTCCGTATTGTCAAATTATACGTAATTTACGATTATTGGGGTGACTAAAATTAGTATTAAAAGGAAGAGCACATAGAATCATTTTGTGGTCACTGGTTTTGAGCTCTTCACTAACTTAAAGTGACAGAGGAGTGACATCATGACAGAAAACTAAGTCAAGAATGTTATTATACCTCGTGGGACTGTGTACACATTGTGTCCAACAGTGCATTTTAATGTACTAAGAATATTTTCTTCATCATATGACAGTCCTCTACCAACATTCCAGTCTATCCTAGGAAGATTAAAGTCACCTGCGATGACTTTTGCATTATAATTAAGAGCAGAGGTGTGTACAAAAGCATTATTAATGGTGTTATCTGCAGTAGTCGATGTGTTGAGGGTTCTGTTTATGCATCCGAAAAGTAAACTGTAGTTCTGAGTATTAACTGATATCTAGACCGACTCTGGTACCTTATCTAGTATTTCGTCATTGATTCTACTAGACGAAGAACAAACACTTAGGTATATTAGACAGCCGCCACCCCGTCTATATTCTCTATTGCTGCGATATAACATATAGTCCTGAATTGCTAATTCTGTGCCAGTTACTGATGAGGAACACCATGTTTCTGTGACAAATATTAATGAAGGTTTAGCTAATAAGGCTACAGTTTTTAGAGTTGATATTTTATTAAGAAGTGAGCGGGCGTTAATTACTATAAAGTTTAGAAATGAAGAGTGAATTGTGAAGAATCGAATAAGATCTTTGTCTATATTGTTCGTGTTTGAAGTAACTAGATGGTGGCTTAATACGGCAGTCTGACTGCTTGAGCTAATGTCTGAGCAAGCTGTATTGCTAACGGGACAAGTGACTGCCTGATCCCA
Organism: Schistosoma japonicum; assembly: GCA_025215515.1. Classification (NCBI taxonomy): domain Eukaryota; kingdom Metazoa; phylum Platyhelminthes; class Trematoda; order Strigeidida; family Schistosomatidae; genus Schistosoma; species Schistosoma japonicum. The sequence goes on from CM046069.1 coordinate 1,074,021, forward strand.
ATACAATTATTAAAGTTGTCAGAGATAAGATGTTCTTAGTAGCTTAAGTTAGGCGACGTGGCAGTACGTTGGCTATAAGCAAAAGACGGAGGATATCCTAGTAGCTCATCAAGATTTTAATTATGAAAATGAGGAGGAAAAGTAAAACAACGTACACGATCTAATTAATTGGTGTATGGTGTAGGATTACCAGGGCTTAGAGCATACTGCTGTGTATTCGGCGACCTAGAATTTCTTGCAAAGTTATTTGCATCAGAGTTGTAAAAAGTGTTGTGTACTTGTTCACCACTTGGCTTACGCTGGTAATTAAATGAGCTATGTTTTGACTGGTTACATACCGCCTGTGAGTGCTTACGACCTTGATTACTATCGAGTCGATTACCTTTAGAAAATGAGGTCTTGTAACCAGCCTTGCTATATAATGATGTGGCAGGCACAGTGGTATTCTGCCCTCGTTGTGTAGATGAGGTCACAAAACTTTGTTTGGGGCTTACTTTTAGTTCCGACGGTCTTTTTGTCTCCCTTTTCATTATACTTAGGTTGGTTAATGGGCTAACCATGGCTTTTACCTGAGCTTTGGGAGTTCGCATCTTTTCACCCAATGAAGAACTAAAAGGCCTGGCATTAGAGGTTGTGTAGTCTAAATCTACATCACTTGGGAAGTTGTCAGAGGCTTGTCTTGTTATTGGTGTGTCTCGTAGCATAACGCCCGCTTGTTGATTAATAGTACCATCATAGGATTCTGTAGCAGTACCAGGTGGTGTATTTAGGCACTTTACATTAGTATCCTGCTTTACTTTACCTAAGTGTGTGTGTTCCTGTCCCCAACTCTGCACTTTCAATTGATGGAATTATTAATAGTATTGCTGAATTTAATTATGATCCAGAAGCTGATGTTACTTTTGATACCTGGTTCCGGAGATATGAAGAATTGTTTACGTATGATTTAGCTTCTCAGGACGATGCACGGAAAGTTCGCCTACATCTCAGAAAGCTTGGTGCAGCAGAACTTGACAAATACTGCAACCTAATTTTACCTTAAAATCCTAGAGGCAGATTATTCTATGAAACCTGTTTAACTCTCAGCCAACACTTCGGTGACGATTCTTCTCTATTCAATATTAGATATCGTTGTCTAAAGTTAAAAATGAATGAATCAGATGATTTCTTAACTCATGTTGGAGTTGTAAACAGAGAATGTGAACGGTTTAAATTAAAAGACCTATCGGAGAACCAATTTAAATCGGTAATACTCATCTGCAGCCTACAGTCAGAAAAATTCGCTGATATTCGAACGCGATTGCTTCACCGTCTTGACCAAGAACCAACATTGTCTTTAAGTGACATTGCCGCAGAATATCAACGACTGACTAATTTAAAGCATGATACTGCACTTGTCCAGTCTGGTGGTAATGGTGACACTGAAGTTCATGCTGTTCGTCGAAAACCTATTTCTCATCAAGTCACTCCAGCAATCAACTCAACTTATCGTGATAAACCAGCCGAAAAGAAGAATATTACTCCCCCCCATCCAGATGCTGGAACTGTGATGGATGGCATTTTGCTTAGTTCTGTCCATTTAGGAACTATCGCTGCAGAAAGTGTAACAGACTGGGACACAAAGAAACTTTGTGCAGGCAGAAAGACACACGCACTCGATCACGTTCCAGAAGAAGATTCCGTTCACTGAGTAAGCCGGCTAAGTCACTTTCAGTATCTACCCTGAATCACGCTCATCAGAGACCAGCCAGAAAGTACGTTTCTGTTCGGATAAATGGTCATTCGGTAAGCTTCCAACTTGATACAGCATCTGATGTTACTATTATTTCCAGAAAAACATGAATTAAAATTAGGAAACCTGTACTACACCCTACAGATCAACTCGCCATAAGTGCATCAGGCGATCGTTTGATGATTATTGGCAAATTTGTGTGCTCAGTGACGTTCAACGAAATAAGCACGGATAAAGTATGTTATGTGGTTAACAACAATCTTAACTTGTTGGGATTAGATTGGATTACTGACCTGAAACTAGATGCTGTTCCACTAAGCACCTATCCTACGAAGAGTGAAGAGTCGGTGATTGCCACCATCGATACGAGAGATTACGCTAAAGAAAGTTTCATGCATGCTGTGAGGCACTTCCTGTTACCACACAGCAAGTTGCTGGATTCACAAGAAGAGATAAAACTATACAACGATCATCGAAAAACCCACCGAAGGTGCAACCAGTAAGCTGGCCAGTTCCTGCGAGTCCATGGAGCAGAGTGCATTTAGATTTTGTCGGACCCATGTCAGGAGTCTTCTACTTGGTGTTAGTACAAGCATATTCAAAATGGCCAGAGATCCATCCGGTAGTTCCTCCGACTACGCAGAAAACCCTGGAAATATTGAGGAATATATTCACGTGTCATGGTTTTCCAGAGACACTAGTCACCGATAACGGGTCCCAATTCACGTCACAAATTTTCAGTGATTTCTGTCGAGAAAACGCCATCACACATAATAGCTCCCAACCGTACCAACCAAAATTAAAATGGACAATCGGAGCGGTTTGTGGATACTTTCAAAAGAGCTGTACTAAAGGAGAACGGGGAGGGAAGCCTAGCAGAAATTATTCAGCGTTTTCTACTTGTATACAGAAGTACCCCTAACAATAGTGCTCCAGAACAGAAATCACCAGCAGAAGCACTTATGGGACGGAAACTGAGAACGATAAATGAGGTAATGAGGCCGGCAAAAGTGAAAAGCAAGGATGATGACATCTATAGAAACGGCACGCAGGTGTACGTGAGGAACTACAGACCGGGAAGCGAGAAATGGAAAAACGGAGGAATTAAAGGCAAAAGAGGAAAGGTGATATATGAAGTAGCAGTGGGAGGAAAAATATGGATTCGACATCGCAACCAGCTGCGAAGAAGGTTTGGTGAACGAAAAACAGATAGACCAAACCTAGCGCTTGAACTTCTTCTTGACACTTTCAAGCTCCCTACGGAGAAACCAACATTGATTGCAGCAAACAACAAGAAAGGAACATCCGAAGAAGAATAGCCAATAAGACGCAGTGAAAGAAAACGAAGAGCCACAGTAAGGTTCCAAGAAAGTGAATTTTTCTCAAAAAGGGGAGGTGCTAAGAAGAGAAGAAACTAGTTAATTTTCATGTGATGTAACTATTTTTTATTTAATTGTAAAGTGGGCGGAAACCGGTAGTGCTCTTCATTTCCTCCGCTGGACCTTGTTAACTGTGATTGGTTGTAATGTCATTTTAGTGTGCTGATTACTCTGTTTTTCCCAAGGTCCTTTTTGTAACTATATATACAGACTTGAATTATAATAAAATCGAATCTTCCTAGTGCTGCGTTGGTGTCTTCTTGATTTTGTTTTGGGGTGGGTAGTCAGTATCGAGTCGTTGGTCACGGTTGCGAGTATCAGTTGGCGCAGATTAGCGTTGTGGTTAGTTCGTGCATAGCAGTAGGCGTTATTTATATATATATACCGATATATTAGAAGTCGATTACGGTTTCTATTTTCGTAACATCTTCCAGTACAGGTGAACCTGTAAGCTTTGTCAGTAGCAATTTAAGTGGCGACAGTGCGTTAAGTTCTTGTTTGACGCCACTTACCATGATTGAGAATGGCTTCATTTGGGAACGCATTTCTGCTAGCTGCTGAGTTAGATGATGCAACTCACAATTAACCTCCTCGATGCTACTGTTCTGTGGCATAGAAGTGAGATCCCTATCAAATATTTTCGGTAGTTGAATCACTGGTGTGAAATCGAGCACTCCTGTGTCAGTCAAACTCAGAGTAACTAGATTGGAAGTTTGTTCTGCTATAGAGTTGTTATTAACTGAGCACTGAGGGCTTTGACGAGCTCTTTTTTAGAGAGACGACCCATAAGTTAGTAATTGTAGTAAATGTAAGATAGCAAAGGTATTAGCGTCGATTCAAACAGACAAGTGTGATAATTATAAGCATTTTTAGAAAACATCAAACTGGTTACCACAAAAGTTGAACGTAACGTGGATGTCTGTTAGAGAGGCTACACAACATTCTGTAGTCTGTTGATAATATTCATGGCAGGTGAACTACGTCAACATAACTTACAATATCCAACATTTTTCCATCAATGATACCATCAGCTTAAACACATAATTTGATAAGATGAAGAAAATGCATAACACTGATGGGAAATATTGTGCTTATTGTGTTACATGGTTTAACTGTGAAACATTCAGTATTGTACTAAACGTAGATACTTCACTAAATTAGGATGTGCAAATTCGGATAGTGAAGATTTTCCATGGAAACACGGAAATGATTACAGAATGTTTAGGAGCTACTTACTGAAGCTAATTAATAATCAAAAGTGAAACATTCAAATAGATCGATTTTATTGAGCAGTCACATTAATCATCATCAAATTCGAAGCTATGTCGGATAAGCCAATAGAAACAACAAACAGGATGTACGAACAGGAAAAAAAAACATGCATTAACAACGTCCAATTTAAATGATAAACAATAGAACAAACTACTAGTCGTTTGTGAAGAGTCTCTTATATCTCATTTCCGTCATTATTTGTTGCTGATGAAGTCATCCAATGTGATAATTGTTCTGTAATTAAAACAACCAGCTTAGAGTAGTCAATTTAATTATAGTTTCTTTCTTAACCTAATATTATGAATACGTTTAAACTGAATAACTATAAACAACCAAGAAAGACTAAAACACTGTTTTGTCCTAGTATAGGATTCTTCGGTATTGTGCATTAACGTTTCAATCTGAAAATAAAAGTAAGTCTCTTCATGCTTCTCTAATTAAACGGTTTCCAACAGTTGATATTTCCAATATAGTCAATTCACGATAATAATTTATTCGACTTCATCTATTGTTATCTATAGGCAACTGTTTTACACCCTATATGGTTGACCTCGACTGGTCATGTCCTTTTACCAGAACTCTAGGAACTACCTCCGTCAGGTAAGATGTTCGCTACAAAGCCAGAAGGTTTTGTTTTTAGTCACTAACGGAGTCTTGAAAGCGCACTGCTGCAAAGTTCTATACTAGCACTAAACATCGATTTGGTGCTTTTTGATTGTCAATGGTTGTGTAATCCAGACTTATTTGTGATATCAAATTAACATCCAACAATCTCCACAACACCCAGTTACAATAGTTTTTCTTTTATTTGACTAGATTCAAAGTATTTTTATTTCATTCTAATAGTTGACGTCATATTTTGTCAGATTTATTAGTAAAATAAAAATACCGATCAACAAATGCGAATAGCATCTTTCTAAAGGTGTTTAGATACACCAAGAAAGCTAACAAACACAGATTGTGAAACATGATGAACTTGAATGCGACTCGTCAGCTAGCTTTAATTCCTACAAGATATTAGACACAGACGAGTGACAAATATCTAATTCAAACAGGCTTTCTTATTGACTACCACCTCTTAGAATAGCTTTTATCATGACATTATTCCTTAGGTTCAAAGTCACTTAAACTAATGACAGTATTCTAACTTAATAGATAGAATTATATTAACCCATCTAGAGGACTAAGTAAACTTGCATATTACATACTACTTATTAAATAGTCACTTTTACAGTTCAAAAAGTGTCAAGTTAACGAGAGTTTGAGTAAAACGAATTTCTTCAGAATTTTATGCAAAGTAAGAAAAGATGATTTTATTCAATTTCTTCCTTCTACTTTAACAAGGCATAAATGTCACACTTTGAATAATCACTGAATTTAACAAAGTAAAGGACATGTAGAATTAGACTTTCTGCAAATAAGTATACCCTACTTAATGCTCCATTGATTATCAAAAGCCTATTTTACTAGTTTTGCAATCAATTGGATTGGAAAAATGCTTAAATTACTTTTGAGAGCAAACATAAAGTGTCACTTCTATGTTAATAAAGGTAAACTTAGATGAAGTCTGCGTCTATTTATATTTGCAATATATACAATACAGTACTAAGTAAAGTAAAATGAAGTGAATTATTGAAGTAATAAGAAGTTAGAATTTCTCTTGAACGAACTAATCATACATGATGGTTCTGAACTGATATCACTGACTTTCATTTCCTGAAACGTTACCACTGAGTTATCAAGACTAAGAACTAAACAAATATTATATTAGTCGCTTCTCAGTGTACAATCGATTGTGAGCATCTCAGTTCTGTAGCAGGTTGTTTTTGATCCTTAATAGTTGAAATATTTTGAATTAAACATAACAGATTGGGTGCCATATATTACAGGTACCACAGCAGCTATTGAATTGATAAATACACGATGTGGCAGTGAATCTTGACATTCGATTGTTTATTATGGTAGAGATCGAATCAATACAAAACAGTTAAATGTTTGATAACAGTGAATAACATAACTCATAATTAATCTGACTACTTCACTGAAAGTATAAGTACAAAATATAGGAACGGCTGAATAATACAACCATACAATACTTTGGTAAGTTACATTTGCATTACAGACAATCTCTAAAGTGTTCCTCAAGGATTTGTGAGTGTGGAGATTGTTGTAACCTACATCAAAGACTGACCGTAACTAGACGGCTTTTTATGAGCAGGAAGCAATGAATAGCTGTTTTGTCTTAATTATCATTTTCTCATCTGCAAACAATGTCGTATACAGTATATATTTTGACTAAACTGATCACATTTCTGCTTGGTACTGTTGAAGACTATTGGTCATCAGTAGCACTGAGTGTTGTTCAATCAATATCAATGTAAATGGTGTTTCCACGAGCTCAAAAGAAGACATTTAATGCTTGGTGAATTTCCTCTTATCACGGATCCAAAGTGGTTATCCTTCCACTTATAGAAAAGTTAATATGAAACCACTTGCCTACTTCATAATTGCATGGCACTTTACATTAGTCGACTAAGTAAGACCCTATCAAAATATATCTCTATACAATGCCCTATATGACTGTCAACAGGATAATGCAAGTCAATTTAACAGTTTCACACATTATCTTTACAGTCATCATTCAAAGTCGTCTACACTGTCAACGTTGTTGGCTAATGTTACGAACAACTGAATTAGTTATGCGTTACTGAGTGTTTAATCAAACCATCGATTCAAGTTGAAAATCTGTTTGCACGATTAATATATTCTGTAATATATAAACTGTATTTCCTCATAACGCGGTACGTTCAACTTTTGTGGTAACTAGTTGAGTGTTTCGTAAAAAAGCTAATAATTGTCACACTTGTCTGTTTGGATCGACGCTAATACCTTTGCTAGCTTACATTTACTACAATTAATAACTTATGGGTCGTCTCTCTAAAAAAGAGCTCGTCAAAGCCCTCAGTGCTCAGTTAATGACAACTCTATAGCAGAACAAACTTCTAATCTAGTGACTCCGGGTTTGACAGACCCAGTAATGCTCGATTTCACACCAGTGATTCAACTACCGAAAATATTTGATAGGGATCTCACTTCTATGCCACAAAACAGTAGCATCGAGAAGGTTAATTGTGAGTTGCAGCATCTAACTCAGCAGCTAGCGGAAATGCGTTCCCAAATGGAGTCATTCTCAATCATGGTGAGTGACGTCAAACAAGAACTTAACGCACTGTCGCCCCTTAAATTGCTACTGACAAAGGATACAGGTTCACCTGTACTGGAAGACGTTACGAAAATAGAAACCGTAATCGACTTCATTGCTACAGAAGTAACTAAGCGTATGATATCTCGTCAGAACGTAATTGTCTACAATATACCGGATAAGGCACCAATAAGGACCGTTAGGTATTCTTTACTAAAGGCAGCTAATCTTTTAGGCTGTTCTTGTCAATGCCTCCGTCTTACTAAGAAACATCAGAAGTATTCATGCCCTATTCTCTTCCGATTTGATTCTCAATCGGCAGCACTTCAGTTAAAACAAGCTGAACAATTAATAAGTTCATCTACTAAGTATAAGAAGGTCCGTATAGTGGAGGATAAGACAGCAATCCAAAGACATAGGAGACTAGAAGATTCACACTTAGGTAAAGTAGAGCAGGATACTAATGTAAAGTGCCTAAATACACCACCTGGTACTGCTACAGAATCCTATGATGGTACTATTAATCAACAAGCGGGCGTTATGCTACGAGACACACCAATAACAAGACAAGCCTCTGACAACTTCCCAAGTGATGTAGATTTAGACTACACAACCTCTAATGCCAGGCCTTTTAGTTCTTCATTGGGTGAAAAGATGCGAACTCCCAAAGCTCAGGTAAAAGCCATGGTTAGCCCATTAACCAACCTAAGTATAATGAAAAGGGAGACAAAAAGACCGTCGGAACTAAAAGTAAGCCCCAAACAAAGTTTTGTGACCTCATCTACACAACGAGGGCAGAATACCACTGTGCCTGCCACATCATTATATAGCAAGGCTGGTTACAAGACCTCATTTTCTAAAGGTAATCGACTCGATAGTAATCAAGGTCGTAAGCACTCGCAGGCGGTACGTAACCAGTCAAAACATAGCTCATTTAATTACCAGCGTAAGCCAAGTGGTGAACAAGTACACAACACATTTTACCACTCTGACGCAAATAACTTTGCAAGAAATTTTAGGTCGCCGAATACACAGCAGTATGCTCTAAGCCCTGGTAATCCTACACCATACACGACTTACTCAGATCGTATAAGTGGTTTTACTTTCCCTCCTTACTTTCATAATTATACTCCTGATGGGCTGCTAGGATATCCTCCGTCTTTTGCTTATAGCCAACGTGCTGCCATGTCACCTAACTTAAGCTACTCAGGACATCCTATCTCTGACAACTTTAATAATTTTTTAGGGATCAGGCAGTCACTAGTCCCGTTAGCAATACAGCTTGCTCAGACATTAGCTCAAGCAGTCAGACTGCCGTATTAAACCACAATTTAGTTACGTTAAACACGAACGATTCAGACAAAGATCTTATTCGATTCTTCACAATTCACTCTTCATTTCTAAACTTTATAGTAATTAACGCCCGCTCACTTCTTAATAAAATATCAACTCTAAAAACTGTAGCCTTATTAACTAAACCTTCATTAATATTTGTCACAGAAACATGGTGTTCCTCCTCAGTAACTGACTCAGACTTAGCCATTCAGGACTATATGTTATATCGCGGCAATAGAGAATATAGACGGGGTGGCGGCTGTCTAATATACGTAAGTGTTTGTTTTTCGTCTAGAAGAATCAATGACGAAATACTAGATAAGGTACCAGAGTCGGTCTGGATATCAGTTAATACTCAGGACTACAGTTTACTTTTCGGATGCATATATAGAACCCCCAACACATCGACTACTGTAGATGACACCATTAATAATGCGTTTGTACATACCTCTGCCCTAAAATATAATGCGAAAGTCATCGCAGGGGACTTTAATCTTCCTAGGATAGACTGGAATGTTGGTAGAGGACTGTCATATGATGAAGAAAATATTCTTAGTACATTAGAAATGCACTGTTGGACACAATGTGTACACAGTCCCACGAGATATAATAACATTCTTGACTTAGTTTTCTGTCATGATGTCACTCCTCTGTCACTTCAAGTTAGTGAAGAGCTCGAAACTAGTGACCACAAAATGATTCTATGTGCTCTTCCTTTTAATATTAATCTTAGTCACCCCAATAATCGTAAATTACGTAAAACTAGACAATATGGAGACGATAAAAATGTGGATTGGAATCTTCTACACGCCCTTCTAAGTTGCTCTGACTGGGACAATTTTTTCTTAACTAATAATCTTACAGAAGCACTAGATATATTTTATCAAATTAATGACTCGTGTTTAGATTCGATTGCACCTATTAGGATAAGCAATATAATTCAGTCAAATGATTTGTACATACCACTTCATTACCGTAAAAAGCTTAGACGCTTACAGAAGTGTTATTTTAAGTCAAATGACTTTTCTGCAGTCGTAGAAATTACCATGACCTATAATCAAATAAAAGAAGTCCACAGGTTAAATGCGATTAAAGAAGAGGTGTCAGCAATGGACAGTGGCTCCAAGATACAAAACTTGGTGCGACTGTTCAATAAACGCCTCAAACCTTCTTGGAATAGTGATATTCCCTGCATTTTACGAGATGGAATACTGATTAATGACCATAATATTATAGTGAACCTGTTCAGCGATTTCTTTGCTAACAGAGGTAAGCCGCTGGATGATACTGAGGTAGAAATGATCAGCTCGGCTACTAACCATATGGAGTCCGTTACTTTCACTTATGATAACATTTGTAAATCCATCAAATCACTTAGAACGTCAAGTAGTTGTGGAGTGGATGGGTTGGCATCTATTTATTTCAAACTCGGGGGACCTAATATGCCATTAATCCTATTAAGACTGTTCGACCTATCATTGACAGCAGGTACATACCCTAGCAGATGGAAAACCTCTTACATCTGCCCTCGCTTCAAATCAGGTGACAGAACAAACTTGCATAACTATAGGCCCATAAATATCACCCCAGTAATCTCTAGGATAATGGAAAAAATAGTATGTGACAAAATATCTGATCATTTACTCTCTGAGAAACTTATCTCTAATTTCCAACATGGTTTCCTCAAAACTAGGTCTTGTATGACTTGTCACTTTGAATTCTTTAATTTAATTTTTACTGAACGAAGCCTTGGGCACTTGGTGTTAGTATTGTACTTAGACATATCTAAAGCTTTTGACATGGTTAACCACAGGCTTCTTATGGGCAAACTTTCCTCTTATGGAATTAAAAATCCATTACTTGCATGGTTGAACTCTTTCCTCAGTCATAGGCACCAAATTGTCAAAATTAACTCCACTCTGTCCAAGGCAGAACCAGTTGCAAGTGGCGTTATACAAGGAAGTGTCTTAGGCCCACTGCTCTTTGTAGCTTATGTAAATGACATATGCAAATGCTTCAGCATGGGAAAACCCTTTCTATACGCAGATGATCTAAAAATAGTATACTTATTCCCTCTTCATGAATTCGCACGAACATTCTGTAGCGTCACTGCTGAACTCAACAAAGTCGCAGTATGGTGCTCAAAATGGAAGTTAGACCTCAATGCTTCTAAGTGTGGTTGGATATGTTTTGGAGATAAGCGCCTCAATTTCGATCTCTTCATAAACGGTAGTAAGTTGTCTAGGCTACAGTCAGTAGTTGACTTAGGACTAAGATACTCTTATGATCTCTCTTTTACAGAACAGGTCAATATGCAGACATCTAAGTCACATCGACTACTGGGTTGCATATTACGTAACTTTCATAGCGATGACTCTCGTATCCTACTATATAAGGTTTGTGTCAGACCCTTACTTGAATACTGCACTTTTATTCTCAGTAATGTTTCCATTAAGAATAAACTCAAACTGGAGTCGGTACAACGTCGCTTTACTCTTCGTATTTTTAGGACTGATTGTACTCTGGACTATAAAACTAGGTGCATTAAATTAGGACTAGAAACCTTATGGAGGCGCCGACTCAAGTTAAACTTAATCTTCTTTTATAAGATATTGAACAGTTTGGCGTTTTCATCATCTAGCACAATTAAGTTCGAGGAACCTCCTTGCTATAACCAACGTAATTCAGCTTCTAAAGTAAAAATTTCACATTCTGAATCTACTCTTTATATGAATTATTTTACAAATAAATTCTCGAGAATATGGAACAATTTGCCTCAAGCCATTCGAGAAACAGATTCACTTCCTTTATTTGTGCAACAGGTTGGTCATCTCATCGATTCTGATAGCTCATTAAAAATGTTCACCCCAACTATTGTTTCTTATTCCACTAGCGAAATAATAGGGACTCTAAATGTGTGAGCACCAGTTACCTGTCATAGTCATAGGCTAGTGTTCTTCATCTTTAATCCAAGTATAAACTCAAGTATTAATACTAATTCTGCCCGTTCGTTCAGTTAACGTAAGTGGCATGTCATGTCCTTGAATGCCTGTATACACATTGATTGTCTCAGAATACCAGTGCTTTTGTTTTGTGTTTTCTCTGTCTTTGTCTTTCCTATATTTGTAGATTAATATGTATATGGCTATTATGGAACCTACTGGCACAAAACTATTGACTTTTCTTCTACGCCCAAGTTCCAAGTACTCTTGATCTTATCCTGCATCTGAACACGCTCAATACTCCACTCTGCAAACTCTTAACCGTTTTTTGAAATTGTTACGCAGTGGTCAAGGAGCGCGCGGTTCTTATTCATATTAGCACCAGGATACAATATAAATATTTGATGTCCTAATAGTTAAAACTTTGTGGCAGTTGATTTGATTCTTAATTCAAATCTGTATATGTTATGAATGTCCTGACATTGTCAATTTGTAATAATATTTGTATGTATGTAAACTTATCATTGTGACCATGCCTGTAAACTGGCATGCTCTCATGTGCAAAATGAGAATAAAACTATTATTATTATTCAGTGTATTCCTTCACCTCCTTTTTAAGCCTCTCCAACATTCTAACTCAATTACTCTACTCATTTTTATTCATCAAGTAAACAATAATCTAGAAATTATCTTCAATTCGATAAACTTTAATAATGTTTAAATATCTCAACTACTTATTAACTACTAATAGTATCTCTGACTATCAGTATATGTTTGTAAAATAACATAGTACTACTCGAATAATACGTACATTAAGTGATGAGTTAAATTAAACAGTTGAAATTAATAAGTCCTATCAATCCATTGACTTGCTGTGAATTGCATAATCACTCTAAAATACTACTTCTTGAAGTGATTATGATTACTAGGTAGTGTTTAGGTAAATTATGGTCATTGTAATTGGGTGTTGTGACGATTACTGTGAGTTACTTTTATACCAAAAATTGGACTAAATTAGATAACCAAAAGCAGTAAACAGCTGTATCATCCTAGTATGAAATGTTTCGATACTATGTATCTACAACCGAGTCAAAGACTAAAGCCGTGACTTAATGGTTTTGCGAAGCATGCTCAACCGTTCGCCACCGATTCGACTCCTATGGGTTGATATTTCTATTTCAGTCAACTCATAACACATTTAATCAACTTTGTCCACCGCCATCAGTAGGTAGTTGACTCACACCGGACACTTGTGAGCTCTACTTATCATGTCTTCTTACTGTATCTCTAGAAATCACTTTGAGAAGTTAGTCATCAGTAAGCGCAAACGTATCATGTATTGACTGAATTTGAAATATCAACCGTAAGAGCTGATTTAGTGGTCTAATAGTAGGGCGTTCGCCTCAAAGACAGAGGGTATTATTCTTAATCCATTATGAGGTGGTGGGTGACTAGCTCTTAAGAGTCCCATTCTATGACAAAAAGGCTTCACTGTAAAATTTGTTGGTCAACAATCGTCTAATTCAAACCAATTCGTGATAAGAAGTCATTATCATCAGTAGAATAAAAGGCATTTGTCACAAATTCTAACCTTAAACTTACAAATTGATGGCATATACTATGATCTACTTCTCAAGTAATTGTCAAGTAGCAAGTCCTTTATATCATGTAATTGCTAACAAAATAATTCACTTTGTTTTATGTCAATCAAAAATAAAACTAATTACAAAATGTGTATACACATATTTATTACGTAATGAAAGTGTTGATGGATTACACAATAATACTGCACTGCAAATTATGTAATAAATCTCACCATTACACTTTAGACATCACGGTTATTATCAAGCAGATAAAAGTAGCTGACATTCTTAACGTCATTCATATTTCCATCATTTCTATTAAATGTTTGATTATTCACATTCATTTGTATTAAAAATACAAACTTTTCCACTTCCCCCTTCAATTCAAATAATAATAATAATGATGTTATTCTCACTATGTACATGAGAGCATGCCAGTTTACAGGCATGGTCACAATGGTAAGTCTACATACATACAAATATTATTAAAAATTGTCAATGTCAGAACATTCATAACATATAATGATTCGAAATGAAAATCAAATAACTGCCACGAAGTTTTAACTATTAGGACACCAAATATTTATATTGTATCCTAGTGCTAATATGAATAAGAACCGCGCGCTCCTTGACCACTGCGTAACAATTCCGAAATAACGGTTAAGAGTTTGCAGAGTGGAGTATTGAGCGTGTCCTGTTGCAGGATAAGATCAAGAGTACTTGGAACTTGGGCGTAGAAGAAAAGTCAATAGTTTTGTGCCAGTAGGTTCCATAATAGTCATATACATATAATTCTAAAAATATAGAAAAAACGAAGACAGAGAAAACACAAGACAAAAGCACTGGTATTCTGAGACAACTAATGTGTATACAGGCATTGAAGGACATGACATGCCACTTACGTTAACTGAACGAATGGGCAGAATTAATATTTATAGTTGAGTTTATATTTGGATTAAAGATGAAGAACACTAGCCTATGACTATGACAGGTAACTGGTGCTTGCACATTCAGAGTCCCTATTATTTCGCTTGTGGAGTAAGAAACAATAGTTGGGGTGAACATTTTTAATGAGCTATGAGATGACCAACCTGTTGCACAAATAAGGAAAGTGAATCTGTTTCTCGAATGGCTTGAGGCAAATTGTTCCAGATTCTCGAGAATTTATTTGTAAAATAATTCATATAAAGAGCAGATTCAGAATGTGAAATTTTTACTTTCGAGGCTGAATTGGGTAGGTTATAGCAAGGAGGTTCCTCAAACTTAATTGTGCTAGATGATGAAAACGCCAAATTGTTCAATATCTTATAAAAGAAGATTAAGTTTAACTTGAGTCGGCGCCTCCATAAAGTTTCTAGTCCTAATTTAATGCACCTAGTTTTATAGTCCAGAGTACAATCAGTTTCAAGAATACAAAGAGTAAAGCGACGTTGTACAGACTTCAGTCTGAGTTTATTCTTAATGGAAACATCGCTGAGAATAAAAGTGCAGTATTTCAGTAACGGTTGGACACAAACCTTATATAGTAGGATATGAGAGTTATGCTATGAAAGTTACGTATTATGCAACCCAGTAGTCGATGTGACTTAGATGTCTGCATATTGACCTGTTCTGTAAAAGAGAGATCATAAGAGTATCTTAGTCCTAAGTCAACTACTGACTGTAGCCTAGACAACTTACTACTGTTTATGAAGAGATCGAAATTGAGGCGCTTATCTCCAAAACATACCCAACCACACTTAGAAGCATTGAGGTCTAACTTCCATTTTGAGCACCATACTGCGACCTTGTTGAGTTCAGCAGTGACGCTACGGATTGGGTGTGTAAATTCATGGAGAGGGAATGAATATACTATTTTAAGATCATCTGCGTATAGAAAGCGTTTTCCCATGCTGAAGCATTTGCATATATCATTTACATAGGCTGTAAAGAGCAGTGGGCCTAAGACACTTCCTTGTATAACGCCACTTGCAACTGGTTCTGCCTTGAACAGCGAGGAGTTAATTTTAACAATTTGGTGCCTATGACTGAGGAAAGAGTTCAACCATCCAAGTAATGGATTTTTAATCCTACAAGAGAAAAGTTTGCCCATAAGAAGCCTGTGGTTAACCATGTCAAAAGCTTTAGATATGTCTAAGTGCAATACTAACACCAAGTGCCCAAGGCTTCGTTCAGTAAAAATTAAATTAAAGAATTCAAAGTGACAAGTCATACAAGACCTAGTTTTGAGGAAACCATGTTGGAAATTAGAGATAAGTTTCTCAGAGAGTAAATGATCAGATATTTTGTCACATACTATTTTTTCCATTATCCTAGAGATGACTGAGGTGATTTTTATGGGCCTATAGTTATGCAAGTTTGTTCTGTCACCTGATTTGAAGCGAGGGCAGATGTAAGAGGTTTTCCATCTGCTAGGGTATGTACCTGCTGTCAATGAAAGGTCGAACAGTATTAATAGGATTAATGGCATATTAGGTCCCCCGAGTTTGAAATAAATGGATGCCAACCCATCTACTCCACAACTACTTGACGTTCTAAGTGATTTGATGGATTTACAAATATTATCATAAGTGAAAGTAACGGACTCCATATAGTAAGTAGACAAATTGATCATTTCTACCTCAGTGTCATCCAGCGGCTCACCACTGTTAGCAAAGAAATCGCTAAACAGGTCCACTATAGTATTATGGTCATTAATCAGTATTCCATCTCGTAAAATACAGGGAATGTCACTATTTCAAGAAGGTTTGAGGCGTTTACTAAACAGTCGCACCGAGTTTTGTATCTTGGAGCTACTGTCCATTGCTGACACCTCTTCTTTAATCGCATTTAACCTGTAAACTTCTTTTATTTGATTATAGGTCGTGGTAATTTCCACGAATGCAGAAAAGTCATTTGACCTAAATTAACACTTTTGTAAGCGTCTAAGCTTTTTACGGTAATGAAGTGGTATGTACAAATCATTTGACTGAATTATATTGCTTATCTTAATAGGTGCAATCGAATCTAAACACGAGTCATTAATTTGATAAAAAATAATATCTAGTGCTTCTGTAAGACAATCGGATAAGAAAAGATTGTCCCAGTCAGAGCAACTTAGAAGGGCGTGTAGAAGATTCCAATCCACATTTTTATCGTCTCCATATTGTCAAATTATACGTAATTTACGATTATTGGGGTGACTAAAATTAGTATTAAAAGGAAGAGCACATAGAATCATTTTGTGGTCACTGGTTTTGAGCTCTTCACTAACTTAAAGTGACAGAGGAGTGACATCATGACAGAAAACTAAGTCAAGAATGTTATTATACCTCGTGGGACTGTGTACACATTGTGTCCAACAGTGCATTTTAATGTACTAAGAATATTTTCTTCATCATATGACAGTCCTCTACCAACATTCCAGTCTATCCTAGGAAGATTAAAGTCACCTGCGATGACTTTTGCATTATAATTAAGAGCAGAGGTGTGTACAAAAGCATTATTAATGGTGTTATCTGCAGTAGTCGATGTGTTGAGGGTTCTGTTTATGCATCCGAAAAGTAAACTGTAGTTCTGAGTATTAACTGATATCTAGACCGACTCTGGTACCTTATCTAGTATTTCGTCATTGATTCTACTAGACGAAGAACAAACACTTAGGTATATTAGACAGCCGCCACCCCGTTTATATTCTCTATTGCTGCGATATAACATATAGTCCTGAATTGCTAATTCTGTGCCAGTTACTGATGAGGAACACCATGTTTCTGTGACAAATATTAATGAAGGTTTAGCTAATAGGGCTCTAAATTTTAGAGTTGATATTTTATTAAGAAGTGAGCGGGCGTTAATTACTATAAAGTTTAGAAATGAAGAGTGAATTGTGAAGAATCGAATAAGATCTTTGTCTATATTGTTCGTGTTTGAAGTAACTAGATGGTGGTTTAATACGGCAGTCTGACTGCTTGAGCTAATGTCTGAGCAAGCTGTATTGCTAACGGGACAAGTGACTGCCTGATCCCAATACAATTATTAGAGTTGTCAGAGATAAGATGTTCTTAGTAGCTTAAGTTAGGTGACGTGGCAGCACGTTGGCTATAAGCAAAAGACGGAGGATATTCTAGTAGCCCATCAGTAGTATAATTATGAAAGTAAGGAGGGAAAGTAAAACCACTTATACGATCTAAATAAGTCGTGTATGGTGTAGGATTACCAGGGCTTAGAGCATACTGCTGTGTATTCGGTGACCTAGAATTTCTTGCAAAGTTATTCGCGTCAGAGTGGTAAAAAGTGTTGTGTACTTGTTCACCACTTGGCTTATGCTGGTAATCAAATAAGCTATATTTTGACTAATTACGTACCACCTGTGAGTGCTTACGACCTTGATTACTATCGAGTCGATTACCTTTAGAAAATGAGGTCTTGTAACCAGCCTTGCTATATAATGATGAAGCAGGCACAGTGGTATTCTGCCCTCGTTGTGTAGATGAGGTCACAAAACTTTGTTTTGAGCTTACTTTTCGTTCCGACGGTCTTTTTGTCTCCCTTTTCATTATACTTTAGTTGTTACACACTTTTTTATTAATGAATGTAAACATCCCCTTTTGCTTTTTGTAACTTCTTAGAGTAAACATACCGTTGTCAAACAGTGAGGAATTCGCAAAGGCGTATCGCTGTGCTCTTGGTTCACCAATGAACCCACTTAAAAAGTGCAAAGTCTACTAGACGCAAATTATGTCTCACAAGTTTCGTGTTTTAATGATAATTTGGAAAAACTATAACATTTGTGTGACACTTATTTTGTACTCTTATACTTAACACATTTACGATTTTATGTTAATTAATGACTTTCATCTTAACTGTCTGTTATTGTCTATGAATAAACGACATTTGTAATTGAGTGTTGGGAATAATGCTTAACCCTGTTTTTTAATTTGATGTTGATAATTGCTTCTAGTTAAACGATGATCGGAAACAAGGAAGCACTAAGCGCCTGTTTCATTGATGAAGAGAACCGTTACCAACTGTGTGTTTTAGACCTCAATTAGCAATCAAGCTCAGGGTCTTCAGGCTTCGAAGCGGACGAATAACCCTCAAATCACTGAGAAGCCAGAATTCCAAATGTTGATATTTCAGGCTCAATCAGTTGATTTTCATATACATAGTTGTAGGCTGCTTGCATTATTCATCACCCACACTATATTCCTGTCACCGTCACTCTAGAATCATCTCACTAGTTTAATATACAGAATTCTGCCTACCTCATGATAAGCCAGTCACTGTATAATACATAATAACATTATTCGAATGTATGTATGTATGTAGTATGTACAACATGAAACCTAGAATATAAATACATTGGTCCGAATCCAACTCACCATTCTACTGTTACCTACTGTAGAATCCAAACTGAAGCAGTTTGGACTGAAGAGTAACTGTCGAGGTTGGTTTAGATACGCGTACTCTTGCCCAGTCGAAATTCAAAACAAATGGTTGGGTAAGGAACGGTTCTATATAAAATTAGTTATACAAATGTACATTATTACCTAAACAAATGTCACCACCAGTTACTCAACCAAAGTTTATCCCAAAAATGGGGATAATCAATTAAGTTCCAAATAATATACAAAAATGTTACTCTATCCCTTTAGGATAGATTGCGTGTTGTCTATCCAGAAAGTAAGATCTAAATCTATAGAAATATCAACAACAACGCATCGAAAGTTACTTGTTACAAAACAATTTCTGAAAATGTGCGTCCACCCACAATCTGGAAATGCACAAATCCAGTCAAGGCAAGTAATACAATCAAAAGAGGAACAGACCAATATGGCTTCCGCCCAAGCCAAAACGTCCAGTAAAACAAAGTGTATAAAGTTCATACGAATAACAGAAATCCAGCACGAACGCAAGAAAATACAGATATTACAATAAAAATAAATAGCAACTATCTCATTTAGAAATTAAAGATTATTAGAATGTACAACTAAACAGATTAAGAAAGGGTGACAAACGTGTTTTGAACGAAACACAACGAATTACAATTAAAGAAAAAAGTTACTTGGAGGGATTTTCAACAAAACCAAAAAAAAAAGATCTTACACCGGCCCGCAAAATCCCTCCATGTACCACAAGACCACTTGATACCTTTAGTCATGGTTCAACCTATTATATTATTATCAAGCTAGAGGAGCGGGTAGGACTTACAGCAGTACGCCTACCTGCCTTATTTTCTCTAAATTACAGTAAGACTATTCTGATCCTTCAAGGAGACATATCTTGCGTATGTCTCGCCTAACTATTACATTTCTGGTGCGAACGGTTACCGTCCTAACCTTCCCGTCGTTATCTATTTCACAATTTTCCACCACTCCTAAGGGCCACTTTCCACGAGTAGAAATATCTGAAATCACGATAACTACATCGCCTTCCTTGAAATTACGATGTTCAACCAACCATTTTTGACGTAATTGCAGAGACGGTAAATATTCTTTCATCCATCTTTTCCAAAACACATTAGCAAGATAATTAACCAGTCTCCAACGTTTGCTGTACTTATCAGTAATAGTACCTTCTTCAACTACTCCGTCACACTCTCTCAGTAATAACAAATTATTCGGCGACAGAGCTAGTTTATCCTCGTCGTCTTGGGTCACTGGGGTTAAAGGTCGATTATTTAATATCTTCTCAGCTTCAACCAAATACGTGGCTAAGGCTTCATCGGTCAAAGTCTGGTCCCTGGTGATCAACAACAACAACCGGCGTACTGATCGAATCATCCTTTCCCACACTCCCCCTCTATGACTGCACAAGGGTGGGTTGAAGTGCCATTGAATCTGCTTCGTTGGTAGTTCATTACTTATCCTTCGCTGGTCCCATTGTTGTATGAACCTTTTTAGTTCAGACACCGTACCTATGAAATTCGACCCGTTGTCGCTGTATATTTCTGTGGGCCTCCCTCTTCTCCCCATAAAACGTAGTAAAGACATTATAAATGAATCGGTGTTTAAGTTATGCGCCATTTCGATATGTACAGCTCTTGTTTGTAAACAAGTAAACACACACCCATATCTTTTTTCAAATGATCTTCCTCTTTTAACTATGAAGGGTCCAAAGTAATCAACTCCCACAGATGATAAGGTATACCAGCCCTGCTGAATTCTACAAAGGGGGAGGGGTGCCATCAGCTGTTGTCCGGGACTCATCATAAACCGTCGACAAGTCACACATTTGCCTATTACTCTCTTGACTGCACTAGTTCCCTTTACTATCCAGTAATTCTTGCGAATTGTGGCCAATACTTGAGAGGTTTCTGTATGTCCTTCCTCTCTATGATAATGTCTAATGATCAATTCAGTCACAAAGTGTCGGTTAGGTAAAATTATTGGATGTCTAAAAGTGCTTGGGAAATCGGCGTAATTTAAGCGACCTCCAACACAGAGCAGACTATCCAGCATTATCGGGGATAATCTTTTCAGGTGGCTATGTTTGATTAAGTTACCGCTGTTTCTAAATTCACTTATTAACTCCCCATATACTTCCTTTTGAACCATCAACAACACCTTACGCTTAGCTACTTCAAGCTCATTAACCTTTAGATACCCTAGATGGACGGATCCATCACCACTCGAGGAACTCAGAACCTTAATAAATTCGATGAATCTTCTAAACCATGCTACAGCTCTGACCAACTTCATCCACTCAGAAAAATAGGACAGAATAGGAGAACTGCATCGTTCTACACTACTTAAACTAACCATAGACAGCGGTTTTCTAAACTCAATGTTTTTAACAGTGGGTTCTGGACATCTAATAGTCATTCTAGAAACACTAGTGTCCAACAATGCAGGACATTCAAACCAAGTTCTAAGATCGCTCACTTTATGAATACCTCTAGACGTCCAATCACCTGGATTCTGTGACGACTTTATATAACGCCATTGTTCGACACTCGTAAATTGATGTATGACTGCTAGGCGGTTGGCTATAAAGACAGACAGACAGACAGATACAACGCAGAACTTCGTACGTACGTACATCAGTTCAGGTCGCCATACCACATCAGCACAGAGACGCAACTGTCAGTTCAAATCCAAGAGTGATAACGATAATAGAAGTATTAGCAGTAATGCAGAAAATTAGGGAGCGAAGATATGATTCGGAAGGTTAGATTTTGAGAGAACACAAAAAGTGGATGCACCTGCGCCATTGCGAACGATCCTGAGCCATGTCGTTCAAGGTCTCTAACCATTGGTGACTTTCATCTCGCGGACCCCAACCACGCAGCCTACATCTACCAACATGACTTAGTCCACTTGTCAGTGACTTCATCGATTTCTGCCATGTTTTGGTTTGACCGCCCCTAGCTTTCTTCCAACCTATTCCTACACCGCAAAACATAGCACGTCGAGGCAGTCGGTAGTTAGACATGCGTAACACATGTCCCAACCACCTCAACTGATGAAGTTTCAATACTTCATCTATTGACTTGCCCTCCTTTCCTAGAACCCGTTTCCTAACGACAGCACTGCTCACTCGGTTGTCCCATGATACACGAGCAATGCTTCGGAGGCACCTATGATCGAAGACCAGTAACCTATGAATGTCCTCTACTCTTAACGGCCATGTTTCGCTACCGTATAGTAGGACAGAGCGAACTACTGCACGGTAAACTCGTCCTTTGGTTAGCAAGCGGATATCTCGCCTGCGCCATAAGTGACGCAACTTGGCAAAAGCCAATCGAGCTTTCTGTATCCGTGCTGAGATTTCGTCAGTCACCAGGCCATCAGCACTGATGAGACTCCCCAGATACGTGAAGCGATCTACACGCTCGATCACTTCACTCCCTATCACTAGTTCAGGTGCCGATGCAACCCAATCCTGAAGCAACATTTTGCATTTCGAGGGGGAAAACCGCATCCCGAACATGCTTGCATTGTTGCTCAGGGTAGTCAGAAGACTCTGCATTTTGTCAGCGTCTTCACCAAATAGGACTATGTCATCAGCATACTCTAAGTCAGTAAGCGAGGCTCCTGGTAGTAAGTCAACTCCTGAAAAGTCAGACGAAGACATGGTTATATCTAGGAGCATGTCTATGACAAAATTAAACAAGAATGGGGAAAGTGGACATCCTTGACGGACACCACTTGAAGTGAGGAATTCCGATGACAGTTCGCCATAAGCTCTCACTGGCTATAAAGGTACTGTATCGACTCTCCGTATTCTTGATGTAATACAAAACTACCATAGAATCCGTATAAAAGTTTACTTCACTAAAAAATCTGGGGAAACTTTTCTTTAGGACTTCACTTATTCTCACGCTTAACACCGCTGCCGCTATCTCCAATCTCGGTATAGTGACTTGTTTGATAGGTGCAACTCTAGACTTGCTAAATAATAAAACACAGTACGGTGACCGCTGTGGATACCTGACCAGTGCGTAGGCAACGGCTCCATATCCCAACTCCGACGCGTCACTGAATAAATGCAGCTCTACCGTCGCGTGTTTCGTCAATTACTCTCTTGATTCCTCGGGGCACAGTGACATCACCTATCTGTAGCATAAATTTTACCCAATTTAACCAGACGGAAACGTACGGCTCACTAAGTGGTCGGTCCCAGCCTACCTGAGCCTTGCATAACTTCTGCAATAGCAGTTTCGCAGTGAGACACGTAGGAGCGATTAGACCCAAGGGGTCGAACAGGGAAGAAACGACGGACAGTACCCCTCGTCTAGTCATAGGTTTCTCCGTTGCGTCAAAGCAAAACTTAAATACATCTTGTCTGGGATCCCATTCCAAACCTAAAGTTCGGTGAGTGACATTATAACATACAGGTATGTCAACTAAAGGCCCATCGTCGCGTACAGAAGGCAAAACAGCCTTTACTATCTCCGAGTTAGTTATCCATTTCTTCAATTTGAAGCCCCCCTTACATAGTAGCTCATTTATTTGCACAACAAATTTTTTCGCTTGTTCACAGGTGGAGAAGGATACTAAACAGTCATCAACGTAGAAATTATTCTTAACAGCATCCACGACAAAATCCTCGTAACCAGTTGAGAATCTTTGTGCAGTCTTATTCATAGCAAAGTTTGCACAAAATGGTGACGACGTTGCTCCGAATGGATGTGAAGTCATCTGAAACTCTACCGGCTTGCTTGACGTGTCACCATTCGGCCATTATAGGAATCTCAAAGCTCCTCGGTCATGCTCCGGCACCTTTACTTGCATGAACATTTCCTCCACATCTGCAGTAATGGCCACAGCTTCTCTGCGGAATCGTAATAATATACACACTAACTCAGCAGTGGTGTCTGGTCCTTGATAAATCATGTCATTTAATGATACCCCTGCAGATTTGGCAGCACAATCGAAAACTACTCTGAGCTTCTCCGGTTTTCTCGGGTTAATAACTGCATGATGAGGTAAATACCATCGGGGGAGATTCCCTACTTCACGTTGCGTTTCTGGGACTTTCTCCGCATATCCCTTAGTAAAGTTATTTTCTATACTCTTAGTATACTTGCCATGAAAACAGTAATCGCTTAACATTTTGCGTCTTAAACTATGTAATCAGCATTTGGCCATCTCATAATTATTTTTTCTTGTATCTACATTATTTCTCCACGGGTTGGGTACAAAGAAATGACCATCTGCAAAATAGGTTCCTTCCTCAACTATCTTAATGGCATTAAGGTCGTCCATTGAAAGAGTCTTATCATTCGAATATACATCAGCAAACTCTACGTCATAAATCCTACGCAACTGGTCTTTCGATGAGTCTCCCATACAAGTATGATTTACGACTCTCTTCCCCCATCCACGATAAGACGTGGGGCCAAAAACGGCCCACCCCAGTAGCGTCTTTATTGCGTATGGTCGCTTCCTGCCTCCTAAACGTTGATCTAAGACCCAGTGGGCTTCAGGTACATCACAACCAATTAATAACAAAACTTCGTCAGAGTCTATACTATCTAAGGGTACGTCAGTTAAGTGGGGCCACTTCTGCACCTCATCCAGCACGCACCTTTCAGGCTTACGTCCTGGTATTCTTTCCACTACCAATGCTCCATTTATTTCGATATGCTGTTTGGTTTAATGAATGTACCTCAAATGAAGCGTTTGTAGCTTTAGCTGTCTTGTTACCAACCACTGTCTGGAGAACTATCGACACTTGCTCCTCCTTTAGTCCAAGAGATTTTAAGCAATCCGAGCGTATTAATGTCGCATCGGAGCCGTTGTCAAGAAGGGCATAGCCCACAACTTCCGCATGTTTTGATCTCAACTGTATGGGTATCATTCTCAAGCACACATGATGACCTAGAGACTTAGTATATCCACAATGACTCTCTACATTGGAATTACTTTCAAGGGGATTGACCTGTCGATTATTATGTAGCAAATAATGATGTCGTTTAGAACACTCATCAACATTACAACGCTTTGTCGATTTGCATTCACTGGCTCGATGACCTCGCTTTAGGCAAACAAAACAAGCACCCTTAGACCTTGCATGAGCCCATCGATCTTCGACCGTCATTGATATGAAACTTGGGCACAGATAAATGTCATGATCCTTAGAGCATATACTGCATTTACGTTTAACAGCTAAACTGCTATACTGCTCCGATTGCAAGTGACAATTCATCTTCGCGTTATATCCTTTCTTTATACATGTCGCCAACTGTCCAAACCTGCTACTCGCGACCCTGGCACGCGAAGCTATAAAATTGGTAAGCTCGGCAAACGTGGGTTCCCTAACGTTTTCTGTCAACGTATCGACTATATCCGCCCATTGTACTTGCAATGAACGAGGTAACAACTTAACGATGCGTTCTAGAGTCGCTAAAGTATTCAAATCATGGTTTTAATCCATTTGGTTTAAAACCATTGCACAATTTTCCATTTTCACAGCAAGGTTTGCTAATTTCTCAGCATCACTATAATTGTTTATTTCGCTGAACAAGCCTTCCAACGTTTCCCTTGCGATTACGTGCGGTTGACCAAATAACCGTTTCAAAATTTCTCTGGCCTTGCTGTAACCAGCAGTGGGATCCATCATGACACAACCCTCAATCGCAGATTTCACCTTGCCCTTACAGTAGTGTATTAAATATAACAAGCGTTGACTATCATCAATAACTCTTGACGCAACGTAAGTCTCGAATTGCCGTATAAACATCCAGTAAGCCGTTGGCTGTCCATCAAAATAGCTCAGTTCAACTTTAGGGAGATCCAAACCTACCATAACAGGTGATAAACCTTTTCGAGGAGCAACATTTGCATCAACTAGTGACACGGATTTAAACCGTCCACCTAAACTAAGATTCTTTCTTTCATCTACTACAGAGTCAGAAACAGTAGCCCTATCATCATCATTACCCTTATTTAGATCTGAACCATGACACATAAAGGTATGCAAAGTGACTTGCTTTGTACAAGGAGGTTCATCGTATAGGTTAGCTTCACTACCCTCAACCGGCTTCAAGTTCGATTTTCTTTGACGTTTTGATGACATCACGAGCGAAATTAGCAAAACATGAAACAAAAGGGTCCATGTGCTTCAAGTGACACCAGATCACTGTAGCCAAAACACTTCTTCCGATATCCTGAGATTTGTTTAGAACTGTAGAATCCAAACTGAAGCAGTTTGGACTGAAGAGTAACTGTCGAGGTTGGTTTAGATACGCGTACTCTTGCCCAGTCGATATTCAAAACAAATGGTTGGGTAAGGAACGGTTCTATATAAAATTAGTTATACAAATGTACATTATTACCTAAACAAATGTCACCACCAGTTACTCAACCAAAGTTTATCCCAAAAATGGGGATAATCAATTAAGTTCCAAATAATATACAAAAATGTTACTCTATCCCTTTAGGATAGATTGCGTGTTGTCTATCCAGAAAGTAAGATCTAAATCTATAGAAATATCAACAACAACGCATCGAAAGTTACTTGTTACAAAACAATTTCTGAAAATGTGCGTCCACCCACAATCTGGAAATGCACAAATCCAGTCAAGGCAAGTAATACAATCAAAAGAGGAACAGACCAATATGGCTTCCGCCCAAGCCAAAACGTCCAGTAAAACAAAGTGTATAAAGTTCATACGAATAACAGAAATCCAGCACGAACGCAAGAAAATACAGATATTACAATAAAAATAAATAGCAACTATCTCATTTAGAAATTAAAGATTATTAGAATGTACAACTAAACAGATTAAGAAAGGGTGACAAACGTGTTTTGAACGAAACACAACGAATTACAATTAAAGAAAAAGGTTACTTGGAGGGATTTTCAACAAAACCAAAAAAAAAGATCTTACACCTACTACTGTGATTCAATCTAATGACTTCAATTACCCAAGGATTCGTGATATTCAAGCTTTAACAATAAGTTGGATAAATGATTCAAATGCTTGAATGAATGTGTTTAAGGTGTATTTCTCTATAGTTACACAACAGTCAACATTTGATTTCATTCTGTTACTGTTTGCTATATGAAATCGTCTGCAAATGAAAGGTGTTGTTCAATGGTTGTCGGTTATTAATTGCAGTCTTTAGAAATCTTACGTAGTTACTAGCATCCAGTTGATTGTCATTAAATGTCCGACTTTTCCATGCATTTGTTTATAGATAAAATTCTGATACAACTAGTAAACAACCAATCATTTAGATGGTTAAGTAGTTGCCGGATGACTGATAACAAAAAACAGTATAAAATAGGACGCAATCACATGATTATCATGTTGTCGTATGGACACCACTGACATTCTATTGTGTATTTCGACAAGAACTGTAATGTCTTTCTCCCCTAACAATGCTGTCATATTTTATACAACTGTTAAATGAAATCATCACAGTTTGCATCAGTTAATCTCTTCTAAACAATAAACATCATCCAATGATAAGTAATGAGGATATTCAAGGCGTGGGATCGAAATCGTCTGTCAAATCTAACTATTGTAATTCATGGATCGGTAGAAGCCGAAGTTGACAATAAATGTTAAATTATCGTGCATTGTTCACAAACTACCAGTATATCTGTATTGTTGTAGATGTTTATTGAGTATAATTGAATTGAGTGATGTAATGGTTGATCACCTTTATTTCGCTTTGATTAAACAACCGTGCCAACTGAATGATGCTCAATGATTGCGTCAACTGTATTCACATTTACAAATCACTTAATTAAATTTATCACATGATTTTGTAAGTATAGTCACTGTAGTGTATCATAGGAACGTAATTGCTTTGTCATTTAAATGAATCAAACGAATTCGATGAGTGATCTGCTGTTCAGAATTTTGATCCATGTAACTATAACAGCCATTAAGAAGACAACATTTATGAGTGAATTGTTTATTAGGAAGTGATCAATAATTGCTAACAAAGAACTAGTTATTTTTCATTTAAATATTCTTAATTTTGCTATTTTTTCATTTATTGTAAAGTAGGCGGTAACCGGTACTGCCTTTTGTTTACTTTGTTCTGACCTTGCTGTTTGTGATTGGCTGTAGTGCTATTTTAGTGTGCTATTTACTCTAATTATGACAAGGTCACTTTTGTAACTATATGCACAGAGTTGGAACAAAATAGAATTGAATCTTCCTACTGCTGCGTTCGTATCTTCTTTATTTTGGCTTGGGACGAGTAGTCAGTTGTCGAATTAGTGGTCAGGCTTGAGATTATCAGTTAGCGTAGATAATTTAGCAGATTAGAGTTGCAGTCAGTTCTTCCGTGTGTAACGTAGGCGTTTATCCGTTATGTCAATAATATTTGGAGAAATATACATTTTTTCAGGGTAACAAATAAACCACAGATTTGTGATTGTGTGTTTTAGTTTGAACGAAAGAAATGCATCCATGCACATAGACGCTGTTGACATGTAAAACGAAAGCAATAATGCAAGCATCATCTCCTTCCAAGGTCTCCAATAAGCTCAAAATGCATTTCGTGTATTTCTACATGATGTTCGTAAACAAAATCGGAAAGACATTTAAATACACCCCAGTTGTCTGTATAAATTTCAGTAGCAGGTTGAACAGGTTTGCTTATTATTACTATTAACATAGTTGTTTATGAGACTTTAGCTTACACAACTGACCCGAACAACTCGTTATGCCCCGCACATCCAAAACTAGTATCAATTAGATTTACTAAGCAATATTGAAACGTTTTAGTCACTAAAATCTGATCTTCTTTTTCACATTACTACTGTGTTCATCCTATTTATAATGATATTTAAGACAGACTTTGCGTTGTATGTACTTTAAGTAGTATATTCTTGAACCGATAAATAATTATCTCACCTTGTTATCTTCTCATAATCAATTAATACGATTTTACAAAGTCACACCTGTGAATGTCAAGGCATCACCAATGAACTGATTTCTTCTAACCATACAAAATCTGACAAACTTTCAATGTTATCTTATATTACTTTTAAGTATACCTGATAATGAAGGATCAAGTTTATCCAGAGTTTTGAATATGAATGCCTACTCATGCAGACTTTGAAGGTTGTAACTTTCCTTACATGGTCCATCACTTTTATGTTTAGTTAAGTTTTTCTTGAATCCCAATTCACAGCACAGTCATAACTATTTACTAATAAATACATCGTGTGTTCTATTACTAAAATGGTACGCAATAGAGCTAAGTGCTTTAAACCTAATAAAAGTTCACCAAAACTAAATGACATGCCATCTGTTAGTAACTCTCTTTTTAATTCTGTGGTGACAAGACGGCTACCACCACTTGTTAGAGCTGTGAACATCATGAAAAAACCTAAATAACAACAAAAATTATATGACCAAACTAGAGGAAGTGAAATCTACTTTCAGCCAAATCAGCAGTATTTTGTCAGACTTAGAACGTATATCCTATCTACAACGTGAAAGAATTACCTAGACGTTGGAAAACTTATGCAGGTGGAGACCTTTATTAACTGTATAGCCGACAAAGTTGTAAATATGCTAAAATCCCACAATGAAATAATTTTTTATAATATACCTGATAAATTGCTTCTACGTAAAGCAAAATTGGTTGTTTTGAAAGCCTGTAATATGACGCATATCTCTTGCAATTGTAAAAGATTGAAAAAAGAAAACTGGCAAACTAGATGGCTATTTTTGTTCAACTTCATGTCAATTTTTGACGCTGCGTTTATCAAATTGGTAGGCAACATTAGATCTGTTATTGGCCTCACACATATCAAAATAGACATAGACAAAAATACCATGAAACGAAGAACGACTATTCACATTACTCTCTGAGACGACACAATTAAGCTTGAACCAAAACTCAAGCTTTCAATCTTATTTAACCATACCACGCTCTTCACTATGTCCTAGTGTCAAGTGTACTCAATCGAATAAATACTCTACATCCTGCAAAAAGGTAACTAAACCCTGGAGTTATGACTGTGTCGATTTAAATATATCAACAAACCAGGCGTTAACAGACTATTCGCACACTCCTACTCCCACTGATACTAGCGAATATAAAAATAGGAGTAGTGCCCTTCAAGGCTGCTCTCATTCTGATAATCTCACTCTGAATCTATAAGACAGAAAACAACTATCAGAAGCTAGTCGAATATTAACCAGCCAACATACGACTATGCATAGTAAGCTAGAGAAACTTGACTGAATATTTCAATGCTAGCCCAAGGTATCAAGGCACTCTAAAACCTAAGCCCACAAAAGTATGCGAAAACTTTACTTATAATATCAAAGCAAAGAAAAATCAAAACTTCTTCTTACTGACAGGATACCCTACAATTCACTACAAATAATATTTTACTTGGAAACAACCAGAGCTCTTTTAAAACACTTACAAAACCAAGCAAGACACCAAAGTAGCGGTAGCATCACAAGCCAGTAGAATTTGTGCACTTTGCATCAAATGCTGAGGCAACGTATTTTGTTGCAAACCAACACCCTGTGCAACGGAGTACAAGTAAAGACGATTGCAATAAATCTAAGCACCACATCTTTAATAGGGCAGGACGCACTCCTAATACCTTAATAACTCTTCATGATAGACCACATCTATCTAAAATGTACAGTTAGCATATTCTTTGAATCTCAACCATGTGTACTCCTTTTATTCCAGTTCAAACAACATTCGTAAAGATTCTCCATTAGTTCACCTAACTGCTGATCTATCTTATTTTATTACTCTTACACAGTTCTCCACTATTCTATTTAAATTCTGTTCCTTATGCAGTAAAATCATTCATTTCAAATCCTAATTGTACTAAGTTAACATATGCTGTGTCTTAATACCTGGAATTTGGTGTAGTTTCGATATCTCAGACCTTACACTTGAAGTTGATAATTATATCATATACCACATTGATCGATTTTTCATCATTACTTATCTTCTTGAGAGGTAGTGAATTCTACGATGACGCTATATTTATCAGCGTTGACACCTGTCCGCATCACCAATTGATGATAGATTGAATTTATAGACTACCTAATGCTACCTTCACGCAACAAGTAATTCGTGTATTCGCATCATTAGCATTGTTGCTTGTAACAAAGTCAATAGAAGGAGACTTCAATATATCCTCAGTTACTTAAAATCTTTTCACATCGACTTTCATAACTTAATACGTTCTTTGAAATACTTGAAAGTAGTTCGGGGACTCAAGTAGTATGTAAAGCTACACGCAAGTTTTATTTTTCAGACCTAATCTTTTTACATAATGCTGTTGGGGATTCATAATCCTCAAAAACAATGGTTGATTTAATCAAACTAAAGAAATTGTATAGATTTTTTATAAGATTTATTTGTAAACTATCATTACATTAATTCAAGTTATATTCACATAGCATATTTGACAATATTTTATTTGTAATTATAAAAATGTTTAAATTTTCAATTTGATGAATAGTCACTATAAATATACGAATATCTTGTACATGATTGACTCTCTCAGTGTCCATCTTACTGGAATTACGTTCCTGTCTATTGGAAAAAAAATAATGGCATGGTCACGTGCGTTCACATAAATCTGTGTGGTCGTGTGCCACGAAAACGTACTCAGAATGAATATTAGACATGATTAATTACAAATCATGTAAACAACCACTATCCATCACTAATCTACCTCAATCAACCAAAAATTTCTCGCGTTATAACAACTGGCAACGGGGTAAACAATCAAAATATCAATTTTTAACAAGTTAAAGCTATGCTAAAACGCCAGAAGAAATACTATGAACAGTTCTAGATAGATGCACTATAAATCCTAACCCGGTAAATGAATATTAATCAGAAGAGGTTGTGAGAAAACTCATGCACATCTCACGCCGACTACATCATTAACTCTATCATTGAGTTACATCTCAATGGCATGGCTGGTATTACATTTGATTCATGGTTTAACAGGTACGAAGGCTTGTTTAAAGTTGGCTCTCAAATTCAAACAGAATATCCAGCAGAAGTATTTCTGTTCCACGTGCATAGTATCGCTACTCCAGAGAAGCAAGATGAAGCACTGGAGACATCTGCCTAAGTAATCACAAATGTAGAACAACTAAGGGGTAAGACAACCGTAGTCCCACAGTTATCCACAAGATTGCAAAGTGCTTGTCCTAATAGACGTGCACGCTGCAAAACCACGAGTCCCAGACAGAAAATCATTCCAAGAAGTATGCTCAGACCGTCTATTGAGCCCAAGAAGCCACAGTGTTAAGCATTAGTATTTAGCTACAGTGACGCATTAGGCCTTAAAATCTGACACTGTTTTCAAAGTACACTCCGGATGTGATCAAGTCCGTGGTTTCCAAATTAAAGCGAGTTGTATCAATGCCTGCTTGAAAATCATGCATGCTCAATACGATGAAATGTTGTTCCTGTTAATACGCAAAGATCCCACTACATTCCGTGGAGGAGGAGATTAGTAATAGATAGTGGTTGTTTACGTGATTTGTAATTAATCATGTTTCCTTTTCTTTCTAAGTACTTTTTAGTTGTACACAACCACACAGATTTATGTGAACGCACGTGGCCATGCCATTATTGCTTAGTATTTTTTCGAAAAAAAAGGTACTACGAATTTGTAATCCCCAAAAATACAATGGTTAATCCAATTAAACGAAGAAGTTGTATTGCTTTTTTATAAGATTGATTTGTAAACTATCATCACATTAATTTAATTTGAATGTGAGTCTCACTACTAAGAACAGTTTGACAGCATTTCATTGTAATAATTAAGCGGCAATGATTTCACTAGAAGAGTAAATACTGTAAATTAATTGATATAAAAATCGATGCATTTACGTAAATATAATTTCGCACTGTTCGCTGATTTGCTGATTCTGTCTGGTTGGTCTCTCGTCTTGTGTTTTACCGTATTCCTGCTTGAGACTCAGTGGGCATAGGGCGAACGCGCAATTATCGACTAGGCAAACGTAATTGGCATCAGGTCACCCAACGAAATTTCACGCGATATAACAAATGCCTTCAACTATACATAGAACAATAGCCTTAAATTTTCTTGGCAGCAATCACAAAGTTGTTATTAGCCAGTTGATTGTCAAAGAATGTTCATGTGCTAAAAGTGTGAGTAACGACCCTTTTGATTTCCGAAGAAACCATGCTCAGATTAACTGGTCTCATACCGAGAAATTGTTGCATGATCTGAATTGGGACATATTTTTCTCTTCTTGCGAGATTATTAAATTACTAAATGCTTCTCACCATAGATTATTTGTTCAATATAACTTTCCGTTATTTTCAGTATACATAAATATAGCAAGCGATAGGGAAACGACCAAATTAAAAGCCAAAAAACTGCATCTGAAATAATCTGACAAGTAAGCCTATTTAATAGCCGCCTTCAGAAAGAAACTTCGCGCTCAGTTCAGCTTAACTACTATTCTTAATGTCAAAAATAAAAGATTAGGAACCCTATAAAGATCCATGAAGTATTAAGTGAATCTTTTGCACAGTTTGTTTTGCTAAAAACTGTCTATGTGTTGGAACGGCCATCAATTTCAACCATTATAAATTAACTGGCTTAGAGTTTACAATCAGTAATGTTAAAGATGCTAAAAGATCACTGAAATATTGATTTATTAGTGAAGAAAATGGAATGTCGGTTGATTTGATTACATATGGTAGCTCAGTCTTCCCAATACTGCTCTCCAAATTAGAGTATGAAACATTCCCTAGATCGCGGGAAATCACACATATGATTCCTCACTTTAAGAAAGGCTCTAGGTTTGATATCGAAACTACCGTCCAATTAATCAATCCTCTGTTTTATCTAAAGCCATGGATAAAGTTATAAAAGGGGTGATTTACACTTACTTAGTTAAGTACAAACTAATCTTATCTTCCCTGTACGGTTTCACGAATAATGAATACTGTAATAACGTGCAACCTAGAATACTTTGACTATATAATAAACAATATAGATTAGGGAAAACTAATTAATAGGTTATACTTCGACTTTACTAAGGCATTTTAAAAAGTACATCATTCATCTCTTTCATATAAATTAATGGCCTTCGGAATAGCTGGCGAATCGAATGACTGGATAGCTGCGTTTTTGAAAGATTGTATTCAATTAGTAAAACTAGGACGATATCTCTTACTTCCTCAAAATATCACAAGTGGTGTTTTCCAGGATTTAGTCATACGACCGTAATTATTTATGCTACGTTAACGTTTGCAGATAACCCCAAAGTTTTCTATACATTCTACTCAGATAAGGGTCAAAATATTAACGGCACAATACTGAGGAGTCTCAATAAACTAAGTAAATGGTTAATGCTTTTCTTCCTTAACACACAAAAATCAGGGTACCAATATTTCAGAAAATCTAACCTCGAAATTAAACTACACCTTAACAAACACAAATTTCACCATTTAATTAGTATCTTTGATTTAGAAGTAACGTATTTCTACTTCAGTATCATTCAAGAGTTTACCTCTATTAGCAAAGAAATCTCTAAACAGGTTGACTATAATATTATGGTCATGAATCATTGATCCGTCTCGTAAAATGCAGGTAATATCACCATTCCGAGAATGTTTGAGGTGTTTATTAAACAGCCGTACCAAGTCTTGTAACTTGGAGCTACCGTGCATTGTTAATAACTCTTCTTTAATCGCCTTTAACCTGTAGACTTCTTTTAGTTAATTAAAGGTCATGGCGATTTCCATGAAGCGTTTTTTCGCTCTTTTAGCCCATACACACTAACAAATGCAAGTCAAGACAACCAACGTAGTGTCAATCTCAGCATTAATAGGCCTGAACATACATAAGGGAAAAAGAAAGATCCTCAAATTCAACACAGAGAGCACCGACCTAATTGAACTTGATGGTGAAACTCTGGAACAAGTGGATACATTACGTACCTGGGGATCATCGTTGATGAACATGGAGGATCCGATGCAGATGTAAGGGCAAAGATTGACAAAGCAATGGCAGCGTTGATACGGCCTAAAAAATATAGGACTCCATACAATTGTTTACCAACCTCAAAGTCAGACTCTTCAATTCGAACGTCAAGACAGTTCTGCTGTATGGAACTGAAACGTGGAGAACTACTGCGAACATCCCCAGAAGGGTACAAGCATTTATAAACAACTGTCCATACAAGATATTAATTGTCCTTCGAACGAAAACCATCAGCAACAGTCTACTACGAAAGAGAACAAACTAACTTCCGACCAAAGAGGAAATTAGGAAAAGAAGTTGAAAATGGATAAGACATATATTGCGGAAATCATCAGACTGCATCACGAGGCAAGCATTAACTCAAAATTTGATTAGAAAACGGAAAAAAGAGAACTCAAAGAACATACTACATCGAGAATCGAAGCAGATAATAAAAGGATAACCAAAAACTGGGAAAAGCTGGTAAGGTTTGCTTAGAACAGAGTTGAATGGAGAATACTGGTAAGCGGCTTATTATCCTCCAAGAGGAGTAACAGGCAGTAAACAGGTTCACTATAGTTTTATGGTCCTAATCATTATTCCATTTCGTATAATTTAGAGAATATAATTTTTCAAGAATGTTTGAGGCGTTTTTTGAACAGTCGCACCAAGTTTTGTATCTTGGAGCTACTGTCTATTGCTGACACCACTTCTTTGATCGCATTTAACCTGTGGACTTCTTTAAGTTGATTATAGGTCTTGGTAATTTCCACGAATGCAGAAAAGTCATTTGACCTAAAATAACACTTTTGTAGGCATCTTAGCTTTTAACAGTAATGAAGTGGTATGTACAAATCATTTGACTAAATTATATTGCCTATCCTAATAGGTGCAATCGAATCTGAGCACAAGTCATTAGTTTGATTAAAAATATCTAGTGCTTCTGTAAAGCCATTGGATAAGAAAAGATTGTCCTAGTCAGAGCGACTTAGAAGGGCGTGTAGAAGATTCCAATCTACATTTTTATAGTCTCCATATTGTCTAGTATTATCTAGTATTTCGTCATTGATTTTACTAGACGAAAAACAAACACGTATATTAAACAGCTGCCACCCCGTCTATATTCTCTATTGCCGCGATATAACATATAGTTCTGAATGGCTTATTCTGAGTCATTTACTGAGGAGAAATACTAAGTTTGTGTGACAAATATTAATGAATATATGCAAATGCTTCAACATGGGAAAACCCGTTCTATACGCAGATGATCTTAAAATAGTATACTCATTTCCTCCCCATGAATTCGCACACACGTTCTGTAGCGTCACTGCTGAACTCAACAAGGTCGCAGTATGGTGCTCGAAATGGAAGTTAATGTGATGATAGACTATCAGTTTACCTTACTGTTCGCTGCCTTCCTTCTAAGAACTATGCAAGCCATTGGTGAAGTATATCTTATGTAGGACTTCGTCAAGAGCTTTACTGATGACGAGAAATAAGCCGGAAACTACGAGTCTTTTGTTTTGATGTGTAGTCTTGTCAGCTACGTAGTTTAACAAGCATGTGTCACATGACCTGGTCCTTAGGAATCCATGTTTGGAGAGGGAGAGCAGTTTGCTTTTAAGTAAATATTGGAGTAATTCTACCTTGATTACTTTTTACATTACTTTTGATACAACAAAGTTTAGTTTGATAGGGTTGTAGTCCTCTATATTTTCTGCAGGTCCGAATTTAAACTTAGTAATGACACATGTAGTTTTCCATAGGGTAGGGTAGCATGCATTAGAAGATGATATTGTAAATAGTCTAAAAAGTGCTAGGTGGAAGTCAGTGCCACCATTTTTAAGTAAATTAGCTGGTATACCTTCAGAGCCCAAGGTGTATGAGTGCTTTAACGTAGCGACGGCCTTCGTAATATTTTTATTAGTGAATGTTTTCTCCATGATTTTGCATGATAATGACGTGGTGGGTTCATTCACATATATGTGGTTTTCAATAATATGTGTGGTGGCAAAGTGCTCACTGAATAAATCAGCTATACAGCAAGGGTCATCGTATATTTTATTGCCACAGATAAAGAGGTTTCCACCCTTTTATTTTAGATTTACTGGTTTTGTTCCGGAAGGTCTTGAGAAGTCTTGTAGGGTTATTCTGTACAGTAGCCTGTCTTTCTAGTGCAATTTTCGTTTTTATACGATCCGCCTTGGCATTAATATATATTTCTTATACAGTTATGAGGGAGGAAAAGTCTCTAAGCCTATAAAATTTAGATGCGTGTCTTCGTAGGCTCCTTCTTGCAATAGTGGCGATTAGCATAGATTTAAAAATTTCGGGTTTAGTATATCTTAAAGGTGCAACTATGTCAAGTGCATTATAAGTGTTGTAGTAAAGTGTACTAGTCAGCTTATGATCATCATCTTTTGTGAAGTAGTTGTTCCGGTCAAGACATTTGAAGTAAGTCATAAAACTCGACCAGTTTGTCATGTGAAAGGGTCTGCTAGGTATAGCAATCGGACATTGATACGTTGTAGTTCCTAAGTTGAAGTTGCACATGACAATATTGTGGTCACTACCTGGGAATTGTTCCCATGTGTGGACGGTACATATGGTAAGTTCATTTGTAAAAACTAAATCCAAATTGTTTTTATATCTGGTAGAGTTACGGAAATACTGCGAACAAAAGTGAGTTTAACTTCGAGTTAACATATATAGGACAACCCCCTCCACGTCCATGTGGCTTGTCACTACGATACAAGTTATAATTATCTGTAAATATACTTAGATCAGAGACATTAGGGGTAGTCCATACCTGAGTTACCATAATAATTAAAAGTTGGCAGATTGGTGCTAGCAGAGCTAAGTCGATTATTTTGTTGCATACTGATCGTGCGTTCAGTTGGCATAGACTAAGCTAGTGGCCAATAAGGTTGAGGTAATTTTAAAGATCATGGATGAAGTGATCAGGTTTAAAATTTAGGATATTTCGACTTGCGATTAGTTGTAGGGTTTCAAGTTGTTTAGATGCTAAATGATAGGTGACTGCTCTACAAGATCATTGTTTTGGTTGTCACTGCGATTGTTGTTCTTCATACACCAAGTGTTTGAGGTAAGGGAAGAAAGTGCTAATAGATTGGTCACTAAGTAGTGGCAAAGCTGGAGATTGGCGGTATTCAAGCGCGTCATCATTTGTTGACTTGGCAACGGCTGCGAGGGTAATGAGTAGAGATGAGAAGGGTTTTGAATTGCTGTATGAGGATTATATAAAACATGATTTAAGTGTGCATTCTAGATATAAGGATCATGTTAATTTAGTGATAAGCTTTTCGATGCAGCCAAGTAAATGTAGCTAAAGCCATTTATTAAAGGAAAGTATTAAGGTCGTAAGATTTTATGTCTTAGTGAACTCATATTGGTGGAACAGGTAATTTCCTAAGTTCAAGTTATTATTTTCTGTATCCGGTTGAGATAGAAACGACAGTAGTAAAGAAAAAAATGCTTTTCCGCCGGAAATCGGCCTTCAGAATCATTGACACGTGATACTCAGAGGCATTCGCATGTGTCATCCTACTGCCTATAAATTAATGTTGAGGGGGGACAGACACACAGTGAAAGGATAAAAATTGCTTGTTCTTGTTCTTAGGATTGACCTTCAAATCTAGTGGTTCAGAGATATTGTGCCTAGTGGTTTTGCGTTTGTCACCATTTTTAGTTCTTTGAATATTACAGATGAGGTTATGATTGGTCTTATTGATAGGGAGGACTTTATGCATATTTTAAAGACAAGGTATGAATTTTGTCTCCATTTTAACGGTGAGATGGTGGATTATATTGTATGATTGTACCCTGTTCATCTCTTTATTCTGGGAGCTATATGTTCTCTCCTTGGGTGTGATGTCTAAGTCTACTAGGTCGTTGCCATTTTTGTTGGTTGTAAGAAATATTGTGGTATGTGTTTTTACTAGGAGGGGTTGTGGGTATGGATAGGTTAAATAGCTTCTCAGTTTACAGTTTGGTGGGTAGTATGGATAGTCTTGGTGGTGTTATACTACTAATATAGAGTATTGAAAAATATGTTTTGAAAAATGCATTTGGAGTGGTTGATTCTAACTTGGAATCTTTCATATTAGGAGCAACAGCACCGAAACGTTTGAGGGATTTACGTTGTAGGGGCGTTTTATCAGTAACCATCAGTATATTTTTGAAATCGCTACCACCTATAATATAGTTTACTGATTTTATAAATCGCTCGCCATCTGAGGTGGATGTAAAGTGGAATAGGATTTGGCAGCTAGTCTGCCAGTCATTTTTTACGTAGTCTATTACATTCGCATGTGATATGAGACACGCTACTAGCTTTTAATAGGATCGCCCTAATATTTCTAAGTGGAAAATTCTCTATAACATAGTAAACGAGGGCTTTGTGATGAGAGGTGAGTCGCTTTACTACTTTTACTGCAATGAAATCAAAGAATGTTTCAGCATGCTTTGCTTTATCTGTTTCTGTCATCATAATTTTCAAATAATTAGGTTAACGGGGCTAGATCACTTAACATAGATTGTAGTCTGGCGAATGTTAACCGAACATCTTAGACTTTGCTTTTATAGTCGGCAATGTCAGTGTTTAAATCAGTCAGATTGATAGCCTTGACATGTGGGGTACGATTGTCTCTCATCTGCAGTTCTGTGGTAAATAGGTTATTAGGAGAAGATTCAGTGTTTTTGAGGAAATGGCTATCAAGCTTGAATCTTTAAGAGAGTTGTTTCGAGCCATGATCAAATGGGATCTCATTGAATAGGTGGTGTGCGCATATTGTGATTTCAGTAGTCGTGTTCTATAGAATAAAGTAAGACTTTAGTGTGAGGTACTCTTTTATTAGATATTGGTAGGTATATAACTAGGGTTACCGCTATATGTAAAAAAATGTGTTAGCACATTAGAAGGTGTAGCGCAATGTTCAGACTTACCGTGACAATTTTTAGAAAGCTACTTGACTATCAGTAACATGGGTAGTGAGGGTGGGGTGGGGTGTGGTTGATTGGGAAAGAATCAGATATATTTAGTTTCCGAGGTTATAACGTTTCTCTTTTAATAGCAACTCAGTTATAAAAACGTGTTACTCGACTACTCCTTGTGAGTTTTCTATGAGTCTATTTTTCTAATCTCCTATCAGGGTTTCTTTTTAATTTACCACGCAAAAGTGAATATGTCGTCGATTTTAGTTAACATTACAGAATTTGATTGATGGATGGTAGCTGATTAACATCTGCGGAAGATTGTTGAAATGAGCATTGTTGCCACAAACGGTAACAATATCGTCGAAGTACCTTTATGTATAAATATAGACGGACAATGATTTTTCTTCCAGTTTGCTATTTTCTCATGAATGCCAATCAATTAATCAATTAATAGGAGACCTAGAGGACATTTTACGTCTATTTCGTACATTTGTCTCTTGACTGGATTAACTCGTTGTATAAATTGTCTGAGATGCTCAATTGATATTCTGAAATTGTCAGCAAAAAAGGTACCTGTATTGAAACGAAGATTAGTAAAAATTGACTGTTTAACATGTGTGATCAAGCATCTATTATTTCGATTGATGACATTCCTGCATTAGATGAAATTGAAGGAATTGCGTAAGGAGTACTCGTAAATATGTTTTCTTATGTGTTGTTAGATATCCAACTAATCTTTTAGCAATAGTATGTGGTATGGCGACTATCAAATGTAGCGAAGTAAAATCAAAAGCAGGCAGAATCTGAAATTATTTAGGTATGACAGACAAGTGTAGAAAGTTGATAGCTAAATCCACTCGTATATATCATCCTTCGTTAGACAGTAAGTCAGCCGCAACGTAGAACTTGGTACATGCGTACATAAGTTCAAGTTGCCATGCCTCTATTAGAAGATAGAAATTGATTTATCAAACTGAATCCCACAGTAGGGGAGGTAGTAACAGAATAAGTACTAATGGAATGGTATAGAGATCAAAGATGGGATTTGAGATAAAAAGTGAATCAGTAAAAAAAATTATGAGAAGCTCAAAAACTAGAATTTAGAGGAAGACAAGAAGTGGATGCACCTGCGCCACTGCAAACGATTTTGAGCCATAGTACCTAAAGTCTCTAACTATTTGTTACGATCATCGCGTGGGCCCTAACCAGGTAGTCTGCATAAATTAACATGTTTCAGCCAAATTGTCAATGACTTCATGGATCGGTGCCATGTTTTTGTTTGGCCACCCCTAACTTTCTTCCAGCCTACTCCTACAACAGACAACATTGTTCACTTCGGTAAACGGTGGTCAGGCATACGCAACACATGTCCTAATCACCTCATCTGGTGAAGATTGACTACTTCATTGATAGACTAACTGTATTGACCGGGTACTCTATTCCTAACCCACGCAATGCTTACTCGGTTGTCCCAGCAAACACGAGCAATCTTTCGGAGACATCTATGATCAAATACTAAGAGCCTACGAATAGCCTCTATACTTTATGGCAATGTTTCACATCCATAACGTAAAACGGATCAAACTACTGCGCAGTAAACGCGTCCTTTCTTCAGTAGATGGATGTCTCACCCATGCAAATAGTTACGCAAGTTAGCAAAAGCCAATCTGGCCCTATGTATGCGAGCCTAAATTTCATCAGACACCAAACCGTCAGAACTGATGATGAGGCTCCCAAGATAAGCAAAGTGGTTAATATATTTGAATGCTTCGCTTCTTAACACTAAGTTTGGTACAAAATTAAGCCAGTCTTGAAGCCGCATTTTGCATTTGCATGGAGAGAATCGCATCCCAAACATGCTAACGTTCATGTTTAATGTTGTCAAAAAATTCTGCATTTTGTCAGCATTTTCTCTCAATAGAACTATATCATCTGCATATTCTTAGTCAGTAAGTTGATCTCCTGAAAGGAGGCCAGCCCCAGAAAAATCAGACGATGACAATGTTAACTCTAAAAGTATGTCCATGATAAAATTAAATAAAAATGGAGATAGCGGACAACCTTGACGAACACCACTAGAAGTGACCGATTCCGACGATAATCCGCCGTAAAATCTAACACGTTATGTGATGTTCGAGTAGAGAGCTTGTATAAGGTTAACGTACTTCTCTGGTACGTTTTTCAGTGATAGACATTGCCACATAACCTCACAATCAATAGAGTCAAACGACGCCTTAAGGTCAAGGAATACAGCGATTGTTGGGCGTCTGAAAGTGTGACTATGTACTAGAACTTGCCGAAGTGTGAATATTTGGTCTATACAACCACGTCCGGGCCTGAAACCATCTTAGTTTATTTGAGTCTGCTTTTTACGAGCCTTAGTTAGACGTCAAAGTATTAGTGAAGCTAATATTTTGGACACTATATTCGCTGAACTGATTCCTCTATAATTGTCACACTAGGACTTCTGTCCATTTTTATAAACCGGAATGGTTAGTGTTATGAGACCAGTCAGATGGGATTACGTCTAGTTCCCGAATTCTAGCCAAGATCTCAGTTAATCTTGCTGCTAAGGCTGAACCACCTCCCTTAAATATCTCAGGAGTCAATTCATCTGGTCTTGCCGCTCTCCCTCGCTTTAAGTTTCCGAAAACCTTCACAACCCCACTGAGACTTGGGGGGACCAATGTTAATTTGTCATTCAGATTGTTTGAAGATGGTGAGCAACAGGAATGATGCCGAGGTTTAGTTCAACTGTTCCATAAAGTGTTCTGCCCATCTGTCTAATCTTCTGGATTGACAGTGAATAATGGAACCATCTTTTTCGCAGATAGTTTCACTTACAGTTGGGTTTCTGATACTCATTTCCTCGAAAAGTCTGAACAGTTGCCTACTGTTACCTATTGCCGCTGCTTTTTTCATCTCTATAGCTTTCGCCACCCACCACTGCTTACGATCATTGCGTAAGCTTTTAATCAGTTCATAACCAAACGGAATGTGTTGCCCAGCATCTATCAGTTCAGTAGATGCAGTTGAAATCCACTGAGTTTTCTTAACCTTTTGGTTTAGTTTATTAGTAGATAATACTGCTGTTTCAACAGCTTTTTAGAAATCACTTCAAGCTAAATCGGGATAAGTACAGTTTACGCAGTTGACTGATTGGTTTCCTAGTTGTTCTTGATGTATATTCTTGACTTTTCATCATTAAACTGAAGTCTGAGGGGGATCTTTGTCGTGAATCTTTAACGTCCAGTGAAACGCAGACTAATTCGCGCTCTTACTAATGCATGATCTGGGTCTAAACATTTGTTGCGAAACGAGCAGCAGTCCTATATCGAGCCTTTTTAACGGTGGCTGATAGCAATGTGGTCTATTTGAGTCCAGCGTTGAGTTGATTGTGGAGGTCATCATGTCAACTGATGTATGTCCTTATGCTTAAAGTTGGAGTTTGTAAGAAACAAATGCTTATCTGAACATAGTTGCAGTGATAGTTCTTACCGTTCTATTTAGATGAACAACACATAAGCGACTGTCAATCAAAATCCAGTCGAGGAGAACCTGTTCACCTTTTAAACTTAGTACTAAACCGACGCCAGCAAGGCCTCGAGTGGTGACGGTGGGGTCCCCGGAAACACGAAGAGTGAACCAAGCCGGCTCCTTATTTTCACAAGGTGAAGTCAAGCAAATGATTGTGCTCGGATCCTGTATACGCGTTTCAGAGATGCAGCAGTCATTGATTTAGCGGGATTCTAGAGTCATAGCTAAGGAAGCCTGTTTTCAGATTTGACATAAGGTTTGAATGTTGGAAGCTCTAAAATAATAACTTAGTGCGCGGTTTTGAGAGACCAGGGATAACATTTTGTGAACTCAAATCTTTAGCATTAAAGACGCAAGGTGATAAAATTATGTTAGAAGGATTAGGCATGGTGATAAAAGAGTTATTAAAAGTTGATGGTGGGATTTGACCTCGAACAAGATGATCTCGTGCGCTGTTAGAGGTGTGAGGGCGATTTTCACTTACTAGCTGCCCACACCATGAAGGGATATTGCTTCTTGAGGTATCTGAAAAAGAAACTGGGTTGGTATTGGTCATAGTGACCTGGAGCGCAAT
Organism: Schistosoma japonicum; assembly: GCA_025215515.1. Classification (NCBI taxonomy): domain Eukaryota; kingdom Metazoa; phylum Platyhelminthes; class Trematoda; order Strigeidida; family Schistosomatidae; genus Schistosoma; species Schistosoma japonicum. The sequence continues at coordinate 1,117,926 of CM046069.1, forward strand.
CGCAGGGACAACTGCTTGAGGCCGATCACGCACGGCCTTGTTATGGAGAGTTTTTGAAGTGTTAGCTCTGTTTTTTAAAAGGTCTTACTGTCATAGACAGAAATCCGTGAAGTAAGGTGAAATGTGACGTTTTCAGGGTTGACTTTTTTCAACCCCTTCCTTCCGTTAAGAAGGCAGCATCGCTGCAGATGCTGGTTATCCAAGGGGAACGCTTTACTGCTGTCACATCTCGCTGCAGTCAGCAGTACGACTTTGCCCTTAGATCTTAGGTTGCTGCCCTTGGTCTTATTGCCCTCCAACAGACCTGCTCGCCATCGTAGGACCTAGAGGGACATGCCAATAATGCTTAGTCGGGTCATCACGATAGGCAAGCCCGACTAACACGTCAAGGAAGCAGCAACTGTCGGGCCTACGTTAGACACTCAGTTCTGTTTATTTGAGAACGTTAATCAGTTATTTTTAAATCTATTTATTTTTAACACCTTATCTATTTGGAGATTATGACATTGTCTGTGTAATCTAATTACCAGATTTTCTCTTTTCCCTAGCATTATTTGAATGAGAATGTAATCCTTGATTTTTTATTTAGGCTGCTATACTCAATGTCTTGTTGTCACCAATTTATCTTGGAGTTGATTTTTGTTGCCACGTTTCTCAAGTATTGACGATGTGATCGGCAAAATGTGATCTCCTTATTTTCATTACTACTGTGTTCATGCCATTAATAATGATATTTTAGATAGACTATTGTGTTGTGCGTTTGTTGGCTAATCTTGGTTGAGTGAAGAAACGCCTGACCCTGTTATATCCTCATCATCAATCAGGAGAAATACAAAAATTGTACGTGTAAATACGAAGTCAACACAAAGTTATTGATTGTGAGGGCTGATTTCTTCAAATTTCTCAAAATTTAGCAAATTTTTAAAGTTATTTTATACTTTTTCGACGTAGATATAATTACAAATGAGGATGTTAATTCGGTGTTTCAAAGATAGAAAATGTTATAAGAGCCTCAATGAAAATTAAGTAGGAACAAACAGGCGACTAACAAAACAACATAAGCGCACAACCATAAATGACTTTCAGTGATTAAGAAAAATTGAGAAAGAGAACATTGGTACAAGTTAACTAGGCTTTGGCATAGCCAAGGCAGAACAAGGGTTGTACAAACTCGTTCCAAATACAAAGATCAGGTTTGTGGATATGCATGTCAGTATTTTAAGCTCTATTCTTAAATGACAAACTCGCAAGCCATGTAGAATGCCCGATGAAATTCGATAAATAATAATCCTACATTTATTCTGGTCGAATCATTGTCCTCTGTCAGTCAAGTTAATCAAGATAAAAATTTTAATCTGTTTAACTTGCCTTTACTTAAGCAAAACGGATAATGTCCTAAGATACGATTGAGGATCTGTCAGATCTACATAATTCGCATTGTCGTTCTAATGATAAATAAACATAGAGTTGGTGGTTAATCCGCACAATCTGTCGTTTATCGTCAAACATATGAATGGTCGTAGGTCAAATATCACCGTTAATTTGGCAGCATAGAAGGCTTTTTAAACCTATAAGCCACTAATTTTTTATTGACATCAGTTCTAAACGGTTTCAATAAAAAAGAAGTTCGAGGATTACGTAATGATAGAATAAAATGTCTGAACTACAACATAGAAATCAATTAGATAATCGATTCAACTACACCAAAACAATAAAACATGAAGGATCCATTTAAAGAAAACATATATGGGGCAGTCAATGGACAAGGTTTCATATCTGGATTTCAATCAACAGGAAGAGAAGTCATGTTATGTCCTTTGCTTTAAATATCCTATATATTGTGCTGACTAACTTAATGACCTTACATTTTGTTAAAGTTCATCAGTGTTATGTATGTAATAAGTTTTTGCATTAGACGTTATCAATACATACTGTACTAATATTGTTTAAATGTATCATTATCACAATTGTACTCTAATACCACGACACACACACTTCGCCCTCGGCGCCTGATATTGTCTGCTGTACGAGTGGCAAATACACTATCGTGGCAACGTTCTTCGTTTTGAATTGAGTCTTATGCACTGATTGCTTGGAATTATAAATGATTCCCATTTTACAGCATCAGAACTAGACACTCAACGTCCCTACCGCTCCTCTCCGCTTAATCGACTGGAATAAAGCTACACTGGACACTCGCGTTCATATATATATCATGTGGTGATCAGGTGGAGAACCTATCATTCACCCCAAACAGCGCAGTTAGTCCAAGTAAACTAATTCTAATTGACATTGAATTAATTATATGTACTTGCATTAACTGTTAATATAGTATTTATTCTTATCCGACTGTTTGTAAGGCGTTTATTTACTCGGTAGCGTTATGTGGCAGCCACAATATCATATTTTCACTTCTACCCCCACATTCTAAATTTCTAATTTATCGATGATCAACTAGCTTCACTCAAAATAGCATTAATTGAAAACGCTTTCAATCTACGTTCTCTGGACCAAAATGTGGAACTTATGTTTCTTTTGTATTCATTTATACTGGTTATCACTATACAGTAGTTATCATCATACCGCAGAGATTTCTACGAAGATTAAACGAGTGTACGTGTATGAATTTTCTCATCAGTGCTTTAAACATTTTCACTCTTTACTTTCACTATTATCGCAATCAAAGTAAAATTTCCACTTCACCTGAAATTAAAATCTACTTAACTTGTTGATTTAATGTCTGCTTGCATTGATTGATCTGTTTTATGCACATTTTTATCTTTTTGAACATGAACACCGTGAACATGAACACACTACAGATAAAGACATTGAAGCCAAACGTTCGCGATAGGTAGCTGTCAATCTTGAACACTTGTTTGTAGCACGTTTTTTTCTGACTAAGACTTGGGCACATCAGAGAGACCTAGATACCTCATGAATTAGGGTTTTTAACTGTATATCTAATTATCATGCTTAAACTGAATCTGATTTGCTTACAATTAACTGTTGTTTCCCTATTTGACATCAGTGTATTACTATGGCGTAGCATTAAATCTGTCGAATGAGTTCAGAAATTATGAAGAATAAGGAAATGTATGGTGTTTCAAATGAAAACAGTAATAAGAAAAGTCCAAAACTTATTCCGGAATGCACGTTGAGCTGACTTGTTCAATGTTAACGTTGCTAAACTGTGAGCACAGACTAGAATTATTAAAACATAAGTTACGTTTCAATTGTCTTACACCCAATCATTGAGCTGTAGAATGTCTTTATTAATCCTAATGTTAGTTTAAAGCAGTACAGAGCAACATCACTAAATACTTTAATAAGAGACCTTCAGCCTCAGTAGCCAAATAAATTGTGACAGGATAGATGTGGTAAAATTATATTCAAGATTTGTTCCCATATGAATATACGGTATCAAAGAGTATTAATCGCTTATGTAACAATATATAATCAAAGAAATACCATCCTGTAGTTAAGCAATATTGCAAGACGAGTAAGTGTATAAGTAACAAGTGTAGAGTTTAGAATGTCATTGATAAATGTGACTGCTTTTAGGAAGTTAGAAGTTGCTAGTTCGAAGAATGAATTGTTGGGTAGAAACGGTGTAAAATCCAAGCTGAGGCAGTTTGGATTTAAGAATGTCTGTCAAAGTTGGTCTAGATACGCTTATTCTTGCCCAGTTGAAATTCAAAACAAACGATTTGGTAAGAACTGGTTTTATGTAAAATAAATCATACAAATGTGCAACATTACCTAAACAAATGTTACCTTTGGTTATTCAACTAAAATGTATTCCTAAAATTGGAATAATAATCAATTCAGTTCCAGGGATTAAACAAGAATGTTATCCTATACCTTCGGGATCAATCGCGTATTGCTTGTCCAAAATGTAAGGTATAAATCTAGAGTAATATTTAAAAAAAGTACCAAAGGTTACTTATTATAACACAGTATTTCAATTTCTAAAAGTGCGCGTCAACCTACAATCAGAAAATGGACAACTCCCGTCAAATCAAGCACTACAATATAAAAAAGGATTATTATAGCAGTCTTCACAGCCAAAATGCTCAGTAAAACAAAGTATTTGAAGTCCATGAGGCTGATAGTAACCCAGAATAAAATGCAAGGAAAAACAGATATTACAATGAGAATAAATAGTAACTAATTCGTTTAAAGTCAAAAGGTCATTAGAATGTACAGTTCAACGGATTTGAAGGAATAAATATACTTTTAGATGCAAGATAACAAATTAAAATAGAGAAATGTTACTTGGAGGGTTTTTCGTACACAGAACTATTAAAAATGATTTGACACCCTATATCCCTTCCTATACCACAAGGCCATTCTGTTACCTTCAGTCATGGTTTCCTCAACTATATTATTAAAGCCTAAGGAGCAGGATGGATTTACAAAGTACGCCTACCATTCGTTCTTTCTTTAACAAACCATAAAACCTTTCAAATCATTTTAGAAACCGATCCATACTTTTATCTGCTCCAGTTATTACATTTCTCGTGAGGATCAATAAAATACTTACTTTTCCGTAGCTATCTGCATCACAGTTCTCTACTACTCCTAAGGACCCCTTTCCGCAAACTAAAATATCTGAAGTCACATTTACTACATCGCCTTCATTGAGATTGCGATGATCAAATAGCTATTTTTAATGTAACTCAAGGAACGCTAAATATTTTTTTAGCCACTTTCACCATGACACCTTAATTTGGCAGTCAACCTTTCCCCATTTACCGTGCTTAGCTACAGTATGGCTCCGCCTGACTGTTTCGTTATATTTTCTTAACAGTACTAAACTTATCGGCAATAAAGCTAGTTAATCTTCACTGTCTTGTATCACTTAAGTTAGAAGTTCATTATTTGCTTTCATTTCAACTTCATTTTGTTTTACTATCATGCTGTTGTTCTTAAATTCACTTGCTAACTCACCATGTCCTTCGTTTTAAACCATCATCAAAACTTTACACATAGGTATTTCAGGTTTATTAAGGTGTAGGTAACTTAAGTGGACAGACCCTTCAATGATCGACGGAATTAGAACCTTCATTGACCCAATAAATCTCCTAAACCAGGTCACAACTTTAATCAACTTCATCCATTGGAAGCAATTGGACAGAATAGAAAGACTACTATAATTCACCTCACTAAAGCTAGCTGTTAGCATCGATTTTCTAAACTTATTTTTTTTAAAAGTAGGTTGTGGATAGTTGGTTGTCATTCACAAATCCTTTATATACAAGATAGAACACTCAAACCAAGATTTAAGGTTGCTCACCTACTAAACACCTTACGACGTCCAATCACAAAAACTAATAGCTCATAAAATATCATATATTCGCCGCATCTGAGTCTGATGCTAATTAATGCTGGATCCATAATAATTGAAATGACATTTCTAAGAGCCATGGTCCTTCTTGAGTGTTTAGGTACGTTCCGTTTAATTTAACAGAAGAAACAATTATCTTTGGTAATAGGTCTTTATTTCGTATCGTGGGCAGGAGACAGTTGGAGCGAGATGCTAATCATTCAAACACACAATGTTTCTCAACATTCAATATAAAATAATAGGAAACATAATCCCTATAAAACATAAGGAAGTAAATGAGTACTTAAGCTTTTTTATCTTCGTGTATACATAAGTTATGAAATCAACTCTTAGCTAGTCAACTTAAGTCGCTACATTTGCTTTCTCCTAGAATTGACTTCCGTAGGGACGTCGGTTCGATCAACTTAACTAATAAAATTGTCGTAGTTTTGCCACTGTAGCTCAATAGATAATTACTAGCACGTTCAGAACTTGGCATTAGATCAACTGTAAACAGTCTTTTAGTATTCGACGATGCAACGTGGGTTACATTTACTTTTAGTACTGGTTATCGAATATGTAGCGTCTCAATTCTCCCACAAATGATAATTAGATACTTGGACTTAAGCTTCTATTGGTGACCAGATATTGGAAAATAAGAGTAAGAAAATGAAACAAGTATATCTAAGGAAGTACCGCGAGCGGGCTACCCAACACCATGTTGGTGAGGTACGATTTTTTTATGCTCTGCCCGGTTATCAGGCGTTTACTCACCTGCCTCTTGAGTCACCCCTAAGTCAAAATGAAAGAAGAATCTACTTTAAAAAATATTAGTGAAACTTCATCACACCTAAAGAATTGCTCCATTGTTTGTATAAAAAGTTAAAATACAAAAATAAAATGTACAATTATAATTGATAAGTCTTCGTCTCTACATAAGTGTTCGGTTTCTGGACTGGTTCGGAACCTGGAAGAAAATAAACATGGTGTAGATATCTGTGCATGCAAATGCATTAAAAATATGTATATCGATTTGATTGAAAAATATATATATAAGTGCTTGAACTTGCCAGGAGTCAGACCGAAGAGGCTACCTTGAACATATGACAACCGCCTTTTATGACTGGGTTTGTAACATGGGATACTGATAGTAACCGTTAGGATGAAAAATTATAGTAAATGCTTAGAAAAAAAAGCATTACCGAGAACATGAGAGTGCTTATGCTTAATTGGTTGCGGATATAATCTGCGTTTTACAGATTACTCACTCGATAAGTGGTAGGCATGCAAGTCATAGTAAAGTTGTATCTTCTAAAGTCAACGAATAAATGAGTAGATTCTAATTTTGCAAGTGTGTAAGTTCTTATAAATTATTAAAGAATAAAGAGAATATATCAACAAAATTTTAGACATGACTAATTTTACTACAGTTGGAAAATGGTTTTATTATTAGTTTAACAAAAAATTCATGCATGATAAATAATGGTGTTTTGTAAATCAACTTGTAAAAACAATGAAACTCGTCTGGGTTGTTTTCGGAATTCATCGTTATTGTCAAGGTTCATTGTGTTATTTATGGTAAATATTGTCTACCAAGTAAGGAATCTAGAAAAATAATTAGTTCCGCAGGCGAAACTTGCTCACAAAACTCACCTGAATTAAAGATTGTCTGCTCTTTAGTGCTTAACCTCCGTTGACAGGTTTGCGGCTTATAGTACTCAACGGATTGTTTAAGAATATATCGCTTAAGTATAATTTATTTTGTACATACAAGAAAAGTTGACCATATCGTTCATATATCAAATGATAAAGTCCGCTTGGTAGTGTGTAGAATAATACTAAGGACTACTATTAATTATTATTGATACTACTTCGAAAACGTCGATATAGGGCAACGAGAAGAAATACTATGTTTTATCTAATTTTTTTAATATATGTCTACAAACTCGAGACTTCAGACATTACGTGATTACCTTTTAGACTAAACTAAAAACGTGGGAATTCCTGTCCTGCTATCTAACGCTTTTAGTCACTTTTACAGCCTCAACTTTTTCACTTCATAATTCCGTGGTTGCTTGGTCGGGCAAGCGATCTAACAACACGTATGGAGTTCATTATCTAGATAAGCTGGTTTTAGCCTATCGATACTTACTGAGTCGATGTTTCCTTGTTTCTAAATTACAAAATATTTAGGTTTTCTTGAAATAACTTTAAATTGACCTTCGAAAGGAGGGCTAAGTGGTGCTTTTATTTTGTCACATCTTATCCAGACGTGCGAACAGTTGCTTGGATATTTAGGTGAAAATGTCGCTCGTGACTGTTTACGAGTGTTAATTGGCTTAAGCTTAGACATTTGGTCCTGTAGTTGGTCTGCATAAGTTCCTAAATCGAGTGACTCACTGTCAGTGTAAGGGTTTATAAGCTCACCTGGTAGTCTAACAGTGGTCCTAAAGACTGATTCTGCTGCTGTTCATTGTGAGTCAGTTTCGACAGCTGTTCGTATTCCCAACATAACTAATGGCAGGAATTCTGTCCACTGACTGGGGTCTGAATGAGATATAAGAGCAGCCGTAAGTTGACGATGGAACTGTTTTACCATCCCATTAACATGAGGGTGATATGGCGTGCAACGTATTCTGTTGGAGCCTAGAAGTTTAGCTAAGTTGTTGAATAGTTCAGATTCAAATTGCGCTCCTCTGTCTGTTGTTATTGTTATAGGTGTACCAAAAATGGTCACCCAGTTCTGCATGAAGGCTTTGGCCACTGTTTCGGCTGTGATGTCCGTGATTGGAACAGCTATAGGAAACCTCGTGAACCTATCTATACATGTAAATAGATACGTGAAACCATTTGAACGTGGTAAAGGGCCTACTAAGTCGATATGGACATGTGCGAAACGTGCATCCGGTTGAGGAAAACTTCGAATGGGTGAATTTGTGTGTCGGTTAACTTTTGATTGTTGACGAGCCGAACACTGTCTAACCCATTTAAGTACATCCTTCTGAAGATTTGGCCATATGTATCTGGAATTGATTAGTTTAGTCGAAGATTTCACTCCAGGGTGAGATAACGAATGAAAGTTACTAAGTACTAATCGTCGCATATTTTTAGGAACGAAAGGTCGGGGTACCGCCTTCGTTGTGTCACAGTAAATCATAACATCCTCTATAGGTGATGGGAGCTATTTTAGTTTGAGACTAGAGCTTTTAGTTGACAGTAGGTTTTATAATTCTACGTCATTTTCCTGACTGTCTCTCAAAGTCTCGAAATTTATTGTTGACTGTTGTATTATATTTATTTCTAATCGAAATAATGCATTTGCTGTCTGGTTATCTTGACCTTTTACGTGACGTATATCACTGGTGAACTGTGATATGTAGTCGAGGTGTCGGACTACTCGAGGTTAGTATTTATCGACTTTCGCTTTTAATGCATTGGTTCATGGTTTATGATCCGTATAAACTGTGAATTCCAGTGTTTCTACACCGAAAACACACTTTGATGAATGTTAATGCCATTTTAAATAAGTCGTCCCAACACTGCCCTCACATGTTGTTTATGTGAATTTAAGTCCAGGCTGGCAATCAGTAAATCATCTATGTACCCCAGTGCAAATGGCATATCTCGAAGTAGATTATCCATAAACCTTTGGAATGTTTGTGCCGCGTTCCGTAGGCCGAATGGCATGCTTACAAACTCGAATAATCCAAAAGTTGTCGTGATAGCTGTCTTCGGAATATCTTTCTTAGCTACTGGAATATTGTGATATGCCCTGACTAAGTTGATTTTAGTAAATTCCTTCATATCCTGTAAACCATTCGTAAAGTCTTGTATATGTGGTATTGGGAACCTATCTGGCACCGTTTGACGGTTAAGGACTCTGTAATCCCCGCACGGTCTCCAATCACCTTTATTTTTCTTTGGAACCATATGCAAAGAAGATGCCCACTGGCTATCAGATGGACGTATTATGCCCAGCTGTAGCATGCGATCGAATTCGGTTCTAGCTATTTTAAGCTTATCAGGTACCAATCTCCTGAGCTAAGCGAAAACAGGTGCACCTTCGGCTTTGATTATATGACATACTTTTAACTTACTTTTGGAAGGTTGGGGGATTGATTTTGTTAGGTTTGAAAATTCCGCCAGCATATCCTGAAACTTTTCCGTTGCTACTGGCGAAGTTCTTACTAAGTTTAAAGATGTGATATGACTTTCTGTGCCTTTTGTGTATTTCGAAGTTTCTTTTAACGTCAAACGTTATTTTTTTAGTGTCAACTAGAAATTTATATCTCTCTAAGAAATCTATTCCTAATATTGTCAGATCTAGATCGGCTACAGCTAAAGTTTTAGAAAATTGTCCTCTAGGCTTCTGGTTTATTTTTATTTCAACATTTAATGAACAATATAATAATGTAATAAAAACGGGAAACAATAGGTCTAATAGTTGTTCCCAAAGATAAAAGTAAAATACTATATATAAAAGAATTACATATACATAATCCTAATTACTGCAAATACAGAAGGCGTATTTAGAAAAGGAGATCGGATTTTAGCGACCTAAATGTTTCAATATTGTGAAAACATAGCAACAAAATTCAAGTCAAAGTTAAATTGATTACAACGAAATATCAAGATTCTTGATGCTCATGAATTTGATTCCTTATATGTCATAGTCGCCATATCACAAACTGTTACTAAAAGATTAATTGGATTAATCTCAATGCGCAGTAAGACAAAACTCTAAGTACTCCGTAGACGATTCCTTCAGTCCTATAGAATTGTTGACGGACATCAATCTGAATAATAGATATATGATCACAAATGTTTTTTATCAGTTTTTATCAATCTCCATTTTACTGAAAGTATTTTTTTTGCAAAATCTAGGATACCGATTGTGTATTTTAAACAAGTAATACTACGAGGCACACTTAATGTACAATCCAGCTAACGAACAAATGTGTGGAACACACAAAAGTCGCTCTCTTGGCCTCATATCAGTTGATTGCTTCGTAGTCATTCATTAAAACAACCAACTACAAATTAAGTTGTTGTCAGTCTATTTATACAAAAAATGCGTAGATGATACTGTTATCATCAGTGTATTACAATAATCTTGCACAGATTTTAATCAGCACCCATCCATCAATCATATTCTGTCATGTGAACAAAAATCGACAGTATTTTTACTTTTGGCATGTTGAATTGAACAGAAACCCCGATAAAACATTATGCAGATGGAATTACAGAAAATTCACATAAAGCAGTCAAATAACACGTTTGTCTATGTTAGTCACTATCCGCAGGAATAAAAACCAAGTTAATTCAGAATTGATAAATTTGCTTTATTATTCCCTTCGCTCTCAGTGCTTAGTAAATCTAATTGATACTAGTTTTGGATGTGCGGGGCATAACGAGTTGTGCAGGTCAGTTTTGTAAGCTAAAATCTCATAAACAACTATGTTAATAGTAATAATAAGCAAACCTGTTCAACCTGCTACTGAAATTTATACAGACAACTGGGGTGTATTTAAATGTCTTTCCGATTTTGTTTACGAACATCATGTAGAAATACACGAAATGCATTTTGGGCTTATTGGAGACCTTGGAAGGAGATGATGCTTGCATTGTTGCTTTCGTTTTACATGTCAACAGCGTCTATGTGCATGGATGCATTTCTTTCGTTCAAACTAAAACACACAATCACAAATCTGTGGTTTATTTGTTACCCTGAAAAAATGTATATTTCTCCAAATATTATTGACATAACGGAAAAACGCCTACGTTACACACGGAAGAACTAACTGCAACTCTAATCTGCTAAATTATCTACGCTAACCGATAATCTCAAGCCTGACCACTAATTCGACAACTGACTACTTACCCAAAGCCAAAATCGAGAAGACACGAACGCAGCAGTAGGAAGATTCAATTCTATTTTGTTCCAACTCTGTGCATATAGTTACAAAAGTGACCTTGTCATAATTAGAGTAAATAGCACACTAAAATAGCACCACAGCCAATCACAAACAGCAAGGTCAGAACAAAGTAAACAAAAGGCAGTACCGGTTACCGCCTACTTTACAATAAATGAAAAAATAGCAAAAATAAGAATATTTAAATGAAAAATAACTAGTTCTTTGTTAGCAATTATTGATCACTTCCTAATAAACAATTCACTCATAAATGTTGTCTTCTTAATAGCTGTTATAGTTACATGAATCGAAATCCTGAACAGCAGATCACTCATCGAATTCGTTTGATTCATTTAAATGACAAAGCAATTACGTTCCTATGATACACTACAGTGACTATACTTACAAAATCATGTGATAAATTTAATTAAGTGATTTGTAAATGTGAATACAGTTGACGCAATCATTGAGCATCATTCAGTTGGCACGGTTGTTTAATCAAAGCGAAATAAAGGTGATCAACCATTACATTACTCAATTCAATTATACTCAATAAACGTCTACAACAATACAGATATACTGGTAGTTTGTGAACAGTGCACGATAATTTAACATTTATTGTCAACTTCGGCTTCTACCGATCCATGAATTACAATAGTCAGATTTGACAGACGATTTCGATCCCACGCCTTAAATATCCTCATTACTTATCATTGGATGATGTTTATTGTTTAGAAGAGATTAACTGATGCAAACTGTGATGATTTCATTTAACAGTTGTATAAAATATGACAGCATTGTTAGGGGAGAAAGACATTACAGTTCTTGTTGAAATACACAATAGAATGTCAGTGGTGTCCATGCGACAACATGATAATCATGTGATTGTGTTCAATATAATACTGTCTATTGTTATCAGTCATCCGGCAACTACTTAACCATCTAAATGATTGGTTGTTTACTAGTTGTATCAGAATTTTATCTATAAACAAATGCATTGAAAAGTCGGACATTTAATGACAATCAACTGGATGCTAGTAACTATGTAAGATTTCGATTGACTGCAATTACTAACCGACAACCATTGATTGACACCTTTCATTTGCAGACGATTTCATATAGCAAACAGTAACAGAATGAAATCAAATGTTGACTGTTGTGTAATTAGAAAGAAATACACCTTAAACACATTAATTCAAGCATTTGAATCATTTTTCCAACTTATTGTCAAAGCTAGAATGTCACGAATCCCTGATTGATTGAAGTAATTAGACAAAATCACAGAAGTAGGTAACAGTAGAATAGTGAGTTGGGTTTGGATCGATGTATTTATTTGCCAGGTTTTATTTTGTCCATACTACATACACACATACATTCAAATAATGGTATTATGATTATACAGTGACTGGCATAACATCATCAGGTAGACAGAATTCAGTATATGAAAGTTGTGAGACAGTTCTAGAACGATGGTGAAATAAATATAATGTGGGTGAGGAATAGTACAAGCAGACCACTATTATGTATACGGAAATCAACTTATTGAGCTTGAAATACCAACATTCGGATTTTCGGCTGCTCAGTGATTTGACGGTTATTCGTCCGCTTCGAAGCCAGAAGACCCTGAGCTTGATTGCTTATTGAGGTCTAAAACACACACTCGGTAGCGCTTCTCTACTCCAATAAAACAGGCGCTTAGTGCTTCCTTGTTTCCGATCATCGTTTAACTAGAAGCAATTATCAACATCAAATTAAATAAAAACAAGATTCAGCATTATTCACAACACTCGATTACAAATGAAGTTTAATTATAGACAATAATAGACAGTTAAGATGAAAGTCATTAATTAACATAAAATCGTAAATGTGTTAAGTATAAGAGTACAAAATAAGTGTCACACAAATGTTATAGTTTTTTCAAATTATCATTAGGACACGAAACTCGTGAGACATAATTTGCGTCTAGTAGACTTTGCACTTTTTAAGTGGGTTCATTGGTGAACCAAGAGCACAGCGATACGCCTTTGCGAATTCCTCACTGTTTGACAACGGTATGTTTACTCTAAGAAGTTACAAAAAGCAAAAGGGTTTGATGAAATGGGAAGTTTATATTCATCAATAAAACGGGTGTCACATTTGAATTGAAGGGGGAAATGGGAAAGCTTGTTGTTTTGATACAAATGGATGTGAATAAACAAACATTTAATAGAAATGATGAAAATATAAATGGCTTTGTGAATGTTAGCTCCATATGGAGCTCTTCTACAACTGCTGAATGTTTCAAGTTCTGTAGAATGGAAAAGACTGGGCGTGAAGTTATAATATTTTTTTCTTAGGTAACAACTTTGCCAAGATATGCTGACTCTTGAAGTCATTTTGACCATGAATGTTTCTTTCCGGTGTATTGAGGAGGATCTTTATTTTTAATAGATATGATGATGTATTGTGAAAGTTGAGTGTCATAGGAGATTACAAGTGTGGTGTTTATGCTGATAACCAGAGCATTAATTAATGTAAGTACATTTACTGTTAACAAGATGTAAAGTTTTATGATCACCATTCAAGTTGCTGAGCGAATGAATAGGTACAACCTGCAGATACCTGGAATAAGTGAAACCCACTGGCTACAACCTGGATAGGAAATATTAGCTTCAGATAAAGTACCGTTGTACTCTGGCCATGATGAAGAAAATATTCCGCATCTTCAAGTACCTGCATCCACATTGTTTAGTAAAGTACAGAAAGCACTTATAAGATGAGATATCAAAAACCTAGAATCATCAAAGCATCCTTTAATTTAAACGTCGCGACGATTACGATTAATGTCATCTACTTTTATATAGCCACGTATGAAGGCAATGATGGTTCTAAAGATCAGTTTGCTGATAAACTACAAAAAATCATAAAAAGATGTATAAACTAGAACCATTCTATGTTGACAGGTGACCTAAATTCTGGGGATGAAATGGACAACACTGCATACGAGGATATTATATGACGACAATGACTAAGAGCGAGGGGCGTAACAGTGAAAAATTCGTAAATAAATTCGCCTTCACAAAACTGGATATAGATTACCGGAATTTCCCTCACAAATGTATATACATAGTTACACGATTTTAAACTCACTACCAAATAGACTATACCTGCATTATTGGGAATTTTGAAATGGATATAAAAAGTGCAAGAACAAAGAAAGTTGATATAGTTTCGGATCACCATCTAGTGGTGGTCGAAAACAAACTGATGCCAAGCGACCTCTGAACAGCTGGAGCAAGAGCACCGTAAAAGTGTTATACGTTTGTTTTTCAGAATGTAAAGAGACTCAAATAATTCGAAATTGATATCAAGAATTAGTTTCAATCCCAAAATTATTTATCAGACAGAAAGAATATTACCGTAGAAAACAAATGGAAAGGCATTAACGAAGCAGTATGTTCAACATGTTAGGAGGTCAACAGCAGCGAATAACACCACCATAAGAAATGAAACTTTGTCGGTGCTTCAAATACGATTTAAGGGCCGCAAGACAATGAGACAGTAGTCAATAATAGCAGAACAAGAAAAGATAAATCCAAGGTACAGAACAAGTGCACAAAAATAAACAATAAATTGAAATAGAACATTCAATCTGATGAGTAGTACCCTGTGAAGAGCTTATCACTGACTGCAGAGAAGGCTGCAACAAGAGAAAGAATGAGACTTATATGATGTAATGAAAAAGAAAGTTAGACAATACAGTGAATCAGAACAAGCATTTGAGAAAAAGGATGGTAAACCACACACTGTGACTAAAGAACAGTGACGCAAGTGGGTAAAACACATTAAAAACTGAGATGATCTGTCATAAAATTAGTGACTTTAGATGGATTACCAAGGCAAAGGACAGCATTTCTGTAATTTTGACACATCTGAAATTCATACCAGCTGTCAGTCAACAACAATATCAGAATTTTCAGTGCGTGCATCAAGACAATTAGCAGTCAAAACTTGTATTGAGGACCCCAAGAATCTATATTCAGCAGATGCAAATATTTATAAACAGTTTTCAGCTAAAGATACTTTAAATACGTTTGATGCACACCATCATCAACATCCTACTGTGGTAAAGAATGAGTCAACTAAATTTCAGCCTAAAAGAGGAAACGAGATGAAAACGCTGTAGGTGAATAGAACACACATTGTGGAAATTACTGGATTTGTGGCAGTCGTTATTATCAACTCTTTGATTATAATGACAAGTTTAATTGGCTGTACATTGATCATTTCACGGTTTGCATGTAGTAAAATGGTTGAACATAGAAATCAATAGAATTTTTCTCTACCAGTCTCTTTTAATTTTATGCTTGTCGGATTTACATCCATTGTAAGTATAATTCTCCTATATTCATTTTAACTGACTGTTAATGTATGCACTCATCCTGTGAATTGTGGATGTGTGAGTGAATATGATATACGTTGATTATTAGATAGTTTGCAATCACATTAGATGATAATTCAAGGAAAACAAGCAATAACGAATCATATCTTCTACAAAATGGATCACAAAACAAGCTATAACTGGAACTCGTTATGAACAGAGGAAAAGAGAAAGACCAAATAAAACTGCATCTGGAATTAAAGGTATATGTGAAAATCATGATAACCACTTGGTGAGGAACAAAATTCAGATTTGACAACAGTGTCGGTTGTAGAATCATGGCTTACGTTCCACATTATGGGGTAGGGTGGATAGCAACAGAATATCTTGGTGAAAAGTCAAATATTGACATCAATTCACTCATCAACAACATTATCTGTGAGGCCAATTCAGCACAGTAAGATGTACATAATAAACGTTTAAACAGTGATTGAAAAAAGAACAAAATGTTTATGAATATTAGCGATTAGTTGTGTTGCGCAGAACTCTTACCTTTCCCTTCTCAATGGATATGGAGATATTCTTGTATATTCCTCCAACGCCTCTCCACTAAGGTGCCCACATAAGGTCTAGAATATCGAAATAGAAGAGAAAGTTTAGGATTTATTTCATTACTAATTCAATTGCTCAGTGAAATAGGATTTAATTCAACTGTATGACGTACAATTGTATGTGTAGCTTGCGTTTGATGAATACGTTTAAATCACCGCTCCATTGACTTGATTTACTTTACCATCCAACCATATTGTGAAACATAGATACTGCATAACATTTATGTTTTTTACATGAAACATCACAAAACATCTACTGATATGACAATAGTGCAATCAAATTTCCTCCACAATGATAAGATATGAAATATTAAATGGTAATTCTAACAAATATACTCAGTTATGCTGTTCTAAACTAATCCACATTCTTAACATACTCAGCAACAATCACATTACAGCGAAGTTTATAACTGGAAACATGAAATATGTTGACACTTAGCTTAGAACCAAACATGTCAATATTCTTGAAACTGTAGTCTAATATGACATCACTGGTGAACAAGAAAGTTGTAATGAAACTGTTAATGCAGTTGAACTAAATGTGACAATTTACAACCGATCTTTCTTTCCGCCATGAATAAAGAAAAGCATTCTGAATTCACTAATGAAACTGCTGTTGTAAAACTAGTCATTTTGAGGGTGAGTGATTAGGTGTTTGGAAAGCACGCAACAAAGTTAAGCAAAGAATAACTGAGATATATCAATACATGTACACTACATTACTACTTGATTAACATAACACATTAAAATAACCTAAGTAATGATAATCATCAAGTGTTTTTTTTCAGATCTCATCAGTGATTTTAAGTGAATCACAGTTTCGACTTTTACTAATGAATCAATCTATTGGATTTCACACTAATAAAACTACTCTGTGTACAACCACATAGATCAGCTTGGCTATCGTCATACACCATATTGAAACAGAGACAACTAGAACTTTCCAAATATGCTTATTACTATTTTTTTCGAAAATTCCAGATATACGCTGCTAGTGAGTGCTAAACAACAGAAAACGTAGGAATGGGGTTTTGTGTCAACTCTCTCCCACCAATCACAAATGACAAATAATTAATTTTCTACAATAATTAAAGTTATTTCAAGCATTTAACTTACTTGTGCAAAACCATAAAAATATGATTGATCACGTCTTCGAGAAACATTAGGATCTTGACTAAGAGGATCAACATGTTGAGTCAACAATTGTCTGTATGTCTGAAAAAAGTTTGTAATGCTAAGTGTTTAAGAGAATACTATGAATCATAGTGAAGTAATTTGTAAATAGTTGTTGCAGTAATTAAGTGTAAAATATCTCATAGGTTTATATAAATGTTGTTAGAAGTTGTGTGACATTATTCGCACTAACATGACGTTTTCATTCATCTTTTGCTGATCATTATGTAATTGCAAATGATGGTTTAAGCTTGGCCGAATTTCATTAAGTAAGTCCACTTCTTACTCCAATTTTTCCGTGGGGATCTTTTCGAAATTCTAATAACACTTCACTTTATGTAGTCATGAATCGATCAGTGAAATCAGTTGATTGTTAGACAGCAATATTTCTTGCATTTAAATACTTTAAGTTGTCGTCAACTTCACTAAACTGATGGTTGCTAACAAGCAGTAAGTGGTGCGATTGCAAGTACGATGATGTGAAGCAGGTGTATGTAGATTCTAATCATTGTAGATTGATTCCTTG
The DNA here is from genome assembly GCA_025215515.1 of Schistosoma japonicum. NCBI lineage: Eukaryota > Metazoa > Platyhelminthes > Trematoda > Strigeidida > Schistosomatidae > Schistosoma > Schistosoma japonicum. Next base: position 1,135,834 of record CM046069.1, read on the forward strand.
GTTGATCTCAGAGTTGCAACAAATCCAATGTTTGTCAACACCTCAATAGTGCTAATCAAATACCACCGATCTAGTTATGATGTGGCTACATCTATGGAACAATGCAGACCTGACTCAAACAACCCACTAGTAATTTAATTAAGTAGAACAAGACAGTTTACACTAGACACTCATACAATGCAATAAATATAATATATACATTTCTTATATTCTACACCACTTTATGCTCTTAATATTTGTTACCACTTCAGTTGTCATTGATTTATAGGATGTGCAGCTCCTATTGAATAAACAGAAATTTATCAGCTGATTTTATTAACTTAATGTTATCGATAGGATTACATCTCATTGTCTGTTGCATTCATTCGAAGTTTTAAATAGTCATAACAATCACACTGTACGTGAATTCTGAATTTATTGCTTGAGTGTAGTAATTAAAATTACACTTATCTTGGTTAAATGAGCTCACCTTAAATGACACGTCTAATGCACCATTGTCAGCAATAATTTCGTCCAGAAAATTGGCTCTTGCAATCTAAATCATTCAAGTGATGTAAACCATGAATATTGAATGTGATAGTAACATGCAAACTGAATTATACTTTGTTTAAATCAATAAGTCTGCTTCATAATCTTTCATTATTGTGTCATGACTAAGGTGATCTGAGAATTGTTGCTTGTTTTGTAGTGATTACATTTTTTAGTTCGCACAACACATCATCACTATTACTAATGATGTGTTGTCATTAAGTTATTTCGTAACAGCTATAAAGAGAACTAAGTTGTACTCGGATAAAATTATGGATACTTCCCTCTCTATCTCCAAAATAAAAAAGACTTTCATGAGGAGTTCGGTCGTTATGTTTTCAACGCGTGACATACAGACATCGACCACGAGCATTAAAGATGACTGTTTATTTGGACAGCATGGAAAGTGAGGGGAGGTTCGCCATCGAATGTAAAATAGATTTATTCTTTTTATCATATAAGCGATTTCGTCAACAGTTTTTTGTGAATATGGAAAAAAGTCAAGTTGAATGATGACCAATTTCAAATATATCAAGTGGTCAACGTTTGAATCCACTTTACATCCCAGAAGCTCCAATTGGCCACAATTTGAGTGGTGAATTGTGCTCACATAAGTGATTTGTTGGAGCTTTCTGATTTCGATGAGATTAGTTTAGAGTTCACTTCATCGCATTTCATTATTTGTACTGTTCTGTCAATTCATATTACAATCCTAATTTTGATCTTAATACTATCAGCATTTTTCATTATTATAATCATCATAGTAACAATAATCGTTATTATGACAATTATTTGTTGTCAACTTAATATGCCGAAACCCTTCTCTAGTCACAGTTTGTCCATTCTCATTCACACATTTTCACGAACAATCTAACAATAATCATGTTTTCTGCATCATCTATCATGCTGATGGCACAATTCTCTCATGTTCTACAAATAACCAACCATTCCCCGCCCCAATTCACGTGACTGATTTCATTCATAAACTGTTTATTTCACATGGAGACTAGGTAATATAAAAAGAAAATTTTACTTGACAACTCATTGATTGATTACTGATTTATTAATTTTCTATTGGAGAGTTTGATAATGAAGTCATCGATTGTTCGTGATGCTGGCATTGAATAAGTTTGTTTCATGATTAAATGTGTAGATTACAACTGATTGATTATTCTCTGTGAAATCACCTTCTCTATTCATTATGATGACAGTTTTATAACATTGAAATGAATAACAACTTATAATTGAATTGGGATAGTTTATGGATAATGGACGACAATAGATGATCGTCGTTTTATATACATCAAATTGACTGCACTAAGAATTCTACCAATGGATGCTAGCTGACCTATTGGTGCAGTGAGTGAAGTACTAAGTAATGGAATTTAGAATGTACAGTGCTGAGAAGTTGGTAACCTGAACGAATCAGCTAATCAGTGCTCCATGGTATTAACGGTATTCTGTTAGCATCAATCTGTGAATAATCCAACTAAAACTAACTTACAAGTTTGTTATTAGAGTTCATATGAAAATGATGTAGTGCACAATTAGTGAAGTTGTTTAAGTAGATGCGTGATATTTTAATGTGGAGTTACAATTCAATTCAGCATAACATTAGTCACACAGTGAATATCTATTTATTAGTGAATTCAACATCACCCGCAGTTTTCATTGTTTGTATTCGTCACAGATTGAAGTAAGTTGAGTTGCATTGAAAATCCAAGAAAAAAAGACGACTGTTAAATCTCAGTATAGAACTCTTCAACATTTCACAACCTCTATTACACTTAGTAATCAAACCTATGGCCTTTATGTGTCTTGTTGACTGCTTAACCACCTTCACCAATCAACTAGCTTATTAACGTTAATATATTATATAATTTACATTGTCAAGTATTTGTCAGTTGATGTGACTTATTTTAACAACGTTACGAGCAACAGATGTTGATGCTGGAGCAAATGGAATTTCGTGCTATAGTGCTTAGAATCATTTCACTAAATCATCAGTAACAGCACAACTCACTTGAGGCAAGTAATCCTGGTAAAATAATATAAACAGTATTTTGTACTGAATACTATACAATCACACAAAGATGTGATACGAATTCACAAATTATGTAAGTGAACTTACTTTGTGTTTTATGGTCTTATCTTTACCGTATTGCTCTTGAAAACAATCAGTCTTAGCAAAGATTGCATTTGATAAAGTCTCGAAAAATTCTGAATCCTGAACCTTTCCATCTTTATCAAACCACACACCTTTGAATACAAGAGATGCAAGTAAATATATATCTAAGAAATCATGACTATGGGAAGAAGAAATTTTAGTTTGCAAGTACAATGAATATTACAGGTAATGTGGTGATCCCAACTTATTAAACATTGTGCAGTAGTGATGTGTGTCATATTTATGTCGACCAAGTAATATTGTGGCCAATAATGCACGTGATGAGTCTTACGATGTCAACCAGCACTATAAACGACAACATAAATGAAACGTCAATAACAAGTCAGTGATAGACCAGTGTGTACAACTAGATCTTATAATAAATCAGTCTAAGACCAAATATGTGAACTGTGGATAATTCAGAATGTGAAACAGACCACCTATTAAACAGCATCCGTCATTTTTATTTACAGTAAGCAGTAGAGGTAAAATGTTACGATTAAGGATATAAAATATAATAAATTGGCATCACTTACCTGTAACATCTACGGCATGAAAAAGTTCATGCGTTATCGCAAAGCCCAACCTTCCATATTTTGATGACGCATCACCTCCATCTATATAGAACGGAGGTTGAATCAACCCAGGATTCACATATACACGATTCTCCAGTCTAAGGTTATTAGCATTAGGCATAAATGCCGGTAGTGGTGAAAGTGATCTGTTTGAAAGAGAAAGATTAATAACAGTTTCGTTATTGAAACTGAAATGTTATATCATTGAAATTCTGTAATGATGGTTAAATTTTTCATGACTGTTTAATTAGACTACAATTTGCTTGGCAGCAATCTAAAGGTTGAGATATTTAGTGTTCTAATTTCAATTATAAGCTTGATCATAGTCACTTAGAAATTGTAAAAATTGATCTTATCGCTGCTGTTGTGTTTGTTTATTTAGTCGAATGTGTAGATAATCGTCTAGGTACTCTGTTTAAAGGATATATACATTATTCGAAGTATTGTTAAGTTGTTTATTAAATTTTGATAGTCTATTGAAAAGATAGAGTCGATATTATCAACCGATGTCAAACGCCGAAGGGGGAATTCAGTTGTACACACTAATCAAGCTAACTTATTACACACTCACATACACACAATACTTGTTAAGGTGTTTATTTACAATTAGTCGTGACTGTCTTATAATAAATTGTCAAGTTAATAAACGCTTGGATATGTACAATGTAACTGCATCTATACAAAATTTTACTACAAACATAATAAAACTGCTTCTAATTCCTACAATAACCTTACAACTATACGCTAAACTACAATAGACAAATTCAAATCACTACTCAACGAATACCTGATGGATAAAGGTATATGTATTCTCCTTAGCTACCATGAAATAAATATTGATGCATGTAAACGAAGTTTCAGCTCTGTACAAACAGTTCAAAATGTGTCAAATGAATCCATAATGCACCATATGTCAATTGATTTTCTATCTATTTTTCACCGGTAATCGTGAGTAATTACGAGTTGTTCCAGTCCTTTTTCAACCCATCCACAATCATCACTTATACAACAATTCACAATTTGTTCACCACTTTGTTCTGTTGATTATTTTGGGCTTATTCGTTGTCTAATAAACCTAATCACAATGAATTTATGCTGTAACTTTTTATTGGACTGTGTAGAATTTTGTTTAGAGTTTGCTTTCTTAGTGTCATGTATTAACACCTAAAACGGTTTCTTCTCAACGTTCATTGGAATTAAGTTGTATGTGATTGAAATAAAAAACAAATGTTTTTCATATTAGGACTAGTAACCTGGTAACTTGTTTCTCATTCAGCCTGTGCATATTCTCCCAGACATGTTGAAGTAGTTGCTTCTATGCATGAAGATGACCATTTTCACCATATTGACTCTGATGTTTTAAATAGTCAACAAGTGGCACTTATCATTAAATATTGAGTAATTTGTTGTTTATGTTGTGTGATTAGTTTGTGTTCTGTTATTAAATATTTAAGGTTTGATGTGGATTAATGTGGAAATGTAGACATCGTCTGCACAAACAGTAATCATATCGAGAATGTGGTCTTGATTTGTGAAAAAATTAGATTGTTGGATATATTGTGCTAGCTAAGCTGGATAATTTAATTGAAGAGATTATGGGGACATTCAGTTAAACAATCCAGCTCAACCATCACAATATTAACACAATTGTCCTGTGAGATAAAAGTCTTCTCTTCCACTTGGAATGCAGTAGAAGTACGTCACTTGGTAAAAGTGAAATAAAACAGAATACAAACACGACAAAAAATGAAGTTGGATTAAAACTCACACATCAAAATCGAATAAAATACTTCTCATTACATCCAGGAATTTTGATTTAACGATAATAAATACATTTCCATAATAATCATTCTCTCTCATTGGAAACTAATTATGACAAGAAAAAAGATTTAGAAACAGCTAATTTGTTAACGAAATCAAGCAGACAGCAAACCTAGACGATCTTGTTAAGATTTACATCAAGCACAAAAGAATAAAGTTTAGTTGATTGGTTGAAACATGTCGACATTGTTACTTCTGTCATCACGTGTGACTTCAGCTTGAACTTATTTATTGATATATTTAATGTTTATGTCTATTAATAAGTAGATAGTAATGATGAAATCTAAGCAAAATACCACATGATGTTCATCATCTTACGCTGACCACGTTGTCAGTAACTGATGTAGTAATTGACTTATGAGGCGATATGCATGAGTTAATTTGATTAGTTACTGAGTAACTAATGAGACTGATATTTGATATTCATTAGTGATTTCAAGGAATTGCTAATGAGATTTGTAATAAACTGACTCATATCAGATAACTAGTTATTATGTCATTAATAATATGCATTCATTGGATAAGAGTGTATCGGACTGAACGAGTGACTGATATTTGCCTTCAGTCAGTCATTCAGCTACAATCACTTCAGCATACCAAAAAACAACTTAATCACCACAACAGCCTTCTACATTCTAAATGCATTACAAACAGACAATTCATTTCAACGAAGATAACTCCATTTTACTAATATGAATACAATCAATGAATGAAATTTAGAAAAACTAACTAGCCTGTTGGTAAGACACATTTAATTTGCTTACTCTGTAAATCACTGAAATATCCTCCTTCCTTTCTGAATCACTGACACTAGTGTATAAGGCGTGTATTTCCATTTTCTCAATCTACAAATACTTTTATGACAATTTTGTTAAATGCGATTATACCTTATTTGATAAAAATATCTTTTGATCTTCAGTCAACCAGTTATATTCTTGAATCGACTTCAATACAGTTTGCTTCACTTCATCAAATATGGTGGTTACCTGCAGTTTGAATGTAGAATAAGGAAATAGTTAGAAATGGTTGTATACTGAAGTAGTGAATGACTAAATGAATAGTTGAAATGCAACTTGCTTATCAATGTGTGGTTTCTCCAGTTTCTAGTTGGTATGGTAAACATTTCATATAAACATCATTGAACAGTATACTCATAACCTCATTTTATTCATAGTCATTATCTCATTCTAGTACTTATTAGTTATTATTGTTTATATTGTTATTTTGAGATGGAGTGATTGTCTGTATAATACTGATTATGCATAATTTGAAGGGCGATTCGCAGGTGAGTCCTGCTTCCCCTTGACGATTCTTTTCAGAAACTAATTGAAGTATGATGATATTCATTGTCCTAATGAATCAGAGTATATTCCGGCATTTGAAAGTGATGATAGTGTGGTGCACTTTCAATGTTAATGAATTTGCATACCGTTCACACGTGAGTTATTTAATTTCATACAGACTGTGAAGACAAATTCCAAGCCGCTTTATATCATTAAAGTTTACTAGGATTCCCAATTTATAGATTCAGATGTCTTAAGTAAACCATCTACGTCAAACTTGGAGTATGCATCTTCCCATTAAAAAGTCCCATTAATTGAATGCCATTCATATTTAAGAGATGGACTAAATTCGGATTCGACTTATTTCATCCACTAATTTTAGAAAACATAATAACAGTAATACCCGTGATCTAATAAGTTGTTCACGAAACATCGAGTCATCATTTGTCGAAAACGGTGTCATCGGTTTTATTTTATTTTTATCAATAAAATATATCGGTTTGTCTTAAATAACTAATGTTTTGTTTGACTTAGTCAAAATGGTACATCACAAATTATACACAGTCATGATTCTATTTGGTCTTATTTGTCATATTCAAATAGGAACATTATACATCAGTATTCAGAATAACAATAGCGAGGCTGTGTATTCATCATGTGATGGCATGTTTGTCAGATAACATAGAAGATTATCCAGTTAACTGTATAGACTACTATTAGAATGTAGGATGCAATTTCATTCTATTCTCTTATAATCCTAATGTATTGTAATATAAACATTCTGTGTAGATATTAAACACTAGTCATACATAACATGAACTCACCTCCTTTTTATGTGTTTCGTTTACATGTGAAGGTAAATAGTATCTTTCAAGTGTATATGCATAAGCTGCCTTCAATTGAGTTAAACAATTAACATCAAAACGTGGTTGTGAGTCTGTTTAAAAACCAAAAAAAATGGTTGTTAAGTGTTACGAAATCAGATGAATACTTGTAGAAACTATGGAATTCATTGCTTATACAAATTGACCTGAATATCATATTTTTGCACTATGAAATCGCTAGACACTATACAATTGTTAGAAATTCATGTGTTTTTGATCAACTTCCATACTAGTTCTTGCTTACATGATAAATGATAATTACTAGTGAATGAGAAGTAAAACGCAGTCTATTAAATGCGATTGTGACTTATTCAAGACCTAACTCAATCGACTACGTGTATCGTTAATAAGATGATATTTGGCTTATTCTTGTCTTTACTTGTTCCTTACTTTGATCGATAGCCTTCATTATTGAATGCAAATGCAGCTGATGTGTTAATTAAGTTTTAAGCTTGCCTTTTACTTTCCTCTTTATCGAATTCTTATATACTGTGATTTGAATTCTGCCTTTAACATAGAACGTATATTGAAGCTAGACACTGGATGTCATATAATGTTCACTTATCTAGGAGCCTACTTTTGCATATTTTGCTTCGAATACCATGCTCCACTCCCAGTGGTCATTCGCAGCATGCAATATAATGTTTTGCTTTGACTATAACTTGTATTATTCTGTGGTGATAGCAATCTTATCAACTGAATTACATCATGCTTGTTCTTGTATTTATTCATTTATCTGATACTTGTAATAGTGACTCATTTTATTATACAGTATCCTGATACTTATTAAAATGAACTCATATCCCTTCATCATCTATTAAGTAAGTTTCCATTTATTGAACACATGGACACTTGCCACCATGGCTTCATTGATCTGAATATTTATCCAGTAGGCAAGTTCAAATAAAATAAGACTGTAATCAATGTACTATTGAATAAATTTACACGATGATTTAAAAATAGATTGATCGTCAGGGTAAAAAAGTGGTGATTGTGAACTGTGCCATCAATTAACTGACATTTGATATCTGGAAGCATCATGAAACAATTGTAGGAATAAATGAAATCATTTCTAGAACAACATTGCCGTTAGTTCAAGTGTTAGTTTACATGCCAGGTGATCATAATGATTTGCACATATTGGAATAAATAAAATACACAATTTATATTTGCACTAACGTGAAGTGGAGGGATCAGTTGTTCCATCAGTAGTAGGTGGTAACGCATATTTAAGTGGTGTAGTCAAGAAATTTATAATCATCATTGTTTGAAATCTTCTATAAACGAGATAAGAAGAGATTTAAAGAAATAAAATGGATGATATAAATAATAGTCTACGAATTCATTAGTTGCAAATTGTTTCTCTTGCTACATCGTCATTGATAAGATTTTGAAGTCAAACAAGCATTTCACATTCTACTATAATTTTATCTTCAAACATTACCAACAGTTTTCATAAATAAGTACAATTAGATAATGAATAAAATGTCATTGGATGCGACTAGTGGTATTAAGGTGATATGTTGTATAGAAGAATCCGTCTTTAAGTCAATTGATTAAAAAACAAGAAACGTTTTCCTTTGTGATAGCAAAGTATTCTGTGTTATTATGACAATGACGATGCATAGATGATGCACACAGTCACTGAATTCATTGATGTTTGATAACAAGAAGGAACCAATATTGTTAGCTACAATCTATCTAAATGGCATGTTTGTTATTGTAAATGGAAATGTAATGGATGTGTCAGTGGCATAAATAGTTGATTTATTTAACTACTCAGATATAATCTGTTGATTGTAAACTGATATTTCTTGTTCTCTTGATAGAAAGAACAAACAACAACGATGTATCATGCATGACTTGATGTATGGCTTTTAACAACCAATCTACCATACCAAACATCATCAAGTAAATGTGTAATTAAATAATAAAGACAGTAAATGTGATAGTATCTTATTTCAGTTATCTGTAAACAGAGTCGACTGTTAAACACTACTTTCGGGTTGACTACAGAGAAGTTCTTTACATGACCATCTAGACTGTCACTTCCACGTTGTGAAGTATGGCATCACCTATAAAATCAATATTTTGGTAAAGTTGTTTCTCTGATATGTAGACTATTAGTCCTTTTGTTTGATGTACGATATTCACAAGTTTGTTTATTTTGAGAGTAAATTGTAAAGAAAAGCAAATCGAATTGTAATTAGGCATTTTAAAAAATACAGGAAGACAATTTAGTGCCTTTTAAACGACATCATGTGCCGTAGATGGACAATTCTATACACCGCCATATTTTTGCATGATATCTGTTTGTGTATTAACAAAAGACGCACGATTGCATCATTAAGATAGTGAGACATTTAAAGCGCTGAAAAGTCCAAAGGATGCTAATAATAACCCTAATAACGCAAGCGATGAAAATATGTTCTAGGGTTTGATTGATTTAAAAATTGGAAGAAGAAGTGTTCGACACCCGATCCACTTAAGTGAGATGAAAATAAGTCAGGCACTGAAAATAGATGAGTTAAAAGAGATTTATCAAATTGACTATGGAGAATTTAAAATTGAAAAAAATATCAAAACAGATTGAAACTGGTTTATATCAAGTAAATGAAGAAGTCTTATCATCAGATTAAAGTCAAGTATTGCAGATGCTGTTTCAACACTCAAAGATCAGACTTGAACTGTCACACTTCACGAGTGCATGAAACGTTCATACCATGATCTCTTCAATTTCACTCTTTTAACAACATCGAAGATGCATTTGAATGATTTAGGTGGTTTTAAGGCAGAGAAGTAAGGGAACGTGATTTGAGTTGATTAAGTGTACTTGTAGATTATTTTGTTCAACTCTTCATCATCTTCTACTGTTCAATGAAACTCACATCATAGAATTTTTAATCGACTATTGATGCATGTTTATTATCATAAATGTAGATGCTAAATCAGATGGAATTCATCAAATCTGCATTAGTTCATGTATACACATCTTTGTAGTGTTATTTTATGTTTTCAGACTGTACAACATACTACTAAAATTAGTAAAGAAATTTAACATAAATCCAATGCATAATTTACTTTCTATCAGTTTGCAATGCTGATGCATGTTGTTTACAACGTTGTTTTAATTGTTCTTCTCCTTCTACAGTGATTGCTAATTCTTTCCATTTTTCAAAATCAGCCTCATTGAATATCTGCCTAAATAAATTACCCCATTGAATCTATAAAAATGAAGTAGATTACAATCAAACAATCGTGAAATCACGACAAAACAGAAACTACAAACACAGTAGAAAACGAATTTCCTAGTTTACAAAATTACAAATGTTTGTGATTTGTTTGCGTTTTTTCTTCATTTCTTTGTGTAATGTGTTGCAGCGTGTTTTCGCCCTTCCTAAATTAAATTTGCACACAGATGATTTCGCGGTTTGTTGGATTGTTTTTATGTATGTGTTGATTGAGAATTTGATGAGTATGAGTCGGTTTACAGCGTACTTAAGTCACAATGTTTCTTGTGATAATTTTGGTGATTGGCACATTCAAAAACGATAGATAGTAAGCTGACTTCGTTTTCAATGTAGATTTTATATCTTCGAAGATGTTTTCGATTAAATCATAAGCATTTCCCGACTTATTTTTTTTAATGAATGGCCAATGTGTCGTTTAAACAATAGATTTATATTTTCGGTTTCATCATTGGTAATATTAAAGTTGCAAATCTCTTGATTATTATTTTGCAATAAGTTCCAATATCGGTGATTCAATTTGTATTCTTATCGTTGAATTGAAACTGTGTTGTAAAGAACGTCTTCATAAACTCCAATAGGCTTTGAATTAGAAGTTTCGTGAGCTTTCAAAGATTAGGATCATTGGTGAGGAAGGAGGTGTGAATGAGGGACATTTAGTGTTTTCTTTAAACTCTGGCTACATTGAAGTCAATAAAACCGTGAAGTCAAATTAGTATCTACGGCGTATCATATCCCCTACCATTGAAGGCAGACGAAGCATGAAGTAATCCAGACAATTTTTATATGCTTGGCAATCAGGTCAATCAGCAACTATTGAATACATTGAGAGTGATACATTAAATATAACTATCAATCAGAAAACTACTAAACAACTACAACTGTATGGATCAGGTAAAGAGGGAAGAGAGAAAAAACAAATGTGCAAAAGGCGACAACAGAACAACTATTAATAAAAACCAGTCATATTTACGTTGAACAGAACAAGAAGGTAGTCACTTGTGAAAAAATTTACATAGCTAAAATCTATCATAAGCTTGTGTTGACGAAGTCGTCCAGTGTAACTACGGAAGCACATCAATTCAATTATCAACTTAAAGATTGAAATCGGATTATAGCCATCTTTTTAAGCTACAAACATTCTCTACCATCTCAGTTACAAATGTCAACGGAAATAATCATCCACAATTGTAGAATATGAAGATGGCAACTATTTCTTTATTTGATTTTTCTTTTTGATGAGGTCTTCAAAGCACACTGATGGAAAAATTCTAACTGGCACTAAACGACTATCTAATGCTTCCTGATTACCATTGATTGTCTAACTCATATCAATTTGTGATATTAAATTGATTACTTAGTGGTACTACTCTAGCTTAATAAATAAACGGTTTCAACAATTGCATCGTAAAATTTACTTCTGGGCATATTGAACTTAGTTCGTCTAATGCTATATTTCTTTGCAATCTCTCGGACTGTGATGATTTCGGATTGTCGACCTGCGAAATGAATAAACAAAATCATGTTATAATTGTGACATGTTAATATCAGCTGTATGCAAATAAGTGATACTCTCACTTTCGACAATAATATACCATTGTGATACAATTTCGACAGATGTATAGGTGATATAACAAAATGTTTCAGGGTTATTCTGGCGTTCATCGAAAACAAGGGAACGCTGTTATTCGAAGTTATGTAGTTTATCTGATCTACTTTAGATCCGATTTATTATTATTATTATATGTGATGAATATTGATTGCACATCAGACAATCACATATTTGATAACTGGTTACGTCGTTGACGATTGAAAATCATTAGTGTCTGTCGGTACATGAACATCCTGGGGGGTTTATGAGTATAATTGAAGTAAGAACACACCTTTTTTCACTGATAATAAGCTCGTTAGTTCAAACGATTATTACACATTTAGCCCTGTATATCAATATCATCACTTGAATTTAAGTGCATTCAACAGAACATTGTTAATAGAACTAATAATGAATTCTGTATTCCACATGCAATCTACAATTTACTTTATATTGTTTCAGCAAAATACTTCGAATATGTTGCTAACAAGATAGTGGGAGATTGTTAAGATAATCGAACAACTGAAATTTTAAAGAGGCACAAAAGGAAACTTTGAAATAAACTACAATTTACATTATATTTCAGCGTTATACGAATAAAAATGTTACCCATGGATACAAGAAGTAACTGTTTTTTTTACTTTTATTACAGTTACTATGTATACGGTAATAAATATGGAAATCATTTCTTTAATCTAAGAACTGCTTTATTAGGACTGCGGCAAATTGGAATAAGTGAATGAACTCTGAAAAATAAATTCCATTTCAGGAAAACTTTCAGTGCACTCACCTGGTACTTAAAAATTAACTTAATAATTATGTCATGTGATTTAATACTCAATTGTTGACATTGTAAACACGATCTGTGTGATGTCATTTGAATGCAACGCATTCTTCATCAAAAATGGCGCTTCATCGTTAAATTTTATAGGTCATCAGACTAGCTTTAAATAATAACAGTATGGTGAAGATATGTTGTTAACATGATAATTTGTTTGTTTTCCATCATATGTGTAAGCAATTCCGTCTGGAACTCCTCTTGAATTGCAACTGGCCAGAAGTCGGATAAAGGAGGAAGTTGAGTATGGAGTTAGTAACCCCATACCGTAAAACAACAACCTCGCTAGAAATACACTAACCAGTAGAATCCTTTATAACCACTTAAACTCTGCTATGAGAGTTTGAAGGTCTGTTGTGATGCATCATGGTGGAAGCCAAGTTTTGTCGAAAGCAACTAGGCCGATTCCCATCCTAACAACCAGAGTAACCATCAATACAGATACATGAAATGTCCACACGATGTGGGAGACTGGGAGAAGCATGCGGTTAGCTGAAGAAATAAAAATTTACTACCTGGCGATACTTGGAATAAGCGGAATCCATTGGTTACAATATGGACAGCTACCATTATCCGTATGAAAAGTGCTTTTATACTCGGACCAAAAAAAAGAAATCGCCTCACACACAAGGAGTAGCACCAATGTTATCACAGAAGGCACAGAAGGCCCTTGTAGGATCACAACCTCATGGACCTAGAATCATTAAATCATCCTTCAAGACAGAGAAAGAAGAGATTACAATGAATGTCATCCAGTTCTATGCACCCACGAACGACAGTTACGAATACAACAAAGGCCAGTTCTATTCGAGGCTCAAGGCGACCATCGATAAGTGCTTAACCAACGACTTGACCATTTTGATGAGAGACTTAAATGCCAAGATTGTAATGGATAACACAGGATATGACGATATCAGTGGACAACATGAACTAGGAGAATGGAACAAAAACGGTGAGTGGTCGGCGAACTTATGTACCTTCAACAAAATTATTATAGGTGGCACAACATTCTCTGACAAACGTATACATAAAACTTCATGGGTTCCACAAGATCACACTACGAAGAACCGAATCGGCTACACCTGCATCGATTAAAAAGTTTAGAAAGGCTATTGAAAACGTAAGGGCAAGGCGAAAAGCTGACAAAGATTCAGATTACTATCTGGTAGTTGCCAAATTGAAACTGAAGCTAATTAAGCACTGAACAATTGTGGCAGCAGTGTTGCAAAATTTCAACATTGCCATTCTACGGGATATCAACTGAGGCAACGAATCCAAAACAACTCAAAACAATAAGTTTCAAGCGTTTCACAATCTGCTAGAGGAAGACGGAAGTAATGTGAAAAAAAACTGAAAAGCGAATAAAGAAACAACAACTTTAACATGTCAAGACGTTTTAGGTCGCAAGAAACAACACTATAAATAATAGATCTATATTCGAACAAGATCCAAGAAAGGAGGGGCAAAATGTTAGCAATTAATAGCAGTCGGACAAGAACAGAGAAAGCCAAAACACAGATCTAATATACAGAAATCAATAGCAAGTAAAAAGAAGCATCAGGTTGGATTAACGAAAATATGTGAAGGACCTAGCACCGATGGTGGAAAAAGCTGAAAAAGAAAGAAATATGAGGCACCCATGAGAAAAAGCTAGCTGGGAAATTCAGTAAACCAGGAGGGCCAACCAAAAGTAATGCAGGCAAACTGATCAATGAAGTGAATAAACAACAAAACAGGTGTGTCGGATACTTCAAAAAACTCTTGAATTGACCAGCTCCACTGCTTTTACCAGTTATTGAAGCAGCAGCCACATATCTCCACATAGACATCGACACTTCTAAAGTCGGAGTAATCAAAACGGTCACATGAGTGTCATATCAAGAGTGGCGAATCAGTAGTGTCAAGCAACATGCCAGTTAAGGCACTGAAGGCATAAATGGTAGCAACTGATAAATACTCCACATATTTTAGGAAGATTTGAGAGGAAGAACGATTTCCAGCAGACTGGAGAGAAGGATACTTTATCAAGCTACCAAATAAAGGAGATCCTAACAATTACGACAACTATATAGGCATCACTCTTCTTTCGAAACTAGGAAAAGTCTTCAACACAGTGTTGTTGAACTGAATAAAAGATCTAGTTGATGCAAAACTTCTAGACCAACAGGCCGGATTCCGTGAACACAGATCGTATATCTACCAGATCGCTACTCTACGTTTTATTGTTAAGCAGTCAACTGAATGGAATTCACCACTTTACATTAACTTCCTTGACTACAAAAAAGCATTCAACCGAGTGGATAGGAGAATATTATGAATCCTTCTACTACATTATGGCGTACCCGAGAAGACAGTCAATATCATACGGAATTATTATGAAGAAGTACATTGTAAAATCGTGCATTGAGGTTAGCTCACAGATTCATTCAAAGAAAAGACTGGTGTCAGACAAGGCTGCTCACTCTTGCCCTTCCTCTTTCTGCTAGTGGTTGACTGTATCATGAAAACTGCAACATCTCAAGGTAATCTCGGAATAAAATTGACAACATGGATACAACTAGATGATTTGGACTTTGCAGATGATCTAGCTCTTCAATCCAATACACAGCAGCAACTGAAGCTGTGGGGGGACAGTGCAGCAGCAACCTCAGCAGCCAGCAGTGGGCCCTAACATACACAAAGAAATAAGCGAAATCCTTTGATACAAAACAATAAACACTAACCCAATTTAACTTGACGAAGAAATTCTGAAAGATGTAAAATCCATCACATACTTGGGTGGAAACATCATTAATAAACAAGGAGGGTCCGATGCAGATGTCAAGGCGCGGTTCGGAAAAGTATGGGCAGCGTTTAGACAAATGAAGGATATCTGGAACTCAGACCAAATGTCAATCAACATTGAAATCGACATTTTCAATAAAAATGCAAAAACAGTTCTGTTGTATGGAGCTGAAGCTTGCATTGAGAACTATGAAAAGCATCATACAAGAGATACAAGTATTTACAAACAACTGTCTGCGTAAGATATTTTGTATTTTTTGGCCGGATATCATCAACAACAACCTTCTGTGGCAGAGAACAAATCAATTGAATTCCGGTCGAGGAAGAAATTCTGAAAAGACACTGGAAGTGAGAAGGACACACATTGGGAAAATCATCAAATCGTGTCACAAGACAAGCAATAACATGGAATTCTGAAGTTCAAAGAAAAAGTGGGAGACCAAAAAATACATAACGTTGTGAACTGGAAACTGACATGACAAGAATGGCAGTTGGGAAGAGATAAAAAGGAAAGCTTAGTAAAGACTTTGTTGAAAAATGCTGGTCATCGGCCTATGCTGCACACGGGGCAACATGCATTGATTGATCAATTGATTGATATAATACAATATTACTACTATTGCTGAGCTTTTGCTGCGTAGCAGTAATTTGGAGTACTAAGTGTCATTTTGTTACAAAAACATTATTACACATGTATATTAGTTTTACTTGAGGGCGTACAACTTTGTTATTATCAAACTCACTTTGCTCAAACCCTTCATCATTTCATAAGCAGCTTTTACTTCCGCCTCGTGCAATTCCAGTATTCCCGATATAGAAGCAATAAAGAAAAATTCATCTTTAATCTTCTTTGCCTAAGTGATAAAATAAGAAATAAAATTTGAGTTATATCGGATGATAGATCGAAGATTGAATAAGTAAGTTGTTGAATCGCACTATGAATCAAAATACTTCAATGCTATATCGAATGATTCTGGTGATCAAACAAGGTGACAAAACATCTGTCATGTGTACATCGCTAATTGTACAACACAATTGTATAGCAGTATTTGCTACTTATTTTAAATCAAAATGACATATATTTAGCCGTTTTACTGTGAACTAAATAGAATTATATCTGCACTGCATATCATCATTGTCATTAATTACTGTGGTGACTCTTACCTATGAAGTGTGGACGATTGATAACTAATAGCTGGTATTCAACAACTATTTTTCACTAGTATGGGACACACCAAATTTTCTCATCTTCAACCAATGTAATAAACAGTGTTTAGTACTCTCAGCTCACCAGGGAAACGAACGCCTAGCCTTTAAACTGATTAAATAGCCAATGTTCAACATATTTATTAAAGAGGTATGACTAGCGGAGTTTAGTCATGTTGGAAAAAAGAATTATGCAATTTAAAGCATAAAATTCGTAATACTAACAAATATTTAAAGGTCAATTTTAGCTATTCAACTCAGATTCGAACAATGTTTATACCCTGACTTGGTGATCAGACTTACTTATCATGACAAAGCAGTGAAGTAATACTGAAAAAATAAACTTTCTTCTATGTTGTACCATGCCAGCTGAGGTGTAGTAAGACTGAAAGTAGAAAACCTAAGGTCGAATCGAAAAGTCGTACTGCTAACTGAAACGAAATGCGACGGCAGTTAAATGCTCTCTTTCCTCCAAACGACTAGTATGACAGAGATACTGCCTACTCAAAGAGGAATGGTGAAGTCATAGAAGATCGAGATTGTACACCTCAGGCTACATAGCTAATTTCCGTCTGCTGATGTAAGACCTTAACAAGTGCAGAGTTAACTGACCAAAAGCCACTTGCTAAAATGTCGATTGTGACCGATTTCAAGTTTTTGTCTTTCTGGCAGTACAGTTACACTCTTGGGTCGTCATGACCTTCTCTCTTATTCACCTTCATTTTCACGTGTCTCATTAAGTAGAACACTTCTACAGTGAGCAAACGGAAAGTAATAACCCTCCTCATACCACTGACAACTCTTAAGACCACCCTGTTAAAAATCAAAGCTCTTCTATTGCATGTCTTTACATTAATTCGCCGTCAACCTTTTCGATTACGATTTTCATGTGCAGCACTAATGCCGAATATTCAAATTCAAAAAATGTTATCTTAGGTTTTCTGAATCGTGCTTGAAACTTCATGTTACAGCTTTTACTATACAAAAATTTTGTGTCAAATCGATCAGCGATTCTTGTTAGCAAAAACCATACAGTATAACACCGTTGATCAATACTGTCTCCGAAACATACATTTAGAAACCCAGCATGTTCATTAACTTTATTTTATTCAGTCATTACGGAGAAACGGTGAGTCACGACCCGACAACATGTTCTTATAACCTTGTCATTTTAGGCATCACGCTATGTTTGTGGGAAGAATATGCACTTCCTGAGTGAATTTCTGACGTTAGTTGGTGATGTGCTGTTTGTCTAAATAGTACAATGTAAAGATGCAAAGACAAGAATACACGCTGATTGTAGTCTTCATGGAAATCGCAACCAATGTCGGAAGACACTTGGTGACATGTCTCAAAATCGGTTACAGGGACCCAGGACATCATATTTATCATATTTGATCAGTCATAGAGGACATGAATACTTATATACTGTTTGTCGTTTAAAGTAGACAAGTCGTGTAATCATAAATTTTATGTTCTCAATGAAATATGCTCACTAAATTATTCCTTGATTACCACATGTAACCTCACTTGTAATCGTCTTGTGAACATTTCACAACACATAACGTCATTCCGATAATCAACATGATACATAAAAAGTGAATTTTATATTATCACATACAAAGTAAACAGTTGTGTAATTAGGATAAGCTTATATATATTCCTACTTATCAGTCACGGACTGAAACTAGTCAATCTTTGTTGCTATAAGTGCATCTTGAGTGGATCTCCTCGATATAGCAACAGTCCACATATATACCCTTTGAACAAATGTAACTGTCTGGACACAGTAACCTAGTAGGGTTTAGCTAGAAGGAACTGAATTAGAATCACAGTACAGATAAATCAACCCAATGAGTCACGGATAGGACGAAACGTGTGTTATGAATTCCACTGTCTAGTTTCAATCTAACTTAAATTATACAAATCTGTATTTGAGAAATCACTCAAATGATGCAGCATAATTTAATACAATAGTTAGCATTTATAAGCTGGTGAAGACTTCTACTGAGTGTGATTCAGTCTAATTAAGCAGTTGCTTATTTTTATTGTTATCGTATTGTAAATGAATGTATTTCAACTATGTAGGCAACAGAATAGAAATGAATCGTGAACTACTATTGTAAATGTAAACATGAAAAGTAGTTGTACAATTTACCTGGGCTGTATCAGTAGTCAGATCAATAGACAACGAACCTTGTGAGATCTAGTTGAACAGTAATCATGAAATGAAATCTGTTAAATAATCAACTGGTATATTGTGAAGAAAACAATTTAGGTACATAATACAATCGAATGGTTAATAACAATTGGCTGACTGTAGCTTACTTGATATTGGCTTATTTTGATGTGAATTAATAGCGAAACAATGTTTACAATGTCAGGATTATTTCTTATATCTTATAAAGTAAGGTTTTCTCTACAAAATGGTGCCGATGAATTTATAAGTGTTTGCTTGAACCATACAATTTGGAAGGCCTACTCATCCTTACTGATAATTTTAATTATACATAAGATGCTAATTAATCAATCAACCAGTCAATTTATTATTGCCCGTTACCCTCGTGGAGTATAGGTAGCCGACCAGTATGTTTCAACCAACTCTGTTCTCAAACCTCTTTCCTAGTTCTTTACACGCTCTTATTATTCTTGTTATATCTGACTTCGATTACCGGTGTCATTTGTCCTTGGGTATGGCCTTGTTCAAAAGGCTATGAGGATTTCAGGATGAGGCTTATCTTACGATGTGATTTGATAATTTCCTCAATGTATGTCCTGCCCACCTATAGTGATTTTACCTAGTTTTCTAATCAGCTGCATTTTGGTTGGTTTATTTTATACCGTAACAGGCTGTTTATGATTATGTCTAGCCAACGTATCAAGAGTAACTTCAGCTAACAACCGTTTACCATTGCTTGCATTTTGTGAATGATGGTTGTGGTAGATTACAATACAAGTTTCTGCCACATACAATAAAGACTTAGTATCTTGATGTTTGTAATGTTAATTGTGACTTTATTGTTGTCTGACAGTTGTTTTAAGTTTCAGATATTTTTCCTTCATTATTGAAATATTGCAGTTATCTGGTCTTGCTGATTCGTGTCTTCATATCTGTATTAGAGTTTCTTTATTTAATACTGAAGCTGCTGCCTAGGTATGTAATAGTCTCCATATCTTTCAGAGCTACTCCATCCTATGTTATTAGGTTTGTACTGATTGCTTCTAAAGGATTTCACTTCATCCATATGAATGATTCTGTCTCTTACTGGCTGTAGAGGCTGCTGTTATACTATCAGTCTTTATTTGCATTTGTTACTGTGTGTGGGATAGAAAAGCTACATCATCTGTATAGTTCGAAATGTCTAGTTACTTACATGTTGTCCAGTGTATTTTGTGCTTGTTTTGATTTGTTGGTTTATTTTCAATCCAGTCAACTACCAAAAGGCACGGTAATCATAGGAATAAGCAGCATCATTTGAGGCAGGTATTCACTTTAAATAAATCTGTAAATAGTCCTCCATATAAATTCTTTGAGTTCAGTCGGTTGCAATAATTCCGTATGATAATGACTATCTTTTTCAGCAGGTACACCACAGTGTCGAGAAAGACTCTATAATGTTTTTCT
The DNA here is from genome assembly GCA_025215515.1 of Schistosoma japonicum. Lineage (NCBI taxonomy): Eukaryota > Metazoa > Platyhelminthes > Trematoda > Strigeidida > Schistosomatidae > Schistosoma > Schistosoma japonicum. The sequence goes on from CM046069.1 coordinate 1,156,384, forward strand.
GTCCACGATGTCGAGTGTTATCTCATTGTCGAAAACGTTCATGTTGTTGATGAGGTAACATTAATAGGAATGTCTGTTGATGCAAATTCTATGAGTGGTGAGTTTAGTGTTACTGGTCTATTCAATAGTTCCTAAAAGTGCTCTTCTTACACGTTAGTCTGTTTTTGGGTTGTTGTAATTCTTCTGTCATCTGTGTTCTTGACCGGTCGTTCTGATTGGATATATTTTCTAGTCAGCCTCATCGTTGTATCATACTAATGCTAAAGTTAATTCAAAATGACAGCATTTTGAACAGTGTAATTGGATATGCCGTTATTTCGAAATAAGATGCACTGATTCACGAATATGAATTTCAGCCAAACGAAAACAACTCGTTGATACAGAAAAAGTAGAATTTCATGTTGACTCGTTACTCCTCATCACTTGCATTATAATCGTAATTTCTAACATCATCATCATTATAATGAGTAATGATAATGTCAAGGAAACCAATTGAATCAACATACAATATCCATTTGATTAACAAAGAAATGTGACTTTGCTAATGAACATTTAAAGGTAAACATTGAGTTGTTGAAAATGTGGCAAGAGTGTGATTATTAAGAACTTCATAATCGATTAGGTAGAGTGTTTAACATTCCGTGGTAAGTTCACTTTAGTTTCGAGGAATTGGATGAGTAAATATGATTGATTAATTGATAGACTAGTAGTATAATAATACTAAGTAAGTAATGGTTGAGTTGGTGTAAAACAAAGATTTGCACAACACAATACAAACAAATGAGTGTATTAATAAAATAAGCAGTAGTAGTAGTAATTGTGGTAGTAGTAGTAGTAGTACTAGTATTAGTAATAGTAATAATAATAGTTATGATAATAAGAATAAAAATAAAATCCAAAGAATTTAATCAAAGTTACTGCAATAGTTATTCATTGGTAACTGTCACTTCCACCAAACACAGATTTGGCTTGAGTTATTTGATTGATACCACTCCAATAAACCTTAGTCATTTGGCATTCCTATGTCCGTTGATTGTTTTCAAAGGTTGATAAATGTTGACAGTGTGACCTTGATCAATAATTAGATGACAAGCGGTTGCACAAATAACGACTGTAACAACTGATAATGTTGTACATTATGGAAAATAAACCGATATATTTGAATGTTTACACTTCTTACTGCCCTTTCAATATACATACAATCTGTTTCTAGTCATTCGCAAATCATTGAACGTTGTTTACACCCAACCAATGTAATTTTATTTCTATGCATGAATCATGAATCATCCGCCTCCACGATTTTACAAAATGCGAAATCTAGGAAACAGAATTGTTGACTGTGACTTCATTCCTTTGTAAATACTATTTCCTGATGCAGTCTGTTACATGAATCATACAAGTGTGCATAACACTGCATAGTGTTGTAAAAAATCAATGTAATATTCACCTAACTACAATAGACTCTTGATTCATTGATTGTATGCTTCGTTTCAGCTGTTTAACTTTTACATTAAATATTTCAGCTATAATCGTAATCAACAAACTACTCATGACGACTTCATCACCCTCCCAATACATTACGTCTTTGAAATGAAATTGTGTACCATTGATACTCGTTAGTTAAAACAATTTACTTCATTAGTTCACAAGTGATAAATGTCTCGATATTGACGCATTGTTCATCACCACTTTTTATATAAGAATATTTACACAATATGGAGAGATTTTACATAAGGACACCGACCAATGTTCCGTTCATTACATACACACACAGAGACTGTCAAAAGTCTTGTATACCTGCTGAATCCATCCACATATGCAATAGACGTATCATACATATAAAGAGTAGTTAATAACCATGATTTAGATAAGAATGTTTGTGTAACAGATCTAAATGCACAAGCAAACCGTCTAAAGTCAGATATATATTCAATCTCACCTTAAACTTACATACAAGTGTACAATATAGAAGTTGTTATGCACAGGGTTAATTACAACTTTTACAAGATGTTAAAGAGCATTACTAATTTGCAGAACCATTCAATCTTCTCAGCTTCACTTCTGATGGTGATTTCGTCTGTAGACATTTATACGAATGAATTTTAATGATTATAATCTCGTCTTGCTACAATGACTTATATGCATTCAACAAAACATTGTACTCAGTTAAACGTTTTGATGTAAGTCATACAAACTTTTTCCTGATAAAAACACCATGAAATATCAGCACTTATTACAAATTGTATATCTATCTCTGTTCGAATGTATTGTTATGATGTATCATTTAGTTATTAGTAATGAATCACTTTACATTCTTTCTACTTTAAAAAGCAAGAGATGGATAACAATTGTGTTGTCAAATAAATCATTCAATGGCTTCGAACACAACTGTCAAAAAAACATAACAGGCCGTTAATCTGCTAACATTCCATACCACACGATGTTTAATAAACACAACCAAAGAAGACAAATATCTTTCTTATGTAACCACCTTTAGCTCTATTTACTTATTTGTATGTACTTGCCAAAGCAGATACATTAGATGAATAGAAAGAAAAGCGTTATTATGTCCTAGTGAACATATCCTGTAAACCAACGTACGAAAGTATGCTCAGTAGCACTCCCTATTCCAAATATACCACATCAAGTTGATGATGTGGATTCGTTATAATTTATCAATAAACAATACAAACTGATGTTATTACGATTGGTTAAGGTCATTCGAATTTAAGCGTTCATTCTCGACCTCTGTATTCAAAGGAGTGAATAATTAATCGTCAACATTGTGAGTGGAATAAACAATATGAAACTGCATTGTCATTTATTGTAACATTGATTTACATAAAATTGTAGGACAGTGAAATGAATGACTGAAACAACATTGTCTATTAATGAACATTTGACATATTCAATGTCAATGATTCTTGTAAAATGAGCTTCATTAGTGAATTTTGAAATAATCACTTACTTTGATTGATCGTGTTCGCGGATCCATGGTTAGGGAAAATAGAGGTGAACTTCCTAATTGCATTATTGCTGGTAGACAGAAATCTGTCAGATCCATATTTTCAAAATTTGGAGCTCCATCATTGTGTGCAGTTGATGGCAGAAGATCCCAGTGACTGAAGTACGTACTGATCAAGTCACCTAAGTCAGAGATGAATGTATCAGGACTACGAAAATTTGTGCAAGATTTGTAAAACTTTTTTGCTTCTTGTAGACGTGGATCATCTTTGTGATGCAAACCGTTAGCTTAACAGTTGTTGTTGTAATGAAAATGAGAAAAATGCGATTTAATTATTTGTGTTAGTAAAACATCAATAAATTTTACAATCACATTGAATGTTGTGAAAATTATCTCCGTGTAATTGTTACTAGGATAACTGGCATCTATATGCAGACTATACACATGTAATTCGTGGCCTTTATACATACAAGTGGATAGCTGGATTACTTTTATTGCTGACTATACATGGGTTACGGTAAATTGCAGCTTGTAATAGCTTGTGATTCTCCGTCTGCTACAACACAGTAATCAAACTCATCGATTAAAAACCGATTTAGTCTGTAGCACACCTACATCATTGACATAACGATTTTATTGAGTGCAGTCCACAGTGGAAAAATTACACATTTCCAAGTGAAAATTGAATGCAGAAGTCACAATTATTGATACATTTGATTATGATTCACCACTTATATACTTACTTTCTCATTCACTAATCAAAACTGGTGTAGGTCAGTTACATCAGTGGTATGATTTATCTGACATCAGTAATAACAGTGTTTATTGAAGGGATGATGTTAATGAATAAATTGCTAGGTAGTGATCACGTCACTCTCTTTGCTTCAGTTATTATTATCATAAATCCAACTTCAATATCGAATTCAATAAGTCAAAATCAAATGACCATAATGCTGATCATCTAAGTAACATTATCTTTTAAATTATCAAATGTCATAATGTTGATAAAAGAAAAAACAGCAACAGCAAATAATACTTCTGATGTTAGCTAGATGGTAGTTGTTCACAGTAGGACATCACAAATATTTCACAGTGTATTGTATGTTTGTGTTTACCAAGGTGATAAACATTTTCTAGTCACATATCTATTCATCTGAACTATACTAAAACTTGACAGATCTACCCATGTCAAGTTGAAAGATACCAGAGCATTATTTTCATAAGTTTGAAATTCCAGTCTTGTTTGTGATTACCCATATTGAAAAAATGTAAATGTAGCTACATCTTAACTGTCCAATTAAATGCTTGTTGTTTACATATTGAGTACAACATAAGTATTAACAAGAATGTAGTTGTGTTTTATTAACGAATGCTGCGATGTGCAAAGTAGCCAGATCACCTCATTTAACTTTGCTTCAACTGTGGTACACTGACATATGAATGATGCCTATGAAGTATCAAATAGGGTGCCTGCATAAAATTGATGTTTGTAATCTAGTGTTTATTATAAGTAGGAAATCAGTAGATAGTAATTAGAAATGTGAATGTTCTCGAGAAATCAGATTTAAGCTACATTTGCGAATAGAACATAGTGCAACATAATGACGTCATTGTTGATTGCAGCATTACTAAATGATCTTGTTATACAAAATGTGAAGTTTGCTTGAAATATGAGTTTTACTTGATCAAACTGATTAGTTGTGTGTCATTGCATTCATGAATACTACAAACTAGCAGATAGCTCTGTTATAAGCAAGAAGTAAATACTCACGATATATAAACAGGATTATTAAAATATTTCTGTTGATTAACTACAACTCACATACTAACTTCCAGATGTATTCATCGATTTTCCGCTGTGCCTTGGTAACTGTAGTAATACTGTCTATTTCATTCGACAAGGGATTATCTGTTATCCATTTACCGCATGCATATTGATAAAAATCATCACAAGGATTTGGTGATGATGAATCATAGACATCACCTGAATGAGTACCACCCGGGTCATTTGCATCTACAAAACAAATTGTTGTTATTATTAAAAAAGTTATTTTAGAAATCCTACACGTTATCAAGCACAGACACTTGTAAATCCATAAGCATTTAATTACAATATCCAAAATAAACAATTTACACATAGTCTGAATGAATTACGTTATCAGGTCAATGTTGGACATATTTAAGTAGTAATCAATGAGTAACTTGACGATTATCAACAATTTATCATCGGAAGATGGGACAGAAGATCAGTATCTAAAAGGATGGTTTTTGTTGTGTCGTGATGTTCAACTGGACGGTTTATTTAATGGGCTACCATCCTCATCTAACAAAACAGAAGTTGTTATAAGCACAAATCCTGTTAGAATTCATCGTATCGTGTTTATTAACTTGCATTCAATACACTCTTGAGATGTACAAACAAAGTAAAAAAGAATGCGGGTGACCAATATGTGGACCGGTTACAAAGGCAATGATGTAGTGACTGGAAACTTAATTACTAACGTTGAACACAAAAAACCATTGTGGATTCATCATGTAGACAACACATTTGTCATTATCAAAATAAATAAATTAGAAAATGTTTACAGTTTTGTAAACACCATTTTCGAAGAGAACCAACTTAGAATGGAAACACAGTCAAATAATAAATTACTTCACAGGCAAGCACTGATCAACTGAACCTACACAGGAAAACTTGAAATTCAGCGCTGTCACAACTGGCACACATAGAATACATTCTCAAACACAAAATCAACGAAATGTTTATAGAAACTGCGTGTAAATACACCCCATACAGTAGACTGATTCAATTTTAATGCCTTATAATAAACTTGAATGCATTTAGGTTTTGTCTATGTAATTTACTCCTAACTTAAAACATTTCATGATGATTCCACATTGTTCTGACCTACACCACGACATTGATAAGCTACCTTGTTATTGTAACCAGTTGTAACGATAACCACATTGTTTTATTTACTTCTAATAAACCACGTGATATACAGAAATCAGAATGAGTTTGATACAATGTGATGCTCGACTAGTAGTCATAAACGATATACTTAAATATAGATGAAATGTAGTTTGAACTGCTGTGAGGACTGCCAATAGTATGAATGATTGATGGTTGCCCTTAAGTATAACCTTATCCTGTTACTCTTAATGTGGATAGAAAGACACAAAATAATGAAGATAAAGAACATGAGTCAATTAATATTTGATTTATTTATTTATTTATTTATATACGTACAAAGGCTAACCACACAGCTCACTGAACCGCCAAAGATCATTTATACAAACGAGCACAATAATGGTGGAAAATTGGTTAGTAGTAGTGAAGGTGGTGGAGACGACAACAATTACACAACTAATTAGTCATAGTTTATCAGTGAAAATTAACAGATAGTGTGTCTATAGGGAGGTTACGGTGAGGGGTACAATAAAAATAATTTGTTTCATACATAAAAGTAAATAAACAGTTTTGAATGTCAGTCGCCCTTCTAGAATCACACAACCTATTGCCTACTCACTGAAATGACAAAAACTATTACTTGTCCTGATTATCAAAACACAGTTCACATAAAGTGTAACATTGATTAAAAGAACGTTGTAGATGAATGCATACAATTGTGAATAATAAGAGAAATTTTAAACAATCAATGAAAGAAGAACACATTTCTGTCTAAATGCATTGTGAGTAAACTGTTACTCGATTGTTAGTGTTCGTCGTAGAAAGACTGTAATTAAATACCATTGAAAAGAAAGGAACACTAGATGATTGTTTCATTCTACTTCTAGATTAGTCAGAAGTATACACTGCCAATCTCTTTCAGGTTTATAACTCATAATAATCACACCACGCAGATGACTTCGAATTATCAGCACTACTGAGTCAGTGTACAATTATAGAATTATTGATATAAACCAATAATCAGTGAATGCCATTAGTAATAACTCACTCCTAAAATGTTTGGATTTCACTAGTCAATAACATATAATCAACATCGATCTGTGTTCAATAGTAACGACAAATTCAAATGTCAATCTTCAAATAACCACCTCAACTCAACTTCATTCCAGTGAAATAACCGCTATTCTGTCAATTTCGATATCACGAATTTGTCTGAATTAAACAGCCATTGATTACCTGAAATCACTGAACAGCTGTTTCTTGCTACTTTGAGACTCTTCAGCAGTGGCATCCTCGACTCTATGAGGGACAGAACACTCTGGCTCCATGACGGTCGTTTTACCATTAGATAACTGAATCGCTTTCCAACGGTTTATATTTCTAATTCAATGAACTCGTGATACGTTACTGCGACCTCATCCTTGTCATCTGTTGGTAGCTGCCTCACACTTGTCACGCTTAAACTCCACTGGTGATCAATGGTTGCCTTATTTAGACCGATTTTTGTTATCGAAATTGTTAGTTAACTATCTTGACTGATGCCTACAAAACTTCTAACTATTCATGTGATCAGATGGATCATTCAAAACCTGTTTGTCATCAATTTTACTTTTATTCACAACTTATGATGATTACCAATATGTGCATGAGTCGGTATTAAAGTCATCAACTATGAATTGTGTACAATAGCGAAAGTATTCACATATGTGTGTAATACAAAGTTTGTTTAATATACGTTAGAAGTCGAATCATTGAACTTACCTTGGATATTAAAATAGATCAAAAGGGTTGCAAGTCCAACTAATGCAGTTACCCCGATTGAACTACCAGCAGCAATCGCAACCTTTTTGGAATTCATTTCAATAGTCTGATAAATAATAATCTTCTTCATAAACACGGGTGTTTTTACATCGACTTTTATACTAAAAGCACTCACACACTTCAACCAATCAGTACAAACATTCTATTATGTAAACTAATTTGCCTACAATAGACCAGTCGACGAATGATAACTTCATAAGATACCAACAAGATATTCAGTAGTTCAGTGTTTTATTGATTGATCTAATTGAACTAAAACGTTCATAATTTCATCCAATTGAATTCATTGAGTGTCTTTTATCATAAATATTTATGTGGCTACAACAACATTACATAATTGTAGTAAGAAGAGATAAGAATTTCTAAATAAACTAAGAATTCATAAAACAAATGAGTTAGATTACTAACCAAATGTTAAAAGATGCAGACTATCAACGATGAGATTGAAATGGCAGTCACAACTTAATATGAGACCTACGATGTTCAGTTTAGTGATGATTCTATGGATATAAGTTACAGTAGGGTAAACTCACTACTGCCACTATAAGAAAGTTTAGTGAAAAAGTTAAGTAAAATGAGTTCTGTTGAAAAAAATCAGTTATGCCTATTAATGTAATAGAAGTTGATTAGGTGCGGCAGTTGTGTTACACGATAATAAAAAAGTGGAAATCGTAGTGGTACTTTGGAATGAATCCGACCAACGCATATCGATTATACAACTACCTCAGATTCTATTCATATACACCTATTACTGAAGAAACTTGTTAGTATTAACACACAGTAAGGCATTATACAAGAAGTGTATTCCTACTTCTTATGGAAAAGAACAGTATACTGTCTTATCTAATGACAGAACTTGATCTACCTCATGATTCGGGTGTTTTGGCAATTCTTCTCTGAAAGATTATGCTTGATCAACACTCTTTTACAATTTTCATCCTTACTAATTACAAAGATGATGTAAATATTTGTATGCCTGAATAACTTACCCTAAATTGTCCAAAAATTAACGACTTCCTTATGGATCTTGACTGATGGTTCAACTTCATTGATCTTCGAATTTTTGTCGAACAGTTAATGTTTGTCTACCACAAAAGAAAAAGCTGAACAAAATTGTGAGATAGGAAGATGCTTGTACAAGTCAACACTTTGTAATTAAGACGACGTCGAATGTCACATATCGTGGTACGACTATATCACCTAATCAATGTAGTTCTTTGCATCGATTGCTTATTCAATAGAAAGTTATTCGATTGAATTGTTATGCAGACTACGCAACCTGTTTAAATGATGACCGTGAACTGAACATTCCACTTTATACTTAAGACGTAATGAAGAAGTAATGTACCAATTAAAATTTTAATCACACAACTCCTTATTCATCTGCTTCGTCTTCTAAATCGATTTGTTCTTGTTCATCTTATGAAATAAAAAACATAATTCTGTTTTAAAGGTTAGCCATCTAAATATTTTTATTATGATTATCATGACTGTGTTAAGATTTTACATTGAATTACAGACAATATTTGAATGAGCATAACAAAACACAAAACTGAAAAATTCTCCCTTCGTAATTCAAATTCAAAAAAAAATGTTGAGTTCACATTCTCATAAAAAACCTTGACAATATGGAACCCTCAGAAGAATGTTTAGTTTATTACTGTTTATTTAAAGTAAAAATAATGAAGTGAACTGGCATGAAGTGAAGGGTCTCAATGTAACACCACCGTCGCATAAGAGATAATCTCGTGAATCCCGGTTCGTCGCAAAAATCTATAAACAAATAGACAAGACACTATTGACTGGTAATACACTGTGATAATGTCAATCAACTACTTATCTACTATCTGATGGTTGTTTCTATAGTAAATAAATAAAAGAAAAATCACAGCACAACTAGAATTTTTAATAAATTCATTTTCTTGTTTTTTGTTTTTGTGGTCATAATGAGGTGATCTACAGAGTACACCTTCTGAAAGATGCACATTTCAATGGTGTGTGTGTTTGTGTGCATATGAAATGATAAATTCAACTTCCTTTTGTTAAAATAAGAATGAAAAGCTTAAGTTTTCTTTCACATTTTTTGTATCTAAGCAGATTTTTTATAAAATTTTCATTGTTTTATTTGTGCATACAAATTTAATACCAAAGAATCTGTAGTTGATTAGAGATAAGAAACGTTAATGAGCTCAGAGATTCACAGAATTATTTTTTTCATCACAAGATTTTTGTCTAATAAACTAAGTTAGTTTCTATGCGAATTTTGGTGACGATAAAATAGTGTTTATTATCAGGTAATTTTGTGTAGAGTAGGCGAACTGGTAGTGAGTTTCAATGTTTATTGTATTCATCATTGAATGATGTCAGTAGTGTGTAATTGAGAACGTTCCGCTTGAGACATGTAATCGCTGGATACGATGTCCTGTTAGAATCGACTTCGTGTTATGCCGGACCACAAAGAAGTGTAACAAACTTTCAGAACTGTGTTTTCAGAACACTATTTCATTAATTCTAACTGTGTGTAGTGTAAACGTTTTGTTTCTATTATTGTTACGTTCCTCTTACCATTTTCTTCCGTTTAGCATAATTACTGTTATTATATTGTCTCTTATTATGGACTATAATTTATTACTTGTGCACAGGTTGTTCCCATTGACTACACTATTTCCTTTGTACTGTATTCATGTTTATTTCCTAATTGGTTTGATGTGTGGTCTGATTTTATGTATATATAAAGGCATGATTGAAATATAATAGGATTATGTCTAGTTGATCTATTAGCTCGTATTCTTTCTATTCTGGCTTGAGACTTAGTGGACGTAGGGCAGACGCTCAATAACCGACTAGGCACTAATGATTAGCATTCGGCCAACCAACCACCAAATTCTCAGCATCATGACACTTAGCATCAGTGAAAACGACGAAGTGTAAATATGACAATAACAGTTCTAATGAAATAATGGTAATAATAATCTAATGACTAAATTAAGGAAGAGTATTACTACTTCTTGATTAAGCTGCAGTAGAATGATTAGTCAAAGTAAAAGAAGGAGAGAAGGATGATTAAGAGGAATAATCATAGTTACAATAATCACACTGTATCATGAGTAGCATAACAAGATTACAGTACAATTACAAAAATTCTTGAAAGAAAATAAATATGACAATTAACAATAAGTGTATGAGCCGCCTTCAATTTGATCAACACAGAAAGCATGGTTACTTAGTAAACCATAGATACAGATTGGAGGCGAATATTTCAGTAATATGAAGATCAACTTCATAGGTTGTGATTCCCGATTGTTTTTTCCATGATAACAACGAGTTTCATAAAATTAAACAGAATTTTATCGTTTGTAGTCGTCACAAATTGATATCAGCTGGATTACAATGAAGACCAAAGAGCACTGATTAGCTGTTTCACATTAGAGTCAGACTGGTCAGAAATAAGCACAAAACAGCACATCGTATTCAGCGATTACATGTCACATGGCGAACGTTACTAGTTGTACCCTACTGACATTATTCAATGATGAATACAATAAACATTGAAACTCACTACCAGTTCGTTTACTCTACACAAAATTACCTGATAATAAACACTATTTTATCGTCACCAAAATTCGCATAGAAACTAACTTAGTTTATTAGACAAAAATCTTGTGATGAAAAAAATAATTCTGTGAATCTCTGAGCTCATTAACGTTTCTTATCTCTAATCAACTACAGATTCTTTGGTATTAAATTTGTATGCACAAATAAAACAATGAAAATTTTATAAAAAATCTGCTTAGATACAAAAAATGTGAAAGAAAACTTAAGCTTTTCATTCTTATTTTAACAAAAGGAAGTTGAATTCATCATTTCATATGCACACAAACACACACACCATTGAAATGTGCATCATTCAGAAGGTGTACTCTGTAGATCACCTCATTATGACCACAAAAACAAAAAACAAGAAAATGAATTTAATAAGAATTCTAGTTGTGCTGTGATTTTTTTATATTTATTTACTGTAGAAACAACCATCAGATAGTAGATAAGTAGTTGATTGACATTATCACAGTGTATTACCAGTCAATAGTGTCTTGTCTATTTGTTTATAGATTTTTGCGACGAACCGGGATTCACGAGATTATCTCTTATGCGACGGTGGTGTTACATTGAGACCCTTCACTTCATGACAGTTAACTTTATTGTTGTTACTTCGATGAGATAGTTATTTTCAAACTACACTTTCTGTAGGATGCATAATTCTATGATGAGTGTGGTAATTTGTAAATTGTGTGCAAAGGGAACTCAGCCTCTTCTGGTTATCCTTGAACTAATTGTAACACTGATCAGATTTATGTTCCTTCGTTAGTGGGAATTTCGATGTTGTCTATATTCAAATGCGAATATGACTGTGTTAACGATAATGCTTATTAAGCTGATCTTATCAGTAATAACAAAACCGACTTTTATAAAAGTGCGATAGTTGATTTATTACAATGAGGAATGTTTTGTGTAAGCGGAATAAGGAAAAGACGATTATTGGCAATAGCACTAATCATTCTGTTGTTTCATTATTTTATTGTTATTACGACATGGAATATTCAGTTTACAGTATACATTTCAGCACGTTGATCGCATTAACCACACAACCGTCTCAACAGATACATCTATTTTCATGTGAAATAGTGTGAATTCAAGCTGAATGTAAATTAGACGACGATTTACATATGTGTATATTTGTGGATTCGATGTGAAATATCCGCATAAAATATGTCTATTGGCAATATGAATAAGCCTGTAATGTTTGCTCAACACTATGAAATTCTATTTAAATCGGCCAATTTAACATTTTCATGGCATAGAATAAATATGTGAGGGGATTACAATGTAAGACATCTCGCACATCCAATGTACTTCTATTCTGTCTCTATGAAATCCGACATGTGTCGACCTGCTTTATTGGTGCATTCTGTATTAAGGCTAGTATCATTCGGTGTTGTCTGTCCCACCTTGTTCATTCAATGATTGATTTGAGTAATGTTGTGTGTTGTATTCATCAGTGATCACATTACACACTGCCCTACTAGGAGTTTGCGGTAAGTCAATTCTGAAATATCAACTGTTTCATACCAAGGTTTTTATATACGCCTAATCTGCGGATTCCATCCAATTTAATTCCATCCTTGACAGTTAATATTTTGGGTAACAACAAATTAGCTAAGTTGATGGAAACTGTTGACATGAAAACACATTTCGAAATGCTTCACTAAGAGAAAATAATTTGCATCATTTTCAAATTAACTTTTTCCAGATGTCAATTTATTCTGAATAATACTAAACTCTAATGCAATAGGATTGCCGTCAAACTGATATTAAGTGTCGATCAGCCTGTCAGAAATACGAGCTACAATGCAAATGAATCGAATGCAGTCATGACTACACTGATGAAGAATTATTATGCAGAGAACTTCGTTAAAAACACGACTTGATACAAACCATGTAGATCAGTCGACTTCTGGACTAAAGGAGTTAGTTAACACTGCAGTTACACGACGCTAATATGAAACTTAAAAAAGTGTAAGAAAATACTAAATAAACATGATATACAAGTCTTCTATTGATCAAACAATGCTTTTAGCTCTGCACTGATAAATGTAAATGATACAGCATCAAAAGAAGAGGAACCAAAATGTGTTCATGACATTAAATTCGGTAAATTCGTGCTTTGTACATATGAGAAACATCACAATAGTTGGATGCAAGTGTTAATCAATATATTCTCAGTTCACATCATACTTTTTGATAACTCAAAGATCTAAGGAGACTTCAAAATACACCGTCGATACTAATACACTCAATCGCAATAGAACATACCATAGTTTTTGATGGAGAAGGCAATCCATTCATAAAGGTTTTGACATTAATTAAGAAATAATGACTGTTGAAGATCCACATATTTATACAAGTCTAAATCATTAAAATGAAATGAGACAGGGTATTGTATGCCTATTTTATTACGGAATCACAGCCACAGAAATTGTGTACGGAGTGGGAGGATTACAATTGAAATCACTCATGTAATACATTCAAACTGTGAATACAACTGGTCTATCGTAGTAACAGTTTACGTCTTACAATTGTTATATTTGATATTTGGTTGCATTTCCGGTGAATGCTGAATTAATCGGCTTAAAGAAACGTTAGAATATGAATCAATTTAGTATTCAATGAGATCATTTTCAAATATGACTTACTCAAATATCTTGGACAGCCTCAGCAACCAAGTCTAAGGAAACTATACGTTATTGTTTGGACAGAAAGTGCATGCCGAATGTTTAATATGAGATTTCATATTTCATCGTTTATTGTTACTGTGTGTGTAATGATTAGTTCAAATAGCTGTTTGAACCTGAATATGTTGAAGGGCAGTAGTAATGTTGATGAAGTTTGCACGTTTAAATGGACCATAAATATAATTGCGATATTTCATTGATAATGTATATACCTATAAATTTTACCATCTTATACTTGAATAAACTATGAACATATTGACAATGTAAAATCGATTAGACATAATTATTCAGATTACATCGAAATACGGTTTAACAGAAATTAAACCTCTGTAAGTTCGGACCACATAATCCACGAGTTTGAATCTTTGACTAAACCCCCACTTATGACACTGTCAAATGTTATGATGTACTCATTGAATATCATTTTCACAATTAGTCTAATTTTAATAGTTGCTATTCAGTCCACTTTCATGCATCTAGTAAGTTATTTGAACATGTTCGTGGATGATGAACATATTTATTGTGATTCCACATGATTAATCACATTCTACAATATTTTCATCGACTCATTTCTCTTTTCGTCTTTTCACTTGTACTACTTATTATTACTAAACAGTAGTTGGCGTTGTTTAAACCACTTTTCAAAAATGGTTTTATGTAGATAACACCAAACATCGCTCCAATTGAAATATCCCTCATCCCGATTGATGCACTGTCAACATATAATTATTGTCTGACTTTCTACATTTAGATTAATATATTTCAATGTTTTATCGTTCACAGAAATTGAATTCTAGAAAGTATTGTGTCTGTAGAAAATGAGACTCGACATCTTATGTTTATTAGAGTTCTTCATTTGCTGTAACATGAACTCATCGTAGACGTCTAGACACCTGTCAAATTGAAAATCTCAGTTATATATCTAGTCTTCAGATTTAAATACAATCTGGTTTGGTGTACAATCATTTTTCGTTTATATATTGATCGCCGGCGTATGTGGATTGTGAGATTTAAACTTGTTAAATAGATTGAACATCTCTAAATTCTAGTCTCTAACATGATCACCTTATTCAGTTATTATTTGAAAGAAACCCCTGATATTATGGCTTACTATAAATATTTCACGAAAGGTAGAAACAAGTGAATTACGAAAAACGAAGAGGATGGCCATTCGAAATATTTGAAATTCAGGTGTTCTTTTTCGATTGTTGATTGTTCACCACTTAATTATCAAGTTGCTAATTCTCATGCACATACCCACACAAAAAATGCCACTGATGAGGTATATTTTGTTGAGATGATAAATTAACTTGTTTAGATGTCTCGCAGAAAACTCGACAAAGCCTACAGATTCCCTGAAGGATCCGGATACATCGCATTCAATCACTGATCTATAGGAGCTCTCAAAATATTTTCTTGAAAAATATCAGGTTCTCTACTGCATTCTACCATTGTGACTACTGTGTTGACACTTGTTACTTATTTGTAATGAACGTGAATGTGTCAGTGGATACGTTATTGTAGGAGCATATTGAATTGCATTGTATTTATTAAGATAGTCACTAAGTAGTGACTAAACCTTATCCAGACATTTCAGTGTTGATTGATTGAATGGCATGTTGGATAGTGGAATGTAGGTAGTTGAAAGTTTAGCAATTAATTTCTCAGTAAAAGTTGCTTGTAGTTACATTGAGACAGACCTGTTTAATGTGATTGAAAATAGCATGACACAGTTTCACACTCTGTGATTATCATCAGTGACTTATTCAGGCAATAACTATTTGATTGGTTGATTGATTGGGGTATTAGTAAGAATCAATCACTAATTAGTGGGCGATTTGACTTTATTTGGAAATTTAGAGCTAGTATAATTACGCCAAATAAACGTAAGAAGTTTATTTTGAAGTAAAACTGAGTGATTTTGGTGCATATATTTTGTGACTCAATCTCTTTCTGACTGCATGTACAGCTGGTTGACGAATACCAATTAGCACACAGCTTTGTTTTCAAATATCTTTGACAACATGAAATTATGTCAAGTAAGTGACTTGGAGATAAAACACTGTTACCATGTTATGACTAGGTGTTATTTCACTCAAAACACCGTCCGGTACTTAGTTTCAACAAAATGTAGTGAGACAACTACATTTACTGCAGCCAACAAACAAAATGATTCCTTATAATTGCCACGTTACGAATAAACATTAAACCTTATAAACGATATATACATTGCTTCTAATTAGTAGTTTGCAGATATTTTGTGTTTCGTGATCTATGTTAGTTGTAGGCTAGCTTTGCCTGGTTCTCTTTACATCTCCAACGTAATGTTGTCAGGCTTCGTTCATTGTCACCTCGCAACTTAGCTCATGTAGTGTTTACTGATCCTTTTCCACTTTCAAGCCACGTTTCTATTCGTGGTTCGCGTTCTTCTTTTGCCCCTCAAAGTATGCTTTATTTTGTTCTATTCGGTGCTATCATAAATATGTAAGATCGATTCACTTAACGTTTCACTCAGAATAAAGCATAAGAAGAGAAAGTTGATGTAAATACTACAGTTTATTGGTTAAGGTTTCAGAATTTTCGTATGCAGATAAATATGTCTTCATCAGAACATTATGCATAGGTGCATGCATTGGATATGCATATTGGTCTGATGATGATTATGATGAAGGCAAAGACAACTTGATTGATGCAATCAACTACAGTTGGGAAGCCACGGAAGTAGAATTACCGTAAACTGAGTGTATTGAAAAGAATTGCTGCAAACTATACAGGCATAGGTTTGTTGGAATATGGATTATCAATAAATGGACTTGTTTTAGAATTTAATTCATCATCGATTAGTTATTCAGCAGTAGAATTCAAGATTTATGTGTATTCCTTCATATTTCAAGATAATCAGTTCTCATGTATAGACGTACTACTATTGATGTTCAGTGAAAATTCTGATGTATTCATTTCCTAAAGTAGATTGTTATTCACTGAGTTATGTAACACAGATATTCATTAACTTGTCTATTAGATGTGATGTAAATTATTTTATTAACAAGTACATGTAGTAGATCAATGAATGATAGAATGTACACATTATGCTCTAGGTAATTAAATATTGGTAAAACTGTTGAATTAAAATTCAGTATTATTGTGATGAATATTACTCCAAAGATTGTTCATAAGTAGTAGGTGGTGAAACGTCGCGTGAAGTTAGAAAGAATCAGTGAAAAGCATATGAGGCAGGGTGATTTACAATTCCTGAGTAAAACAAGCATCATTAGCTGTTTACTCGAATGTGTTACTTTTCGACCTAATAGATGTACATGAAATAAGCTCGGTGATACAAATACGCTTTACCACTTTATTCCTAATTTAATTTTTCTGTTTCATGTACAGACAAATTTATTTGTTTCATCATGGTAACTAACAATGAAATTCAGTATATTGACGTACAACACCAACTATGTGTTTTAACGACTAGAGATCTCTACATACTACTGGAGCTTTGCCCAAACTGAAGAAAACTTCTATTCTTTCTAGCTTATACACAAATAAACAGTTAGTCATTCGACTGTCGAAAACTTTCTTTGCACAAACATACATTTATACTTAAATCGATTGATTGATTGATAGATTTTTCAATGAAATTATTGTTTAGCATTAAAATGATGTGCTCTTTCATAATGTTTACCTTAAATCAACTTTTGATAAAACATAACTGCTTGTCACCACTTTCAATGACAAATGATCATGTCATTTATGAATTAGACATGTTGAATGGATGACATGATTAGAGTTTAAAATCTCTTAAAAACTACTTACTGTTGGTTTACTTTTTAAAGTTTCTACTCATTGTGACCACACAACATAGCATAACAGTAAATGTAAACATATCAGCATTTATTTGATTTAATTTGGTTATTCTAGATACAGATGCAGTATCTATGTATGCAGAAGTATGAAGATCTCATCAGTGTTTTCCTCATAACTACACAGAATCTACATGTTTCATCAATCAGTAAGTAATCCGTCTGTAAGATTAATTTTGTAATAAAAGTTTACTAATCAAAGATTTGTAGTTTAGTTTATACGCGAATGTGTGTAGGTTAGTGTTGAATATCTATTTCGTCCAAGGACTGGACTAAAATTTCACAAAGAACACCTCATGTATTGAAACCTGGCTAGTGTCAAATGGATGTCATTCTAACACTAATTATTAAAACAACATCAATCATTTACTAGTTGTGATAACCATCACACTCTCGACGAGTCTGAAATACACTTATTATGACTTTTCACTAGAACATTAAAAGCATCCTGCAATATTCATTAGTTAGTTGAACGCCTTATCTGCACTGAGATAGTTATGTAAAGATTGATATTTAATTGTGCTGTTTGTATTAGTCTGGCTTCAAGTAGCAATTTTACTGTTCGACATCTGCATGCATAACAGCAATGGTTATCCAAAGTTTTAAGAGATACTTTAAGTTTGTGACGTCGATTCCCACAGAATTTAAGGGTTAGCACTAATGACATAAATCATCTGTTCACTGCTCACTGATTTATAGTGAGACCCAACGGAGATTAGCCACTTAATGAATATAAGTACTAGAAGAAGCTTCACAGATAATTCAAATGAAAATGTGCAAAGAACTACTTTATACATGATAGAATTAAATAATGTAACATAGTGTCATCAGAATTCAATAGAGATATGAAATTCAAGTATTGTAGATTACAGTTGAACTTATTAAATTGTCCTTATAAAAATTAATAACAACTAAACATGATTAGATCACATTCTATTCCAATCATTAAGCTAGCTGAAGAATAATTACTGAATCTCATTGAAGTCAAAAGCCACAATGTAAAATTTTGGTGCTCATCAGCTGCACAAATCGATGTATTCTGAATAAAGGTACTTTATATATAACATTTTCTGTGTTCACTGAATAGAGTACAATTGATCTAGACAAACTGATTTCTTCATTAACACAGTCGATTATTTGCATATTTCTGTATCATACTTCAGTGTGCACAGATTTAATAAAATATTCAACATTACTGCACAAGTTCTGAAGTTATTGAGTTTCAATATTATGAGATTCGTATCATATTGGAGCATCAAAAATGTGATCTTCAATATTTAACACACTTCACTTTCAACCATTCAGTTGTCATCAATTCAGATAAAACAGATGATAATGTAGCATTAAGGAAATCTGATGATATACAGAAAATAATGACATTCCAACAGAAACTATGCAGATTTGCCGATTAACTCACAGTTAACAGCGAAACAGACGCATCAAAATGAACAACAGATAACTTAAAAAATGCAAAATCTACCGAAAGGTAAAATAACTGACGACGCATTATGTCAACAAATCATGTATGAAAAAGTTTAATTGTAAAATTTTCAAAAATCAAAAAGATCGACTATTTCACCTATTGAAATAAGACTGCAGAGTAAAAATAATCGTCTTCGATTTTGTTACTTGTATTTCACAGAGATTGATGTAAACGTAGAATATCAGTCAACAACTGTTTCGTCTTAGTACGTAATTCAATGAAAGTACACAGTTTAGGATTCCATCAAAGAGTCGAACTTAATGCAATCAAATGTACTCAATTGAAATCGATTAAGTAATGAATTTTAAACAATAAATATGAATAGGAATGCAGATAAGCAACATCAATAATAAACATTTCAAGCATCGAATGTATTGTAGTTCACTTCTACATTCTAATCCTATTGACATCAACCAACATCACATTCATTCAATATTCCCAATGGTGACAGTATAATTTTGATTGTAACTACTTGTTAAATACTTAATTCTTATTGGTTGATAATTCTGTATGAAGTCACAAGGACATAGGATTTTGTAATAACCAATAGTTTGATTTTGATTAATATTTCGAATTGTGAACAATTAGAATGCATTACTTAATAGTAAATTTCAGTAGTATGTAACCGTATCAACATTCACATAATTTAAGAAAACTAAACGGAGATAATCCCTGTTTAATGAAATTAGGATAATTATACAAACAATAAGTACATGGTATGTAATGGTTTGTAAACGTATAACATGCTACAATTTACTGTTTCAACATGAATGTATCTTGATGAACAAAAGTATCAAATGTAATGCATTAAATTCATGATTTCTTCGACGATGAAGATGAAGAAGGAGAATGTTGCATTTGAGTAAGTCGAATCTTGTTTAGGTTTTATTAAGTAGAGAAATAATCAGTTAACTGCTGTTTATTAATAGACTGAGTGTGTGTAGGGATTGCTGTAGTTGAGAGTATCGTTTTCGTTTTCATACGCCTTAAACTATTCATTATTTCACATGTTGTGTATTATGTGAGCATGAATATCACAATCAAATCTCTGTCAAAGTCTACACTTTATTGTATGCAAGTTTCATTTGTTAAATAAACAGTAGTGAATATAGAAGACGTTGTAGATAACTTCAATAAATTCATTAGTTTCTTGATCAACACGGTTACTTTAGTTGACAATCAGATTACTGACATTTTCTCATGTATTAACAGTAACTTCCAGATATGCTACCAGAATAGATAAAAAGAATCAACATTGTCAGTCGAATCGATAATTAATTCATTTGTAACAGACATCATGTGTTGATGAATTGCAGTAATGCATTTGAAAAAAGCAATTAGGTGATTAAAGCATCAATATGATCGGTTTCAATTAGGTGGGTTCTCGATTCCTACTTAAAACATACTGTGAAATGAGAATTACAAAATGGAGATTAGGCATGTCGATTGTGTAATGAAATGAGCTGGTAGTAATCGGATGAGTCTATCATCTTCGCCATCATCATTATTATCATCATGATGGATATAGGATATAATTGACCTCAATAGAACTACATAATAACTACCACATTTGAAAATGTAATTAGTAAGAAGGCATTGTTGAATGGCTAAGAAGAAACAAAATCATAGATATGGTGATTCTAATTGATTGTATAATGTAGAAAATAGATTCGAGTTAATGATGAGTTGGCATTATTCAATTACAAAGTAAGAATGCAGAATGAAATTAATGACGTAAAAGTAATGAGTCCATGGATTATAAAATCAAACGATGCAATTGAATTAGGTTAATTTTATCATAGAACAAAGAGTTTCATCATTGATTCTTTATGAATATGAATGTGATTACATGGTTTATTGATTGTCTATTAGCATGTTGTTGTTGTTTTCTTTACTGAAGAGAATAATGCAACTAAGAACAATCATTTTTTCTTTATGACGCAGTTATTACATAGTAATTAAGTATAATACTATTACGAATCAACTGAGATTCACTGTAACTGATGCCATGAACCCAGCATAAGTGTTTTACGATTACGTAATAACACAAAAATCTAATTCAATAGTTAAGTAATTAAGTGAAGTGGAACCAGGAGGGAATACGTATAAGATTACATGGACATTATTAAGGAAAATCATAGACTACTTGAATTATCTTTCTGTACAGATGCGAAATAGAAATAAACTGGGTAGTTACGCAACATTCTGTAGTCTGTTGATCATATTCATTGAAGGAGAACTACGCCAACACAACTTACAATATCCAACACTTTTCCATGAATGATACCATCAGCTTAGCCATATAAGACAGAGAAGATACACAAGACAAATGGAAAATATTATATTTTTGTGGTAGATAATTGAACTATGAAGCATTAAGTATTGTGCTGAATGCGAATATGTCATTTGAATGCGCAAATTTGAATATTAAAGAGTTTCCGTAGAATCACGAAAATGATGATTACAGAATGTTTAGAAGATACACACTGAAGCTAATTAATAATCAAAAGTGAAACATAAACAGATAGATCGATTTTATTTAGCGATCACATTAATCATAATCGACTTCGAGGCTACATCGTATCAGGTCAATGGGAACAACAAACAGGATGTACGTACAGGAAAAATAACACAAGCATTACCAACATCCAATCGAAATGATAAACAATAAAACAAACAACTAGTTATTTGTGGAGAGTTCTCATTCCCGACATAATTTGCTCTTTGAAATTTACTCGAGAAGATCATACTATATGTCATCGTTTAGTAAGTTTAGGGTTGAAATTTGTGCCAAATGCCTTTTAACCTGCTGATGATAATTGATTTACTATCACCAATAGGTCTTAATTAGACAAATGTTGATAAACAATAACTACAGGACAGCCGTTTCGTCGTATAATGGTATTCTTTAGAGCTAGGCACACACCACCTCATCATGGATTGAGACCAATACCTCCTATCCTCGAGGCAAACGCCTTATTATTTAGCCGTTTCCATATTTTGTTCTTATACTTCCAGTGAAGTAGTCAGATTAGTTATGAGTTATGTTATTCACTGTTATCAAACATTTAACTGTTTTGAATTGATTCGATTTCTACCAATAATGAAAGATGGAATGTCAAGATTCACCGTCACTTCATGTATATATCAACTCAATAGCTGTCGTGGTACCTGTAATATATGGCATCCAATCTGTTGTGTCTGTCATCCTATCACTGTACACTAATTGAATATACAAAAGCTCTCACAAATTAAACTATTTGTTCCTGCCCACTTGACTGACGAAGAACATCGATTTCACTCGAATAAACGTTTTACTATTTTATTTATTGATCTACATTAAATAGTCCATATGACTTGTAGGTGTGTCTCTTACATTCAATTTAGCCTAATTTTATTCATATGCACCAAACATTGGTGCTTCAATTTGATATTCATTTGATTTGCTTTACTTTTACAGATCAAGTATGAATATTCAATTTCTTTAATATTAGCCTGGTCTTTCTCCTTTATCATTTGCATAAGGTCATTACTCTATCCACCTCATTGTTTTGTTAATCGATCACAGTTATCCTTATGGACACTTCGGTGCTTGTTATTATTATCATCTGAAATACTGTCACTACTACCACTACTACTGCTTGATTGGTATAGAATTGATTGGTATTGTCAGTTATATGTAGATATATCAATGTTAATAGTCTTAATAAATTAGCTAGTTACCAACAACTTAGAACGTGGTATTTATGCTGATAGTTTCAAGTTGCCATACTATTTTAGCACGACTAGATTAAATTTAAAAGAATAACACGATAATAGAATACATTAGATCAGATTGAAGTATAGGTGTGCATGAAAGAATTTAAGGTGTAGGTGAACACAAGGAGTGAATCAGCTTGCACCACTGTAACCGATTCTAAGCCATGTCACTCAGTGTCTCCAGCCATTGATTTCTGTTATGGCGCAAACCTCAGCTAGGTATTCTGCCTCCACCAACATGACCAACTCCTAAACACTTCATTGACTGATTCCACGATTTGATTTAGAGGCCTATATCTTTTTTTATCCTACTTTTACCCCAGCAAACATCATTCGGGTAGGTAGCTCGTAATCAGGCATACAAAACACCTATCTAAGCTATTTCAGTCAATAATGGTTTACTATCTTTTAGACTGACTTGTGATGTTTGCATTGTACTCTAGTTCACATCATCAGTATTACTTATTCCGTCATTTCATAATATACGAGCGATAATACAAAGATTTCCTCTTATTATTTTACCTTTGTGTTCAACAATCACCTCAGAGTTTTATTAATCTGTTACAGTTATGTTGATAAACAATTTGATACTTGTTACTAAAATCGCCTAAAACATCCCCACCATTACCACAACCACAACCAACACCACGACTATTTGACTGGTAACGAATTCATTATTATTGTTATGTACATGTAGATATACCAGTGAAGACAAAGTCTTGGTGATAATTTCACTCCATTAAATAATTGTATCTGATTTTTCCACAGTAGTTAGTTTAAAGTGTTTACAAATCATCCAATTTAATGTTGTGAATTGTTGTTCTAAATGAATCATTGAAATGTAATTAACGTAATAAAGATTTCGTTTACTCCGTTCACTCCCCACCGCGTCCTCCTCCTCCCTCCCCTCACTGTCTCAACTCTACATCAATTCAGATCAATTGAACAATTAATTCACTTGACATAATCTAAGTGTATTTAAGAATAAAGTAAACAGCAAATTTATCTTGTTTATGAATGTTGTTATTAAAAATTTATGAGATAAGTAAGACAATTGAATTATGGTAGTTGGTGGATATTAGTGTTAAGTGTTTTGATTGATTGAATTCACCTTAGATTGGTGTCGGTAGTGTATTACTGAAAACCAAGAAGCACTGGACAACTGTTTACACCTACAGTACAAGACTGCTCAGTAGTGCATACCATAGATTCGACTTCTTCTTCATAAATTGATGAAATTGGGAATCCCACTATTAGATGCCAGGTAAGTGGTATGGGGGTTAGATGTTGATCTACTTGGATTCGAATTTCGATTGTGCACAAGTGATGAGATGCACACCTTAACTAAACAAATAACCAATGCTTTCCAGTATTCGCTAGTACCTTGCCAACTTGAATCTATGACGAATTCAATCAACTAAAACAAGATAATTATCAAAGTGAACTTTACATCATAATACAAATCGATTTGAAAATGTTATAGAAATTTTTTTAATTTAATAATCATTAACTAGATTGCTGTAATTTAGTGTTGTGGAGGATGTTAGAGGTTAACTTTATATCATGAGATAATCTGAATTAAATAGCGACTGACTACCAGAAAGCACCAAACAACTACTTCATCCTAAAATGGAATTTTTCAGTATTTTGCATTAATGGATCCATCAGTGAGTCGTCGTCAAGATCTTTAACCTCCATGATAAGCGCTTCTTCATAATATCACTAAAGCAGCTCCCATCGGTTGATAATTCTAACTTGATAAACTCATGATATATATTTGCTTAAATTCATCGATTGCAACCTGTGGGTAGCAGCCTCGCACTCTGGATGGTTGGACTCCACCAGTCCCTAGAAACTTAGGAGCTTCCTTGTGGAGTAAGACGTTCTCTAAGGAGCCCAAATGTTTTAGGCTGAATCTCTGGTAGAGTCGTGGATAATACTTTGTATGGTCGAATTATAAGACACGAAATCACTAATTGATCTTAAACAGTTATTGATTATATACATTGAACTTATACACATTAGTTGATTGAATTCGTCAAAGATTGATGTCAGCAGGGTACCACTGAAAACCAGGGAGAACTATAATGCTATTTCGTTCTAGTATGCGACTCATCAGTAGTGCACACCCTAGATTCTGTCCTAGTTTAATTTGTATTAGCTATTCGTTTTTTTAATTATATAAGCTTATCATTAATATACATCATTTCTGTATTGGCTAAAACTAACTCAAAGTCACTTTAGACTGTCACAATGGTTTAGTCCTATCATCTGATTAGTCTAGTGCTTATTTATCAAACCTTGAGTACATTAACACCTGATCTTATTTCAATAGACTTACAAGACATAAATGCAACTTCATTGAGTTCAAGATTTACGGTAATATTGATTTGTGAATAACTTCAGTGTTGTACACTACTAATGTGTGACAACATTCGGAAAGGTCTAAGCAACTGAACAATGTTATATAAGTTAAATACCTAAATTATGAATAATAATATTCAAGCAACATACTAAGTAGTATGTTTACAACATGTTCTACATGACAACAACATTTATAAGCAGATGCTGTAGTAAATGATAAAACGTGGTATTCGTAAATGAGATAATTTACTATTTGATATTAAGCACTGAATCATGTTATAACTTTCTTGTAAATGAGATATGAGATGGTTTCGATTGATGCATTCAGTGTTACTAACTGGTAAAATGAACTGCATTTTCAATCGCATTTGTAGGTGTAGACTGTAACTGGAATGTTTGAGTAACGAAGCGGTAAATACTTCTGATTAAGTAATACAAAGAAATAACACTGCTGATTACTGTCTACATCACATTGACTTTATGCTTTACTTCCGAAACCGGTCATGTGAACTACAAATGTTCCAATATTAATTATTCTGTAAAATGAATAGTAATAAAGTTTGACCAGATTTGAGAATTCTGATTGTCCAAACATTAGGCCATTCATTCTGTAGATATCCAGTACGATCATTTTCTGTTCTTACATTTCATGATCAATGTCAACGTCGACAAATGTTACAGTTCTGGATATCAGTAAGAAATAAAAAGTGTCTTTTTATGATAATAATGATCAGTGCCTATCCACAATTATGTCAGGGCATTGAACTCAGGACCTATAGGTCTCGTAGCGAACGCTTAACTATTTCCACCATTAGGCTGGCGTCAAGTTGTTGAATATCGACTATTATCAATTTGTGATAGTAAACAGTCACCTTCTATTGATGATAGTTATCTTACATCCGATAAATCGGAATCCTATGATTTAAGATTTATCACTAGGAGGTCTGTATCTCAACTGAACAAACAATTGTGAACTTATTCAATAAGACCTCAAATCAACTATAATCATCAGGTGACCAGCAACTAACCTTGAATTGTTTTTGTAGTACAACCTGGAAATTCTAAATGATAGGGTTCGGACTTGTCTAGAATGCGACAGTTTTCAACAATGACAATCTGTGATCATTGCATTATCCTAAAATAATCAAGGTGGGAATTCAACTATTCGACGTCGGCCTGATTAATGATTTCGATGCTTAGACTATCGCTACTAGACTTGAAGGCCTTTGGCTCTATTTACTAGAGAAATTGAGGGTACACACTGATAAGGCATTTCATGCTAAGATGAAACAGCTGTGCACTAATCCTTAGTTTTTATTGGCCTAAATAACTTAACAACAAGTACATTATATTTTGATGTAAACTGGTTGACATCTACCAACAGACAGTCATATTTTATCAGGATAACAGTTGTCAGTAAGATAAACAATTATCTAAGAAATAATGGATTATGTTGATTTCATAAGAGAATTATTCACTTTACTCAGTGAAACTATCATCAGTAGGTTGATTGTAAATGACCTCTTATCAGAATTATGATAATTTCATTTATTGATCAACAACAATCATAACAATCATTCTAGTTGTTATGCTGCCTACTTTCAAACATCTCGGAGTTTATTATTATCATTATCATTATGACATCTTGGTTACCAGAAAAGAATACTAATCACTCAAATAAATCGTATTATTATTATTGTTCCCTTGCAGTCATGCATGATAAGTGTATTAGGGAAAATGCCATTGAAGTAAAACGTATTGTTTGTTTGTATTTTGTTTGTTGAGATAAATACATTACTTTGTATGCATTTTGTACTACTGAAAATTTATCTTATTTACATAATCTTCCAGTAAACAATCTTAATTAATCACTAAGTAAATATTAGTGAATCTGTCAATTTCAGTGTATGTTTTTGTGTGTTTCATTTTGTTTTCACGGTGAAGAGTAATCAGTTAAGTGAGGGTAGGGGCATTGGCAGTGGTTTCTCTTGTCTACTGTCTATCTATTCCGTGGTTTTAATGTTATTTATCTGCATTCATACCTGACATGGTGTTGTGTTTGTGAGTGTGTGAAATATGATGAAGAATAATTGTCTCCTTCAGAAGATGCAAAAATTCGGTAATGATATTTAAATTATGGTGTTATTCTTTTATTCATCTTCGTTAATAGTGTCTAGATATAACAGTTATGTAACTACGATATTATAATAGAAAAGTTGTGCATAGTATTGGAATCCTTAATAGGTGTTATGCATCACTATAGTCGAATGTCGGTTTTTCATAATTGATCTCGAACTAACTACTTATCAATATAAGAAGCGAATTGTCTACATATACTAATAAATACTAGAAAATTATTTGATTTTAACTGTGGTCGGTAGGTGGAATTTAGGATGAGCATTCTATTGTTCTATTTGGAACTCATCAGCTGGATGTACCTGCGAGTTCTAGATTTTGTTCGCCAGTCACAATCTAATTTAAATAATACTTGTGAACTATCACATCAGGCTTCAGTGTTGTGTATACTACTTCAGATGTTGTTTTATGTTAGAGCAGCTTTAAACTGACTAACATAATTTAATTGTCAACAACTTGAACATTCAAGCGATTACCTTCCTTTACACTACCTTCTCCAGTCTATAAATGAAGATGACGATAATCGTTTAAACAAACTCCATTCATGAATTTAATACTTTAGTGTGAATGAGCAGATAAAGTGTACTAACATCTCAAACTGAATGAGAATGAATTAAAACAACAATATGAATGATAACATGCCAACCATTCCAATTAATAAAAGTCAAAGATTTGAACACTTATTTTACATACGTAGTTTCTTCTTCTTACTGTGCATGATAATTGACCTTGATAATACATAGTTCAACAAGAGGATGGAAGAACGTACTGACTTTAGTTGACTTCTGTTGACTATGTAGATAAGTGTAATGACTGAACCCATATAATCATTAGTGATCAGGTTTCCTATTATGTTACTTTTAAGGTCAAAACATTTCACTCTTTGTAATCATGTGGCGTACTGTTTTTGAACTCTGTTAACTAAATTCTGCAATCAAACTGCGAATATGACCTGCCTGGCTCTAGTGAGTGGATTATTACGTACGCATCACAGAGGTCAAATTCAAACAATCATTCTTTCAGTCGATTTGAAAGCCTATTTTTCTTGAATAATGCAAAAAATGTTTTCTTGATTTTGTTAGTTGTCCTCCTCGTCAAAATTTTGGATGACGCATCGCTTGTAAATTTGTCGTTCATACAAGATGCCTCCTTAATTACAGATTTTTCGGATGCTGTATGAAGCCTAGATTTATCTATGAATCGTGGAGGAAATACATTGTGAATTGGTATTTTCTTCTGAATAGTTCTCTGATTTACTTAGCATAGATACAACAGTATCTGTCATCTAATTAAAGGAACCTAAATATACAAATTTGTAATTTTTCGTTTTAACTCGAAAATCCACATGTAAATCAATCGATCTTTCAATTAGTAAAAATGAAAAATAAACGGATTACGTAAAGATTGTTAGTTAGTAAACTCGCTTAGTCTTTGCTTAAAATTTTGATAGTACGTCTAAAGTTCCCATGAAATCTAACTCAAGTATTTGTCATCAACCATTACTAGTTTTCTTTATGTCTTATACAGTCGCCATATTTATTCATAGAAATGAATTGCTGTAATGTCGACAATAACACTTACAATCTTCATATATAATCAATCACATCGATGACTACAAACTCAACCAATTTAAAATTCACTCTTTTAGATTGCCGAAAGCAGTTTTCAAACGATTGTTATTGTCTTAAATGTTACTATTTCAGATTTCTAACGTGTTCATTAGGTAGTAGACGGTAATCAATCGATTTCTTTGATTGAGACAGCCATCGAATGTGAATTTGATTCAACGGATTTCTCGATCCAAATTCGATGTAAGATTGTGTATCCAATGACATGAGTTTTCAAAGTAAGCATGTATCTTTAAACGTGTTAGTCTGGTTGATAATATAAAAAAATAACATTTACGCACATATGTAAATACATGGAAAGATACGAATAAGAGGGTCTCAGAAAGTGTGAAAACTATAGAGGCATCACTCTACTCTCTTCACTAGGAATAGTATTTAACAAAGTGTTATTTAAACTGTATGAAATATCTAGTAGACGCTCAACTACCAAATCAACACGCTGAATTTCATGTAAATAAATTATGCACCCACCCATTCGCGACATTATAGATCATTGTTGAACAATCAAATGAATATGAGTTACCACTCTGCATCAACTTACTTAAATATGAGAAATCATTTGATAGAGTTGACTGGAAAGCCTTATGAAACCGTCTTCAAAACTATAGAGTACCTGATAAAGAAGATAGTCAATATCAAACAAAATGGTTAAGATGGACTACACTGTAGAATTGTACATGGTGGGCAGCTCAAATATCCATTTGAAGTAAACACTGGTGTCAGACAATGCTGCCGTCTGTAGTCCTCCATCTTTCTGCTTATGGTTTTTAAGATTGTGAAAATTCCAACATCTTAAGGTAAGCATGGAAAACAGTGGACAATATGGTGACAACAAGACAATATGGACTATGCAGTTGATCAAGCTATCTATCCTATCTCTTACATCACAAAAAACATATGAGAAGATGGACAGTGTAGCAGCAGCATCAGTAGTCAGCAGTTAGCCACAACATTTACAAATGAAAAACAATGTCCTTAAATACAACACTGTACAACCAGCATCAATCCAATTATACTTGGTAAAGAACATCTGAAACATGTGAAAACTATTAAATATCTGAGAAAGTCATCAGTAATAAACAAGAGGTATGTGATGCAGATGTGGATGCACGAAACGACAAGGCATAAGACAATGAGAGCATTTCTACAATTAATTAAAAACATCTGAATCCTAAGTCAGCTGTCAGTCAATATAAAACTCACAATTTTAACATATACGTCAGGACAGTTAGTTTTATTGTATGAAGCTGTAACATGAATTGAGAACTACGGAAAGCAGTATCCATAAGATAGAAGTATTTCTAAACAGTTGTTCAAGCAAGATACTTTAAGTTCGTTGACCGGATACCATCATTAAAAACTCCTTGTGGCACAGAACAAATCTACCAAAGTCCAGTTAAATGTGAAACTAAGAGGAAATGCTGTAGTTGGCTAGGACATACATCGATGAAATCATCAAACTACATCATATGCTAAACACTAAGTTGAAATCATCAATGTGAAGTAAAAATACTAATATCAAACAATACATTGCTATGAAAATTGAGCCCAGGCATTTATAGTAGAATGAACAGGGCTTGATAAGACTTGTAAAGGCGATTTGAAGACAGTGTTGGTTGGGGAATGATGGTTGGTGGTCATGCCTCCACAAGTAGTAACAGGCATTGATTGATTGACCTTTGATGTGATTATTTACTTCTTCCCCCAACAAGGCAAAGATGCACCAAAATTTAATAAATTTTAATCTAAATATTTATTCATTCGTATATCATTAATATACTACTTATTTATACCCATTAAACAATCTATCCAATATTTAGTTCAATCAGAAATATCAAGTCCAACTTAATAGATAATACCTAAATAATAAGTAGTATATTTATTTGCATTAAATGTATTTTGTGTTTATTCTATTCATTATACGTTTACAATTGTTCCGTTATTTTTCTCAATGAAATTCAACATTGAACAACAATGAATTATGTGCTATAACCTACAATCAACTATCAGCATATACCATTAGAATACAATAGAATTCATTAGAGAAGAAAAAGTATAAAGTGAAAGATTATGAATATGTTGTTGGTAAGTTGGTGAATTGTTGTTTATTTTCCATTTACTTGTCATTATTCTCATCAATTACATCAATAAATAGTTAAGTTGAATGAATGCAAAGTAATTATAACATTCAATCTTATCGTCTAAAGCATACACACAATGAACAGAATCTATTTGTAAATGACCTCAATGGATGAAGATAAAGAGAATTTCAACGTTTCACTCGGTGAGCTGGTTCGAGCCTCTTTACGAAAATGACCAGAAATGAAGGATTATCTAATATAAATGTAAATAAGAGGTTATATGTCACTACGTATGTCCAATTGTATTCGGAGTATGAAATTCTCACATGATTTATTGTAAGTGAACTAATGTTGACGTTGTTGTGAATGAGGGATAGTATACATTTCGTGTGTTGTTTTATGTTACAGTCATTTGCACCCATATACTGTTCTGAGTTTTGTTCACGTAAAGGGATAGACAATTTGTAGATGGGCTTGCTATCGATTCATAATTGGAGTAAATCAATGTAATGATGATTATGGGTCAATGGATGGGTGCATATTTGCATATGGTAACACGTTGAACAGTATAATTAGATTAAATAATTCTAAACAGAATCAACCAATCAATGAATAAGTAAATGGAATACTTTGGAAGGTGGAGTAGTAGATGTTCGGATTCATTTAGTAATCATTAGTTGCCATGGTGAAGCTAACAGTACTCCATCTCGTCGGTTTATATTGTTTGGATTTGCCTATATGAGTAGAGCTTCAGGTGTTAACCTATCTTAATCTGTCAATAGACAGTAACAAATAACATTTTCTGTAGTCATTAATGACAATCTAGTTTAAATTAACTAGATATAATGAATTAGGTGAGTAGAAAGCGTGAATTTACATAGATGAAAATTTCTATAGGAGAAACAAAGAGTTATCTACAGTTTCTCGCTTTATATTATTTGTCAACGGCTTGAAGCTACTTAACACCTAAACCTTGAGAGAAGGGGTCTTTCTAATACATAGTCCTACACTTGAACGAATTAACTAACTAACCTAAGTTATATAGAAAATGAAATGAATTTGCTGGTACTTAGGTAATTCATAAGATGACCAAGATTGGTGAATACTGACTTTGAGTTTAGGTGGACGACTGGGACTTGTACATTAACTACGCATAACTGTATGGATCTTGATTGGTTAGCATGGTGACATTGAAACATATTCGCGTGCATTTTCTCGTCCATAACATTCGAAATTGAATTTTGGTTATCAAGTGGAATCTAGGATTTATATTTCGTCTTACTTGGGGTTTATCAGATAGATGTACCTACATTCTAAGGATGGTGTTAATACAAACATTCAAAATCAGTTCCTTAGTGACAAACTCCACTGTGTTCACCATCAAACTACAAAGATTAATCAGTTTCAGTTCAGATCAATATCAGCATGAAGATGAAAAATACTGTCAAATTATAAGAATCATTCTCTTAAACATTTGAAATATGCGTTTTTGACGTGCAGTTAGTTATTCATTATCATGATTGTCATAATTGACAGTATCTTTGTCAAAACTACTCTTTATTTATGGTTGGTGATTGCACTGTGGATTGTTAGATAAACTTGTAGAGCTCAATTATCCAACGTCATTATCGTATGATATAATTTTGAATCCTACTGAAGTATCAATAACTATGACTTCATAGACTGAATCTACTTCAATGACGTTGGTAATTTCTTCTTGAATTTGCTTTCGTGCAAATGTATGAATAGGAACCTGAATGGATATCCGTTTCTGTTTAACAGCTCAGGAATGTAATCAAGATCTTCTTTGAATTGGCCTTCAGAAAAGTTAATTCTAACTAGGTAAACCGAACATGTAGTAAAACTTCTCTTATACTGTAGACGAACAAAAATGAAGATCCATGTATATAGGTCTAAAGAGGTCTGTTTTCGGTTTCGCCTAATCTTCTTGTTAATAAAACATCTCAGAATGAGAAACTGACGTTGTTTTGCATTTCCATTGTAAAACCGACTGTTTTACAGACTCTTTTGAGTTTCTCTAATAGCTGTTGTACTTGTGTATTTTCTTATGACTATAATTGTATTTTCTTCATGACGGAGGTAGATTTCTGGATTGTTTAGGACGTTCTCTAAAGGACCTTTTTCTTACTTTGATGAAAATAATCTGCTATGACTAAACCTACAGTTGATACTATTATGAAACTATCGCATTATCCCTAAAACTCTGCTAATTAGAAATTGATATTTGTTGCATATCTTGGCATTTTGGATTTCATTCTTATTACTGAAGTTCATTGACTCTGAATGGTTTTCCTAATTACTATTTAGTAATCGATTGTGTGAGTAAAAATGCATAGCATTCATTGTTATCTGTTATTAAAAACAGGTTATTAATGGATAACATACATTCATTCAATATTAACTACTTATTTGATATACATACTACTGATAATAGAGCATAAATCCTGAAAAGGAAATTATAAAGAAGAATTATGCCATGATTGTTTTTTATTTAACAACTTCTAGACATCTTCAAATTCTGATAAAAGGTATTCATGGCAAAGCATGTAAATACAACGTACTCCAATTCACATCTTTCACTTTTTATATCTTCTGTCAGAATGCGATGCTGTTACATTAGATTTTATGCACTTAAGGAAACGCATAAATGCTGCACTTTTCCGTATTTAACACATTTTCTACATAATGAGGAATTCGCTTTTAGCCGAAATCTGTAATCTTAGAATACAGGTTATTGCGTAATGCAAAATCTCCTGTTTCTTATGTAACCATCATCTCAGTTTTGCATAGAAACACACATTGCCAGTATTTGTGTCGACATATACATAGATGTATGTTTATTTCAGATGTGTACATGGAGAAAGGGTAGCTTCTCAAAACATTGTATGCTGGAAAAGCATATTATACTAAACATTCTATTGAATAAACCTACTATTATTATTTATAAAATGAGTGATATTGGGAAATTCCAATGAGTAGAAGTTAAAATTTTTGACGTTTTGCGGTTTATTGTAAGTTGCTTCTTCAGAGAAAAATAATTAACCTAATTGAATCAATACAAGATTAAATAATACAGTGAAACAAATTAAAATCAAAATAAGTTCATACAATCAAAATGCGAGTTTGATCCTGTCAAGTCAAGTCATTTGGGTCAAGGTTATTTAAAGTGGTTAGCATGCAAATGTTAGTGTGATATGATAAGAAATTATGTAAAAATGTGAGAATAAAATTGGATGTTTGTTCATATGAATAAAATTTGAAGTACTTTAATTGTGATGGATCGGTTGGATGGGAAAGTCCATGTTGGGTGACTAGAATGACCTTCCTTTTTGTTATGTGCAGTTGGATTAAACAAAATGTGAAGTGCGTCAGCTATTCATCTTTCCTTATGATTGGAAAAATCTCTCTGAATAATTTGGATATTTACAATGTCGATTTTATAGTTGTAGTAGATGGCATGTACTGTTATTACTGATTTACTGTGCAATTTTCCAAGTTCAACAGGATTATCAGGAGGTCATATAGTGTAGGTTACATGTTCTTTGGCACGAGTCTTGATTTTTTGAGAAAACTCTCCAATATAGAAAGCATCACAATCAATACAATCTAAATTTTAGACACAATTCTGTGCAGAGTTGATTGGGATCGTGTTCTTTATTTTAACTAATGCACCTCGAATAGTGTTGGTAGTCTTTTAGAATGTTTGGATTCCATGTTATTCTAGAACTGTTTGCAATTCATCTGTTGTGTCATGACGGTAAGGTAGAACGGCTGGACCAATTCATGATGTTCCGATTGATTTACTATTAGTTAGTAATTGGTCGTTTGCAAATTTTTAATAATATTCATTGGAAAATTATTAAGTTGTAAGATGCTGATTGCATTTTTGTATTCAAATTTCTTGTCATCATCTGATGTAATAAGTTTATTGGCTCTTCTGAATGAGTTTAAAGCCAGGGATATTTTTGCACTGAATGAATGTACTGAATTGAAGTCGATGTATCGACATATCGAATATATAGGCTTACGATAAATCCTTAGATTAAGAGTTCCATTTGAATTTCTTCAGACTATGTAGACTTAAATTGGTAACTCATTGTGTTCATCGTCACTTTTGAATGTAGATTTGATATGCTCAGATAAAGTATTATTTCGTCTTGAGTAAGTTCTCAAAAAAGTTTTTTAATAATGACAAAAGTGTCATCTACATATCTGAGCCAGACTTGTGATCTGACGATCTTAATGAAAATATGAGATTCAATATGGGCCATGATGAGGCTTGCTACAATTGATGAGACGGGTGAGCCAATTACCACTCCGTTAGTTTGTCTGTAAAGAATCCCCTTAAAAAATAATAAAAGTTGAATTCAAGCATACTTTCAAGGATGCTTAATGGACAACGGCTGGATAGTGTGTGATCATTTACTATTAATCCATTAACAAATTCTAGACGTATTTCAGTTGAAACACTTGTATGCAAAGATACAACGTCACAACTCACCATTGTATCAATAACCTCATCTAATAGATCTGATATTCTTGATTCGACCTCATATGTGTCTTTGACAGCATTCTGTAAATATTGTTATAGTAGTTGATTATTATCATTATTGATGATACTGATGATCATGACGATGAATTTCTATGGCAGTTTTAGTAGATAAGATAAGAATGATTTCATGTTGGGCGTGCAACAATCATCATTAATCACACAAATTATGAAACTAGGAATTTCGAAATTCGATGTAGGCCTGCTCAATAATGTAGATGGTTGTGCGATTTTCCCGAGAATAGAATGTCCTAGATTCA
Source organism: Schistosoma japonicum (assembly GCA_025215515.1). Classification (NCBI taxonomy): domain Eukaryota; kingdom Metazoa; phylum Platyhelminthes; class Trematoda; order Strigeidida; family Schistosomatidae; genus Schistosoma; species Schistosoma japonicum. The sequence goes on from CM046069.1 coordinate 1,192,515, forward strand.
ATCCCCTGATGAAATTACAGATAGACACTATTGATGAGTCTCATATCAGGCCTGAAACAATTCATTTATACTTAAGTGATATTAACTATACTTATACTTATTATGTTTCATTTCATAGATATTTACACTGTTGATGCATTCAATTGTATTTTTAATTTTGCAACACATGCATTATTCAATTGATGCTACAATTAGATAATAATGACAATGTCAACATTGTACAAATGAATGATCAACATTCAATTATTGATAAATCAATTTCAAATTGTTACCGTTTCAATCAAATGAAACAATCTAATAAGAAAGTGAATAAAATCAACATCATGGAAATCATCTGTGATACATTCTCTATACGTGGTGTTGCACGTCTACGAAGTAGATCAGCATTTCTACGTGGTTTATGGTTATGCTTTGTGTTAATTATGACTATTGGTTTATTATTAACAACCTATCTTCTTGTACAAGATTATCTATTATATGATGTATCAGTGAATATACACGTTGCATTAGATACTAAATCACCATTTCCAGCATTAACAATTTGTCATCATCAACCATTCTCACAGAAGGCCTATTATCTATGGCGTAATGATGATGTTATGTCACCAAGTATATTCAATAAGCATATGCGTAATTTAACGCATACATTTCTAATAGACAATGATGTTGACACTGCTGAAACACTTTATCAATATGATAGTTTATCAATTTATTATCAAAATATCAAAGCTATTGATGCTTATCGTTTAGGACATGATACAACTGTCTTCTTGAATTGTATGCGACGTGTTAATCAAACAATGCAAATTGAAGATAACTGTATGCATATGGATGGTTTTCAAATACGCAAATTCAGTCATCATATCTATTTTAATTGTCATACATTTGAACCTAAAACTAAAATTGATGCCTATGATACAGATACAATTGCATTGATTGTTAGTTTAGGCATAGATGTCAATTATGATAATCAACATGAGCAAGCATTTCTAGTAGATTTATTTGAAATGGCTCGGGGTTTACGGTAAGTTAATTAATGAATGATTCATTGAATTGGATCTTCTCATTGATTGGCCATGAATTCAAATTGATTACTCTGTTTTTGTCACATATACATTCCTAGTGGATCACCTTGATATTAGATATAGTTCATGAGTAGTGTTTGAGCGGAATAGTGACTAACAGGCGGAATCCAGCATGTGCGATTCGTCCTAATTGGAAATTGTTGAACTAGTGGTGATTGGGGTAAAGTTTGTTACAAAATCAACTGACCTTAAAGTTACCAGTAGAGAACTAAAGAATGAAACTATGAACTCATAGACTTGAATAAAATGATTAGTTGGCATAATGCTTGAGTGACCAAATACTTCCTAAGAGATATATAAAAAAAGAGCAAACACCGGAAAATGAAAGTTACGGTTACGGAAATACAAACTGTCATTAAGGCAAAATTATAAGAGTTGCTTACCTCGTTCTATAGAATCGATTCATAATAAAGAGGTTGAAAGTGCTTACAAATTTAACAAGACCAATATCATACCTATATACTCAACTCTGTGAACATTTGACGAAAAATGGACAAATCTTAAGGAAATTTTAGTCAAAAGACAAAGGGGAAAAATTTGGGTAAATGTGACACTTGAAGCATGTTTTGCGCAAAGCTGGGCAAAAATGATCTTTTCCAAAATTTTACCCATCGCTCGACACAATGTGCTTCTCTCCCCAAATATTCACCTTTTTGCATAATCTTCTTATAAATGTGGAATCATCCTTAAAATTTTTCCACTGTGTGCCTCAAAGTACCTAACATGATTGCTATTTACCACAAAAGATATTAAATATTGACTGACAAGCTCACATTACTTGGCTGATTGTCCCCCAAAATACTTGCTTTTCCTTAAACAGTTTCTATGTTTACCTCGATCTTTAATAGACTGGGAAAAAGGGTAATATTTTTTCTAAAGAGCAACTGTATTTTTTGAAAGTTGACTGCTTAAGTTTGTTTTTTAACTTCTATTTTAATCTACTGAACTTACCTGGGTAAAGGAAAAATATTCTTTAAAGAAGTGATTCAGTTATTTAGTTACTTTGTTAAGTTAATTGAAATGTTTTCACTGTATGACAACTTTAGATACATTTTGATATAATTAAGTTTACTTATTCGTAAAAAGTTTTATTCAATTTATGATATGCTATAGATCCGATGACTGTTATGTTATTTACGTAAAATCGTTATCTTCAGAAGACAGAATAGCCTTCTCTGTTGACCGTGTAGGGAATCTTTTAGTTGATCCAACTTCCATCGGTCAGTCTGTAGTCAGCAAATAAGTAACTGATTGTGGGCTTGTATATTTTTAAAGCAACCTCGGCTAAATGTTGCTTGAATGACTAGAAAAATGAGGACATATCAAGAAAAAACTTTATTACTAAGTAATCTGATGACGGTAATTAGGTTCTTCTTAGTTCTTTTTTGCATCAAATGTGAATAATTACATCCAGCCGACGAGTCCCAAATAGGACGAAACGCGCGTCCTGGATTCCACTTGCCAGTCACAATACAAATTAAATGATAATTACAGTTTCATTTATAAATAGTTAAGATTTCAGGAATGAACCTTGTTGTGATTAGTTAAGTGTAATCCAACTGTTCAATGTCATTCCAAAGGGGGTTTTCCTGAATTTGTTCATTATTCAAGTTTTAGTCCAATAGACATAGTCCACAAAGTCATAATTGTCTTATAGTGAATATAACGGAAGTCTGTATATACTGACCTGAATATTCTAACATCATCTATTATCAACAACACCGCAACGAATAGTAGTTTTCAAAATCTTCACTGATAATGACTCCTGCATCATCTTCTGATAGAATTAACAACATAATTAAACAGTTTCACTATATCAAATTCGTGGTAAATTATTTTAACATTTTATTATTATTTACTTCACTTATAAGGTTACTATTGATAGTCATTTATATCCTGAAGTAACCATCATTCATTGCACTATAACCATGTGAAATGCCTCAAGGCATCAATAAAACAAAGTAACGGCTATCTGTTTTATTGTATTTAGCATGAAAGCAAAATGAAACTTAATTAAACTGAAAAACAAATGAGAAGTTTATGTTTTCATTGAATTATAATCAAAATATTGATGACGAAAATTACCTGTAAAGCTAAAAAAAGAATGAATTCATTCCACATGATGACGACATTATAATGATGATCTGCATAATGATTTCCTGATTGATAATGATGATGTTGATGATGACAATGTTTTGGATGATGCTGTTGATCAGGATGATGATGATGATTATTATTATTATTTGGATGTTAATGATGAAGATGCTTTGAGTGATGATGATAATTTCAATGGTGATGATGAATTGTTGTTTAGTTATGAGTGATTCAATCTCTTTAGTAGGTACAGATGAACTTCATTCACCATCAAACAATAGCAAACTGATTATACAACAATAATTTGCAATCAAAGTATCATAATGCAATGCATAAGTTTGAAGTATAAACCATAGTGTAGCATGTAAATGAGTGTAACATCTGAATATCAATGTAATTGTAGTAGGTTTTCATTGTTTATTAAGTGACAGAGAAGACTGGAATAGAAATGAAACAAAGAAATATTTATAATGTGAATGTATTTGAATATTCTAGGTTGGTTTGATGTTGATTGAACTTGACCAGTCTCCGTTACCACGTATGCATAACGAATGGATTTCCTTAACATACTCGAAGTTCACAAGTATGACTTAACTTGGATTGTGTTTGGCAAGTAAAATCTTGGACAGCCGTTTGGTCGTATTGAAAATCTTTCAGTTGGATATACCTGGATCTCAGTGTTGGCGTTTATGCCATTACTCAAAAATAGTTTGTTTAGTGTCAAAGGCCATCGCGTTTTACACTGAGTTACTGAGTTGTGATAACCAAACATGTGCAACCAGTATGTAGACATAGTTTGCATGTGTTTGTATCACGAAACACTCGTTCTTAATTGTACATGCTACTTACAATCCGAATTCAATTCTACTTATACAGGTAATTTACAGTTAGAAGGAAGGATAGTGTGAATCGAATTAATCATGTAATCTGAAAGGAGATTTCTTAATCTTAACTAATTATTGAAAACATAAGACTGATATAATGTGATTACATAATTTGACTAAGATTCACTAATGCATACAGGTTACTTTTAATCAAATTAAAGTGGTATTGTGTAGACAGACTGATACAAAGTTCAATTTTTCGTTTTCGTCACAGACGTATGTTGTTTGTGCACCAATGTAAATCACAGAGAACTGAATGCTGTTAGATGTTAGTTGTTTCATACTAGTCATTTTGATATTTTGTTTATCAATGTTTCAATGTTTATTAAAACAACGATGTTTAAGCAAAGAATATTCCTGTCGACAATTTCGAATCCAGTTCTACATTGATGAATTCAGGATTAATGATAACAAAAGATAATCATTTCTGAGGTAGATTTTTCATCATTCAGTTATCAAGGATTACATCATGTGGATTTGTAATTGTGATGTGTAAATGTCTAATGTTAATGTTGAAATAATAATCATCATTTAGTTTGATGAACTTATGGAAGTTTTTACAATAATTTGAATAATAAGGAAATTTAATCAATATGTAGGTGACAACAAAGTATACTTGAAAACCATGAAAAACTGAACGGCCGTTTCGCACATGTATGGGACTTCTCTGAAATATGCACCCTACATTGCGCTCCTCCACAAGGGCTTCCGGTTGACGAACGCCTAACAGAAATGCACCACTAGGCCTGCATCCAATGGTAGAATTCTCATTTTCAATGATTTGTGATATGGCTGTACAGTGCTCCCTGGTTTTCAATGATACATTACCAACATCAGTCTGACGAATTCAGTCAACCAGACTTAATACATCTGGAAGACTTTTTATGTGAACAAATAAGGGTCAAATAAACAAATCTTAGTCAAAGACAAGCAAACAAAAATGAAGATAGAAAACATTATGAATAACACTTAACTACATTAGGTTTACTAAAAGCATAAATTGCTTTTGCACAAACAAGCGAAAAGAGATAAAATTTCGTGATGAGAATACTCAGTAGCTCAGTAATTATCACACGTGTGGTTTCGTGTGTGGTATGAGCTGATATGAAATAATAATTATCCAATTAAGGATTACGTAACACAAAACAAACAAAAGAAGCCACTATTGAGGTATGTAATAGTAAGAATTAGTGATGAAATCTGCCTGCAAATGACCATATTTGATATGGTAGTGATGAATCGACATGGTAGCTTCATTTATTACATAGGTTTGCTTCGAGTTATGTTATATTGTTATTGTTTAAGGGAACTGTAAGGCATCAATTTTAAGTGTACCGTTGATTATCTGAAAGAACTGAGATATGTTAACTGTTAGTATGGTCACTGACACCTAGATGTTGGACTGTGCCAGAGTTCATGGCTATAGTACTTATTAATTTTAAACTGTTCGAGGCATGCTTCCATGTACTTATGTACAAAATGATACCTGAGAATAAAACTATTATTAAATGTGAATTCGTACTCTCCCTTTTGTCTATTCAGTGTACATGTCCTGGTATTTGTATTAAAATGGTGTAGTTAAATGATGGTTCTACGAAAACGAAACTTTTTGAATTCTGTGTTTGATATCACAAAATGGTCTGAGTTAAACAACCTTTGAATAGTAAGAGGAAATGGACAGCTGTTTTGTCTTAGTATGGTACTGTACATCAATACGCATCCACGAACCAACCAGTAGAGCAATCTCAGGGTTCCCAGGCTAAGCGACAAACTCTTAGCGATTGAACCTTTGAGGTGTAGGGCATGCAACGGTTGATATGTTTATCCCAGTCATTTCGAGATACATTATCACCGGCCGATAACTGCGTTACACTTGACACAGTTGGACTCTGTTAGTCACGTCTTCTTCGCAGTACTTCAAGCATTACCACCAGAAATTATTCACTAATTAGCTGAATTTTGTTAGATAAAAGAGATGTCCCTTATTACGTAGGATTCTAAGCCTTATCGTTGGATAAATATGCTTTATTGTTGATGTTGTTCTATCGCAAATCAATCTAATATCACTATTTCCTTAAAATTTAGACGTATGTTACAACTGTAATTTTCAACCATGTCGAACATCATCTATTTATAAGGTGGTTCTCAATATGTATTTATAAACGTCACTGGTTGACCATATTCTTAGTGGAATTAAATTTAATTCCTACTCTCACATATGACCACACTTATCAAGCTCTATAAAAAGGGGTTCGTACATTCCTTTCACTGTAATCTTATTAGGCAGAATTTATCATAGTTTGAAAAAACACACCCTCGTCTATACGTTTAGTTTTAGAACCTCTAGTTTGGCGATTGTGAAAATGTGAGGTCTAAGAAGTAAAATTTTCGATTGTTTTCATGTTCAATCACAAATACTATCTTCTGATGTGCCTGGTTCTACTTTCGATACGATCTCAAATTGGCTTAGTTAATTCAATATTTCCGTTGATTTATTATGAACTGACAATGTTCAATCTGTTCTTCTAAATGTGAATTTTGAATAGATTGCCTCTGTGTCAAAATGAGATGAGTTAGAAGTACGTTTTGCTCTGTTAAAGACTAAATCTCGATATACCTGAATCATCATGCAAATGTTTACATCGTAATTTAATAACAGTTCGTTTCTGATGTCACCACCAGGCAACTTAGTCCAGACAGTTTTGTAGTCTGACACGAAACTAAATGTGTTCGAGTCATCGTGTGAGCATTACTACAGATAATCTGAGTATACCTTATCAACGAGTTCACAGTCTGACGAAACCATTTTTTTCTAAATTCTACCTACCAACCCCAATACATTTTACACAGTCACAAATAATGTGTGTTTTATCAACCTATCTACAACAGAATGTTATCCCATTCACTAGATGCATTAAGCAACCTTTTACATACATACGCAAATATTTACTAAAGAATTATTCAATGTTGCCTCAATAAGTTTATTTTGAATTTCTATAACTTATGATTAAATTTGCAATGCATCTGATGAGGACCAATCAAATCAAAACGAAATCCTTTTATTCTAAATTAATCAATAATTCTCGCGTGATACAAATTCTTTAGTTGAACTAATCATATAAAGCAATTTCTATGTTTTAATCATGAATAACTTTGATACCTCAAGCGATTCGAACTATTGTGATTAAATGTATGTGAGTTTAATAAGAACTACATAACATACCATACAGTTGTGTAATCATCAGGTATTGGGATAAACTCAATCTATTGATGCCAACTTTCAATTTTAGCCTGCGGCTTAATAATATTCACATAGTGAATACTATACATTAAATGATCTTTGAATTAAAGTAGAAACCAGTTTCAATATTTAGAACACTAATAAAATGTGGTTTGTTGAATTCGTCACAGAATGATATTAGCAGGTTTTTATTGAAAAACAAGGAGCACTCCACAGTGTTTTATTCACAGTTTGGTACCCTACAGAACTGCAAACACTAGGTTCAACCTCAGACAGCTCACATGATCAAACCAATGTTCTACTATAATGGTATCGAAGATTACTCATTCTCATCAATTTGGGATTTAAATAGACGATCATCCATTGCCACCGGTGATGACTGTCTCACTCTCGATGAGTATGAAATCCACCAATCACGACTGCTCATAAGAGTTTTAATGAACATTGTGAAAATATAGTCACTAATGAGTTGATTGTTATAATTAAATTTAAATGCTTTATGCTGATTGATATTAAGTTTTATTTGACTGAATTCATCACAGATTGACGTTGTTAGGGTCGTACTTTTTCATAAACTGAAAGAAGAGGCAATATCACGATTAGGTACCAGCTCAGTGGTGTAATGTTTGACGTTCGGCAACCTGAAACATTTAGGGTGAGGTCTAGTATGCTTACTGCTAAGACGTCCCATAATAAAACTAAAAGTCTGTGTAGTTTTTACTGGTTTTCAAATGGTACCCTTCCGACATCAATCTATGACTAATTTAATCAACTAGAATTATTGTCAATTTGATATCACGAATTGGTCTGAATTAAACAATCATGGATCACCAGAAAGCATTGGACAGCTGTTTCATTATAGCATTTGACTCATCAGCAGTGCTCATCTGTAACGGCGTCGTTGACTAAACACAGGACCCTATGTCTGTAAGGTGAACGCTTAACTATTAGACCACTGAGTCGAATCCCAACAGTCGATATTTCTTATTCCGTCATTCTGTAATACGTTTGCACTACGTCATTCATTTCAGTCGAGGGATAACTACTTCACACTTGATTCAGTTGAACTCTACTAGTCACATGTCACTAGTATTCCAGAAAATTACCTAGAACTGTTAGTCACTAGTGAACTGATCGTATTATTAAGTTGCATAAATTATGTTATTTATTATATACTGGTTAACTACTAGTATTTTATCTCAGTAATATATATCCACACAAATTCCTTATACTTATTGATTTGATGTGTTACTCGTTTACTGAAAATGTTTACCGTGAAGATCACGTTTTTTTGTGAATATGATACAGTGTTTCCTTCTAACAATAAATGATTTAGCATCTGAATATTAATCTACCTAGCATTCTACGGATTCGAAAAGCTAATATTCTGAAGGGTACTATCTACGTCAATGATAAAATGAGTAGATGAATAATTTCCACGTATACACATAGTTACGGTTTCTCTGTGTGCATAGCAACGGCATCAACGATGCATGGATGTCAAAAGTATAAAACATTCAGAAGGGTTTTATTCATTATATACATGAATTTGAACGATACAACTTTTTTTAAGTTGGTGATTGATGATGACTAATTATTCACTTATTACATTTCTTTAAATAATAATAATAATAGCTTTATTCAATAGAATGTCTCGTACGATACATTCAAAGTGAAGACCGGTGTTAGACAAGGCTGCCTAATGTCGCCCTACCTCTTCCAGCTGGTGGTTGACTGGATCATGAAGACTGCAAAATCTGAAGGCCATCTCAGAATACAGTGAACAACATCGACGCAACTAGATGACTTGAACATTACAGATGATCTAGCTCTCCTATTCCACACACAGCAACAAATGCAGATGCAACTGGACAAGGTAGCAGCAGCCTCGACAGCAATAGGCCTCATCATACAATAGAAAAAGCAAGATCTTTTGATACACAATAACAAACGCTAACCCAATTTCACTTGGCAGAGAAATTTTGGAAGATATAGAAACCTTTACATTCTTGGGCAGCTTCATCAATAAACGAAGTGGGTCTGACGAAGATGCAAAAGCATGGATTGACAAGATAACAGCAGCATTTTTTCAACTGGAAAACATCTGGAACTCAAATCAACTGTCAGTCAACATTAAAGTCAACATTTTCAATACAAATGTAAAGACAGTTCTGTTGTATGGAGCCGAAACTTGCATCGAGAACTACGAAAGCATCATTCAAAAGATACGCGTATTTATAAACAACTGTCTATGTTGGATACTTCGTATCTGTTGGCCGGACACAATCAACCGCATCCTTCTGTGGCTAGAAACAAATCAACTTTTAGCTGAGGAAGAAATTAGGAAAAATGCTGGAGATGGACAGGACACACTTTGAAGAAATCACCAAACTGTGTTACAAGACAAACGCTAACATGGAATCCTGATGGTCAAAAGAAAAGAAGAAGACCCAAGAACAAACAAATATGGATGGAATGAAGAGCTCTTAGGAGGAGCTGGAAAGGAAAGCTCAGGACAGAGTTGGTTGGAGAATACTGGTCGGCAGCCTATGTTCTACATGAAGTAACAAGCATTGATTGACCGATTGATGTTTAGTACAATATGGATTTTCAATATACAGTATCTCAACAAGTTGCTCTTTCCCCATGTACCCATATGAAATATCATACATTTGCATACATTTATGTAATGTCAACAAAATTAAGGGCTTGTCGATTCCAAAAGTTCGTAATCGTTTCATATAATAAATTATATGCAAAACCCTCTTTAATATTAGTAAAAGAATGCAAAGACCAAGTTAGATCAGAAGTTAGACCAAGATAAGTTACATTCGACATAGTCTTTATTGTAAGGTCGTCAACTTTACAAACATCGTGCAAATTCATATCAGCGTTGAGGTCTTTTTCATGTGTTAGACTGAAACTGACTGTTTGACATTTAAATGGATTAAGTTGAAGACCATTTAAACTAGACTATCGTTAAACTATCGCTAAGAAACAGTACAATTTACAATAATTTAAAAAAGAAGAACCAGACATACGAATAGTAAAATCATCTGCGTATTTAATAAAGGTATTTTTTATAGAAGAGGGTAAGTCATTCAAAAAAACAGGAGAGGAAGAGCACCTTAAGGTACATCAACTTTTGTTAATAGATAAATGGAGCACATTCATTTGTATACAGTATATTGCACTCTAATAGAGAAATAAGAACATAGTCACTTGATTATCCAGCTTTCTAATGTTTATATGCTCGAGTTTATTCAGTAACACATGTTACCAGCCACCATAATGTCTTCGCTTAGATATAACTGTATTACTCATGATAGGTTATAGATTTATTATAAAGGCGCATGTATACGCAATCCAATTTCACGACATGATTAATTAATTAGAACAAAACAACAAGCGAAACAGTAACTTGTTGAGATATTTTGTAGAAAGTGGTAGCCCAAGATTTCAAATAGGCCTTCCACAAAGTGGGAAAAGGCTGTTGAACTCTTTTGTACAGAATATACAATGAATGACTAATGTTTTTAACCGAAGAGAAGTGAGCAAATTTGCTTATTCCCAGTAAAAAGTCTAGTGTGATAATTTGTCCTTTTAGTTGATTGTAAATAGTGGTCGACTGAAAAACACAATTCTCAGGTTTGCTGTTGATTATCGGTTAATTTTTGATTTTGTTGTAGTCCGTCGTTTGATATAGCGGCTGTCATTTCACCTGGAAGCTTGGCTTTTATTTTGTTGTTAATCAATCTTGATAATAAAGCATTTTTAGTTAATGTGATATTAAGGAACGTTACCTCATTATCTACAGAATTGGCACTACAGATTTTTTGGATTCTTGACAACAGTGATCTAGTCAAATTTCGCTTCCTATCGGTAGTGACTTTGCCATATAAACTCATATTTGATTATTCTGTTTGTGTTTTCTGTTAATAAATCTCCGTATTACACCATCAGGATTTCCTTTCATTTTGATAAACATTAAAATACATACCAGTTGTTAGTCATAGAAGTAAAAAAAATATTTACAGACTATCTCTTCTTTGTCAGTCGCTCTGTTCCACCCTCTCTCTTTGATCAACCTAACACTTTTGATAATGGCTCCATCTACTTCTTGGCTATATTTTGTCTTCCAACGTAACTTACTACATAACCTGACTGTATAATTATTACCCCCCCCCACACCTTACGATCTACTTACATATGATTATGACATACTTATATCAATTTTACTAACAGATTGACAATCATTCAGCATTTTAAATGAAATGATTGAGTAAACAGAGATTAATTTCATTGAATCAGTCAATCAGTCAGTCAGTTACAACGTAGAACTTTGTACATGCGTACATCAGTTCTAGTTGCCATGCCTCAATTAGCAGATAAAGATTAAATTGTCGGACCAAATCCCAGAGTAGGGGAAGGTAGTAACAGAGTAAGTACTAATGGAAAGGCATAGAGATCAGAGATGAGATTTGAGATAAAAGTGATTCAGTAAAGAGAAAATTATAATAAGCTCAAAAATTAGAATTTGGAGGAAGACAAGGAGTGGATGCACCTGCGCCATTGCCAACGATTTCGAGCCATATCATCTAAAGTCTCTGACCATTTGTTACGATCATCGTGTGGGCCCCAACCAGGTAGTCTACATCTATTAACATGGCTCAGTCCAATTGTCAATGACTTGATGGATTGGTGCCATGTTTTCGTTTGGCCACTCCTAGCTTTCTTTCATTGAAGCAATTTTAACATTGTTCTTATATTTTGAAATAGTTGTTAAGCATTTCATAATCATTAAGTACTTACAATCGATGTCATTATTCTCTTAAGTACATAATTTATTATGTTATTTAGTTTTTTAAAATGTACGCAACAATAATGTAACTAATCTGTGTTTAATGCATGAGTGAATATATTGAAACTACTGAATTGTAAATTGAATGAATGAATGAATACTAACTACTGAATACATCAATATCATCTACTAAGTGAGTATATTCTGTACATCAATTTATTTTTATGCTTAGCAACAAATCGTAATCACTGAATTTTCTTCATCGATTGTTTCCAATGACAATAAACTCAGACAAACGTATAATTTTTCTTGTGAAATTGATTACAGAATAAGTTAGTATACAGTTGACTTGATTGTGTTGACAGTGATGTTGTAACGATTGTTTTTTTTTCACTCATCAATGAAATTGAATGATAGCTCAGTAGTATAAAGGATTAGATGTTCGTTAACCTAAAACCTATAGAATGGAATATAAGGTGTTCATTGATGAGGTCTTTCATACTCTGAATAAATAGTTGTGAAGTAGTTCCTTGTTTCGAATGGTACTCTACCAACAATAATCTGTGACGTACTCAGTCAGTTAAAACTTAGTTACAATCTCCATAAACCACTTCAATTCAAATTTCCTCACAATCTGATCACTATTATGACAATTGTTTATAGGACCTATTATCACTTGTATTGAATGGAGGCTATCATACTATGACCGAATCAACTTTGATAAGACTTATAATATACAGCCCTTAACATCAACAACAGAAAACTTTAGACCACGTACTAAAACGAAAGTGCTGTAAAGTGCTCCCTGGTTTTCAGTGGTACCCTATTAGCATCAGTTTGCAAAAATTTATATCAATCTCTACAAAATCATATAAATACACTGAATTAATAAAAAATAAAAATGATAAATTTTATTGTCACTAATTAATAAACTGCTTATAAACTGAAGTAAACTTGAATTTGTTTTATTTGTATTATGACTGGCAAGTGAAATCTAGGACGCGCGTTTCTTTCTATTTGGGATCCGTCATCTAGATGTACTTACATCCTAGTGTTGATATACACAATGTGTAACGAACTTAGTATATTCTGTGCCAAACGTCACCGTATTCACCACTAGGCTAGTGATTCCGAAATGCCAAAGGTGACTAATTACGGTCCATGACAAATCAACAGGAATATATATATATATACCCGTTGCAAAAGTGTGGCTATCTGGATTTAGTATCCCAGTGGTGTACGCAGTAGCGTTTGGCACGAAACGAACTAAGTTTAAGTCCCGGTGTGAACATCAACACTGGGATTTAGGTAAATCCAGCTGATAGACTGCAATTAAAACAAAACGTGAGTCCTAGAGTCTACTTGTCAGTCACAATCCAACGGAAATAATACTTATGGTCATTCGTTTAATCGTAGCAAACCACTTAGGATGCACATATTGCAAATGGGACTGACCGATTGTAGCCCATGATTAATCGACGTGAAGATCCAAATACATTTTAATTACAAACTTAAGATTATTTTGATACTAATTGATTAAACTCAGTATTCAAAAGGTTAACGTTAAAAGTTATCGGAAGGTGATATCAGTTTGATCTATTGACCATTTGTAAATTGTGTTAATGATTCATATTTATTAAATTTCATTTAGACTGATATAGAAGTCAGTAGTATATTGATACACATTTGATCACATTTAATCACTAAACATGAACATAGTGAATTAGAAATAATTGACAAAGAAAACTATGATGTTTTAATTAACAGTTAGAATTACGATTTGCAGTCATGTAGTTACTTAGTGCAAACTAAAATGTGGTAGTAGTACTAGTAGAATTGTATTGTAATCATCAGTAACAAGAATCGCAAGCAGTCAGCAGTCAGTATTCAGCAATCTAGGAACCAGTAATCACGCAGCCCAACAATGCAGTAGTACAAGAATGCCGTTTGTAAATAATCTAACCAGGAATATCTCTATACATGTGAGAATAACGATATCTCAAATATAGATAGTCACAAAATGTGAGAATTGGACAGCCAATGACTAGTAAGGGATGAGAAGGTCAGACTAACATGCGTCACCGGAACATTATTACAAGCAAGCACTTAAAAAGAGGGGGAATACGCTGATTGCAAGACATAGAAACGCACTTATAGAAACATCAGCAATAAAAGTACACAGAGTCTGGATTTACCTGCACTAGATATTATTGAAGATCATCACCCTCTTCAAAAATCACATCTCATATAATCTTACAGAACGCCTAGGTAACCACTTACTCATTTGAACTGTTTCTTGCAATAGTCTACCAGTAGGATTGATAATAGACATTGTTGGTGTATCATATTACACAAACCAACCAAAACTTCAGCTAATTTCCGTGATTATTAGAAAATAATTATGAAATGACTATTTTCGAAGAACTCAATTATGACATACTTAATTTGAATTTATGTAAGAAGCATACACTGTCGATTTTGCCCAAGTTGAATTCAACGACATACTGTTGTCGAATTCATATTGTTGTGAGCTAATCAATGTAAGTATAGCACTAAATATAAGGACAGATCAAGTACTTCATGACTGATACTTGTTGACAATCGCTTATCTGTTGTTTGATTAAATGGTTCCATAAAAAACTGAGAAAGATAAGGATGCATGACGTTTCTACCAACGCAGACAAAAACTGCAGCTCGGTCAAAGTAATCGATGAACTTTATACTGTCAAAAACTTTGATTTAATACTTATAGGGAGTTATTTTAACGTTCAAGTAAGTAGCTTAGGTAAGACTGAAGGATTCTAGTTAGGTGTTTTATTGTTCTTGCTCAAAAAACAGATAATAGTGACTCCCTACTGGAACTCTGTTCAGGTAGTTGTGTATTTGTAGCAAGCGCCAAAGTTAAGCATAAGGATAGGTATCGTCGTACATGGCGACTCGCGACACCATGTAAATGATGAAGTCAAACAGACCTCATCTATTAGTTATTGATCTAGAGGCTCGACAGATGGTCGCAACTTTTTCTGGAGTTTATAGTTAAATTCTAATCATTGATGCATTTACTAACATCTTACTGGACTTGGAAAATCTACAATAAAAAACCTCATTAGAATTTATTGCACTTAATTGAAGATCCCAAGAACAGCTGAGGGTTTATTTAGGCAATTAAATAAAGGGAACTTACTTCGATGCAAAACTGAAAGGTATCCAGGCAGCTATGAAAATAAAAATGACATATATCAGTGACGTAAATTGAAATAATAAAACAAATCGGTGGAATTCGGTCGCCTGTGATGAATTAATGGACTGCCATTAATTTATCTCATGAGGCTAAGAACACATGGAGAGTCAAGAATAATCAAATCTAGAATGATAAAAGGTCAGTAGAACGATCATGGACAGTGGTGAATGACTAAACTAAACGATTGAAAAGGTTACAGCGTTTGCTAATACTAGGCAAATTTTCTTATTAATAGACGAAACCGAGGTTATAAAGTAAAATGCTAGTATGATGATCTCCGAAAAGACAAAAGTTAGAACGATGAGTGAAACACCTCAAAGAGTTATTTAGTTTATATTTGGCTAATTTACAATTATCTGTTATTTTCAAACTGCCTGAATCAAAAGTCGACATAGGCACCCGAATTCTTGGCGACGTTAAAAATATTATAGCTAATCTTCGGTAAGGAAGAGCAACGGGGTCGGATGCAATAATACTAAGGGACTTGGAAGATGATGGTTTAGTGTTAGCAAGTAGGTTGACAGATAGTTTAACTAAAGTCTGGGTGCTGATCAAAATCACATCTGATTAGTATTAGTCATTGGTCTTTCCAATATGACAGTGTCTGTTATTGAAGAGTCTATCTCGGAGGTACATAAACCTTGTAAGTTGATGTTTAACCAAATCTTCACACGAATTGAAAATTATTGTTTGGTTTTCCTACCTATGGTGTAGTGTGATATCCGTCTACTAATAAAGGGACGAGTAGATCCTGTCTTAGCTAATGGATGTGAAACGTAGCTAATAAAAGCTGATAATAATAATAATAATAGACTTTTGGTATTTGATTATTTATGGTTTTGATGCATCATTTGAATCTGTTGAAACCACCATACAAGCAATAATGAAGTTAGTCCTCGGTTACCTGGAAAAAACGTGATGCAGCTGTAACACCTCATCGACTAAAATGTTTAGACATGTTTTACTAATAATCGACAACCATTTCCTCGATACATTATTGGCTGATGTCGAAGACAGATGGCAGAAAGCTATATATGGCGAAACAAAAACGTGGTACCAATTCATGGAGTCACTGACTTCTGACTTAAGACATATTGTTAGATGGAATCAACTTGGTTAGGGTTCATCCAACTGTCGTAACCATTAGTTGGAGATTCTGGGTGATGTGGTGGCGAATCACTCAAAGTGTAGAAGGTGTATCTACTCTTTATTCTCCTATAAACTATGAGCTTAATCTTATTATTTTCTTTTTAATACCTACATCAATCACCGTGTATTATATTCACAATGTTCATACACTTTTTTTACTACTACTGATGTATTTACTACTTTTAATACTTTGGAATTCATGTTGCTATGCTAATTAGATATGATAACTTTAAGGAATAAACATTGACATTCTATTCTACGTTGTATATACATACATTATGTTTGTAGAAATTTCATTTTCATTAAGTAATAACAATATTATAAATATTTTATATTTTTCAGTGTTGTCGTACATGAACCTGGTACATATCCAGATTTAGAAAGAGAAGGATTACATGTTGAACCAGGCAAATTAAATGAGATTAATTATCAACCAGTTTTATGGAAACGACTTAATACACCACAAAATCCATGCCGTGAAGAATTTATTGATCGTAATCCAGATTTAGCTACTATTACTAAGCATAAATTATCTCAATTAACTGGTTTAGATTTTGCATATGCTTATAATGATTTAAATGTATCGTATAGATACACTCAATCACAATGTATATTGTTTCATCAACAAGAAGATATAATCAAAGAATGTGGATGTCAGTATATATATAATCCTAGACCACAATATCCTTCTAGTAATCTACCATATTGTGGTTCAATATTAGAAGGTGATTTTGATATAATGGCATTAGCTAAACGTATTCAATGTCTTACAAGTGGTCCTTTAAATGTAACAATTAGACGTCAATATGAAACAACATTATGTCATCCAAGATGTAGATATTATACTTATGAAAGTACAATATCAGTAACAACATGGAGAGCTGTTGATTGGCAATTACATTGGCTACGACAATTGAATAGAGCATTTAAATTAATGCAACATGATGTAAAAATTAATGGAGAATATTGGAATATAACTCAAAGCAAAGGTTTTCAACAATGGAATGAGTATTACAAGAAAGATAATCTAACTAATGTAAGTTGTTATTGTAAGTATGTAAATATGAATTTAATCATATTTGATAGAATAATTCTGTAATGAATCGTAGAATAAATTGTTTAGTGTATTCAGTTAGTCAAGTCTATAAGTGTAGGTTGCTCCTTATAAAGCGTAGGTCTCCGACAAGCGATCTACGACTACCTCTTTTCTCAAATCACCTTTCCACTCATTACCAAATCCTATTCATTCTATCATTCATATCCGCTTCAAATTACCGGTTCAGCATATTCGGTGTACTTCCACTTGTCCTTTCGCCTTCAGGATACCAAGTTAGGGTTTGTCTTGTGATGCAGTCTAGTAATTTCCTTAATGTGTGTCCTATCCACCTCCAGCATCTCTTTTTAATTTTTTTTTCACCGGATTACGGTTGGCTTGCTATTTACCACATTAGGTTATTGATGTCATCGTCTGGTCAACTAAACTGAAGTATCATGCAGAAACAACTGTTCATGGATAATTATATAATTTGAATGATGCTTTTCGTAGTTCTCAATACAAGTTCCAGTTCCATATAATATAAATAACTGTCATGACGTTGCCATTAAATATTTTTACTTTGATGTTATTTGACACGTGTTTTGAGTTCCAGATGTTCGTCTTCAATTGTAGAAATACTGTACTTTACTTGTTTTCCCTTGTTAGTTAGGGAAAAATAGAAAAAAATCATCGTAGGTGGATAGGACACACATAGAGGAAATCACTAGACCGCGTCACAAGACAAACCCTAACTTGGAATCCTGAAGGGGAGAGGAGAAGTGGAAGTACAAGGAATATGTTGCATCGGTAATTTGAGGCGCACATGAATAGTATAATGAATAGGATTCCGTAATAAGTGTAAAAGCGATTTGAGAACAGAGCTGGTTGTAGAATGCTGATGACTCGCTTGTTCTCCCTTAAGGTTAACGATGATTGACTGATTCATTAACTTCAGAATTCGACAAATAAATAAGGAGTTTCAAAATAGTAGATTTTCATTGTAGTATTTTAAACAGTATCGATAACATTTTATAAATAATGCCTTCTATAAACTGTCGTTTATTAACTACAAAATGAAGACAACTCTCTTGACTAATACTACCGAATAGTCATCATGATATATCCTAAATTAATTTTATTAGAAGCAGTTTTATTGAACGTCGACTCAGTTATGCTGATGGCTAACCGTTAACCGTTACAAATTAAACACCTTGTGTTCACACTTCATGGTGATGTCGTATATCCAGATTGCTACTAAGAAGTTCCTCACTTAGATTAGATGGTAATCTTCCAATGTTTTCTGGTTTTCAATGATACCCAAGAAAATTTCAGTCTGTGAGAACACAAAACAATAGATAATATTACTTAATTTCATTTGTAAGTAGTATATATCGTTTTCAGGAAAGAAAGTAAAAGTTCTTCAAGTTTTTTAATGCACTAAATTTATTGGTATAAAACTTACTTATTGATAGACTTGTTAGATACATCATATAATTATTGTCTTTTCATCATTTCTTTTTAGATTTCTTCTAATGCAATCAATGATTTAAATCTTCATGGTGATAATTTTGCTTATGTTGTACTTAAACGTCGTGCTAGTGATGTACGTGTTAGTCAAGAGAAATTAGTATTAAGTATTAGTGTACTACTTAGTCGTATTGGTGGTTTATGTTCATTAAGTATTGGATTAACTGCAGCATTTATTGTTGAATTAATTGAATTTGCTTATCGTTTAAGTACTATTGAAAGATCAAATATAAGACAAAATAGAAACAAGAATAATAATAATAATGATAATGATAATCATAATAATGACAGTATTCATTCAACAAGTGGAATGTATATGAAAAAACAAAAACCAACTGAAACTTGTATCTAATCAATTTGAAGTTAATTATAGAGTGTTACTATAATAAAACAAAAAAATATTTTCTTTTCACTATACTATACAATTTTATGTTGAATTGAACATACCTATATAAACCAATAAAGACTATCATTTTAATAGATAAACAAACAGGTGAAGATGATGCATGATGATGATGATGATGATGATGATGATGAATTGTTGATGATGATGATGATGATGAATTGTTGATGATGATGATGATGAATTGTTGATGATGATGATGATGAATTGTTGATGATGATGATGATGATGAATTGTTGATGATGATGATGATGATGAATTGTTGATGATGATGATGATGATGAATTGTTGATGATGATGATGATGAATTGTTGATGATGATGATGATGAATTGTTGATGATGATGATGATGATGAATTGTTGATGATGATGATGATGATGAATTGTTGATGATGATGATGATGATGAATTGTTGATGATGATGATGATGAATTGTTGATGATGATGATGATGATGAATTGTTGATGATGATGATGATGATGGTGATGATGAATTGTTGATGATGATGATGATGATGATGATGATGATGACAATGATGATACTGTGAATGAGTTCCTTACTGCTTTACATTACACTGTTGATTATGTCATGCAATACATATGTAATCTAATCTTTTGTGACTATTTTATTGTACATCATTTATATGAGAAATTTTTATTAATTTTCCATGATCAGTACATTAAAAAATGACGTAATACAAAAGAAAAATAGTTATCTATGTACTTCATGGAATCAGTAGAAACAAGGTACGGAAGAACTGTATCATTTGCTTGTATTATCTTCATTGAATTGGATAGTTTAACTGTGGGCGATTTCATCAATATGAGCTCTTGTTGGAAGTGAGCTATGAGAGTCTTACTAAAAGTGATTAGTAGCTTGTTCTATTCATCTTGAATTTAATTTGTTATTGTTGATAACTTCAATGTCATTTTTTGTACATTTTGTACATAACAATTGATTAAATTTAAGCTTCACTGAACCAGCTGATGATGATTACTTGTAGAGAAACTCTCGTAACTCACTGCCATCAGAATTTTATGTCAGTGAAGTAGTCCAGAATGATGATGATGATGATAACTGGGTAATTAAAACCATTCAGCCCTGAGAACATAATACAACCAATACCATTCTATTCAACTACAAATCTTCTCTATTTTCATGCTTATTTTTACGTTTAAAATGTACCGAGTAGAAAGTTAACCACGTAACTGATAGGCATGAGCCAATTTTTCACGAATGAATAAACCTGATACAAGTCGATACAATTTAGATACTCCCCCCCCCATCACCCAATTATTGAATAAATATCGATTCAAGTTGATATGATATTAGAGACAACATAACAATAAGGGTATATGACTTCAAGCGATATGAAATAACAATTCCACTGTAGTCAACAGTGTGAAGCATATACTACAAACTACAAACGTAATCAAATATGATAACATATTGGGTAAAGAGTTACTATTTGAATTAATCCACTATGATAGTAGACAGAGGTAAGGCTGTAATATAATTAGAGTTTCGAAATGTATTCTAACAGCCTTTAGAAATCACATTTCAACTAATCTTCATTTAATAGGATTTGTTGATGTTTTGATGGGACATTCTTTATATGATTAACAGTCTAATTGTCTCTCCGTAAATTAGATAGACTGAAAGGAAGATGTCTATTTAACTTAGGTGGTTCGGAAAGATTGTTATTAGGTTTTACTTTATGGATTCGCCACAGATTGATATTGATAGAGTATTATTGACAACCAAGGAGCACTGTGCAGTTGTTTCGTCCTAGTGTTGGACTCCTTAGTAGGGCGCATCCTAAATTTTCCGTCCTAATGGCTTCACCTCAATAAACCCTAAAGCCCATACTAGGACAAAACAGTTGTACAGTGTTACCTGGTTATCTGTGGTATCCTACCAACATCAAACTGTGATGAATTCAATGATATAAAATTTAATACCAATCTTCGCAAACCACATCACTTTAATTGCAATAATCAGCTCACTAGTGACTAACTTCGTGAGATTCCTAAATCTTTAGTGAAAAATCGTGACCGATGGATTCTAGACTTGTCAGAAGTGAGATAGTTATCACACGTGACAACAGACGATCGCCGAACTACATCACAAATCACTGTCTATTTAACTCACAAATATAAGTACATATGATTTATTATAAATATCAGCTAATTATTGGGATACACATTCTTTCTTGTATTTCTGTTTTCTTCAAAGTTTTACATGTTCCAGTTCAATTGGTAGCATGTAATGTTATATGTTTCTCAGTAAAAGACCTATCAGAATGGTAGCACATTTCTGTTAGTATATCAATTCTTATTCACATGTACATGTCACTTTAATTCATTAACGATATCTCCATTGTCTTGTACTGATGCTGAATTTCTAATTGCTTGTCTATGTAGTCGAATTTAGGTGTATATAGGTGTATATAGGATTGGTTGAAACATAATATGATTCGTCTGGTTGTTCATCAATTATAGGTTCTTTCGAGGAGGGAGAAGAAAGTAAGAATAGTATGTAGTGGATCTTTTTATCTCTCATACTTTACTTTGCTGAGTTTAAGACAAAGGTAAAATTAAAGGTAAATATCTAGAGGTCTAGGAATTGAAACTAAATGAAAGACTAGTGTCTTAGGTGAGCTTTAGTTGATTTTATAAATGACTTCAAATAACTAATTTGTTTTGATCAAGTGGTTTGTGTTTACAAGATGTTCAATAATTGAACTTCTTATCAATCCACCGCTACCTCTTCTCAATCATGACAGATGATGTTCTTGAACCCTATTGAATAAGATCCTCATTAAACGACATACAAAAAGAGCTCTACATGAGCATGTAAATTCATAAACGTAAATGAAAGTGGTCAGATGCGGTATATTGTCCAATTGGTTGTTAATGAACAAGGGACAGTTAGAGAATAGCAATACTAAGGTCTCTACAAGGAACTTTCTTTTCAGTGATATAGGAATCCTTCTGTTTTCTGGATGTCTTCAGCGTTGTCATCGTTGTAATCAATATTTATATAAAGCACTTTCTTTGATGGGGAATTTTCTGATATTTTTTGAATCTTGAACATAATATTAATCGGAAACTATTACATTTGATGTTTTATAGATGATAATGAAAGTGTGGATGTTGAACTAACTTCAACCAATAATTCGATAATACTGCTAAGGTTTCGAGCGCGTTGTAGTGACATCTAGATAACCGCTAACGAACGTCTGACCAGCGACACAGTAACAGGAAGTTAAGCTATTCCGCAGCGCCCCAGCCCAGCTAACTAGAGTAAGAAGTCCGAAGACAGCAGAAGCGTTTAATTCCACAAGCAGTCTGTCAGACGACATCACCACACACAACTCAAGCGTATATATACAAAAGCAGAGAGCGTCCTTGGAATATCATAAATAGCGTACTAAAATAAACAATGAATCAATAAAATTTAGCGTTTTACCAAGTGGGAAACACTAACTGAAGGTGAGAAGGGGACTTTTTGGCTTGAAAACAGGAAATTTAAATTTACACAATAAAACCACAAAAACAGCATGTTGGCCAAGTGAGTTTTGGGGATCTAACATCCCCAACAAATACTCAACTCTATTAAAATGGTGTAGATGCCTATCTTTTGTAGAGTTATATTTAAGTCATACTATGTATTGATTTCTTAGATCAGCTCACCATAACTGTAGCGGACGAACCTTTATGTTTCTTCAGCACTTGCTAAATAAGCCAGTGTTACCAGGGAAAGTGGAAGAGAAATTACATAAATCGCTCAAAACAACGTCAGATAACACACTCTGTCCTCGCCCTGGTATGTTAGCTTCTGCACCAAAATGATGTTGATGCTAGTTTCCACTAACTGGAATAATTTATTCAATATTCAGCTACAAGTATATACAGTTTAACTTCGCTGGAGTTCATCGTATTTACATCAACCCTACAAAGCCAGTATGGTTAATAGAAGAAGGCTAGTCATCTTTTAAATAAATTATAGTAAATCCTAAGAGGAACAGTAAGAAAAAATCTCCAAAACAGTCTAGGTGATGACTCTATTGCTATTCCTTTAGTATATCTAACAAAACTCATTATTAAATGCAAATTAAATGTAATAGTTATCCAACCTTTTCAATAAGGTACCGATAAGGCATACAGTAATATACCTGAAGACCATGGTGGGAAATCTGATGTTGGCACTGCTGACAAGTTCCCCACTAGAATGAGACAGTTGTCCAGTGCCCACTACTTTTCATTGGTACCCTGTTAACCTCAGTCTTTAAGGTATTCAATCAATTAAAAATACGAATTTCCACAAAAATCGATCTAAATTCAATATTCCATAAGCAATCTGTTGAATAATCACTTTAATACTCAATGGACACTGATAACTGAAATATGGAAGTTCCTTGGTCCATACATGAATGAAGATGAAACTAGCTTAACAAACTTTGCCTATGCAAATATGAAACCATATCAGTAACTAATTATATCTAATAAAGAGTCTCTAAACAGAATATACGTCAAATCGACAATAAACACAAACTTTGACAAAGAGTTATGCTTTCGAGAAATATACTTCATCAACGATGTGCTGTTTAAATTGGAAAGTGACTAGAAAATAAAATCGGGGACAAGTATATAATCCTATTTAAAATAGGTCAGCTGGATGCAAAATATCGAATGCATACATTCCACTATTTAGTGTAATAATCATTATTAATTGTCAATGACGATGGGTGAACATAGCAGCAATCAAAAGTAACTTTAATGATATATAATCAAAAATCAGTTATCACTTACGACTTCTCACTGGAACTTCAAGAATGGATGATTGTCGATCTATATCACAAATTGACACAATTCGGAATTCCAACATTGAGTATTAGCAAGTCTTGTGGTGTAGATAGCTAAGCGTTCGACGTAAAACCTGAACGTCTTGGGTTGGATTCCCTAATGGAATGCAGGATGTGCACTACTGTGGAGTCCCACTCTAATGCAAAACAGCTGTACACTTCTCACTGCTTTTGAATGACACCCAACCAACATCAATCTTTCACAAATTCAAACAAATAAAAAATAATGCCAATCTATCTCCACAAAACAGTCTCAACTCTATTCATAGATTTATATATTTAAGTAGCATATTTGTAATAACTCAATGAGTTGCAATTGACATTTCTGATGTTTCATGACTTAGTGAAATCCACTTTATTACAAGAGAGTGAAATAAACCAGGATCAAAATATTAGGTACAATCAAATTTCAAGTCTAAGCTTATTTAAGTCATATCATTATGGGTTGAGGTGTTTTACTGTGAAACTTGTTTGTGTGTGTTTAATTATTTCAGTAAGAATGAGGGTTGAAGGGAGTATAAAAATACAGTGTATAAAGTAGAGAGAAAGGCATATAATTCGTGTTTGTTTAAGCATATGAGATGTCTTAACCAATTTGATTGTGAGAAGTATCATTGATGAACAAAGAAGATCTAATGCACATATAAAGGCAAGGATTGACAAAGCAAAGGCACCATTCCTACAGTTGGAGAACATTCGTGACTCAAAATAATTGACAACTAACCTCAAAGTCAGACTCCTTGATTTGAACGTTAAAACAGTTCTGTTGCATGGAGCTGAAACGTGGAGAACTACTTCAAACATCCTCAGGAGGATAAAAGTGTTTATAAACAACTGAATACGCAAGATACTGAATGTCGATTGGCCGGAAACCATCAGAAACAACCTACTATGGGAGAGAACAATCTAACTTCCAGCCGAGTAGGAAATCAGGGAATGACATTGGAAATGGATAAGACATACATTGCAGAAATCATCAGACTGCATCATAAGGCAAGCAATAACTTGGAATCCTGTTGGCAAACGGAAAACAGAAAGGCTAAAGAACACAATATGTCGAGAATCGGAATCAGATATTGAAAGGATGAACAGTAACCGAAAACATCTCGGAAGTGTTACTCAGGATAGAATTCATTAGAGAATTTCGGTGAGCAGCCCATGCTCCACTATGAGGGGTAACTGGCATATTAAGTAAGTAATTGTGATTCTTCGAATGGAAAGTTTAAGTAAAATGAATTGTATGGTCATTCTTTCTATTAAGTGCTGTAGGATTCATCAAAATATGAAATTCTCCAGCTAAAAACCTTAATTTATGGTGAAAAACACCTTCCTTTATTGCTTGGAAGTTATTCATTTTAATTTATAATGGTCATTGTAATTAGCATATACTACCATCGCTGATTTCTTAAACAAGATTTTGAGCTCTATATGATTACAAGTAGGTTGTTTTGGTTAGCTTCCATGTTTCTTGGCACGAATCATGATTTTTGTCGTGAAGATTAATCTGCTTCGAAAGCATCACTATAGACACAATTTTAAAAGAAAACACAGTTTTGTTGTTTTAAGGTGATGTTATGCCGGAATACAAAGAAGCGTAACAAACTTTCAGAACTGTGTTTGCGAACATTATTTCATTCATTCGAACTACCTGTAATGCAAACATTTTGTTTCTATTATTGTTACGCTCCACTTGCCCTATCCTCCCGGTTAGCATAATTACTGTTATTATATTGTCTCTTATTATGGACTATAGTTAATTAGTTGTGTACAAGTTGTTTCTATTCACTACCACTATTTCCCTCGTTTTGTATTCATGCTAATTTTCTAATTGGTTTGTTGTGTGGTCTGAATTTATGTATATATAAAAGGATGCTTGAAATATAATATGATTCTGTCTGGCTGACCTATTGGCTCGCTTTCTTCTTATTTCGGATTGGGACTAAGTGAGCAGAGGGCAGGCGCGCAATAATCTACTAGGCACCAGTCATTGGCGTTCGGCCAACCCCAATCACACCCCTTAATTCTTCTCTCGTCATAACAGGTGAATAGGTTGTTTTCTTTAGTTGTAACTAAGGTACCTCGAGGTGTGTTGATTGTTTTATGTATCGGTTGTATTTATGTTGTTTTCGAATTTTCCGCGTTTCTTCCGTCATGTCGATGCGATACGGTAGAATATCTGTACCAATCTATGACATGACATTAGATTTATTATTAGTTAACAATAATAGGTTATTTCGTCTACGTATATTCTTAATGTTACACATGTTAATTTCATGCTAAAATTCCTGTTGTCTTTCATCTCCTGATGTAATAAATTTGGCAGGTCTTTTAGAAAAACTTAGAACTAGTGAAATCTTCACACTCAATGAACATGCTTAACTGAAATCAGCATATCACAATTAGAATGTATTGATATTTAGTAGATAGTTAGATTAAGAGTTCTATTTTTAAATTTCTTTTTACAAGATAGTCTAAAAACAGTTACTCATTGATAATAATTAAATTGGATCGTGACTGCCAAGTGGAATTCAGGACGTGTATTTCGTCCTATTTGGGACACATCGGTTAGATGTACAAGCTTATTCTAGTCATTCATTGAATTCATTTTCACTTTTAAAAGTGAATTTTATTTCAGGCGAAAATTGCAATAAACAATTTTAGAAAGTTCTAGGAAACGCCATTTCCCAAGATAACGAAAGTGTCATCCACATATCTTGATTTGATGGTGTTCATACAAATGAGTGATTTTATAGATGACTTGGATAAATTAGCTACAATTAAAGATACGAATAAGAAAATCTCATAGTTATTCTGTTAGTTTGTTTGTATTGAATCATTGAAAAGGTAAATGTAATGGAAGTTAAGCATAATTGAAAGGATTTCATGATTAAATTAATGTTTACGATGAATTGGTTAGATAATGTTTAGGAATTAATAAGGTCTAGCCAAGTACTAATTGAATAACTGGTATATAACTATACAGAGTCATTTGAAATCAACTGTTATGTTGGGCGATTAAGGAAGAACAACTGATTCTCAGAAGTGTATGTCTTAGAATACTATTTCACTTAATTTAACTGTG
This sequence comes from Schistosoma japonicum, assembly GCA_025215515.1. Taxonomy (NCBI): domain Eukaryota; kingdom Metazoa; phylum Platyhelminthes; class Trematoda; order Strigeidida; family Schistosomatidae; genus Schistosoma; species Schistosoma japonicum. The sequence continues at coordinate 1,219,925 of CM046069.1, forward strand.
GATAATGTAAACATTTCATATCTATCATTGTTATGTTCCTGTTATTCTATTCTATTGTTCAGTATATTTACTGTTAGTGTATTATCATTTATTTATGAATTACAGTCTATTGATTGTGTGCAAGTTACCTCTATTCATCGCCACATACTCCTTTGTTTTGTGTTAGTGTTAAATTTTTAATTGTTTAGCTGTGTAGTGTGGTTTTGTGTATATATAAAGAAATGTCTAAAATATAATATGATTTTGTCTGGTGGTTGGCACAGTCGTCTTATCTTCTTCACATTGGCTTCAGGAGGAGGAACTATCAATCACAGGGTAGGCCTGTGTGCGAATACTTATTGGCTATACTCTCGCATCATTATAACATCCTTCTTAACGTCACAGCACTTTAATAACATTGTGAAAATAGGGTTTCACTGGTTTAACTATGTAACTTAAATACGTCGATAGTATATACTATGGTAAGTTCGTGAAGTCAACTATTGGTCTCAGTGTGATACCCGGTTTAGATATGTAATTTAATAGTACTAAATATTTCTACTTTGATTTGTTACGGTTATTTAGTCTTTGTCAGGCTTGATACCCGGTGTGACCCTACAGGACCTTTAGGCAAGGTAGAGAAACTCTTACATACTTGGGCAGCATCATCGATAAACAAGGAGCGTCTGATACAGATGTGAAGGCGCGGATTGGAAGGGCAAGAACAACAACTGAAGGACAACTGGAACTCAAACTAACTGTCAGTCAACATTAAAGTCATAATTTTCAATACAAATGTGAAGACAGTTCTGTTGTATGGAGCTGGAACTTGCATTGAGAACTATGAAAAGCATCCTTCAGAAGATACAAGTATTTGTAAACAACTGTCTGCATAAGATACTTCGGATTCGTTGACCAGACACCATTTTCAACAACCTTCTTTGTCAGCAAACAAACCTACCGAAATCCAGCTAAGGGTGAAGTTAGGATGGGACGATGTAGCTGAATAGGACACACACTGAAGAAATCATCAGACTGAGTCACATGATAAACACCGACTTGAAATCGTCAATGTGAAAGGTGAAGAGGAAGACCAAAGAACACATTATCTAGAGAATCGGAGACAAACATGAAGAAAATGAATAGTATTTGGGAAGATCTGAAAAGGAAAGCCCAGGACAGATTTGTTTGAAGAAAGCTGGTCAGCATTGATTGATTTCACATCTTCGTAAATACACTCTTCCTCGTAAGATTGTCGCTTAAGTAGTAAGCAGTATAAAAATAAGAAAGTGTGTCCACCACGATTAGGGTGTATCAGAATGATTAGATAGTACAACTTTAGACTGGTTTCACTGAAACTAATCGAATAGAGTAGAATTAGACTATTACTTGACGTCACTCTATCACTACAGATTATGACATCTATATAGTACTTATTGTTTAAGTTGAATTGTGACTGACAAGTAAAGTCCAAGATGAGTTCATGATGCACATATAGCAACAGAGACTAACCAGTTTCAGTTCATAACAAATCAACGGGAAGATTCAAATACATCCTCATTACATATATATATGTACTACTTAATTTCTACAAAAACTAATTTAATACTCAATCTATTTGTAATTATCTAATCTAATATTAAGTTTAATAATGCCTATTTGCATATTGGTATACTAATTCAATAGAGGTTTAATTATTGTTAATTGTTCTTTCTATTATGAAAGTATGTTGGTGAACTTGAACTAATCATTCAAAATTTAATGAACAATTTTTTTATGATCAAAGTTAATATTATTAATTCTTAAGATGAATAGAAAGAATGAATTAACCTGACAATGTCTTTATCATATAGTTAGCTTCATCTAATTCATAGGGTGTTTTGATATCTTCACATATATTAGGTACAATGAATTAGTAGATAAACTGTTGTAGTATATGTAATGCCTAATCATATCTACTTATTGATAATAATCATTTCAATTCATTTGATATATAATGACAGTCACCTATATATGACTTAACTTATAAGGGTTAATTCAATCATTAAGTAATTGAATTAAGGCGGTTTATGGAGATTAGTATTAAGGTTTTGTTGATTTAATTAGTCACAGATTGATATTTGCAGGGTACTATTATAAATCAGGCAGCGCTGTACAGTTGTTTCATCCTAGTAGGTGACTCTTCAGGAGTGCATATCGTAGATTCTGTTCAAAGAGGGTTCAGGTCGGTGAACATCTAACCCTCTGCACTAATTAGACGGCATCTAGTAGTGAAATTTCCACTTCCATCAATTTATGTTATAGTGCAGGGATCAACATATTCATCTGTGAAAACTGTCTCACCGACAACATACCTTCAATCAATCAATACCTGTTGCCCCAGCTGAGTATAAGCTGACGAAAAGCATTCTCAAAACATTACTGTACTGGGCTCTGCCTAGAATCGCCCTGAGGTTATTGAAAGGCACAAGTTCAGGAAACGGAGGAGGATTGAGCATGGAGTTAGCAACGCCACACCGTTAAAAACAACAAAAAAAAAACAAAAAGCAGTTTGAATCATTTCAACTCCATCAATCATTGCTTACATATTTACTTAAGCGAGTTACCCCTCACAGAGGGGCGTATATCACTCACTTGTATTATCCATTAATCTCTATCCTGACCAATACTTTCAGTTACCGTTCATCCTTTTAATATCTGATCCCGATTCTCGACACAGTGTGTTCTTTCGTCTTCCTTTTTTTCCATCTACTGACAGGATTCCAAGTTATTGCTTGCCTTGTGATGCAGTGTGTTGATTTCCGCAAGGTATGTCCTATCCATTTCCAACGTCGTTCCCTGATTTTCTCCTCCATTAGAAGTTAGATTGTTTTCTCCGACAGTAGGCTGTTGCTGATGGTTCCCGGTCAACAAAACCACTGACTGTTTCATTCTGTTCATCAACTCTCTGTTGAAGACTTTCCCTGGAACTGACAACAGCGTGATACCTCTGTAGTTCTCACTATTACTCAAATCTCGTTTTTTTTGTATCTTGATAAGGTATCCTTCTTTCCAGTCGGCCGGTACTTATTCTTCCTCCTAGATCCTCTTGAATAAAACGTGGAGCATCCATGCCATTATGCCTATGTTTGACTTGAGTGCTTCACCTGGTATATTGACAGGTCCTGCTGCTTTCCGACTTATGGTCTGTCTGATGAAGATCTTGATTTCTTCTATCGTTGGTGGAGTGACATATATCGGGAGATCTGTAGATGATGCTTAAATGTCTGATGGGTGCAGTGGAGCTGGCCTATTTAAGAACTCCTCAGTGTTCCGCCCATCTGTCCGTTTGTTCTCGAATCTCGGAGATTGGCTTGCCTTCTTTGTTCTTGACTAGTCGCCTTGGTTTACTATATTAGCCTGCCAGTTTCTTTGTTGTACCATATAGCTGTTTCACATTTTCTTATCTTGCAGATTTTTCCTTACTTCTTACATAATTACTTATTACGATTACTATGTCATATTTCTACGTTGTAACTGACTGACTGACTGACTATGTCATATTATGCCGCATTTTAAAATAGCCTTTCCTACAATTTCATACGTCCAAATGACAAATCAATCCTTAATTATTTTGAATTTATTCGTTTGTATGTAGCTAACGAGAGAGAACGAGACAATCAATAAATTGATGGAATCCTGGAGAATTCGTTGCTTTCGCGAAAAAACTTCTAAAAACATTTTGTCTACTAATAAGTAGTATGAAACAACAGTAACATGTATTATAGCAGTTCTGGTAATCCGAAGTGACACGAAACTGGGATGCAGGTAAATACAACTAGTAAGCCGCAAATAGGACGGAAAGTGCATCCTGAATTCTACTTGGCAGCCAAAACCCAATTTCACACTTGTGAACAATCATAGTATAGAGTGAATCCATTTAGGATTCACATATAGCAACAAAGATTGATAAATGTCAGTTCACAACAAATAGTACATTTTAAAAACTGATATGCAGTTTGACTCAATGTGCAAAATATTGTGTTTTCAGTTCCTTAGGAATTCGTTAACAAAATAGATTAACAGAATACTGTAGTGCTTATGAAAATGATAAGACACTACTACGTTCAGTTTCTTCTCTAAGCGTACATATATTTTTGCTACACGATAAATACTGACCGATATATGTATGTACAACAAAGAACCTGTCATATATGTGCATTGGTCCAATCTGCTATACCGCACCAGGAACAGTTATTTCGCTGAAAAATATTAAGCGATTTTAAGCTGATAATTTAATAGAAGACAAACATTGAGTATACCTGTGCTACAGTGAGAGATTCTAGGTCATGTCATCCAACCAATCGTTATGGTATTCACGCGAACTTCAACCAAATACTTTACATTTACCAACATTGATCAGACCAACAATCAGTGACTTCATGAACTAAAGACACTTTATTTTGATTATCTATAGCTTTCATGCAAACTAATCCACTATCAGTTAGCAATGTGAAGGTAGGAGATGTCATCTAACCTCATTATTACTTAACCTGGTATAGATGAGATAAGCTGACAAAAGCCAAATTAGCTTTCTAAATCCAATCACTATTTCGTCTTGCATCAACCCATCAGGGATGAACCGACTTCCAAAATAAGTGGAGTGATTAATGCGCTCAACTGTTATACTTCCTATATTTAGTTCAGGTATCGACGTAGACCAGTCTTGAAGTAATAATTAAGACTATAAAAGGATGAACTGAATCCACAATAATGTATTGTCGTCCAAAGCACCAGAAGACTCTGGAGTATATCAATGTTTTTGCCAAACAGGAAGTTACCACTTGAGTATTCTAAGTTAGCCAGTGGATCTCCTAGTAGAAGACTAATTCCTAAAATCTCAGACAACGAAAGCGTCATTTCCAGCTGTAAATTTATTATGAAGTAAAAAGAAAAGAGGATAGTTAGTAGCCTTAACTGACACCACTTGAGGCTACAAGTTTAGATGATAAATGGACATAAGCCTTGACACAACTAATAGTGTTTCAGTAAACACTATTAGTGTCTAGTGTTATCTACCGTAGATGCCTTTTCCATCTAATTTGCTTCTTCTCTCATATCGTTTGAAAAGAAATGATGAGCTCATAGGAAAGTAGAAAATAGTTTTAAAGTTGAAGATATGAAGAAAGTTAAACAGTTAGTGAACTAATTACTCTAACTAGACAGTCTGCATTGATTAACATAGTTCAACTCACCAGTTGATGAATTCATTAGAAAAAAAACATCACATTTTATTTGATTGCCTCTGGCATCGATGTAGATAGTAATTGGTTAAGCATCATAGATATTGCAACCATTCAAGTCAATGAAGATTGACAACTTCATTAACCAATTCATCATGTATTCTAAGTGTAACATCGTTATTGCTAACATCATGACTTCAACATATTGCGAAGAATGCTTCAGAAACATTTACGATAGAACTAGTAGCCTATGAAAGTTTACAAGGACAATACTTCGTAACTATAAATTTTACTACATAGATATACACATATATATTCATAAAAAAATATGGGATAAATCTTAACAGTATCAAAAATAACATCAAACATGAACATCTAGATTACAATGAGAGAGATGTGAACTTATGGTACGAGACCTTAACTTTTTTAAGAAAAAATGTACAATAAAAAAAGTCAATATTTATTCATCGTCATCATTATTATCATCTAATTCTTCATCGGAACTGAAAACAATCCTTCGACGAGCACGAGTATTACGTGTATTTTTTTGTCGATTATTATTTGTAGCAGTGATTAATGGTTGTTCAGGTGCATAATCATTATCTTCCTCGGTATCATCATTATCATCAATATATGCAAGTGTCGATCGAGTATTACCACCAAGTGTAACAGCTTTTGTTGTACGTCGAAGATTTCTTCGGGGAACTTCATTACTATTAGTATTACATACAGCATTTGAGCTATTTGATATACGATTATAACGTGAACGTCGTTTAAGTGCTTTAGCAGCAATTTCTGCACGTCTAACTGCAGCCTCATCAGCAACACCCTTTTCATGAAACTTATTGAAAGAGAAAAAATATACAAAAAAAATAAAGAGATGATTAGTTACAGGGGTCATGAAAATAATTAATTTTTATCACAGTCTCCTCTGTTTATTGTAAATTCCCAAAGAAAATCCTTTTACTAAATGTTTGCTATACAATAAACAAACTTGTAGGACAGCATTACTATAAGAGTCAGTCAGTCAGTTACAACGTAGAACTTGGTACATGCGTACATCAGTTCAAGTTGCCATGCCTCAATTAGCAGATAAAGATTAAATTGTCGGACCAAATCCCAGAGTAGGGGAGGTAGTAACAGAGTAAGTACTAATGGAAAGGCATAGAAATCAAAGAGACAGCAATATCGTGACAACGATGGTTCTCTAATAACTTCATTTTAATAACAGAGTTTAAATAATAAAGCAGAAAAATTGGTAGTCATGAAAAACTAATAAATTTTCAACAAAACTATACATTATGGAAATTGTTAATAAACATACTATTGAGTTATGTAAGCTTATCGACTTCAAAATTAGTAGTACTCTATGCATGTAAAACATAAATTCAACGAATTGAGGATGTTCGATGATTCACTATATTTCATTATTATTATTATTGTTGCCGTAGGATTTGCTGACAATCAGCGACAACATGAAATTTTAATGCCTAGGTTCAGTAAAATATAATCGGAAGCACAACTGATAATTCATCTTGAAGCATCTACTTCAGTCTGTTAGGCTTCCAGTTTACGCAGTTTAGGTAAAAAAAAGCTAAGGTGATCAGTTTAGGATGTGGTATGAAAGGTAGCCGTATAGGACTGGTTCTTGTAAGTTTGCCACATCTCTTAGGTCGGCGTCCTAGGAACAGTGAGACGCAACAGAGTGAGACTATCAGATACAACTAGAAATAGACATCAACGGAGATAATCAAAATATTGTTTTATGTAAACAACAAAGAGGATTACTACTCACCTCTTTCACCTTCGTTTCAAATTCTTCTAACCTAGACATACCATCTGGTTTAATTAATTTTTTCACACTAGATATAATAGACTCGAATGCACAATACACTTCATGAATGCATAATTTATCCGCGAATGCTGGTAGATTCTCGTATAATACACGCATCATTCGATCACTGAATGGCATTGCATTTAAACAGAAAGCCAAATCACGCCATTGCCGTTCAAGACTACAAAAAGGAATAGATAAACTAATGCATTTTCTTGAGTTATTTTCCTTCATAATGTGTTACATTCAATTAATGCAAACAGATAATGATACTGATCACAAATCAGTCCTATGAGAGGTGAAAACAACACAGAGGAATAAGTCTCAAACCGTAAAACTAAATAAAATAGATTTGTAGAGTAGTAAGACAGAAAATAGTGACTTATGATTTGAGGTATAAGTAGACTACAGTCTGTATTCGAGAATGATGGTAACAAAGTGATTTTTTTTCCTTTCCAGGCAACCAACTCTGCCTTCCAACATTTAAATAGCTTAGTATGATCGGGCCTAAAATCAGTATACTTCATCATGCTTTATAGATGTTAATCGTTGCACGTATCGCACCAAGAACTACTGGCTAGAGTATGGCATAGGGGCAACCTCAAGCAATTCCTAAAAATGTTTGCGATATGTAGTTATTTTAGCCACTAAACTAAAACTTTACATGGCCTTATCATCTGAGACGAAATTTACGTAGACAAGAGAAGTATGTACATATAAAACAGATAATTTTTAACATGCGTTTTGATTATTGAAAGTAGAAAGCTACAACGATGCCGTTAAAACTCTGTACAATCAGTAAAACAACTCTACCCACCTCAAACAAGATGTTAAATATTTTCATTAATAATTACAGTATAGTAATAGATACTACAATAAAGTACATAATGAGTAGAAGTAAAGAACTTACGATGTTGTACGGAATCTGCAACATAACTTTTCAACCAATGTTTCACATAAACGTTCTTTTACAATTAACGGAATCAAAAATCTAGGTATTGCAAATAGTTAAACATGAATATATTGATGATTAAAGCATGAAATGATATGAAAATCGTATGAAGCACAAACACATAGAACATAATTTTATCAATCATGGATACAGGTACATAACAAAATGAATGTACTGCAACTTATTCATTGAGTCAATCATGTAAAAAGGTCAAGATAAAATAAACATAAAAACTGAAAACATAGGCGCCATTTCAAACAATTCTCAGCCATTTTACCAAATGTCTTCAACAATTAGTTATAATGATCGTGTGAACCTCAACAACATAGTCTGCACAAATAACATAAACATTCATCAACTTCATGGACTAATGTTACATTTCGTTTATATACCACCATCGATCTTTCATCCTACCGCTATGTCAATCACCATCAGGCGTAAAGGCAAGCAGTGACTCAGTATACACACATTACAGGTCCCAACAACTTCATTCAATGAATACACCCAACCTTACACATTGACCCACCATCTCTCTTCAGTATACAACGTTTAACCTCATCATTGCACAGCTTTCATCCCATCGTTCCAACACACATGAGCAAGGTTTTGAAGACATCTATCACCAAATACTAGGAAATCACGGATATAATCCATCTTTACAGGCTATGTTCTATATATGTGTAGTAAAACAGAGTGGATTGCTGTACACTATACTCTCCATTCGATTGAAACACTGACATCACGCTTATCTCATAACTAGCATGTGTTGGTAAGGGCTAAACGAGCTTGCTGAATCTGTGAAGAGATTTAATTATATACCAACCGATTATTGTTAATCGGACTTCCAAAATAAGTGACGTAGTTGGCTCAGTCAGATGATGAGGAAAACAAGGGATGGGGAAAATGTTTTGCATCTAGTAGATGAGAAACACATCCACAAAAACTTTCACAGTTGCTTGATGCGAGTAAAAGACGGCATTTTGTTAGTGTCTTCATAAACCAGAAGACTATATCGTATGCTGGCTAATAGACAGGCTTTTTACCATACATTGAATCACTTTTGGTAACAATTGTAATAAAACTTTACGGAAATCACGCACACTTGCATAATGAATGTTTCAAGTGACTATGCCTGATTCCTATTGGATTGGAAACTGTTTAATTAAAGCCTAGTTGTGACAAGTTCACGATAGTCAGTGTATTTCTTACTCACTAGATAGATATATGGGTGTTAAATGTAAGGCAACGAATTGGAGATAAGGCGATTAAAATTGAAACAATAGGTTATGAACTCCAGAGCTGATCAATCTACAACGATATGACCAGTCAGTTAGTTTTGATAGCCGTCATAAGTAAAATATGGCTCGAAACTGAGCATATAAATCTGTAGTTGCTACATGAAACACATAGCTAGTTATCTCAAATAGGAAGTTAGGCAGAGGCTTAAGATCGTTGGATTTAGCAACGATGACTATATTACTCATGAGTAAATAAATACTTATTGCATAACTTTCGGCTAATCATTATATGATTGATTGTTGTTTTCCTACTGGTTGAATCATGATTTTCTGACCAACCATCTTAGATCAGTCCCTTTTGTGATTGTGTACAATGAAATAGACTGTTGCAAGTGTTGGCGTTGTTGTTTAACCATCTTGAATCTAAGTAACAATTCAAATTGATAATTATTTATTATAGAACTACTATTATCTCTATTCAATTAATAAATATGCTAAAAATTTAAAACAGTCTTCTGATTTCCTAGACTTCATGAGCGTTATTTTGATGAATAGTCCATGATAACAAGTAAATCTAACAAAGGTCCCTTAATAATCCTTTACCGTATTGAATACGAAAGGTAATGAATTAAATGTTTATGAGGTGTTTCTTTTATGAAACGAAGTGAAAATATGTGAGAAATAGTGCTATGATTAACATGTTATCACTGCTAATTACTTAAACTTATTAATTGATACTGTTAGCGGCTAAGCATATAACGGAACTGAATAGGGTTTATATTATCACAAAGTAGAGAGGGATATTAATGTCATACTAAACATCACATTCACGATATCATGAATAAAGCTTAAAATTTCTTTCAGTTTAATGTCATGAAGTGAACTTTAGTAGACTATGAATCACATGACAGCTCTTTTCCTTTGTCATAGGACTCTCATGTGATTTGTATCTACAACGTAAAACCTTTGGAGCATTAATTACAATCGACTTGCTTCGTTGGACTGTTATTATCCACTGGTGGTATATATGTCTAATATGGTTGAATCCAATTAGTCCCGACTTATCAATAGAAATTCGAAAATAACCTATGAACGTTAGTTAGGAATGAAAAGTCCGTGTACGATGATGGGAAGTTGCGATAATCTCCAATATCTACTTCAGGTGAACCTACACAATCATATGACTGAACTTTATTTCTGGTGTTTTAAAAAACGTGTTATTATGTGTTTTAATTTATGTATCCTCTCTCTGTGTGTTTGCCTACATAACTTTGGTAATGTATGTTACGTTGATCTTCACGTTCGTTGCTTATGATTGGTTGTCCAATCCTCACCTTTTTGTGCTAATATATATTAAAAACATTGGTAATCCTAGATACACATATGTATATTACTAGGTGGATTTCTTATTTCCTTGATTGGTAGATCCCTTTAATTATGCGGTTACTTGATTGCTAACTACCGACTGTTTGTAATTCTTATTCGTGGTCATCATAATGCAATTCTATTACTGCTACTTATGAGTTCTCACCGTGCCATTTTACGTGACTATAATCCGGAATTCTACGTTACTTGCGCCTGTTACCCCTCTCGGTGGAGCATAGGCCGCTCACCAGTATTCTCCATTCAACTCTGTCCTCACCAATCCTTTCCAGCTGTCTCCAGTCAATGTTCATTCTTTTTATGTCTGCTTCCAGTTCTCGACGCAGGGTGTTCTTTGGCCTTCCTCTTTTCCGTTTTCCGACAGGATTCCAAGTTAGTGCTTGTCTCGTGATACAGTCTGATGATTTCCGCAATGTATGTCTTATCCATTTCCAACGTCGTTTCCTGATTTCCTCTTCAGCTGAAAGTTGGTTTGTTCTCTTCCAAAGTAGTCTGTTGCTGATGGTTTCCGGCGAACAGACATTCAATACTCTGCGTAGACAGTTGTTGATAAATACCTGTACTCTCCTGAGGATGTTTGCAGTAGTTCTCCACGTTTCAGCTCCATACAGAAGAACTGACTTGACGTTCGAGTTGAAGAGTCTAACTTTGAGGTTGGTAGACAGTTGTTTGGACTCCCATATATTTTTCAACTGTAGGAATGCTGCCTATGCTTTGCCGATCCTTGCCCTTACACCTGCATCGGATCCTCCTTGTTCATCGATGATTCTCCCCAGGTATGTAAAGGTATCCACTTCTTCCAGAGATTCACCATCAAGTTCAATTAGGTCGGTGCTCTGTGTGTTGAATTTGAGGATGGATGGATGGAATTCTACGTACTAATAAGAATATTACAGAAATCTAAACATGTAGCCTACCATTCATACAGAAGTGTAATTTATCGTAAAATGTAAAAAACGAAGTGTTAAATATCCATTTGGCTTACTCCATAATAGAACGAAAATGTTCTTCAGAAACACCAATATTTGGATCACTTAATCGGCTGATAATATCTGGTATAACATTATACAATGAATTGCCTTTTTGTGATAATTCATGGAAAAATCGACGAGCTAATATATTCAACCGACTGATTTCATCAACTAAACAAACAGTCATTTCACTAATTTGACCTTTAACCTGAAAAAAAAATGAAGGGGAACACAAAAATGTAAGTCAGCTTCACAGTCAAAGTACCTTAGAGTCAAAAGGTTTTTAATTCATTAGTAAAATACACAAACAGACAAAAAGAGTATCAATATATGCGAACTGATTGCACAAGTAGCGAAACAAAAACTATGAAAAACAGTCTCATCAATGACCATGGCGTTATGTTGACGATGCATTTTGTCACTATCATAAAGAATAAACTGGAAGTGTCTAAATATTGATCAATAACGTCATCGACTACATAAAATTCACATTGGAATAGGAAATAAACAATAAACGATCACTTTTAGACACAAAGAAACTGAGGAATCAAGTTTATCGGAAGCCAACAAATACATCCAAATTAAGTTCTTAAAAATTCAACAAATACTACGAAGGGGACTAATGACATACTGTATTACATCTATTGTATAGAAAAGTATAGAAAAATATAACAATCTTTTTTTCAAAAGAACGGTTACTCATGTAACTTCATTAAAAATGGTTATCGAATTCAGTTAGTAGGTCACAAACAACGTTAAAGTCTGGCAGATAGGTGCGTTAGCTCGTTCCTATACCACAATCAACAGCACAATTAAAGAGACGAATACCAAAATATGCAGAAATAAATGAACGAATAGACCTCAGCAACGCAACTGATCAAGACTATTGCACAGAACCCATTCACATAATCTCCACCTATCAACAAGGCTCACCTCACTAATCAACCACACAATTAACTAGTGCCACGTTACAGTTTGGTCACTCTTAGTCTTCTTCCAATCTACACTAGCCAACATCATGTGTTGAAATAGGCGGTGCTTAGTCCTATTAAATACACATACAAATCCTAATTCACAACATATTTTAGATTGTGTTAGGATGTGTTACACTAAACATAATCTTAGCAGATAAAGAATAGAAAGAGGATATGTTGGCTGAAAATGACTCCTTAATATGAACAGAATAATTGACTTCGAGTACTTAATGCAAAACAATGGATTCCAAGAAAATTGTGGATAAATCCTGTCACTCAAAAAACCTAAATGATTCACAGTTTAATCTTACCTTGACCATATCATTTAGTATTAAATGACTTAGAGTATTAAGAGCATTTGTACGAACTTTCGCTGATGAATCACGTAAACGTGCATATAAATTTGGTGTCCATGGTTCAATTAAATTTGGAAAACGACGACATAAATCCCCTAAAGCAACAATTAGATTAGCTCTAACTATTTCTGATTGACTTCGTTCAGCCATTGTAAATAATAACGGTAGACGAGGTTCACAGACTTCAGAGTTGACAAGCATCATCTTTGCTAATGCAAGACTAGCTGATGCCTAAAAGTACAATAGCAATAATCATAAATGCATGAATACAGAGCCTTAATGAAAATGGTATGTAAAAGACTTTTGTCTACAAAGATATATTTAATCAAGATTGTGGAGTGGTGACACAGTAGTCAAGGTGTTCGAATTTTAGTTAATAAATAGAAGGTTCAACCTCCATCACGCACATGTTGCTTTCAGTAGCTAAGTAGCATTATTAGATGTTAAATATGACTCGAAGTCAACTGTACGAATGTATCTGACAATCCATGTATGTATGTATAACATAGAACTTAACACTTGTTTGTCGATTCAAGTTGTTACAACTCTAAAGTACAACAAGATTAACACCAAATTATTAGTAATAGTAGTTACTTCAATGATAATAATAAAAAAGTAGACAAATAGAGTAGAGTAGTGAGAAAGAGTTAGTTCGCAGGAAGATATAAAATAATTTTAAACTCATGATTTAAAGAAAGACAAAGAATGAATGTACCTGTATCACTGTAATCGATTCTGGGTCATATCACTTAGTCCCAAACCACTGGTCGTGGTATTGTATCGGGTAAATGAATTAACGAAACAACTATACAAACTTCCATTATTCAAAAAATACATCGATCGAATATAAGTCTATGGATCCGATAATGAACCGTTTCGTTGTGAAGTGTCCTCTAAATAACAGTTGGTTTAATTCAGAAGCCTTTATTGTCATATTCTAGTCAAAATCATCACTGTTTGAAATAAAAGTGAAAGATTTTCCCACATTCGCTTACTTATATTTAAGATTTTATGTTAACGTTTGCTAACTTCTTTTACCTTACTAAATATAGTTTACTTCCTGATTCGTTATCTACATATTATTGAATGACCTATATAATGTAAAACATAATCGGTCTTTATATTTACTCGATATTGAGTCTTCATCCTTATTGTCCTAGTCTCCTGGAACGATTTGGAAACCTTGTGGTCAACGAATTTCTTCAGTCGACATAACCGAAAGCTTTATTACTTTGTCATAACTGTATTTGAATTGAGGTGATTCGTGGAGATTGGTTGTAATATCAAGAGATTCAGGAGAAACAACTATCTTTCGGAATTGTGTGATAGAGAACTATTTCGATTAATTTGGTTGTATGTAAAGTAAACGCTTTATTAATATCATTCTTATGTCCCTCTCGCCCTATCTTTCCGTTTGACCTACTGACTGTTAGTATGTGATTTCCCATTTGTGAACTTTAACTAATTAATTATGTATACGTTACCTCAATTCACTACCACCGTCTCCTTAAATTGGTACTGATGCTAATTTCCCAACTGGTTAACTGCGTAGTCGGGTTTGATGTATATATAAAGAAGTGCTTGAAACACAATATGATTTATCTGGCTGATCCATCGGCTTGTATTCTTCCTATATCCGACCAGAAATTGAGTGGGTATAGGGCAGATGCACAAAGACCGACCAAACACTCTCTTTGGCGTTTATCACTGCAATTTTGTGCGCGCAACACCATATTGACTAATTGGCCGTACGTTCCAGCCATAACATTAGCATTAAGTACTAGTTGATTGAATTCGTCAGAGACTGACGTTAGTAGGGGACCACTGAAACTTAAAAAACACTTCACGGCTGTTTTAACCAAGTATGATATTCTTCAGTAGTGCGAACCCTAAATGTTACCCCGTGGGCTTCAGGTAGGCAGATATCTGACCTTCTGTGCCACTGGGTCGGCTTCCGATGGTAGGATTCCCACTTCCATTAATTTGTGATGTAGTGCGACGATCCTCCATGGTCACTAGTGGTAACTATCTAACATCCAATAAGTCTGGACTCCACTAGCCACGACTTTAACTAGAACTTCATGAACATCTTGAAATTAGTCGCTGGTGGCACTTCTAAGAAAAATGATATTCAACTTATTTAACCATTTTACTCTTATTGGTCAATTTGAGGTAATATTTTGTATTTACAAGGATCCCAAACATATTCCCATTGTTACCAAAGGTGTTTACCAGACTGTACATTGTAAGCGCCTTCATATAATAGGACTATATCATCTTAAGAGTCTAAGTTGAAAAGGATGCCTTCTGGTAGGAAATCGATTCATGAACTACATGGAGAAAGTACAATTTCTGGGGGGACATCTATGATAAAATTGAATTAAAAGGGAAACAATTGGCAGCCATAGCAAACACCATTTGAAGCTACAAGTTCTGATAACAGTTAGTCATAAGGTATGATTTCACTAGTAGCGTTCGAGTAAAGAACCACATAAGCTTTATGTACATCTGAGGTACACGAAGTAAAAGTAAACGCTGTCAAAGAACCCCTCAGCCTAATTGGTCGAACACTGTTTTCAAGTTAAGGAATCCCACTACTGTTGGCCGTCGGTAAGCTTGTCAGTATTCTAGAAACTGACAATGTTGAATATTAAATTAATGCATCCTCATCCAGGTTTGAGACCAGCTTTGTTTTCCAAATTTTGCTGTCATCTAGCTTCAGATATGCGTAGGATAATTATGGAGGCTAAAATAAGAGTCCACGATGAGATTCAAACCCAGTACCTTTGGCATCGAAAGAACAACGCTTTATCCACTAAGAGATTCAGTTGAAAAGTTGCTCTAAACTAAGAATCAGTGGATGAGAGTTATAAAACAAAACTATTAAAGCCAGCTACTAGTACCACAAACTACGTAAAAATTTATTTTTAAAAACAACTAACATACCTGTACGGTCTCCTCTGTAAATATTGATGGATGAGAACAAACATACGTAACGAAATTCAATAATGGTTGTAGTACAAGATCAGGTGATTTCAATAGCTCATGATCACATATATGACGTATATAATCGGATTCAGTATCATCGGCAGCAACACCAACTAGACCAGATTCTTCATCAACAGTTGGTTGGCATGTTGTTGTTGAAGAAGCATTGACTGAATTTTCCATTACTGACATCTTGCCAAATAAATAAAATTAGATAAAACAATACAGAAGAAAAACAAAAGCTAAAATTATATGTTGGAAAATAAAAATACTACTGTCAAAGTGACTTGTGATCAGTTAAGTATAGAAGATGGGTTAGACTTGTGTGACTGTGTAGTCCACGCATTATGTGATTAAGTGTAGTGTCACGAGTGAATGTTAATATCGAGGAAAACTGTTTGGGAAGTACATATACTAACATACACTGATTAGAATTTCAATCACTGACAACTTAAGAGAGAAAAACTGTGTGGATAGATAAGATTTGAATAAACTTACCCTGGACTGTCGAATATTTTTCCTTGATTTTGAATTTCGTTTATTATCACGATCTTCTTGTATTGAGGCACGTCGTTTCAGCTCACTCAATACAGCTGACTCCATAAAGACAAGCTGCTTTAAAGTTATATGACCAATCAACGCTAAAAATCGTGAAAGTAGAAATGCTGGTACATTGACAGTGATAAGAGTCCCATTTGGTTCAGATTTCACTTGAGATAATGCAAACACATTCTCTTGTTCATCATTATCATTTTGTTGTGCTAATTTATCAACTGGTTGACTGTTATTATCCACCATAGTTTCATTTGAATTCATTGGATTAGGTAAGGTTGCCTTGAAATGTGCTACTTTCTCGGCAGTCGAACGTAGAAGATAACACATGATAGAGTCAGGCGCTTCTGACAAATCGTAGATAATACCAACAGCCTATTGAAAAATAAGAGTAGATGTTAATTTAGTGAAATAGTATCAAAGTTTACATAGTTTAAGTAAGTTATAACATTTGAGTTTTAACTAGGTCATAAGTCGAGGCGGGAATAGTCCAGGGATGCTTTTCTACACTGTGTGACTAGGTGCCGCCTCTTAAATCTGCTAGTACGGTTAGGTATGGTGTATTAACCAACTTTTGTCACCGACTACGATGGGATTGAGTCACTTGACGTCCCTCTAATACCTTGTGGATTAGACCTTATGATCAAGGTCTCACAGAGTGGACTATAAAAGGGAACTTCCTGCTTCTGTTTGAGTGGTATCTTAACCCACGCATAAATATGAGAATTATTTCTGTTCTGAATTTACATCACATAGAAAACATTAGTACACTCCAGATGGCTGTTATGCACCAACAAGTAAAAAAACCTAGGCCGACGAAGGTTTTACGTTGACTACCTCCAACGACCTAATATCAATATACAATGCAACCAATATTCAATCAATGAGACTAGTTTCTACATCGTAACGTGAATGATTGTAGTTAAGCAGCAGTAAACGACGAGACGAACATGATATTTACCAAGTGAACAGCCAATCTCAGTGATAACATATGTAAGTTGTTACTTAATTAACTCAGTAGTAACATCACGGAATATAGAACTGGATGGAACAGACTGAATCCCCAAAGATGATATGTTCATCAAATTTACAATTATGAATAGTACAGTCTATCCAATGGACACACGATCCTTATAGACAATAGAGTAATACAATGACCAGATTCCTTAACACGTTACTCTGCCCCTAATCTACTTAACT